>CM059197.1:70247327-70910309 GCA_030323885.1 Branchipolynoe longqiensis | reverse complement strand
TCAGAGCCGCTCAGAGCCGCTCAGAGTCACTCCGAACAGGGCCACCACGCCGGCTGCACGTCGAGACGGTGGACATGGCGAATCAATGGAGCATGACGCGCCTCCTCGTGCTGGCCTCTGCTCTCAGCGGCCTGACAGTCGGTGCCATGCCGAAGTAAGTACAGTGAAACCTCTCTAAATCGACTGACCACGTGACCGACTTTAAATGGTTCATTAGAGGATGTGGTCGGTTTAGGAAGTTTGTTTAATTATTGCTATGACGGTATTGTGTAAGGGTCAAGTGATGGATTAGAGTTTTTATTAATGTTGCTGTACCAGCAAGAAATGCCATATTCGTGGGGATTATGCATCAGATAATGTTATGTGTATGTATGTATATGTATGTATGTATGTATATGGATGTATATGTATATTCATTCATTCAATTCTTTATTTCAGACTCAGGACTATGGTAGTTACATAATTGGGTCCATAGTAGGTAGATATAAAAATTAATGTGAATAGGATATAAGTAATAGTATGAATACTACCATACTAATGATGTACAGCAGTCCCCACAGGACCTCCGCCCCAAGTGGCAAGTGGAAGTATATGAGTGGGCCAAATACCAGTATATACCCCCATGGTTGACTGGAGGTGGCCTATTGTTTGGGGTTCACTGCTATACCAACACAGTACTATCATGGGCAGTTCTGGCCTGTAGCCATATGTTGTAACTACTGCATTATTTTCTAATATTCACCCAACTAAATGGCCTAGATATATTCAAGAAATTAGATATAATTCTTTGCTTTCTAGTGATATATTCCAATATGAAAACTTCCCAAAACTCAGTGTGCCACAACCATATTTGTGAACCTGCACACTAATCTTATATAAAATTCGACCTTGGAAATGAACTCGATGGCCAAATGACCACCGTAGCTAAAACGAGGTAAGCTCTCGAAACTGATGGAATGAGGTGAAGGATTGTGTGTAGGGTGAAGTGAAGGATTAGAGATAGGGAATGAGGTGAAGGATTGTGTGTAGGCGTGAAGTGAAGGATTAGAGATAAGGAATGAGGTGAAGGATTGCGTATAGGGGTGAAGTGAAGGATTAGAGATAGGGAATGAGGTGAAGGATTGTGTGTAGGGGTGAAGTGAAGGAGTAGAGATAGGAATGAGGTGAAGGATTGTGTGTAGGGTGAAGTGAGGGATTAGAGATATGGAATGAGGTGAATGATTGTATGTAGGGGTGAAGTGAAGGATTAGAGATAAGGAATGAGGTGAAGGATTGTGTGTAGGGTGAAGTGAAGGATTAGAGATAAGGAATAAGGTGAAGGATTGTGTGTAGGGGTGAAGTGAAGGGCTAGAGATATGGAATAAGGTGAAGGATTGTGTGTAGGGTGAAGTGAAGGATTATAAATGGGGAATGAGGTGAACGATTGTGTGTAGGGTGAAGTGAAGGATTAGAAATAAGGAATGACGTGAAGGATTGTGTGTTGGATGAAGTGAAGGATTAGAGATAAGGAATGAGGTGAAGGATTGTGTGTAGGGGTGAAGTGAAGGATTAGAGATAGGAATGAGGTGAAGGATTGTGTGTAGGGTGAAGTGAAGGATTAGAGATAAGGAATGAGGTGAAGGATTGTATGTAGGGGTGAAGTGAAGGATTAGAGATAGGGAATGAGGTGAAGGATTGTATGTAGGGTGAAGTGAGGGATTAGAGATAAGGAATGAGGTGAAGGATTGTGTGTAGGGTCAAGTGAAGGATTAGAGATAAGGAATGAGGAGAAGGATTGTGTGTAGGGGTGAAGTGAAGGATTAGAGATAGGGAATGAGGTGAAGGATTGTGTATAGGGGTGAAGTGAAGGATTAGAGATAGGGAATGAGGTGAAGGATTTTGTGTAGGCATGAATTGAAGGATTAGAGATAAGGAATGAGGTGAAGGATTGTGGGGAAGGTGACCGGAAGGATTAGAAATAGGGAATGAGGTGGAGGATTATGTGTAGGGGTGAAGTGAAGGATTAGAGATAAGGAATGAGGTGAAGGATTGTGTGCAAGGTGAAGTGTAGGATTAGAGATAGGGAATAAGGTGAAGGATTGTGTGTAGGGGTGAAGTGAAGGATTAGAGATAAGGAATGAGGAGTAGGATTGTGTGTAGGGGTGAAGTGAAGGATTAGAGATAGGGAATGAGGTGAAGGATTGTGTGTAGGGTGAAGTGAAGGATTAGATATAAGGAATGAGGTGAAGGATTGTGTGTAGGGGTGAAGTGAAGGATTAGAGATAGGGAATGAGGTGAAGGATTGTGTATACGGGTGAAGTGAAGGATTAGATAGGGAATGAGGTGAAGGATTGTATGTAGGGTGAAGTGAGGGATTAGAGATAAGGAATCAGGTGACGGATTGTGTGTAGGGTGAAGTGAAGGATTAGAAATAGGGAATGAGGTGGAGGATTATATATAGGGGTGAAGTGAAGGATTAGAGATAAGGAATGAGGTGAAGCATTGTGTGTAGGGTGAAGTGAAGGATTAGAGATAGGGAATAAGGTGATGGATTGTGTGTAGGGGTGAAGTGAAGGATTAGAGATAGGGAATGAGGTGAAGGATTGTGTGTAGGGGCGAAGTGAAGGATTAGAGATGAGGTGAAGGATTGTGTGTAGGGGTGAAGTGAAGGATTAGAGATAGGGAATGAGGTGAAGGATTGTGTGTAGGGGTGAAGTGAAGGATTAGAGATAGGGAATGAGGTGAAGGATTGTGTGTAGGGGTGAAGTGAAGGATTAGAGATAGGAAATGAGGTGAAGGATTGTGTGTAGGGGTGAAGTGAAGGATTAGAGATAGGGAATGAGGTGATGGATTGTGTGTAGGGGTTAAGTGAAGGATTAGAGATAGGGAATGAGGTGATGGATTGTGTGTAGGGTGACGTGAAGGATTAGAGATAAGGAATGAGGTGAAGGATTGTGTGTAGGGTGAAGTGAAGGATTAGAGATAGGGAATGAGGTGAAGGATTGTGTGTAGGGATGAAGTGAAGGATTAGAGATAGGGAATGAGGTGAAGGATTGTGTGTAGGGTGAAGTGAAGGATTAGAGATAGGGAATGAGGTGAAGGATTGTGTGTATGGGTGACGTGAAGGATTTGAGATAAGGAATGAGGTGAAGGATTGTGTGTAGGGGTGAAGTGAGGGATTAGAGATAAGGAATGAGGTGAAGGATTGTGTGGAGGGGTGAAGTGAAGGATTAGAGATAAGATTGTGTGGAAGGTGAAGTGAAGGATTAGAGATAGGGAATGAGGTGGAGGATTGTCTGTAGGGGTGAAGTGAGGGAATAGAGATAAGGAATGAGGTGAAGGATTGTGTGTAGGGGTGAAGTGAAGGATCTGAGTTTGGGAATGAGGTGAAGGATTGTGTGTAGGGGTGAAGTGAAGGATTAGAGATAGGGAATGAGGTGAAGGATTGTATGTAGGGGTGAAGTGAAGGATTAGAGATAAGGAATGAGGTGAAGCATTGTGTGTAGGGTGAAGTAAAGGATTAGAGATAGGGAATGAGGTGAAGGATTGTATGTAGGGGTGAAGTGAAGGATTAGAGATAAGGAATGAGGAGAAGGATTGTGTGTATGGTGAAGTGAAGGATCTGAGTTTGGGAATGAGGTGAAGGATTGTGTGCAGGGTGAAGTAAAGGATTAGAGATAGGGAATGAGGTGAAGGATTGTATGTAGGGGTGAAGTGAAGGATTAGAGATAAGGAATGAGGGGAAGGATTGTGTGTAGGGTGAAGTGAAGGATTAGAGATAGGGAATGAGGTGAAGGATTGTGTGTAGGGTGAAGTGAAGGATTAGAGATAGGGAATGAGGTGAAGGAATGTGTGTAGGGGTGAAGTAAAGGATTAGAGATAGGGAATCAGGTGGAGGAATGTGTATAGGGGTGAAGTGAAGGATTAGAGATAGGGCATGAGGTGAAGGATTAGAGTTAGGGAATGAGGTGAAGGATTGTGTGTAGGGGTGAAGTGAAGGATTAGAAATAGGGAATGAGGTGAAGGATTGTATGTAGGGTGAAGTGAAGGATTAGAGATAGGGAATGAGGTGAAGGATTGTGTGTTGGCTGAAGTGAAGGATTAGAGATAAGGAATGAGGTGAAGGATTGTGTGTAGGGGTGAAGTGAAGGATTAGAGATAGGGAATGAGGTGAAGGATTGTGTGTAGGGGTGAAGTGAAGGATTAGAGTTAGGGAATGAGGTGAAGGATTGTGTGTAGGGATGAAGTGAAGGATTAGAGATAAGGAATGAGGTGAAGGATTGTGTGTAGGGTTGAAGTGAGGGATTAGAGTTAGGGATTGAGGTAAAGGCTTGTGCATAGGGGTGAAGTGAAGGATTAGAGATAGGGAATAAGGTGAAGGATTGTGTGTAGGGTGAACTGAAGGATTAGAGATAGGGAATGAGGTGAAGGATTGTGTGTAGGGGTGAAGTGAAGGATTAGAGTTAGGGAATGAGGTGAAGGATTGTGTGTAGGGTGAGTGAAGGATTGATAAGGAATGAGGAGAAGGATTGTGTGTAGGGTGAAGTGAAGGATTAGAGATAGGGAATGAGGTGAACGATTGTGTGTAGGTGTAAAGTGAGGGATTAGAGTTAGGGATTGAGGTAAAGGCTTGTGCATAGGGTGAAGTGAAGGATTAGAGATAGGGAATATGGTGAAGGATTGTGTGTAGGGTGAAGTGAAGGATTAGAGATAGGGAATGAGGTGAAGGATTGTGTGTAGGGGTGAAGTGAAGGATTAGAGATAGGGAATGAGGTGAAGGATTGTATGTAGGGGTGAAGTGAAGGATTAGAGATAGGAATAGGGAAGGATTGTGTTAGGGTGAAGTGAGGATTGAGATAGGAATGAGGTGAAGGATTGTGTGTAGGGGTGAAGTGAGGGATTAGAGTTAGGGAATGAGGTGAAGGATTGTGTGTAGGGGTGAAGTGAAGGATTAGAGATAGGGAATGAGGTGAAGGATTGTGTGTAGGGGTGAAGTGAAGGATTAGAGATAGGGAATGAGGTGAAGGATTGTGTGTAGGGTGAAGTGAAGGATTAGAGATAGGGAATGAGGTGAAGGATTGTGTGTAGGGGTGGGTTGGTGGGTGGTGGGTTGTTGTGGGTGAAGTGAAGGATTAGAGATATGGAATGATGTGAAGGATTGTGTGTAGGGGTGAAGTGAAGGATTAGAAATAAGGAATGAGGAGAAGGATTGTGTAGGGGTGAAGTGAAGGATTAGAGATAAGGAATGAGGTGAAGGATTGTGTGTAGGGGTGAAGTGAAGGATTAGAGATAGGGAATGAGGTGAAGGATTGTGTGTAGGGGTGAAGTGAAGGATTAGAGATAAGGAATGAGGAGAAGGATTGTGTGTAGGGGCGAAGTGAAGGATTAGAGATATGGAATGATGTGAAGGATTGTGTGTAGGGGTGAAGTGAAGGATTAGAGATAAGGAATGAGGAGAAGGATTGTGTGTAGGGTGAAGTGAAGGATTAGAGATAAGGAATGAGGTGAAGGATTGTGTGTAGGGGTGAAGTGAAGGATTAGAGTTAGGGAATGAGGTGAAGGATTGTGTGTAGGATGAAGTGAAGGATTAGAGATAGGGAATGAGGTGGAGGATTGTGTATAGGGTGAAGTGAAGGATTAGAGATAGGGAATGAGGTGAAGGATTGTGTGTAGGAGTGAAGTGAAGGATTAGAGATAAGGAATGAGGAGAAGGATTGTGTGTAGGGGCGAAGTGAAGGATTAGAGATAGGGAATGAGGTGGAGGATTGTGTATAGGGGTGAAGTGAAGGATTAGAGATAGGGAATGAGGTGGAGGATTGTGTGTAGGGGTGAAGTGAAGGATTAGAGATAAGGAATGAGGTGAAGCATTGTGTGGAGGGGTGAAGTGAAGGATTAAAGATATGGAATGGGGTGAAGGATTGTGTGGAGGGGTGAAGTGACGGATTAGAGATAGGGAATGAGGAGAAGGATTGTGTGTAGGCTGAAGTGAAGGATTAGAGATAAGGAATGAGGTGAAGGATTGTGTGTAGGGTGAAATGAAGGATTAGAGTTAAGGAATGAGGAGAAGGATTGTGTGTAGGTTGAAGTCAAGGATTAGAGATAAGGAATGAGGTGAAAGATTGTGTGTAGGGTGAAGTGAAGGATTAGAGATAAGGAATGAGGTGAAGGATTGTGTGTAGGGTGAAGTGAAGGATTAGAGATAAGGAATGAGGTGAAGGATTGTGTGTTGGGGTGAAGCGAAGGATTAGAGATAGGGAATGAGGTGAAGGATTGTATGTAGGGGTGAAGTGACGGATTAGAGATAGGAATGAGGTGACAGATTGTGTGTAGGGTGAAGTGAAGGATTAGAAATAGGGAATGAGGTGGAGGATTATGTGTAGGGGTGAAGTGAAGGATTAGAGATAGGGAATGAGGTGAAGGATTGTGTGTAGGGTGAAGTGAAGGATTAGAGATAAGGAATGAGGTGAAGGATTGTGTGTAGGGGTGAAGTGAGGGATTAGCGTTATGGATTGAGGTAAAGGATTGTGTGTAGGGGTGAAGTGAAGGATTAGAGATGGGGAATGGGGTGAAGGATTGTGTGTAGGGTGAAGTGAAGGATTAGAGATAGGGAATGAGGTATAGGATTGTGTCTAGGGGTGAAGTGAAGGTTTAGAGATAGGGAATGAGGTGAAGGATTGTATGTAGGGGTGAAGTGAAGGATTAGAGATAAGGAATGAGGTGAAGGATTGTGTGTATGGTGAAGTGAGGGAGGCATTAGGGTGGGGTAAGATGTGTGTGGGGTGAGTGAGGATTTGAGATGGGAATGAGGGTGAAGGATTGTTGTAGGGGTGAAGTGAAGGATTGAGATATGGAATGAGGTGAAGGATTGTGTGTAGGGGTGAAGTGAGGATTGAGATAGGGATGAGGTGAAGGGTTGTGTGTAGGGGTGAAGTGAAGGATTAGAGATAGGGAATGAGGTGGAGGATTGTGTATAGGGTGAAGTGAAGGATTAGAGATAGGGAATGAGGTGAAGGATTGTGTGTAGGGTGAAGTGAAGGATTAGAGATAGGGAATGAGGTGGAGGATTGTGTATAGGGTGAAGTGAAGGATTAGAGATATGGAATGAGGTGAAGGATTGTGTGTAGGGGTGAAGTGAAGGATTAGAGATAGGGAATGAGGAGAAGGATTGTGTGGAGGGGTGAAGTGAAGGATTAGAGATAGGGAATGAGGTGAAGGATTGTGTGGAGGGGTGAAGTGAAGGATTAGAGATATGGAATGATGTGAAGGATTGTGTGTAGGGGTGAAGTGAAGGATTAGAGATATGGAATGAGGAGAAGGATTGTGTGTAGGGGTGAAGTGAAGGATTAGAGATAGGGAATGAGGTGAAGGATTGTGTGTAGGGGTGAAGTGAAGGATTAGAGATAGGGAATGAGGTGAAGGATTGTGTGTAGGGTGAAGTGAAGGATTAGAGATAAGGAATGAGGTGAAGGATTGTGTGTAGGGGTGAAGTGAAGGATTAGAGATAAGGAATGAGGTGAAGGATTGTGTGTAGGGTGAAGTGAAGGATTAAGATAAGGAATGAGGTGAAGAGATGTGTGTAGGGGTGAAGTGAAGGATTAGAGATAAGGAATGAGGAGAAGGATTGTGTGTAGGGTGAAGTGAAGGATTAGAGATAAGGAATGAGGTGAAGGATTGTGTGTAGGGTGAAGTGAAGGATTAGAGATAAGGAATGAGGTGAAGGATTGTGTGTCGGGTGAAGTGAAGGATTAGAGATAAGGAATGAGGTGAAGGATTGTGTGTAGGGTGAAGTGAAGGAATAGAGATAGGGAATAAGGAGAAGGATTGTGTGTAGGGTGAAGTGAGGGATTAGAGATAGGGAATGAGGTCAAGGATTGTGTGTAGGGTGAAGTGAAGGATTAGAGTTAGGGAATGAGGTGAAGGATTGTGTGTAGGGGTGAAGTGAGGGATTAGAGATAGGGAATGAGGTGAAGGATTGTGTGTAGGGGTGAAGTGAGTTTGCTAACTCTATACAATACTCCATTTAATATAACAGTTACTTGAAACTAATGTAAGGCAGATTATCACATCAATTAAATATATTTATCTAAGAAAAATGACAGAAACTCGGACTTTAATTAAAGTTGCATAGTCCGATGTTTTTGAGTTTCTGCCATTTTTTGAGATAAATACATTATGCTAAACATTATAATCTACTTTACTATTTGAAGTAACCTTTATTTTAAATTGCTAACTTTTGATATTTAATGTCAGAACATGCCAAAATAATGTTGGCAAGCACACCAAAAGTCTGACACCATAGACTTCAGTAGTAACCTTTTCTATTAATTTACTTATTATGCCCTTCTATGCAGCAACAAATGGTTAATAAGGGCACCAGTATCTAAATTGAATATGTAGAATCAAATTGAGATATAGTGTTTTGGTTTTGAAAATTTGATGTTTTCATCGGACTATGCAACTTAAAAAATATATGTATATGCTGTATAAGAATTATACGAGTATAATAACCCGGAATATCCCTCCTTTCCCCCATCACTCACTCAATTTCATGGACTGATGGAGTCTGTCCTAGTCATCTACTTCTCCAGCCTCCTCAACCCCAGCTCCGAGGGTGGCGCCACGACCCCTCACACTGTAATGCCTGGCACACACCTCCCGTTTACGACCTAAAACTGCCCGTTTCGCGACAAAGTTTGAGTTCTAGTCGTTAGGTGTTGCACCGCCTAGCACACCAGAGCCTTGCGATTCGCGTATAAAACTAAGTTTTTGTGCTTAAAACTCAAATCGCAAGAGATTTGATAAACAAATCGGGCCATTCGAGAAACGGTATATGTGAGCGGTCAGTCGTATCTTATACGGTATATGTGTGATACCCATCGTCCGTTTGCGATCCAAGTCCTCATCCATTCCCCTCTCTTCCATTCCCCTCTCTTCCATTCTCTCTCTTCCATCCCCCCTCTCCCATTCCGCCTCTTCCATTCCCCTCTCTTCCATTCCCTCCTCTTCCATCCCCCCCTCTCCCATTCCCCCTCTTCTATTCCCCTCTCTTCCATTCCCCTCTCTTCCATTCCCTCTCTTCCATTCCCCCCTCTCCCATTCCCCATCTTCCATTCCGCTCTCGTCCATTCCCTCTCTTGCCACTCACTGTATCACTGAACAATTTATATATATATATGTTGCAGGTTAATTGTAGTCGCTCCAAATGTGTTCAACGTTGAAGAGCAGGAGACCGTGTCTGTTCTGTTGAAGAGTGCTCCCAACGCGGGTGTAACCATCTCTGTGCTGACAACAGGGTCTGACGTGATGCATGATCAACAGACCATGACTGTCAACCAGGGTAAGTGTGATTGATACTTTGTGCACAGTTGTCAGAATTACATGCGGATTGTTCCAGAAAACTGGACACAGTGGCCGAATTGATAAGAACGCAAGCTCCCTTTTGGAAGATCGAGAACATTAATAGTGTAGTAGTCTGTACATGAGCCCCAGTACCACGGGGTGGCGGCTGAGACTACCCCGCGCACCTACGCAGTTACACTGAACTGCGCTAGGTGGCGGCAGACTAGCCACCGGGCAGATCCCTGATGTGGCCCTCTACTGTGTGTGGCTAGCTCCCCCCCCCCCCCCCCCACCCCCCCCACACACACACCTATAGAGGCGACGTGGGACCTGGCGAGTTAGGGGGAGGGTCAGTTGACTGTAGACGCCATGGAGAGCAGAGAGATTTTGTAATAAACCAAGTTAAAGCGTACTTATACTAAATCTTGGCGTTCTTCCATGAGTGTGTGGCAGTGTGGGAGGAAGACCGTGGGCCATTACAATAGTGTAGTAGTTTGCACTGACCTCAGGCAAGTAACCACATAGACAGGTAGGCGTGAGTAGTGTGAACATATCAGGGAGCCTAGATGGTGTAATGGTTAGCACACTGGCCCGGAATGCAAAGAGATGTGGGTTCGAGTCCCACTCTAGGTGCAGTATTTCCCATTTTCATCACCCCCACGACAATAGGATAGGGCAAGGACTGGTTAGCTTAGTGTCAGGATGATGTGATTGAGTGGGATATCGGGTCATGGTGTTGGTGGCCTGGTCTCCCATTTGGGCAGCACTATAAAGTCACCATGAGTGCACACTGTTCCAAGTTGGTAACCCTCCTGATACGACTAGATGTTGCTAGGATGTAAAACCCCAATAAACAACCTATTCCAGAAATGATTGTTGGGGATAGTTCACTCACCACTCCCTCTAACCTAGATAAAACAAAAATATCCTCCAATAGGGTGAACGACCATCGTATGTCTATATCCAAACAGAAACTGCTTCGGTATGAATCAACTGTAAGTGTAAACAAGCTGTGCAGGTCCCGTGCGTAGTGTTTTATTTATATTGGCATAGAATTGATGAACTGTAATAAAATGCCACAATACCAAGATGGCGGCTACTGGATTCTCTCCATTCAAGTCATAAATTGATTAATGCAGCACAGTCCGATGAAGCACCAAAATGTCAAAACCAAAACAATAATCTAGATTTGATTCTACATATCTAACTCAGATACTGATGCACTTATTAATAAGCATGTGTTACCACATAGAAGGGGATGCTGAGTCATAAGCAAATTAAAACAAAAAAAGGAAATCAAACACGACCAGCCTGTCAGACATGCTCAGTGAGCTGTACGACATGTTTGGGAGGAAGCTGGGCTTCGGGAGCACATGACAACCTGTAGGACAGGCGAATAGCTCTAGTTGACACCGGTGTTGGTCATTTGTGGTCAGGAACCTGAAAGACAGGTGAATAACGTGAGGTCACAGCATGGAGGTCATCATTGTTTGGTAACCTGGATTGCAGGTCTTGGTGAAAACCGGGGTTCTGGAGCAAACGACGGTTCAAGTTAAACATACAGATGTGTTGTCAGCTATCTGGATGCGGTAATTAATAGCTCATGAACAAACCGAGAAGCGGTAGTACTGATAACAACTGTGAATCTGTGAGCGAAGATAGACAAGTCTAGCGAGAAGTAAAATGAGAGAATTATGCAGCATTCAACCCGAAACAGAGGGAGTGTGGGTGGGAGATGCGAGCGGCATTGCAGGGAGTGCCATGGAAGGGAATGAGTGCAGGGTTTTTAAACTGGCAAGGTATGAGGGGATGGGGGCCCGGGGCCGGCTCATATGCAAAAACACGTGGGTGATGTCAGGGCTTGCTTTTGGGGTTGTTCGTAATCTTACGACGGTTACCGCCTGCAGGACTGCAGCAATATAGAAAGGCCCCGATAAATCGGTCCAATCTTTGGTTGAAGGCTAATCTTCAGTAGGAACGGTTGTAGAAGCTGGGGATGTCTTTACACCATTCAAAACGGCGAAGCTTTGGGGCGGCTCCAAATCCCTCTGGGGCGGCCCCAAATCTCTCCGGTCCGGCGGTAGCAGAGCACTCATATCCAGTCGACAGCAGCAAGGGTTTAGGAAGAAGGGACGGGTAAAGGTGGGCACAGCGGTTCCAGCAACAAGAACAAAGTGAGAGAAACGATAAGCTAAAGGGCCCTACCCAAACAAACAACTCCCTTGATCAGGGGGAGAAGTAAGCCTGGGAGAGAAAAAAAAGGGTAGAGTATAGGAAAGAGAAATGAGGAGAGTTGAGTCAAAGGACCGTGTCTATTTTCTGTATGGTGACCAGCCGGCGAGCCAGCTGGCGAGCCAAAGACACTGACAGAGTAAGAGTAGAAAGTGAAATGCTGGCGGGCTCCCCCTCCTGGAACTCTTTTCAGACATAATCAAGAAGGAGCATGGCCAGCAGAGAGGAGATAGAGAGAGGTGTGAACGAAGTGCGGTCCGAATAGCGTCTGCGTGTGAATCAATGTGGCTGGGCGTGGGGAGTGCGCGGGGTCTGTCTACTCATATGCAAATTACCAATGTTACCATACCAACCAACATTCACAATTCACTGCAGATACTCAGAAATTGGCGCGGGTGCGGGTGAAAGGAGACCTACTCGGTGAGGCCGACCAATTCGGCAACTACTATGTACAGCTAAGGGTGGAGTCCAAGGACATAGGCTTCGACCAGCGTACAGAGGTGTTGGTGAACAAGAGGACAGGGACAGTCTTCATACAGACGGACAAGACCATCTACTCCCCAGGACAGACAGGTACTGTACACAACCCTCGTGTATGTGCGTGTGTGTGCGTGTGTGTGCGCGTGTGTGTGCGTGTATGTGCGTGTGCGTGCGTGTGAATGTGTGTGTGACTGTGCATGTGTGTGGGCATGTGTGTGACTGCGTGTGTATGCATGTGTGTGACTGTGTGCGTGCGCGTACGTGCATGTGACTGTGTGCGTGCATATGTGTGACTGTGTGTGTGCGTGTGTTCGTGTGTGTGTGACTGCGTGTGTGTGGGCATGTGTGCGTGTGTGTGACTGTGTGTGTGTCTGTGTGACTGTGTGTGTGCGCATGCGTGTGCATGTGACTGTGCATGCATGCATGTGTGTGACTGTGTGCGTGTGTCTGTGACTGCGTGTGTGTGGGCATGTGTGCGTGTGTGTGACTGCGTGTGTATGCATGTGTGTGACTGTGTGCGTGCGTGTGCATGTGACTGTGTGTGCATGCGTGTGTGTGACTGTGTGCTGGTGTGTGATGCGTGTGCGTGTGTGACGTGTGACGGTGCGTGTGTGCGTGAATGATAGGCAGTGGTGGTTGCAGCAGACAATCTTGAACCCCACTTCTGCTAATTCCAGAGCCAGCACCCTAATCATTAGGCTGCTGGTTTTTTTTTGTAAATGAATTTTATTAATATATTTTTTTCTTTTGGTAAATGAATTTGAATAATTTCTTTTCTTTTGGTAAATGAATTTTATTAATTTTTTTTTCTTTTGGTAAATGAATTTTAAAATGGATATGAACTGTCTAATGGTACTGGGCAGATAAGACCTTACCTACTGTGTAGGGGTTCAAATACTCCCATTGTACGTGGAATGCGGTTTATCTTTATGGAATATAATATTTTCACTGTATATATATAATGACTTTATATATATATTTATATATATATATATATATATATATATATATTCGAATTTTCATATAAGCAACACACCGGAAAATCAGTCGACCTGATCTTTAAAAGCCCTTTTCTCTGCCCTTTTAACCCTTTTGGGCTGGGAGTGCCCGGGTGTGCCCACAAGTTTCACGTGCTTACAGCCATGGTGCGCCTGTAGTTGAATTGCTTTTCTAGCTATATTTTCCTGATAATTTGTAGATCACATCAGAAATACAGTGCTCTTTGATTGCAGGTGTATTTAGGCACACCTGGACTGTAAGCGCGCGAATCCCCCGGGTGCATCTGGGCGCTCCGGTCCTTACAGGCCCTGTCACACATCACCGGATTGGGGAAATGGAAAGAAACCAAACAAAGTCCGTTGATATCCGGCAAAGTCCGGTTTATGTCCGTTGCATATCCGTTGATATCCGTTGATATCCGGCCTGATCCGTTACAAGTTTTGAGCATGCACAAAACTTGGTAACCGATTGCGCCGGACTGATATATGTGGTTATTATCCGTTACCGTCCGTTCCCGTCTGTTCCCGTCTGGTACATATCCATTACACGTCCGTTGCCGTTCGTTATAGTTCTTTTTGTATACTGAATTGTCCGTTGATCGTTAGATACGTTATCAACCGTTACCGTCTGTTACCCATCCATTACCGTCTCTTACCTGTCCATTACCCGTCTGTTACTGTATGTTATACCCCAGTCACACAAGAGGCAGCGTTCGCCGCCAACCTCCCTACGCCCTAAAGGACGCCAACCACCCAGCGTTCCATTCGATACATTAATTCAAATTCGTTTTAGGCGCCATTTCGGCGCCATGTCGGCGCCATATCGGCGCCATGTCGGCGCCATGTCGGCGCCAGGTCGGCGCCAGGTCGGAGCCGACCACATGGTGACTGCAGCATCGCATGTGTTGGCACCAAGCCAGGGCGGCGCCAGGGCGGCGCCAGGGCGGCACCAGGGCGGCGCCATGTCAGCGCCATGTCGGCGCCATGTCGCCAACCATTTTGAATGGCGCCGCCGGAACAGGACGTAAGGAGGTTGCACGTGCAGCAGCAGCAACCTCCTTGCGTTCAAAATTCCCGAAATGGACGCCGGGAGGTTGGCGACCTCGTGGTGACAGCACTCAATCAGGACGTAGGGAGGGCGCAAGGAGGAAGTTTTGACGTCCCGAATCGATCGTTAGCGAACGCAGGCCTCGTGTGACTGGGGTATAACATAATCAATACATTTCACGTCTAAATCACACCGGACTAGAATATTTTTGTCAGGCTCTATCCGTTTCCTCAATCCGGCGAGGTGTGACAGAGGCTTAAAGGGTTAAAGTCTTTTTTATTAATAATCCCCATGCCCCCAGCTCTACCAATTTGGATTTCCACCGCTGTGTATAACTTACAGCGTCATCAAAGGCCGGTTGTTCTCATACCATGTCTATGTGGTGTGGGAGGTTAAAAATCCCTTGGGTCGGTAAAAGTGTAGGCTCGGGCTTTCTATCAACCAGCAGTGGAATGAGAAAGACCAGTCGTCTATGACTGAAATTTCCCCTGCTTAAACAACTAATGGACCAAAAAAAAAAAAATCCGCCATTGTGTCTTTTCTTTTGCAGTGTTTCTCCGTGTCTTTGCTCTGAACAGTTTTCGGCGTGGATCCAATATGACAATTCGTGTTGAAATTAAGGTGTGTATTCTAACAAAGTACCATTATGTTGGGTAAACATTTATTCTGATGAATTTTGTAAGTGTTAGGCACTGGAATTTTAGCCATATGCATTCCAGAGATTGACATAATATGGATGAATACGCAAAAAAAAGTGCTTACATGGGTTCTAATGTTTCTCTTTTATACCTCAGCTGAGTTGTTTAAGGATAGAAATCAGATTAAATATGCACTTACATTGTTTGATAATGATAGTGAATTGTAGGCCTATACGTGATGCGATAACACAAGATTTAAGTTATTGATACTAGATTGGCTTTAGTCTAATCTGGGCAGCTGCCTACAGAATACACAATTTCCGTGACACATGCACAGAGCGTAATCCAGACTGGACATGTGTGTCACAGAGTCTGTGGAGAGGCAATTGAGGCTCTGTTAACACTGGTTTCATATTGAGCAACTGACAGTCTTTTCGGCACAAATGTGGATTCATAGAGAAAACATCTTACCATTTTTGAATCATTTTTGATAATTATAGCTGTATCCTATTGATTGATTGAAAAGCTTGATCATCAGTGTAAAACAACACAGTGACACATGGTCGACCCACAACACGAGTGTCGTTGCCTATCACCAGGTGTCGTACTAGTCGCGGAAATCGTGTATTACAACAGGTTTACGGAACTAGACATGAGTATACCAAATTAGAAAGAGGCTATGCACAGGGATTCAATTTCTCAGCGAAATCGGTGATTTCAGCGAAAACTGAGTTTGCCAATCAGTCAGAAAAAATCCTGTCCACGAAAATAACAAAAAAAACTGTTAATTATTTGTTAGTCTTGAAGTCTTAAAACAGTTGGAATTTCAAGCCAAAATATGTCCAAGTAGATGCCAGATCGCACCATTTTAACCATAGGTTTTGCCAAATTTATTTCGGGGGGCATGCCCCAGGACCCATATAATTACTTCTTCATGAATAGAGTTGAACTGGTTGGACGATATAACTGGCTGGGTTGACCTTGATATCTCGGAGGTCACGTGTTCCCGATCACCCTTTACATCAGTTCTTTCTTTACATCATTTAGAACCCGGATGACATCATCACCAGACAAGAAAATAGCGTGACCAGCTTGGGTTTCTACAGTCTACAACACACCATCTCCACAAGACCCTCCTTCGGGATTTGGTCGATCGTTGTGTCTTTTGGCCAAGGTGTAAGCATACTGCATACTTATGTGATTCTACAGGGCCAAACCCGTCCTGATATGAGCTTAGATGTTGCTAGGACGTATAACAACACCAAACAAGGAAAGCATAGCCAACTAAGATACTGGGCGCACTTATTAAGTATTTGTTGCTGCCTGAAATGGGCTACTAATTCAATTTAATTTCTTTTAAAACTGTTACAGTTAAAGCCTGCAGTATCCGAGTTTTGACATGCTTGCCAAAATTAATTTGGCATTTCTTCACTGCAAATTTCCAGTTAGCCATTTAAAATAAAGAGTTACATCAGGCCTTGAAGTAAGGTAGATTATAGTGATCAAACCTAATATATTTATCTTTTAAAAAAACAACAGAAACTAAGAAAAACATCGGACTATTCATCTTTAACCGTGGATATATTTGAAGTGAAACCAGGACAAATTAATCTTGCCATGCATGTCAAAATGTTGGCATTGTAAGCTTCAACGGTAACAGGTTCTATTAATTGACTTAGTATGCCCCTCTATGCAGCATCACATGCTTAAAAAGTGCACCAATATCTAAGTTGGATATGTAGGATCAAATCTAGGTAAGTGTTTTGATTAATGACACTTTTATGTAACCAGAGCTTTGGTCAACAATGGAAACCGATGCTTCAAATAACAAATCGATAAGGCAAATCAGGCAAATCAGGCAGACAAGAATGGGAGATGGACCACTTCTTAGATTTCCTAGACCAAGCAGAAACAAACTAGCTAAGGCACCAATATTTAAAGGGAGCAAGATGTGGAACAAACTACCATCTGCTATTAGAAGTGCACCTTCCTACCAAGGCTTTAAGTCACTGGTCACTTTAAGTCACTGGCCAGGCCCTTGAACAAGCATCATAGTGTAGATCCTGTGCCCTGCCTTGCTCCCCCCCCCTGCCCCCCCTCCTCACTCAGTTATTTCCTCAGCTATACTGTAATAGCAGCACAGGTTTTGCAGCAACCCACAATCTTAGCCGATAACACTGAACTTATTATGGCTAACCCACTAACACACTAACCCCCTTCACAATCTACTAATATGCCCTATCTAAGTACCCGCTCATCTACCTATTTACAATGTAAAGTAAACGGCCTGAAGACCAGTGCCTCGGTGCTGAAAAAATGTATATACCAACAAAAATAAAAATGCAGCTAGCTACATATAAGGCCAAAACAAAAGAAATTGGTGATCGTCTATATGCGTAATAGACATGTAGGTGTGTGGCTAATATATGTTAACGAGATGCGGAGTTTGAGACAAAGGAATATGCTAATGAGATGACATCATGGAAAGTTTAGCCGGCGGGTTGAGCGAGCCCTAGGCCGTGAATAAACCATTCAGTATCCAGAAGTCAAAGTGTTCAGTCAGACGTTGTACTTTCACAGTCCAAGCTCGTGCCTGAAAAAATCCTACTTCCCTGATTAAAAAAAAACACTCTGTTAAATGGAGAAGGTGGGTGGAGTGAGAAATGGAATGGGGAGTGAAGATGGGGGAAAGGAATGGAGAGGGATTTGATGGAGGGAACTGCGATGGGGAGAGAGCAGGGTCAAGAGTGGAGGAGGTTGGGAGAGGTGGGCATCGGAGTGTGGGAAAAGGAAGGTGTTGGATGTGAATGAGGGTGGTGGAGAGAATGGAGGCGGAAGGAGAGAGGGGGGAAGGTGAGGGGACCAGTGAAATACTGAAACAAGCAAAACAAAAATACCTGACCCTGATTTTTATTTCAAAAGGACGCACCAACATTTTTTATATTTCTTATTTGTCCTAATAGTAACATTGTGTCTTTTCTCATTTGCAGTTCAATGAGAGCCGTACAAACAGTATTGAAGTTCGGACATTTGGTGAGTTTGTGATTTTAGATTTTAGATTTAGATTTGGATATCAAATACGAAACTACACATCGATGCCATTTGGGACGCTTAAATTATAGTCATGTTTAAAATTCTTGAACCAAAATGAGGCTGACTCCGAAAACAAGTAGCTGCAGGGGTATATTTCATTCAGGTCAGTTCTTAATAATATATTTTTTTTAATTACTTTTGTTGATTAAGCAGGGGGAAATTTTAATTATGGATAATTGGTTTTCCTCATTCTACTGCTCATTGCCCTATCCTAGTGGTGTCTAACGCCAGGCTAGGTAGTGACAGTTATCAACCTTTAAGTCATTGCTTTGACTCGGCCAGGATTTGAACCCCACGAGTTCGAATCCCACAATCTGCCACACGGGAAGTGGATGCGCAAAGCATTTGACCATCGCATCTGATAATATTTCAATATATCAATATCAAGCTACACAACCCCTGTAGCTACACAATTTTATGTCCATACAAGTATTAAATAAGAATATTGATATAATTAGGACATGGATGAAAAATGTCTGCGAATTTTTGGACTTCCGCTTTTCTTTTGGTAAATCTGTGATTTGGTGAAATTTCATGATGTAATATAAAATAATTATTAAATAGTTGTAACTCTGTGATTTGGTGAAATTTCATGATGTAACACAACATAATTTCTTGTTACAATTTACTGTATCTGCATATTGACTTAATAGTATAAATGTTGTCCTGTGTTTAAAGGGTGACCATGAGACGTTCACCTCAATGACAGGGTAACATGCATTCCATAAAGAGGGATATGCGTATAATGCAAGTTTGTCAACACTCTTTGACTTTGATGATGTGACTAAAACTCTTCCCTCCTATCTTAGTCCTCCCCCACTTCAAGGTGCAGATCACCGAAATGACAGAGTTTATAGATGAGAAGACAGAAGAGATCAGTGGGGAATTCACAGCCTGGTAAGCCGATACGATCATCATCATCATCATCATCATCATCTCTTTACTGCGAGGGTCATTGGGGCACCACAGATGACTTTGCAACCCGATTTCTCCATTTTCCCCAGTTCTCCACTGCCCTCTGGGACTTGCCAAACTCCAGGCCTATCCATTCCCCGATGTTGTCTTTCGACCGCTTCCTTTGTCCGCCTTGTTGTCTTACCCCTTTCATTGTTTCTTGCAAGATGGTTTTGGTCAAATTTGATGAGCAGGAAATATGGTTATACCACTGCAGTTTGCATCTCTTTACGATTGTCACAGGATCTTAGTGTGGTCCAATTGCCTGCTGGATCTTGACACGGATTTCCTCGTTGGTAGCATGGTGTTTGTATGAGATGTGTGGTTTATTGCGGTAACACCTCTAAGTAAGACTTAGGTATCAAAAGACTACAGTACCAAAGTCAGAGGCCCGTCTGGTATTATTTGAAATCAATCATTTAGGCTGTATTCGATTATTACGCTCCGGACTACTCGGGTGATCCGAGTCGTCAGGATTTCAAATAGAACACCCCGAGGTGAACATAAAAATACACTAGCCGTGTGCAAAATGATCTGACCCCAATGCCCGACGTCTTGGCTGGGGGTGTCAGGAGCATTTGTGCTGGTACCTGTGTGTCATGTACTGCTACTTTTTTCTTCTTTTTTTTTAAAATGTAAAAGACCATCCAGATTAAAATGGACATATATCTAAATTATGCCATCATAAAATACTTTAAATCCTATTTTGCTGTAGTTATATTGGTTATTAAAATAAAGTTGATTAAGCCACCATTTTTTCCGTGTTTGTTTATGCAAGCTGAGGTTGTAGGACCTGCGCATGCGCAAAAAAGTCATTCGGATGATTCGAGTTGTTTAATAGAATACGGCCTTAAGCCGTGTTCACACACGGGAGTTAAGCCACCTCAACTAATTCGCCTTGTCTAGTTTGGCTCACATTCGCTGTGTGGACGCGACCCTAAGGCGGATTAGGGCTGATTTGCCTCAACTAGTTCACCTCATGTAATCCGCGTCGTGACGTAGTCCAGATGAACCGACCTAGCTTAAGTCGGCCCAAGTTACCAGTGTGAATGGTAGCGGCTTAGATGAGCCGGATTAAGGACATCACAGTCGAGACCTGAGTTTGTTGACTTTCCGGTAAATTTGCTCTATGAACCTGCTAGAGGAGCACAGATATTTTTTTCATGATTTATTTTAAGGTTTTCACTGCCCAGCAGAAGTTTTGACCATTCCAAACCAATATGATTCACTCCATACATATCTAGGTCGAACCCACACTCTCTCGTGGTGACATCGATTAACCGAAACTGGCACTGGTTAGTATGGACTTGCTCATGCGCAGATATCGATTTCCGCCTTAAACCGCTCCGTGTGTGGACACGACACTAGTTCGCCTCATCTAGTTCGCCTTATCTAGTTCGGCCTAAAGTTGTGTGTGTGTGAACACAGCTTTAGATGTGGGTGGGCAGGGGAGGAAAGGATGTCGTAAGAAAAGTAGACCAGTGAATAGTGTGGAATGTGAGGAGTGCAAAATGATGGGAAAACTGGATCTGCGGTATGACTTGGTCGGTCGGTGATTGGAGGGACGGGCAAGCCAATGGGTGAGGGGAGAGGGGCGTGGCTGAGGTTTGATTGACAAGCCATCGTGGAAGGTTGTTTGTGCTTTGTTGCTCTGGCTGTGTCCCGGTGTTGCAGTTTCCTCGGTACGCCAGTTTGCGAGGGACACATCCATTCAAATGCATTGTCAATGGCCGTGAGCAAATCTTCATACAGAAAAAGTCAAATATCTCTCAAATTACACCACCTAGAAACAAACCGCTTGGCACACATACAGAAAACATATTCAACAAAAAGATTATATTAAATTTATAAGGTTAGGGTTCTTGATTTTCATTAATTTTGAATAAAACTAATGTTTTGCACTGCGCGTACCGTCAAAGTCAAGGCATTGTCAATGGTCGTGAGCAATCTTCATACAGAAAATACAGAAAAAGTGAAATATCTCTGAAACCACACCACCTAGAAATAAATCACTTGGTACACATATAAAAAAACATCTTTACCAAAAACTTTATATTAAATTTATAAGGTTAGTGATTGGGGCCCTTCCAACCCCTATCTTTCACTATGGTTGACTATAATTCAAACTCACTTTGCGCCTACAACCAAACGCCTCCTGATGGCCGAACCTGGTCGGGTTATTGTCGTCTATTTGTATCTAATGTAGATTGCAGTGAAATTGTCCTAGAAAATATTTTACATAATCGATAAAATACCTCTGTTTGTATGTGCATTCACCAACTCCTCCCACCTTCCGGCGTGTAAGCTATAGCTGTGACCTGGCTTGTTGGTTCACCTCTTCAATCCTTCCTGAGGGACCAGCGGAACTTGGAATGTACCCATTGAGGGCATAATCGATTAATCAACTCGGGTCACCCGAACCACTGTTTGGCGCATGCGCACATCCTACAGACTCGGGTCGAATAATCGAATATGCTTCTCCATGCTCGGGGTGAAAAAAATGGTGGCTTAATCCAAAACCTTTTTTTTTTTTAATAACTACAGCAAAATAGAATTTAAATTGGTTTATAATGGCATAGTCTAGTTATATTTCCATTTCATTAATCTATTTTATTACTAAAAAAAACCCATATATGACTGGTACCGGTAGCTGTTATCCAGCAAGACGGTACCAGCGCAAATGTGACGTCATCGCTCCTAGCCACCCCAGCCAAGAGGTGGGTTACTCGGGTCGGGTCATTTTGCACACGGCACGTGTATTTGTCGACTCCACTCGCGGTGGTCTATTTGAAATTCTGACGACTAGGGTGACCCGACTCGCCCGGGTCGTGCTTATCGATTACGGCCTGAGTGTTCTGCGCTTTCCCCTCCATCTAGGTACAGTTTTGATGCGCCAGTGCAGGGAAAGGCCCTGATCGTCTATCGCCTGGTCATGGATGGAGATGCAGAGAACCGAATGCAGCAGCAAACGCAGGTGGGCACCCAGCAGTAAAGTTACGCAACCCAACGCCTTTGAGTTAGCACCGAACACGGTGTCTGAATCAGTAGAGCGAAGGCTTCGCGCAAGGAAGGTCGGGAGTTCGAATCTCGGTCGAGTCAAACCAATGACTTACAAAATTGATACTTGTCACTTCCTAGCCTCACGCTCACATTACTAGGATATAGGGCAAGGACTGGTTGGCTCAGTGTCCGGATACCTTGCACTATGTTGAGTACCTATGCTGTACACTATACAGCATAGGTTGCTCCTTCACTTTCTTTTTATGTTCAGAATGGGTTGTGCTGCACACAATGCAACACATTCCACTTCCACTATGTACAAATCAAATGTGATCGCTCCAATGGCTGGAAGACCAGTGCCTCGGCACTGACAAAATATGTATTCAGATGAATAAAAAATATTTACCAAAAAAAGAAAAAAGAAGGGATATCGGGTCATGGTGCCTGTGGCCTGGTCTCCCAGTGGGACATCACTATAAAGTCGCCATGAGTGCCCACTGTCACAAGTCGGTACCCGTCCTGATATAACCTTAGATGTTGCTAGGACATAAGACCCCCCCCCCAAAAAAGGGAATTTCCCCATAATTGTAGTTCCTTGTGTTGTGAATTTCAGCTCACGAACGGGAAGGGCTCGTTCAAGTTAAAAGTGGCCGAAATGTTCGACAACCCTGGCGAGTCGTTCAACAGCCTGGTCGACAAGGCGAAGGTGCAGGTTGAAGTGCACGTGATGGAGCACTCTACTGCCCTGAAGTATGTAGCCTACAGTCATGCCTGCCCCCTGGTGAGAAAACCCTACATCATCAGCTTTGAGAAGTCCGCTGTGACCTTCAACCCTGGACTACCCTTCAACGTGAAGGTAAGCCGTCCTGGTATGACCATTGATGTTGCTAGGACGTAAAACCCCTATACAAACAAGCGTAAAAAGCAGAATGTCCCTGGCATGCTTGTCTAAATATTACTAAGTTTTATATAACCGTAAACAATACGGTTTTATTAAAGCTGCATAGTCTGATGAAAACATGAAATTTTCAAAACCAAAACAGTTATCTAGATTAATTTTGTATTCTACATATCTAACTTGGAGACTGGTGCACTTATTAAACATTTGTCGCTACACAGAAGAGACTAGTGAAGCACTTGAATAGAACATGTTACTGCAGAAGCCTATGGTGTCAGAGTTTTGGCAAGTTTGCCAAAATTAATTTGTCATGGTTGCACTTTAAATATCTCAAAAGTTAGCGATGTAAAATAGAATTTACTTCAAATTAAAGTAAGATAGATTATAACGATCAGTCTAATATATTTATGACAGAAACTCAAAACCATCCGACTGGGAAAATTTAATAAAATGATGACTACGGTCATGGCTGGGAAAATAAAAAATAATTATCAGTGGATGGGGATAACATACAAAAAAATCTCTGATGCAATTTGAAAGTGGTTAAGTTGGCTGGAATGAGCGTGGTTGCTCATTCGGGTTCATTGCTGGGCACGGTGGGATGGCGAAGCTGCCTGCCCCTCCCCCCCCCCTCCCACCCCCCTCCCACCTGTGGGGGCAGGGGGAAGGTTGGGGGGGGGGAGGCATCAAACACCCCTCCCCTCAACAACTCAGCACCAATCACAAACCAACACACCTCAACCAATCAAATCACGCCACCTACCAGAGCCTTCCACTCTGCATCACAGATAGTCAGTCCGCAACAACGCCTCTGACTGACCACTACCACAGCTCTTTTTCACCCACCCACCCACCCACACCTGCCGATTAATTGGATAAGCCAATCAAACAAACTACAAAACAAAATCCCCCAAAATCAACACAACAACACAATTGAATTAAAATTACTCTATTAATCTATTAGCCAATTGAAACCCAAGCAATTGGTACTTGAACATTAAATATCACATGACATTTGACTTTCGTTTGTCTTGTAAATATGCATCTCAATTAACTTGTAATTGAACATTGTTATTGTTACTGTTATGCCTGTTGTCCATATGTCGCATTCCCCATCTCGTGCGCTTATGTTATCATCTAGCATGACCTTATGTCAGCCGCGGGCACTCTGCTAACTTAAACATGTCCTGTGTCTTGCCGGCGCAGGGCTGCGCCGGAATAAAAGCCATCTTTTCCCAATCCAGCCTTCACGTCTTCTGTGCCCGTGAGCAATGTATGTCAAATTGCCACTAAATTTAACTCACGAAACATAGCTAAAATCACAGGAGGCGATGCAGTCGAGTTATTCTTGCTTCACACAGGTTTTGTATGCTATTTTTTTTTTTTTTTTACGTTCTAGCAACACCTAAGGTCATATCAAGACGGGTACCGACTTGTGACAGTGTGCACTTATGGCAACATTATAGTGCTGCCTCACTGGGAAATCAGGCTGCTGGCACCATGACCCAATATCCCACTCAGTCACATTATCCTGACATTGAGCTAGCCAGTCCATGTCCTATCCTAATAATGCTGAGCACCAGGCTAGGAAGCGACAAGTACCACTTATAAAGTCATTGGTTTGACTCGACTGGGAACCGAACTCCCGACCTTCCGCATACGAAGCCCGAGCTCTACCGATTAAAGGTGAAAAAAAAACCACCACAACAAATGTTGTTTGTGCAAAGTCATGGAATTTACCTGTTTACACACTCGAGAAGAATGTGTTTAAGTGTCAGTGGCCACTGACAGTACCCAATGTACTTCTTGTCAAACCGACCACATCGAATGAGTTAAGGGTCCGTCTCCCGTTTTAGTAAATTGTGGGACGGTTCGAATCCCGGGTCGAGTCAAACTAATGACTTAAAAATTGGTACTTGTCGCTTCCTAGCCTGGTGCTCAGCATTATTTGGATAGGACATGGACTGGCTAGCTCAATGTCAGGATAATGTGACTGAGTGGGATATTGGGTTATGGTGCCAGCAGCCTGATTTTGCAGTGGGACAACACTATAAAGTCGCCATGAGTGCGCACTGCCACAAGTCGGCACCCATTCTGATATGACCTTAGATGTTGTCAGGATGTAAAACTCCAACAACCAACCACCTAAATCTTGTCAAACGAACCCGGCTTCAGCCTTGTAGAGTATTTGGGTCTTGGAAACGCTCATCGGTTGGTAAAAATGCCAACTATTTTTTTTAAAGTTGGTGATCGTCCTTTTGATCATACAAATCAGCGTGAGTCAGGCGGTTTAATTTCTTTTCACGATTTTATTTCATACAGCTCTAGAAGTTTAAATTTTGGAAAACAAAATATTTTAATTTTGACATAATATGTTTTAGGCCCCTCGACATGTAAAACAACCACACAGTTATGTAATAGTATCTAAATCTTCAATCAATCAATAGTTCCATCCTCTAGTCGAGGGTTGGATGCAATGGTTCTCCACTTGTCCCGATGTTGTGCTGTTCTGATAGACTGTGAATAATTCAAGCCTGTCCACTGTGAAATATTTGTAAACCATGATGTTCTTGGTCTCCCTCTCCCTCTGCTGCCATTCACCTTCCCTTCCAACAATGTACGGTATATTGAACTCTGACGAATGATGTGGCCAAAATAAATAAGTTTCTTTGTCTGTATAGTGGCAAACAAGCTTTTCTTATTTTTAATTTTTCTGAGAACTTCTTTGTTGGTGATCTTCTTTGTCCATGATATTTTCATCATCCTTCGATAAGTCCACATCTCAAATGCTGCTAAACGTTTGTACATTTTCTTAGAGATTGTCCATGTCTCTGCCCCATACATTAGAGTAGACCACACATAACACTGAAGAATACGCTTCCTTGTTTGTATTAATATCTTACTTGATGTTAACACTCTATTCATTTTGGAGAATGTTGTTCGGGCTATTGTTATCCTTCTTTTAATTTCTTCCTCACATCTCCCATCATTTGTAATCTAAATCTTACGAATGTTGAATTACTGCTAGCCCGATGCATCTTTTGACAGTTAACAAAAAAAAAAATAAAAATCAGGGGCGGGCGATTTTTCAGGCACGGGCGGGGACGATCACCAATTATTCTTTTTTATTCGGCCTATCTGAGCCCGGTGTCGCAGTTTCAGCGCCCGGTCAGTTTCAGCGCCCGGTCAGTTTCATGCGCATGCGTCAAAATCTAACATCATCGTCACTAACCTTATACATTTGATATAATGTTTTTGGTAAAGATGTTTTCTACAAGTGTACAAAGCGATTTGTTTCTAGGTGGTGTGCTTTTAGAGATATATCACTTTTCCTGTATTTTCTGTATGAAGATTGCTAGCGACCATTGACAATGCCTTGAGTTTGACGGTACGCGCAGTGCAAAACCTTAGTTTTATTCAAAATTAATACAAATCAAGAACCCTAACCATCTTAATTTAATACAGTCTTTTTGGTAAAGATGTTTTCTATATGTGTACCAAGCGATTTGTTAATAGGTGGTGTAGTTTTAGAGATATTTCACTTTTGCTGTATTTTCTGTATGAAGATTGCTCACGACCATTGACAATGCCTTGAGTTTGAGTCTATACGGGCCGTTGAAACTGACCGGGCGCTGAAACTGTGACACCGGGTATTTGAATGTTTGTGGTGCAGCATTAAAGGCACATTTCTTCGTCTGTGAGCAGATCACCGTGAAGGGTCTGCAAGGACAGCCATGGGTCGGCGTACGCGTAAGCGTCAAAGCAGGCGCATTCGATGGGAACAACCAGCCATTAAGAGACAGTCAACGAGACCTCGTCACCAATCAGAAGGGCGATGCAACCTACACTATCGACATACACAGCACAAGCAGCCTCATCAAGGTCAAGGTCAGTGTGCCGTTTAAATTGTATCAATTTTTTATTTTTTTTAAATTTTCAAATAAATAAACCGAACGCGGTGGCGGAATCGGTAGAACGCAGGCATCCCGTGCGGAAGGTCGGGAGTTCGAATACCAGCCGAGTCAAACCAATTAAAAAAAATAAAATTGATATTGTCATTACCTAGTCTGGCACTCGGCATTACTAGGATAGGACAAGGACTGGTTAGTTCAGTGTCAGGATAATGTGACTGTGGGATATTGAGTCATGGTGCTGGCGACCTGGACTCCCAGTGGGGTAGCACTATAAAAGTTGCCATGAGTGTGCACTTTTACAAGCCGCTACATATCCTGATATGACCTTAGATGTGGCTAGAACGTAAAACAAGAACAAACAAACAAGTCAAGTAAATAATTTGCTGGGGGATAGGGCGAGTATAATAGTTGATTAAAGTTGCATAGACTGATAGATTTTGAGTTTCTGTTATTTTGATCAGAATCTACATATTCCAGCAGAACATGGCAATCAAATTTACACATTCCAGCAGAACATGGCCATGAAATCTACACATTCCAACAGAACAAGGCCATGAAATCTACGCATTCCAGTCAAACATGGCCATCAAATCTACACATTCCAGCAGAACATGGCCATGAAATCTACACATTCCAGCAGAACACGACCATGAAATCTACACATTCCAACCAAACAGGACAATGAAATCTACACATTCCAGCAGAACATGGCCATGAACTCTACACATTCCAGCAGAACAAGGCCATGAAATGTACACATTCCAGCAGAACAAGGCCATGGAATCTACACATTCCAGCAGAACACGACCATGAAATGTACACATTCCAGCAGAACAGGACCATGAAATCTACACATTCCAGCAGAACAAGGCCATAAAATCTACACATTCCAGCAGAACAAGGCCATGAAAGCTACACATTCCAGCAGAACATGGCCATGAAATCTTTGCATTCCAGCAGAACATGGTCATGAAATCTACAAATTCCAGAAGAACATGGCCATGAAATCTACACATTGCAGCAGAACATGGCCATGAAATCTACACATTCCAGCAGAACAGGACCATGAAATCTACACATTCCAGCAGAACATGGCCATGAAATCTACACATTCCAACGGAACAAGGCCATGGAATCTATACATTCCAGCAGAACAAGGCCATGAACTCTACACATTCCAGCAGAACATGGCCATGAACTCTACACATTCCAGCAGAACAGGACCATGAAATCTACACATTCCAGCAGAACAAGGCCATAAAATCTACACATTCCAGCAGAACAAGGCCATGAAAGCTACACATTCCAGCAGAACATGGCCATGAAATCTTTGCATTCCAGCAGAACATGGTCATGAAATCTACAAATTCCAGAAGAACATGGCCATGAAATCTACACATTGCAGCAGAACATGGCCATGAAATCTACACATTCCAGCAGAACAGGACCATGAAATCTACACATTCCAGCAGAACATGGCCATGAAATCTACACATTCCAACGGAACAAGGCCATGGAATCTATACATTCCAGCAGAACAAGGCCATGAACTCTACACATTCCAGCAGAACATGGCCATGAACTCTACACATTCCAGCAGAACAGGACCATGAAATCTACACATTCCAGCAGAACATGGCCATGAAATCTACACATTCCAGCAGAACAAGACCATGAAATCTACACATTCCAACAGAACAAGGCCATGAAATCTACACATTCCAGTAGAACAGGACCATGAAATCTACACATTCCAGCAGAACAAGGCCATGAAATCTACACATTCCAGCAGAACAAGGCCATGAAATCTACACATTCCAACAGAACAAGGCCATGAAATCTACACATTCCAGCAGAACAGGGCCATGGAATCTACACATTCCAACAGAACAAGGCCATGGAATCTACACATTCCAGCAGAACATGGCCATGAACTCTACACATTCCAGCAGAACAGGACCATGAACTCTACACATTCCAGCAGAACAGGACCATGAAATCTACACATTCCAACAGAACAAGGCCATGGAATCTATACATTCCAGCAGAACAAGGCCATGAACTCTACACATTCCAGCAGAACATGGCCATGAACTCTACACATTCCAGCAGAACAGGACCATGAACTCTACACATTCCAGCAGAACAGGACCATGAAATATACACATTCCAACAGAACAAGGCCATGGAATCTATACATTCCAGCAGAACATGGCCATGAACTCTACACATTCCAGCAGAACAGGACCATGAACTCTACACATTCCAGCAGAACAGGACCATGAAATCTACACATTCCAACAGAACAAGGCCATGAAATCTACACATTCCAGCAGAACAAGGCCATGAACTCTACACATTCCAGCAGAACAGGACCATGAACTCTACACATTCCAGCAGAACAGGACCATGAAATCTACACATTCCAACAGAACAAGGCCATGAAATCTACACATTCCAGCAGAACATGGGCATGAGATCTTTGCATTCCAGCAGAACATGGCCATGAAATCTACACATTCCAGCAGAACAGGACTGTGAAATCTACACATTCCAGCAGAACATTGCCATCAAATCTACACATTCCAGCAGAACATGGCCATGAAATCTACACATTCCAGCAGAACAGGACCGTGAAATCTACACATTCCAGGTGAACAGAACAATGAAATCTACTCATTCCAGCAGAACAGGACCATGAAATCTACACATTCCAGCAGAACATGGCCATGAAATCTACACATTCCAACAGAACAAGGCCATGGAATCTATACATTCCAGCAGAACAAGGCCATGAACTCTACACATTCCAGCAGAACATGGCCATGAACTCTACACATTCCAGCAGAACAGGACTATGAACTCTACACATTCCAGCAGAACAGGACCATGCAATCTACACATTCCAACAGAACAAGGCCATGAAATGTACACATTCCAGCAGATCAGGACCATGAAATCTACACATTCCAGCAGAACAAGGCCATGAAATCTACGCATTCCAGCAGAACAGGACCATGAAATCTACACATTCCACCAGAATAGGATCTACACATTCCAACAGAACAATGCCATGGAATCTACACATTCCAGCAGAAAAAGGCCACCAAATCTACATATTCCAGCAGAAACAGGCCATGAAATCTACACATGCTGGCAAAACAAGGCCATGAAATCTACATATTCCAGCTGAACACGGCCATGAAATCTACACATTCCAGCAGAACAAGGCCATGAAATCTACATATTCCAGCAGAACAAGGCCATGGAATCTACACATTCCGGCAAAACAAGGCTATGAAATGCACACATTCCAGCAGAACAAGGCCATGAAATCTACACATTCCACCAGAACAAGACCATCAAATCTACACATTCCAGCAGAACACGGCCATGAATTCTATGCATTCCAGTAAAACAAGGCCATGAAATCTACACATTCCAGCCGAACATGGCCATGAAATCTACACATTCCAGCAGAACACGGCCATGAAATCTACACATTCCAACAGAACATGGCCATGAAATCTACACATTCCAGCAAACAAGGCCATCAAATCTACACATTCCAGCAGAACAAGGCCATGAATTCGATGCATTCCAGTAAAACAAGGCCATCAAATCTACACATTCCAGCAGAACATGGCCATGAAATCTACACATTCCAGCAGAACACGGCCATGAAATCTATGCATTCCAACAGAACAGGACAATGAAATCTACACATTCCAGCAGATCATGGCCATGAACTCTACAGATTCCAGCAGAACAAGGCCATGAAATGTACCCATTCCAGCAGAACAAGGCCATGAAATCTACACATTCTAGCAGAACACAACCAGGAAATGTACACATTCCAGCAGAACAGGACCATGAAATCTACACATTCCAGCAGAACAAGGCCATCAAATCTACACATTCCAGCAGAACAAGGATATGAAATCTACACATTCCAGCAGAACAAGGCCATGAAATCTACACATTCCAGCAGAACAGGACCATCAAATCTACACATTCCAGCAGAACAATGCCATGAAATGTACACATTCCAGCAGAACAAGGCCATGAATTCTACACATTCTAGCAGAACATGACCATGAAATCTACACATTCCAACAGAACATGACCATGACATCTACACATTCCAACAGAACATGACCATGAAATCTACTCATTCCAGAGAAATATGACCATGAAATCTACACAGCAGAACATGTCTGAGTGATAGCGGGCCTTGACACCTTTCTTTTGTGTTTTGTTTATTTATAAAGGTTACGTTAAAAGGGAATGCAGAGGAGACAACCCACGTGTTTAGGCGTGCAAGTTCGGGGCCGGACCAGTACCTGCATGTCAGGTCTACGGATGGCATTCTCAGAGTAAGTATTAATACCCCAAGACTACGTTGCCATGGCAACCAACAAGTTAGCAAAATATGCTACATTTCATTACCATATCAAATCCATTGGTAGCTAGTAAAGTGTAATCCATCGTCAGTTGGTTATCGTGTATTGCTTAAGAATTCTTTAAAATTTAAATTTGAAAAAGAAGTGATTGTACCCCAAATCTGATATTTCCATGGCAACCGATGTATCAAAGAAATCTGAAAAAATCTGTAAAAAAAAAAGAAATTTAAATAGATCCTAAGCTTCTCAAATATCTATGGGTTTGCAATGCTCCAATTTTTGTGGTTGTCAGCTCTGACATATGCACAATATGCAACCCTATATAGTGACATGGATTCTGCTATTGTTTGGGATGTTTTGTTCTTTTACTATTATTTAGAATGTTTTAGCTTTTGGTTTCCATGTCACACTTTAGTGCCCAGTATTCTTTTTATAGAATGACCCATTTATGAAGGCCCCTATGTATGTTTGTGTGTACATGTATGTATGTATGTATGTATGTATGTATGTATTTATGTATGTACATATGTATGTACGTATGTATGTGTGTGTATGTATGTATGTATGTATGTAAGTATGTATGTATGTATGTATGTACATATGTATGTATGTATGTACGTATGTGTGTGTATGTATGTATGTATGTATGTAAGTATGTATGTATGTATGCCTATGTATGTTTGTTAGGGTAGCCAGTCATCCAGCTTTATGCTTACTCCACTAATTCTGATCAATTTTTTATGATAAGCCAAGTGCAATCCTCACTCGTTATGTTAATTAGCTCGAGTCTTATCGTTCTTAATGTTACATAATACGATCATTTCGATTTTATGATTTTCTTTTTAAGATAAATACATTCATTAGATTGCTATTATCTACTTTATTTTAGTTTGAAGTAACTTTTCTTATAAGTAGCTAACTTTAGAGATATTTGAAGTTAAAATATGCCAAATTATAATGTAAGTGTCAATATCGAAATTCTGACATGATATGTTTCAGCAGTAACACTAACAGTTTCTATTAAAGGCGCATAGTCCGATGGGTTGGAGATTCTGTCATTTTCTGAGATAAATATATTAGGTTGATCGTTATTATCTACCTTACTTTCGCTTGAAGTAGACCAAACGGGATAGCCGAATGAGTTGAGCATCCGTTTCCTGTTCTGGGAGGTTGGGGGATCCAAACCCATGGCTTCGTGGGGTCGAACCTTGGTCGAGTCAAACCAATGACTTAAACATTGATATTTGTCGCTTCCTAGAAAGGCGCTCGGCATTATTAGGATATGGCAAGGACTGGTTGGCTCATTGTCAGGATAATGTGACTGATTGGGATATCAGGCCTGGTCTCCCAGTGGGACAGCACTATAAAAAGTCGCCATGAATGCGCAATGTCCCAAGTTGGTACCCATCCTGATATGACCTTAGATGTTGTTAGGACCTAAAACAACAAATGAAGCAAAACAAAACGTCATTTGAAGTAATTTTATTTTAAATGCCTAACTTTTGATATATTTGAAGTGCAACCATTCACAATTAATTTAGGCAAGCATGCCAAAACTCTGACACCATAGCCTTCTGCAGTAACAGGTTATATTAAATTGTCACGGTATTCCCTTTTATGTGGCGAAAAATGTTTAATAAGTGCATCAGTATCTAAGTTAGATAGGTAGAATAAAAACTAAATAATTGCTTTGGTTTTGAAAATTTGATATTTTCATCCAACTGTGCAGCTTTAAATCGACTTGGTATTTATTCCCTTCTATGCAACAACTAGGGTATAACAAGTGTACACCAATATCTAACTTTGGTAATGTAGGATCAAATCTAGGTAAGTGCTTTTGTTTTTGAAAAGTTGGTTCTTCATCAGACCATGAACAATTTAAGCAGGACAAACCTAAAGAAATGATGATTTGGTGCACTAGTATCAAGTTGGATGTTAAGGCCCCGTCACACCTTACTGGACTGGGGAACCGGACGAGAACCGGACACTGTCTGGTACTGTACGGCGATGTCCGGTACATGTCCGGTACCCATCCGCTGGTGTCCGGTGGTGTCTGGCGGTGTCCAGTACAAGTTTTGAACATGCACAAAACTTTTACCGGACACCACCGGACTGACGTGTCCGGTTGGTGTCCGGTACCCATCCGTACATGTCCGGTACCCATCCGTTGGTGTCCGGTTGGTGTCGGGTTTGTCCGTTTTGTCCAGTACATGTCCGGTACCCATCCGTTACGTGTCCGGTTCTCGTCCGGTACCCATCCGGTACATGTACGGTACATGTATGGTACTTGTCCGGTTGTCCGGTGGCAATTGACCCAATTACCGTCCATTTCGATACATCTTGATACATTTTGTGTACCGGAGAGCACCGGTCTAGACAATTCTTTGTCCGGTGGTGTCCGGTACTCAGTCCGGTAAGGTGTGACAGGTGCTTTAAAGATCAAATCTAGCACCTTTTGCAAATAATCTATTGCTAACTTTTAAAATAACAATACAACATTTTTTTGATTAATCCATCACAGCCTGGAGAAAACGCTCAATTTGAGGCAACATTAACTTCTGGAGAACGTATGGAGAAATCTGACCTATATTACATGGTGAGTATTTAATTTATTTATTCATTTACTTTTGTAATAAATATTTATTCATCTGAATTCAAATTTTTTTTTTAAATTGAGGCTGTATTTATACTGTCCATAGCATTTAAGCCCGGGTACCCAGGCTTGTTTTCAATGCTGGCCAGCTGTAGTGTTGGTGTTGTCTTACCAAGCAGGAGCTGCTGATAAGTTATTTGATTGTCTGCATTTCAGTAGCAGATAGATGCTAGTTGGTACGTTTAGTAGCCTATGTTAGTTTTTTTGGGCCCTCTTGGCTTTGTATTTTTGTTCTATTCTTATTACTATGTTAGTTGTTTTCTTAAGGTTCTATGTTAGTGTTTTGGGGTTTTCTTGGGAAGAGTTTTCCGCTTTTTTCTACTTAATTCTATACTAGCCTATTTTATTTACATGTCCATAGGCCTGTACATAATAGGTGGTTGAGTTATGTTTGTTTGAATTTGATTTGACTTATATTGTTGTGAGATATGTTATCTGGCTTTTATATTTCTGGTTGTCCCGCCCTGGGCTGTCCAGTTGGTGGGCCGTGACATATCACCTGCCCCCTTGTGGTGCAGTTCAGTTGGGGTTTCCAGTTTTTATTTTGCACATATATTTTTTTACGTTTTTAGGTCAGGGATTTGTCTTTCTTTCACCGATTGCGCATTCCATGCCTTGGCGGCCATTTCCAGTGGGCTTTGATTCAGCCTCTGGTCTGCCTTAGTAGTGGTGCCTTGCTTGCTCTGGTGTCCCTTAGTGGTTGGGTGAGACGCTTAATGTCTTGGCTATATCCATATGCTAATGTTTTTAGGTGGATTATCCTTCTGTTTTCTAGTAGCTTTACTTTAGTTCTTTTGTGTAGGTCATAAGTGGGGTGTAGTTTGTCTACTTTCAGGCAGATTTTCGGTGCCCTATTTTGTAGTATCTGCAATTTTTTAAGTAGCTCTTTTTTAGCACCCATGTAAATGCATAATTTGACTTACAAAATTGATACTTGTCACCACCTAACTTGGCACTTGGCATTACGAGGATTAGTGAAATATGCAGCATAATATCAGGACAACCAACCCAAAGAAATTTGCCTATATCATTGTATTCTGGATTCAATTGTTGAAATTTCATTTGTTGTTGTTGTTGTAGACTACACATGTGCATGTGCGGGAAATCTATGATGTAAACAACAACACTCAGCATATCTCTATTCACACATTTTTATTTTCTCTCCCACCCCACTCTCTCTGTTTCTTTCTCTTTCATCCTCCACCTCTCTCCCCCCATCTCCTTCTCTCTCTCATTCCCTCTCTCCTTCAATCTGTCCTTCCATCTCTCCTTCCCTCCCCCTCTCCCTCCTACATCCACCCCCTCCTCCCTCCCTTCCTCCGTCCATCCCTCGCTCCCTCCCTCCTACACCACTTCTCCCTCCCTCCCTCCTACGCGCTCCCCCTTCCTTCCCTCCTTCCTTCCCTCCATCCCGCCCCCCCCCCCCCATCCCTCCCTACCTCCCTTCCTCCCTTCCTCCCCCTTTCTCTCCGCTTCTCTCCCTCATTTTCTGCCTTTCCCTTTGTCCCCCTCCCCTCTCTTTCCATCCCTCTTTTCCTACGACCCGCCTCCCCGTCCCTCCTTCCCTCCACCCCCTTCCTCCCCTTTTCTCCCTGCACAATGCCTACCTCCTCCCTCTATACCTCCTTCCTTCCCTCCGTCTCTTCTTCCCTCTCTCCTTTACCCCTCTCTCCCCACCCCTCCCTCTCTCTCCCTCCCATCTCTGTCCCTCCCACATCCCTCCCGTCTCCCCCCTCTCTCCCTCCCCCTCTCTCCTTCCACCCTCTCTCCCTCCCCATCTATCCCCCCTCTCATCATCCCCCCCTGTCCCTCCCACATCCCTCCCCTCTCTCCCTCACCTCTCTCCATCCCCTTCCTCCCCTGTCTCCCTTCCCTCTCCTCTCTCCCCTCTCATTCCTCCTCCTCTCCTCCTTCCTCTCTGGCCAATGCGTCTATCCCACCCTCCCGATCTCTTCTTCCCACCCTCCCCTCTCTCCCTCTTCCCCTCGTACTCCTTTCCAATGCCTTCCTCCCATTCTCCCTATCTCTCATTCCCTCTCTCCCCCCTCCCCTCCCTCTCTCCCTCCTGCTCTCCGTCCCTTCCCTTATCTCCCTCGTCTCCGTCCCCACTCTCTCTCTCTCCCTCCTCTTCGTCCACTCCCCTCTCTCACTTCCCCTCCCACTCGCCTCCCTCTCTCCATCCTCCTCTCCGCCCCTTCCCATCTCTCCCTCCTCTCCGTCCCCACTCTCTCTCCCTCCTCTCCTTCCCATCCCCCTCCCCCCTCCCCCACCTCTCCCTCCTCCTCTCTCTCTTCCCCCTCTCTCCCCTCCCCTACCCTCTCTCCCTCTCTCCGTCCCCTCTCTCCCTGCCCCCTTTCTCTCCCCTTTCTCCCTCCTCTCTCTCCCTCCCCTCTCTCCCTTGCCCCTCTCTCCCATCCCCTCCCCTCTCTCCCATCTCCGTCCCTCCCCCTCTATCCCTCCATCTCCCTCTCCCTCCCCTCTACCCCTATCTCCACTCACACCCTTCCCCCTCACCACCACCCACCTCTATCCACCCCCTACCCCCGAACCCCCACAGCTGGTGAGTGCTGGCCGCGTTTTCTCCCCGGGCAGAACGAAACGCAGTGCACAGAACCTGATCACCTTCAACTTGCCCATCACCTACGACATGGTGCCCGCAGTGCGTCTCGTCTCCTGGTACTTCACCCAAAACACGGGGCAGATCGTGTCAGCGTCGGTGCTCCTGGAGGTGCAGAGCAAATGCCAGACGGATGTAAGTGTACGCTATATATACATGTACTTGTGAGCTCTTGTTGCTGTTTTGGGCAGTTTTCAGTTGCGTCGGTGCACTGAAGGTGGCAAGTCTGCAGCACTGTATGGGCACCGCCAAAGGCGGTCCCATGTGGCAGGGAGTTGGCTTCCGGTGGGTTGTGTTACTTGTGAGCAGGTCGCAATTCGGATAAACTGGGGGGTTGGGGGGGGGGAGTTTTGGCGGGGCTTACCCGTCTTTATGTGACTCTTTGCCTGAGAGGTCATGTGCTATGCTTGTCACCTTTGGAATTGTAAGTCTTTTTAAATGGTTTACGTCCAAAAATGGTTTATTGCTTACGATTACATACATACATACATATATACATACAATCAATGTACTTACTTATACATACACAGTGTATGTTCAACAACCATACAGCACATAGCATAGCAGGATCCTGGCCATAGAAACCAGTGTAATAGGCGTGTCGAAAATGTGAAATACTGCACGTAGAGCAGGATTCAATCTCACACTTCATGCCAATTCTGGGTTCGAGCGTGCTAACCATTAGACTACCTAGGCCCCCTGATACAATCACTTGCCACACGCCAACCTGTCTATGTGGCTCCTTTCCTGAGAGGTTAATGCAGACTACTACACTACCAGGGCAGGGTAGTCGTGTATTTATATGAAATCCCCTGTTTGTGGGACCCGGCACGTCATATATGCGGGCGTTAGAATGCTATTGATGGCCTATCCTGTTAAGTGGTATGCGGAGGTTATGGTTACTGCCATTATGTTCTCTCATGTTATTAGCTGTACTGCTCAACAAGGCTATACTGCCCTGATATCCTGTGTAATGCTTACGGTTCATAGTTCCCCTTTCTCCCTCTATATTATAGGCATTAAATATTAGAGCTTACCCCAAAGTAGATACAACACACGACACAACACGCGATCCGAGTTCAGCACCAGCAGAAGAGTAGTTAATGGATCATGAATGCTTAGTTTTATTCACTTATATAATGTTTTCAGATACATACAACAGTGGATGTTATAGACCTCCTGGTTGGCTATTACACTCATGCACACCAGTCATTCATTCCTCTCCCGCATGATCTCCCCCTAACGTTGTTCATCATTGGCTGCCTTCAGGACCCACCTCCCTCCCACCCAGCTCCGGCCACCACCTAGCCATCGTGGGATTACCACCTAACATGACAGTGACCGTGTGGCTGGGCAAGATAAGGGCTGGGTGAGATAGGGGAAGGGATTCTGCTTAAAGGGGCACTTCTTCCCTCCCCCGGTGTGAGCATTATAAAGGGAGTACTGTTTCCCATTTAGCCGTCTCGATACTCAATACATACTTAATCGGAGAATTTTACATTTAGGTCAACTCTGGAAGTGGGTACTATGTTTGTAACTTAGTATTTTTACATGGAATACTAAGTAAATTCGGTTGAAGTTGCCTAGTCCGATTATTTCGAGTTTCTATCATCCTTTGAGATAAATATATTACCCAGACAGCACACAGTCGTCGGCCCGACGGCGGCCCGACGGCGGCCGCTCCGGCGGCCCGACGGTGGAAAACGCCGTCGGGCCGACGTTGTTTTGTCCAACCTCCCGCCGTCGCCCCGACGGCGGCTGCCGCCGTCGGGGCGACGGCGGCAGCCGCCGTCACCCCGACGCCGTCGGGGCGACGGCGACAAACGCCGTCGGGCCGACGTTGTTTTGTCCAACCTCCCGCCGTCGCCCCGACGGCGGCTGCCGCCGTCGGGGCGACGGCGACAAACGCCGTCGGGCCGACGAGCCGAGAAGACACTGTCACTGTAAAAATATTACTTTTATTCAAAATTAATAGAAATCGAGAACCCATAGCATATAAATTTAATATAGTCTGTACGTATTGACACTATAGTGACAGTGTCTTCTCGGAAAAAACCAAGATGGCGGTCCTTCGTCAAAATTCCGTACAGGGTAATTCAAATCGTATTAACACGAATAATTCCATTAATACTTCGTACAAAATTACAAAACTTTTACAAAATAATATAAACATATTAATAAACAAACCTGTGAAATAATTCCTCAAAATTCCTGGTATTTCTGGAGTTACTGGTAGAAAAAGAACACTGATCAACAATCGCACGTGTTGCGCTGGCAACTCGAGCCGGCGACTCGAGTCAGATGGCGATTCGAAGTAAACAAACCGTATCGGATGATTCAAATCGTATTAACACGAATAATTCCACTAATACTTCGTAATAAATTACAAAACTTTTACAAAATAATCTAAACATATTAATAAACATACCTGTTAAATAATTCCTTAAAATTCCGGTTATTTCTGGAGTTACTGGTAGAAAAAGAACACTGATCAACAATCGCACGTGTTCCGCGGGCGACTCGAGCCGGAATCCAAATTTAAAGAACTGCGCATGCGCGGCGCACTACCGTCGGCTCGACGGGGCTCGACGGTGGAACAGACGTGGAAAATGAATGCAAACCTGCGGCGGCCCACCACCGTCGAGCCGACGATGGCCCGACGGTGAATCAAAAGTGGAAAGGGATTGAACCCCAACGTCGGAACACAACCGGCGGCCCGACGGTGGCCCGACGGTGGCTCAAAAGTGGAAAAGGTTTAAAACCTAAGGTCGGGACACCACCGTCGGGGCGACGGTGGCCCGACGGTGTACGAGACGTGGAAAATGAATGCAAACCTGCGGCGGCCCACCACCGTCGGGCCGACGATGGCCCGACGGTGAATCAAAAGTGGAAAGGGATTGAACCCTAACGTCGGAAATCCACCGGTGGCCCGACGGTGGCCCGACGGCTCAAAAGTGGAAGTTTTGATTGAACCCTAACGTCGGAACACCGCCGTCGGGCCGACGAAGGCCCGACGGTGACTCAAAAGTGGAAAGGGATTGATTCCCAACGTCGGAACACTACCGGCGCGCGGCCCGACGGTGGCTCAAAAGTGGAAAGGGATTGAACCCTAACGTCGGAAATCCACCGGTGGCCCGACGGCGGCCCGACGGTGGAAAGTCGATCGCGACGGTGCGACCAATAGCCGACGTCGGCCCGATGGCTGTGTGCTATCTGGGTAGGTTGATCATTATAATTTACCTTATTTCAGTGTGAAGTAAGGTTGATTTAAAATCACTACCTTTGAAGATATTTGAAGTGCAAAAATGCACAATTGATTTTGGCAATCTTGTCAAAACTCTGTCACCATAGGCTTCAGTAGTAATAGGTTTGGTTAGATTGAATCAAGCAATCAATATAACCCACCACGGTTATAGCAATGCCATACTACACTTAGCTTCAACATTATCTTGGCATTGTAGAGTTGGTACCCGGATCTATGGTTGTGCAAGTAGGCTGTCGGGAAATATGATACAGACATGAAGAAAGAGAAAGTAAGATGTAATCTACATGGGTGCTAAAAAAGAGCTACTTAAAAAATTGCAAATACTACAAAATAGGGCCCTGAAAATCTGCCTGAAAGTAGATAAACTACACCCCACTTATGACCTACACAAAAGAACTAAAGTAAAGCTACTAGAAAACAGAAGGATAATCCACCTAAAAACATTAGCATATGGATATAGCCAAGACATTAAGCGTCTAACCCAACCACTAAGGGACACCAGAGCAAGCAAGGCACCATTACTAAGGCACACCAGAAGCCAGATCAAAGCCCATGAAAGGAGCACACTGGAAATGGCCGTCAAGGCATGGAATGCGCAAACGGTGAAAGAAAGACAAATCCCTGACCTAAAAACGTACAAAAAATATCTGTGTAAAATAAAAACTGGGAACCCCAACTAAACTGCACCACAAGGGGGCAGGTGATATGTCACGGTCCACCAACTGGACAGCCCACTGCGGGATAACTGGAAATATAAAAGCCAGATAACATATCCAACAACAATATAAATCAAATCAACTTCAAACAAACATAACTCAACCACCTATTACATACAAGCCTATGGACATGTAAATAAAATAGGCTAGTATCAAATTAAGTAGAGAAAAGCGGAAAACCTTTCCCAAGAAAACCCCAAAACACTAACATAGAACCTTAAGAAAACAACTAACATAGTAATAAGAATAGAACAAAACTACAATGCCAAGAGGGCCCAAAAAAACTAACATAGGCTACTAAACGTACCAACAGACTTTCTATCTGCTACTGAAATGCAGACAATCAAATAACTTATCAGCAGCTACCAACACTACAGCTGGCCAGCATTGAAAACAAGCCTGGGTCCCCGGGCTTACATGCTATGGACAGTATAAATACAGCCTCAATACAAAAAAAAAAAAGAGTGAAGTGAGTAAGGGAAGGACAAGCCTTCTATCTTTATTTTTATAGTACATAAGTTCCCTGGAAGGGTATCACACCATCCCTGTCACCCAATAGGACAACAGCATTCCCAGTCCCCACGGCACCAGTAGTCTGCCCACCACCAGTGGCTGCCTGGCCACCACCAACACTGCCCTGGCTGCTCCTCACAGCCTGATTGTGTTGACCCCTACTGGATTGGGTTGAACCCTGCTCAGGCAGAAGGGCCAGGTCCTGAGTGCAACTGCACTCAACCTGCTAGCACTCACTATGTCATCCTCATGAACTCAGTATATAACCCAACCAATACATATATATACACATACATACATATACATACCTATCTCACTTCGAATCCACTGGCTAGGCATACAAATAACATATCACACAATAGCACCCCCACCCCACCGTATATAGGAATATTTTACAGCATGTTTGCATTCCAAATATATTGAATGTTAGTAAATTACAGCAAAGGTTACTCTGACTTAATAAATAGCGTTGGTTTTCATCTGTCATCGGTAACCCAGCTTTATGACATTCTCCTTTTAATCTATCGGATTTTCCAACTTGAACGGGAATCTAAACCACTAATCTGGTCTCTGGGCCCTTCTCTGAAACTGGATGCCACATATTTTGTTTTCATGTTATGTTGGTGGTGATTAATTCTTCTTTTCTTTTTGGCCGCTAGTCAAATGGTTGTTGCTTTGGTGTGTTAAGTATGTTAGCAATATTACATGTTTTTAATCTATTCCACAAAATGTATCAAAAGTATGCTCGTATGGTTTTGTTCTGAAGTGAAAAACTGAAAATTTATGCATTGACACTATGCATTTACCCTACTTTGTTCCCCACTTTTTTCTTGCGAGACATAATCTTTTTTTGATTTACTGTAAACAATAAAGATCATGTTTGAATTTGTTGTACATGTCAAGATGATGTTCTGGGTGCGTGTTTGGTTTCCATGTTCTGTGAGCGATTTAAGCTTTTTATTTTACTCAATTTGTATAAGATCAAATTCAAAAAGTGAAATAACATATACGCAGTACATAAATCTTCATATATACATGGATTCTGGTATTATTTGGAAAAGTTCCCCCCCTGACCCCCAGCTATTATTTGGAATGCTTTCATTGTCGGTCTCCCATGTTACACAGTTTCAGAGAACGACTGCTCTTCGAACATTTTTCAGGTTGCCATATCAAAGGTTTCAGGAGCAAGTATTGAGCCAGATGCGAAATTCCACCTGCAATTTACTGGACCGGTCGGTGCACAGGTGGCAATGATGGCGGTTGACAAGTCCGTGTACATCCTCAACAACCGAAGCAGGCTCACTAGAGACACGGTAAGGCCAAATAACAAATACAAATTGGTGTCTGAAAGATTGCCCACCCCTGATTTGTAAAATAATAATAATAATAGTTGTTGTTGTTGTTGTTATTTTTATTTTTATTATTATTATTTTTATTATTATTATTATTATTATTATTATTATTATTATTAGTAGTAGTAGTAGTAGTAGTAGTAGTAGTACTAGTAGTAGTATTATTATTAGTATTAGTATAGTATTATTAGTAGTATTAGTAGTATTAGTATTAGTATTATTATCATCATCGTTATTAAAACATGTTATTATTATTGTTATTGTTGTTGTTGGTTGTTGTTATTTAAAAAAAAACACACTATTATATGTAGAGGGCGGCTGGAGTGAGAAATTGAAAGGGGGGTGGAGAGTGGGGTGGATGGAGTGAGAAACAGAAAGGGAGGGGAGAGGGGGCATGGGCAGGGAAGTGGGGGAAAGGAATGGAGAGGGATTTGAGGAGTGCTAGGGAGGGAACTGGAATGGGGAGGGAGCAGGGGTGATAGTGGAGGAGCGTGGGAGAGGGAGGGTGTTGGAGTGTGGGAGAGGGAGGGTGTTGGAGTGTGGGAGAGGGAGGGTGTTGGAGTCCGAGAGGGAGGGTGTTGGATAGAGAGGAGGGAGGGAATGTGAATGAGAGTGGAGAAGAGAATGGAGGGGGCAGAGGGGAGGGCGAGGAGACCAGTGAAATACTGGGGGGGGGGGGGAACCCAATAACAAAAAAGCCCCGCCCGCCCGACCCTGATTTTTATTTCAAAAGGACGATCACCAACTTAAAAAGAAAGAAATGGCATAAGCTATAAATATCTGCACTCCCAGAGCACAACAAAATTTCGGTGCTGCTAATTTTGTGTTAATTCGCTGCACTCGGCAAAGACAAGATGAGAACAGATAACGTTTGGAAAGTTTAATCAAATCAATTCGGCCTGTAGCAGGCTATGCGGGTGGGCGACTAGGTCCCTTCAATTCAGGTGCCGACAGGGGCAAAGTTCAAGATCTGTGTGAAGCAGGAAATGTTCAGATTACTGCGTTGAGGAGAGATTCAACGCTCACCCCCCCAGAAAGAGGGTGGGGGTGGGGGGAGGTGGGGAAGCGAACTGAACAGGTCGAGTCACCGATGTGGTCTGACTGGAAACTCAGCAACGGAGGAAGACAAAAATAGACAGCCTCGCCAACATGCTCAATTTCACTATTTTCAGCGAATTCATCTTTTTTTTATTTGTTTAAATTATCCCCACCAAATATATTGCATATCATCGATAGTATGATTACTCATCTTGGTTGGTTGTTGTTGGAGTTTTACGTCCTGGCAACATCTAAGGTCATATCAGGACGGGGTACTCATTTTGTATACCACATGCTGTGTATATATATATATACTAAATACGTCACATTAATCAGCGTTGGATTTATATATCACGGGCTGAGCGGGCTGTCACCCAGGGCTTCATAATTTAGTAAGGGCTTGGCCTCCTGCCAACATTTATTTTTAAAAAGAAAAGAAAAAAGAAGAAATTATCATTAATTCAATTTCATTCGGAGTGATAACAATCAGGAAAAAAATTATTAAAGAAGAAATTATCATTAATGTAATTTCATTCGTAGTGATAACAATCAGCGCCATACCTAGGCCAAACTAATGTGTAAGCACAACTCCACTATTCAGTAACCCCATTGATGGGAATGTCGGCCACACCCGCCATTGATGTTTCGCGTGGGAATATGGTATTAAATTTGGACACCAAGGTCTCCTAGTCGAGGGCTTCCAGTTGCTTCAATCCAGCATTGCGTATAATCGGTGATAATAAACACATGGGACTGAACAGTTAATGGTCCCAGTCATCCAGGGTCCAAGTTGTTCACAAGTTTTAGTCCCAGTTGTACAAGGTCCCAGTTGTTTGTAAGTCTTAGTCATCCAGGATCTGAGTCATCCAGGGTCCTAGTTGTCCAGGGTCCCAGTTCTCAAGTCTTAGTCTTGCAGGGTCCCAGTTATACAAGGTCCCAGTTGTTCACAAGTCTTAGTCGTCCAGGGTCTCAGTTGTACACAAGTCTTAGTCATCCAGGGTCCCAGTTGTACACAAGTCTTGGTCGTCCAGCGTCCCGGTTGTCCAAGGTCCAAGTTGTTCACAAGTCTTAATCGTTCCGGGTCCCAGTTGTTTGTAAGTCTTATTCGTCCAGGATCCCAGTTGTACAAGGTCCCAGTTTTCCAGGGTCCCATTTGTTCGCAAGTTTGAGTCATCCAGTTCCCAGTTCTACAAGGCCCCAGTTGTTCACAAGTCTTAGTCGTCCAGGGTCTCAGTTGTACACAAGTCTTAGTCGTCCAGGGTCCCAGTTGTACAGAAGTCTTAGTCGTCCAGGGTCTCAGTTGTACACAGGTCCCAGTTGTCCAAAGTCCAAGTTGTTCACAAGTCTTAGTTGTTCAGGGTCCCAGTTGTCCAAGGTCCCAGTTGTGTGAAAGTCAGTCATCCAGTATCCCAGTCGTCCAGGGTCACAAGTCTTAGTCGTCCAGGGTCCCAGTTGGTCACAAGTCTTAATCGCCCAGGGTCCCAGTTGTTCACAAGTCTTAGTCGTCCAGGTTCCCAGTTGTTCACAAGTATTAGTCATCTAGGGTCCCAGTTGTTCACAAGTCTTAGTCGTCCAGGTTCCCAGTTGTTCACATGTATTAGTCATCTAGGGTCCCAGTTGACCAAGGTCTCAGTTGTTCACAAGTCTTAGTCATGCAGGGTCCCAGTTGTATACAAGTCTTAGTCGTCCAGGGTCCCAGTTGTCCAAGGTCCCATTTCTCAAGTCTTAGTCGTCCATGGTCCCAGTTTTCCATGGTCCCAGTTGTTCACAAGTCTTAGTCAGGCAGGGTCCCAGTTGACCAAGGTCCCAGGTGTTCACAAGTCTTAATCGTCCAGGGTCCCAATTCACAAGTCTTAGTCGCTCAGGGTTCCAATTATCCAGGGTCCCAATTATCCATGGTCCCAGTAGGCCAGGTCCCAGTGGTCCATGATAAGCATAGTGAAACATAATGGTACAATAAATAACCATAAAATGGAGAGAGGGATGGAGAGAGAGAAAGACAAAGATACACAGAGAGGGTGAGAGTCAGAGATGTTGAGAAAAAGAGAGAGCGAGGGGAGAGAAACAGTAGGAGGAAGAGGGAGAGAGAAAGACAGATACTGAGAGAGTGAGAGAATGTGAGGGAGAGATGGAGGGTGAGAGATTGAGAGAATCAGAGTGATTGAGAGTGTGAGAAAGAGAGGAGAGCCAGAGGGAGAGAGGAGGAGTAAGAAAGACAGAGATAGGCCTACAGAGAGAGTGAGAGAGTGAGAACGAGAGGGGGAGAGAGAAAAATCGAGAGACACAGAGAGAAACAGAGAAACAGAGAGAGAGAAAGCAGGAAAAAAAGACAGGAACAAAACAAAAATGTTTGATTTTTTTCTGGCAGTTCTTCCAAGAGTTCCTCTCGCGAGATCTCGGCTGTGCACCAGGCGGAGGAAACAGCCCGATGACTGTCTTCGAGGTAAGTGTTTCCTGAGACTTGTATTGGAGAGCTTAAGGCCATGTCACACTTGAGCATACCGACAGAGCCGGACAGAAATATTCTATTCCGGTGTGATTCGGACGTGAACTGTATCGAATATGTAATGGGAACCCTGAAGGCCTGGTCACATACACGTTAGTGGACGTAGTTGAACGTAGTGGAGGCTAACGTAGTTGAACGTACTGTCATCCATACTTCTCCGTCATGCTAACTTGGTAATAAAGTGGGTGGGCTGTGAGTTCTGATTTAATCTTTGGACATGTTCAAAAGAGCGCTACGTTAGAGGCTAACGTACTGTGGTGAAGTCTCCATACATTTAATGTACTCTAGCATACTTTAGCGTACTTGGACATAGTTGACCATAGTGGAAGCTAACATACGCCAAATATAGTTGAACGTACTGGCATCCATGCCGTAACGTATTTATCCGTACCAAAACCTGCCGTACCTTAACGTTTTTCACCATAGTTTAACGTACTTACACCACGTTTGACCCACGTTAATCTATCCTACGTTCAACTACGCTCAACTACGTTCACTAACGTATATGTGACCAGGGCCCATATGCATGGGGCGGTGGTAGCGCTCTACCCCTGGGGGTAGAGGGGATATCCGGGATAGCGGTGAAAAGTCGGTATGCATGTGATCGGGGTATGCAAACCCCGGGGGGTAAAAGTAGGGTAAGCTACTCCCACTCAGTAGCAGGTATAAGGGTGGTGGTAGGGACCCACTCGGGCCAAATCTATTCAATGCGACCATATTTAACAGAATTACATATGATATAAGTGAAATTTTATCAATTTAACCCTAAATTTGAAGCGTTATTAAGGCTACCGCCGGATTGGCGGCGATATTAATAGTGTCGAATCGACGAATGTAAAGTAAACACATCCCCCCCGCCGCCAGTATGGAAAGCGACGTCGATGCGGCGGCAGCGATTTGTTTACTTTACATTCATCGATTCGACACTATTAATATCGCCGCTAATGCGGCGGTAGCCTTAATAACGCTTCGAATTTAGGGTTAAATTGATAAAATTTCACTTATTGCGTATGTAATTCTGTTAAATATGATTGCATTCAATAGATTTGAGCCTAATATATGGCTACAAACGCAGAGGGATTTCCCAAATTTATAAATAACTGCTAGGGTAACTACCTCCTCGCTGCTTTGGGTTCATGCATACCCCGTGACCCATTTCATACCCCCGGTGATAACTACCCCAAACTCGGTCCTTACCACCGGGGGCGATAAATAATTCTTCATGCATACGGGCCCTGGGCTTTACAATGTTGTTATTATTAGTGGTATGCACTGCTGAATTTCTGTGTAGTGCTATAACCTGCATCTACAAATATATGAATATGCTACCGCTTTGCTACTAGAACCTGCGCCTATAAATATTATATTAATATGCTACCACTATGTTACTACAACCTGGATCTATATATATATATATATATATATATATATATATATATATATGTGTATATATATATATATACATATATAGTGGGAGTGGGATGTAGCTCAGGTGGTACGGTGTCCACCTGTGAAGGTGTGAGTTATCGATTGACCCTGCTCAGTGGACCCATTTGCAGTTTAGGCTATTTTCCGTTTCAACCAGTGGTCCACAACTGCTTCATCAAAGGCTGTGTTATGTGCTGTCCTGTCTGTAGGAAAGTGCATATAAAAAAAACCTTGCTGCTTATCGGAAAGAGTAACCTATGTGGCGGCAGCAGGTTTCCTAAAAAGAAATGTCAGAATGACCATATGTTTGACGTCCAATAGCCAATGATAAAAATCAATGTGCTCTAGAGGCTTTGTTAAATAGAACAAGCTTAGCTTATATATATATATATATATATATATAGTTTAGTTATATAGATATATATAACTAAACTATATTTGTGTATATACCGTATGGCGGGAAGACCAATGCCTCGGCGCTGAAAAAAGATTTGTTCAGTTGAATAAACATTTTAGCAACAACAAAAATACCATGGGAAAATATGAACATACATTATCCGTATATGCCATTCACTACTTTATTTATTTATTTATTTATTTATACATATATATATATTTTTAGCTTGCTGGGCTCACTCTTATTAGTGACAGTCCTACGCTCATGACGTCACGAAGGGAAAGCCTGACGTGCCAGAATTCAGAGGCTGCAGGGTCACGGAAGAGAAGGTCAACCGGCAGGTCATCCCCGACTTCCGGCGAACCAGGTAAGGTCCGAAGCGCCAATTAATTTTTTTTTTTTTTTTACAATTCACAATAAGGCAGGAAGTGGTATAAATTGCTTTTATTCAGAAAACAATAAAGACTCAAGAATACAATTGGACAGAGAAAACTCGGGCTCTCAACCCTACCAATCTACTTGTCCTTTCATAGCTGAGGGGGGGGGGGGGGGTCAGTGATGGCAAAGTTGGGTGATCGGTTCGACCTCGCATGTGTGTGTCCAAGCGGCGACTGACCATTGGAGCAGTGAATGAGCTCTGATGTCATCGCCCAGACGACAAAAACCCCACTAGGTGGCAGTATAACGTAGGAACAGTATGGTATCATTACATAAGGCAGCCAATAGGCGACCAGGGGCCTCGCGTGTGGAAGGTCGGGAGTTCGATTCCCGGTCGAGTCAAACCAATGACTTTAAAATTGATACTTGTCGCTTCCTAGCCTGGCGCTCGGCATTAATAGGATAGGGCAAGGACTGGTTAGCTCAGTGTCAGGATAATGTGACTGAGTGGGATATTGGGTCATGGTGATAGTGGCCTGATTTCCCAGTGGGGCAGCACTATAAAGCCCCCATCAGTGCACACTGTCACAAGTCGGTACCCATCCCGATATGACCTTAGATGTTGCTAGGACGTAAAACAACAACAAACAAACAACCCATAGGCCGCAACAAACCCTGGATGGGGTCAGGCGGTGGACCTGCTGGATGGGGTCAGGCGGTGGACCTGCTTTAGTGCTTAAGGCTAAATAAACTCCACTGAATGGAACAATTCACCCTATTCACGCACGAATAATTAGGCATCAGAACGAGGCTGAGTAAGCGTCGATATTGGAAATGGCCATAAGACACTACTGTGTGCCGATGTGTATGAACTACTACATAAATTAAAGGAGTAACATTTGAAGATATTAACTTTTGAAACTATCATAATCATTTTTGCTTACATTTTGTCTATTTATTGGTCACTTTTCATGAAAATTGAGTGATGATCAGATGCATTTCAGTAGGCAATGTCAACAAAGTCACTCGCCAATCTTTTCTTAAATTCAAAATTGCATAACTTTCTAAATAGATATATTAAAAAAATATATTTTAACCCTTTTAAAGCTTTTATTAATTAGTAATTACTAAGACTAGTTGTTTAACTGTGTTGCAAAGATAGCTACGCTGACAGTGCTGCATTACATGATACCACCATAACTATGCAGACTTGAAGTTGACAGTCACATTGTAGTTAAAGAATTGGAAAAATCACCATGCAAGGGTCACCCAATCTTTGTGAAAATTGGCCAATAGATAGAAAACAGGTATGGAAAGATGAATATGTTACTTTAAAAAATGAATACCCTCAAATTTGAGTGATTTCGAGAGGTTTTGGTCGACAAAAAAGTATTCACATTACTTTACATACAGCTGCGCCTCGCAGACACGTAAGTGCCCTCGGTCTGGTTTCAACATGGCCGCGGTGTGAATAGGGTGAATAGGGAGCCGACAGGTGGCAGCAGCAGAGTCTGGCGAAATGAATTGGCTTGTCCTTACAACTTCCCCGTCCTGAGGCGAATTGGTCATGTTCTGTTGTTGGTCGGCAACATGATAATTTGGGCGCGACAAGGAACCGATCTCCTCTACCCACGGATCACCCCCCCCCCCCTTCTACACCCACGCCACCTACTGTGTAACTCCGACATGCTCCACCACTTCCGGTTGACTATTTGCAACTCTACAACATTACACTGGGTGGCGCCACCGTCGCTCCCCGCCAACTGGCGAGTACTCATTGAACCCAACTCTACTTCTGGTTTGCTTAACCCGCCATCGGCTACTTCTCAACCAAACGCCGGTGCTGCGGTTTCCCAGGGACACCAGTTTGCCAGGGACACATTGCTTCTGCGCATGCATCAAAATTGAACAGCATCGTCACTAACCTTATAAATTTAATATAATGTTTTTGGTAAAGATGTTTTCTATATGTGTACCAAACGATTTGTTTCTAGGTGGTGTCGTTTTAGAGATATTTAACTTTTCCTGTATTTTCTGTATGAAGATTGCTCACGGCCATTGACAATGCCTTGAGTTGGACGGTACGCGCAGTGAAAAACATTACTTTTATTCAAAATTAATAGAAATCAAGAACCCTAACCTTATCAATTTAATATAATCTTAATGGTAAAGATGTTTTCTATATGTGTACGAAGCGATTTGTTTCTAGGTGGTGTAATTTTAGAGATATTTGATTTTTTCTGTATGAAGATTTGCTCACAGCCGTTGACAATGCATTTGAATGGAAGTGTCCCTGGCAAACTGGTGTCCCTCGGAATCTGCAACACCGGACCATCTACACCTCAGCGCCTTTTCTTGGCCGCCCACCCATCCCTACCATCAAAACACCATCAGCCGGTAGGGTTGAGTGCCAGGTTGTGGGATTCGAACTCTTCACCAACCGACCCCATAACTGATGAACTTTGACCTCATTACCCAATTGACCTGATACAGACACAAACTCTCATATCGCACTCCTTCATTCCTGACATGATCACGCCCATTCTTGATTAGACCTTATTACCTTCATTGCCTATTATTTGACCCCGATGTGAACATTGACCTCATTCACTTAGTCATGACCTTTGACATACTTCCGATTGACCTCTTGACCTAATTAACTCTTGATCTATTTCAATCTTGTTGATTTGATGCCAATTTAATGTTAATAAATTTCCATACTATGAATTTCTTGTTTTATCAAATTACCGATATTAGCATAACATGAACAATTTCGCACCAGAAATGGCAATTTTCTTGTTGCATAATCCGATGAAAGTATATTTAATGATTTTTAAGAGCCGCAGTCATAAGCTAGAGTTGACTGTGACCCGGGAAACCTCAACTTAGTATAACTTTAAAAGATTTAGCACTGATGTTCTCTGTGGCGGAGAGGTTAGAGTGTCTGACCTTTTTCTAGGTCGGACTCCTAATCTGAAGGCTGGTGATTTGATTCCCCCTGCCTCCACCTCTGCCAATTTTGATTTCCACTGCTGTGTATAACTTACAGCGTCATCAAAGGCCAGTTGCTCTCATACCATCTCTATGTGGTGTGGCAGGTAAAAAATCCCTTGGGTCAGTAAAAGTGTAGGTTCGGGCCTTCTATCGACAAACTGTCTAATGGTGAAAACAAGTCTATCCAGACTTATCCATAATAGGCAATTTAAATCTTCAAGAAAAAAACAAATCTTCAAGAAAAAAACTGACGTCGCGCATCCTAGCATGTGGCAACTGGCCGAGTTGCCAGTACCTTCAGCAAGCCCTTGGTTACCTAATAACCCCACACCCCACAACCCACACCTCACACGTCCACCCACACCCACCCACGCCAACAGCCACACCCACACCCCACGCCCACACCCCACACCCCACACTGCATCAGCCGCTTCCATCACTTAGCGGCTTGTTGCTGGTTGTGCTTGTAGATCCGGATGAGGAGAGCTGTTGTGATTTGGGAATACTGCATGCCAACGCAACTGAGTCACCGACGGACAAACCGAGTATTCACAAACAATGCCTGATTGCTGCGAAACGAGAGGCAAGATATAGGACTTGCAGGAACGAGTTTGGAAGGTAAGAACTACTACGTGTATTCCCAAGTTATTATCCACTGGTCCCTCATGAGGAACTGAAGCTGGATCCTGGTGTATTTAACTGCAAGTGGGTGGTGTAAACGTTAATCAATCTGCATCTCACAATACGTGTATTCTTGTGTTATTATCCACTGGTCCCTCATGAGGGACTGAAGCTGGATCCTGGTGTATTTAACTGCAAGTGGGTCATGTAAACGCTAATCAATCTGCATCTCACAATACGTGTATTCCTGTGCTACTATCCACTGGTCCCTCATGAGGGACTGAAGATGGGACCTGGTGTATTTAACTGCAAGTGGGTGGTGTAAACGCTAATCAATCTGCATCTCACAATACATGTATTCCTGTGCTACTATCCACTGGTCCCTCATGAGGGACTGAAGATGGGACCTGGTGTATTTAACTGCAAGTGGGTGGTGTAAACGCTAATCAATCTGCATCTCACAATACGTGTATTCCTGTGCTACTATCCACTGGTCCCTCATGAGGGACTGAAGCTGGGACCTGGTGTATTTAACTGCAAGTGGGTCGTGTAAACAGTAATCAATCTGCATCTCACAATACCTGTATTCCTGTGCTACTATCCACTGGTCCCTCATGAGGGACTGAAGATGGGACCTGGTGTATTTAACTGCAAGTGGGTCATGTAAACGCTAATCAATCTGCATCTCACAATACGTGTATTCCTATGCTACTATCCACTGGTCCCTCATGAGGCACTGAAGATGGGACCTGGTGTATTTAACTGCAAGTGGGTGGTGTAAACAGTAATCAATCTGCATCTCACAATACGTGTATTCCTGTGCTACTATCCACTGGTCCCTCATGAGGGACTGAAGCTGGGACCTGGTGTATTTAACTGCAAGTGGGTGGTGTAAACAGTAATCAATCTGCATCTCACAATACGTATATTCCTATGCTACTATCCACTGGTCCCTCATGAGGCACTGAAGATGGGACCTGGTGTATTTAACTGCAAGTGGGTCATGTAAACGGTAATCAATCTGCATCTCACAATGCGTGTATTCCTGTGCTACTATCCACTGGTCCCTCATGAGGGACTGAAGCTGGGACCTGGTGTATTTAACTGCAAGTGGGTCGTGTAAACAGTAATCAATCTGCATCTCACAATACCTGTATTCCTGTGCTACTATCCACTGGTCCCTCATGAGGGACTGAAGATGGGACCTGGTGTATTTAACTGCAAGTGGGTCATGTAAACGCTAATCAATCTGCATCTCACAATACGTGTATTCCTATGCTACTATCCACTGGTCCGTCATGAGGCACTGAAGATGGGACCTGGTGTATTTAACTGCAAGTGGGTGGTGTAAACAGTAATCAATCTGCATCTCACAATACGTGTATTCCTATGCTACTATCCACTGGTCCCTCATGAGGGACTGAAGATGGGACCTGGTGTATTTAACTGCAAGTGGGTCATGTAAACGCTAATCAATCTGCATCTCACAATACGTGTATTCCTATGCTACTATCCACTGGTCCCTCATGAGGCACTGAAGATGGGACCTGGTGTATTTAACTGCAAGTGGGTGGTGTAAACAGTAATCAATCTGCATCTCACAATGCGTGTATTCCTGTGCTACTGTCCACTGGTCCCTCATGAGGGACTGAAGATGGGACCCTGTGTGTTTAACTTAAAGGTGTGGTGGGTGTAAACGCTAATCAATCTGCATCTCACAATACATGTATTTCCGTGATACTGTCCACTGGTCCCTCATGATGAACTGAAGCTGGGCACCTGGCAGCTGAGTGTCCCTAACAACGTAATGTAATTCTATTCATCGAATGATTCCTCTTGTTAGTGCTGCAATACTGGACTTCCAGTCATAAAAACTAGAACAGCTTGTTGCATTAGATAGGGTTTCAGTCACAAATAATGGTGAAATGCATACATTTGTAATTGTAGTTGGATAATGAATGAAATACATGAATGTGAATAAACGTTGCATAGCGACAGACTACCTAAAAAAATCATCGGATATAACTAGATTAAATAGTCTGATCCTGGGTGAGTAAGTGTGTCAATTAATCTATGAAAGGAACTTAGAAGGCCGGTTTACCCAATCCACCCATACATCCGTTAACCTTTTACCCAAACCGAGACTGGCACCCACACGAGCCTTCATCGAAAACTATTGTCCCGTCCTGATATGACCATTGATGTTGCTAGGACGTAGAACCTCCAACAAACGTATAAAACCTAAGCTATCACCGGAGGCGGTGGCCGAATCGACAGGGCGCAGGCTTCCTATGCGGAATTGGGGGGTTCTATTCCCTGCCGAGTCAAACTAATGATTTACACAATTTATACTTGTCACTACCTAGCCTGGTGCTCGGCATTACTAGGATAGGGCAAGGACTGGTTAGCTCAGAACCATGAATAATGTGACTGAGTGGGATATCGGGTCATGGTACCGGCGGCCTGATCTCCCAGTGGAGCAGCACTATACAGTCACCATGAGTGCACACTGTCACAAGTCGGTACCCGTCCTGATATGACCATGGATGTTGCTAGGACGTAAAAACCCAAAGATACGCCACAGCTTCTTGGCTGCTAGCTGTAGTGACAATGTATCGTACTTAATTATCTTCATAATTTGTTTCCCGTCAATAAATAGTGTCATCGGGGTTTGATGAAAATAGAAAATATTGCGCCTGGATGAGGCTTCCTTCTTTGAAGCAAGTCTTGAGAGATTGGCAGTCCTCCTACAGATGGTCGAGATGGGATGAGGTTATACTCTGTCTCTCCCGAATTGGTCATACGTTCTTGACACATAGTTTTATTTTGGCTGGGGACGGTGCACCTCAGTGTGAGTACTGCTGATGTATACTGACAGTGCAACACATTTTGGTGAGGTGTCCTCGTCTACCTGGTTAGCATGGTTAGAGATGATGTATTTGCAAATGAGGATGTTGTGAAGTGATTCCAATCCCATCCGCAACTCATTATAAAGCTTTTGAGGGAAACTGATTTTTACCAAAAAAATCATTTTCCATTTTTAACTTGAACAATCTTTTTATTGTTGGTTTTATTTTGTCATACATCATTTATGAGTTGGCATATATTTCTGTGATCTATTTGACCTGTTTGAAATGTAATAATTTAGTAATTTGTGTTTAATCACTGAATGACGCCAAATAGATGTTTAATTTGTGTGCTGGCGGGCGGAGGCCGGGGGTAGGGGTGGGGGTTGGGGGTCATTAAGCAAACAAAAAAAAGAGAGAAAAAAGAAGGGAAAAAAAGAAGAAAAAAGAGAAGAAATATAAATTTAAAAAAAGAGAAAAAAAAAGAAAAAAAAGAACAAAAGAAAAAAAAGGTGAGCTGCTGCCGCGTTCGGCCGTCGCTGCCCCCCCCCCCCCCTCCCCGCGTCCCGCCAGTTGATGGTGGGTAATCACGCATGTTCACGTTCACAGGTGCTGCCTGCTGCGGGCCGTGGAGAAGGTCAAGGCCAGTCCGGAGGGTCGTACAGTAACCTACACAGCTGGTGGTAAGCAGCTAATTAATTCCACCTCTCTCCTTTTCTCATTCCCTCCGTCCCCTCGTTTTTATCGCCTTCCCATCAGCCCTCTTTTCTTCCTCCCTGCCTTCTTGCCCCCCTCCCTTCTTCCTCCCCCCTCACTTACTCCTTTTATCCCTCTCTCCCTTCGATGCTTAACATTGAATTGAATTTGAGACATCAGATAGTTTCTATCTATACTTCGTATTGAATTGAATTGAATTTGAGACATCAATTAGTTTCGGTCTATACTTCATTTTTAATTGAATTGAATTTGAGACAACTGGTATTTTCTATTTATACTTCATATTGAATTGAATTGAATTTGAGGCATCAGTTAGTTTATATTTATACTTCATGTTGAATTGAATTTGAGACATCAGCTAGTTTATATTTTTACTTCATATTGAATTGAATTGGATTTGACACATCAATTAGTTTCTGTCTATACTTCATTTTTAATTGAATTGAATTTGAGACAACTGGTAGTTTCTATTTATGCGTCATATTGTATTGAATTGAATTTGAGACATCGGTTAGTTTCTATCTATACTTCATATAAAATTTAATTGAATTTGAGACATCAACTAGTTTCTATCTATCCTTCATATTGAATTCAATTGAATGTGAGACAACACCTAGTTTTTATCTTTACCTTGTTTTTAATTCAATTGAATTTGAGACAACAGTTAGTTTCAATCTTTCCCGTGTAGTGAATTAAATTAAATTTGATGGTCTAGTTTCTGTCTATTCTCCTATTGAATTGAATTTGGGACATCAGCTAGATTCTCTCTATACCTCATATTGAATTGAATTTGAGACAGATAGTTTCTATCTATATGCCTACTCATTGAATTAAATTGAAGACATCCGTTAGGTTTTGTCTATTATTTGAGACATCTAGTTTCTGTCTATACTCCTATTTAATTGAAGTTGGGATATCAGCTAGTTTCTGTGTATGCTTCATATTGAATTGAATTTGAAACAACTAATTTCTGTCTGTGCTCATATTGAATTGAATTGAACTTGGGACATCAGCTAGTTTCTGTCTATACTTCATATTGGATTGATTTTGAAACATCGGCTAATTTCTGTCTATGCTCATATTGAATTGAATGACAGCTAGTTTCTGTCTATACTCATATTGAATTGAATTGAACTTGGGACATCAGCTAGTTTCTGTCTATACTTCATATTGGATTGAATTTGAAACATCAGCTCGTTTCTATCTATACTTCATATTGGATTAAATTTGAAACATCAGCTAATTTCTGTCTATACTCATATTGAATTGAACTTGGGACATCATGTAAAAATATACGGATTTTCGGTTCGGAATTATATATTGGCAGAGAGCATTATTATTCTTGGTCATTGGAGTGGGGACAAGGTTATGTAATCTAAAAGCAATGGTGCCCCACTCACATTATGACATGATATAAGCTATGTGAAATATATGTTCATACATGATGACTAAGATTATGAAGAGATGTTCCTATATAAGAGACAGTTCATGTTTGGTGAAATGTTCCTCTATGCATCCATAAAGAATGCAATTGGAGAAAAAGGACATTTTTAATATATATATTTGTAACTGTCTGCAACTACCTGTCACTAGCAGACCTATGGCCAAACACACCAGCCATTCCACATTCCTTAGGGCCACACCCTGCAGGCTGGGTTGGGTGGCAGCTCCCCATTTTAGGGCATTGCACTGACCAGTCTGTAGGGGGGTGTCTGATTGGCTGGCTGTGGGAGGTCCAGTCACCTGACTCCCTTGACCACCTGACACCACTAGTCTCATTGTAATTAATTATTCAAGAAACTGCTCCAGACACACTGGAGAGATCACTCTACTCCTGGCTCTTGAGTGAGGCACACCTACTCTAGAGCAGGACCCCAGACACTCTGTCTGATGCTACCAAATTTCATATATCTAAATTGAGCTGTGGGCAACAACCAGGGGACTTCAGTTCAATGGGCTGTAGGCACTGGTTCCTAGACATACTGAACAGGTAATGAGACTCTGTGTGGGCAACAGGTAAGGGTTAGGGAGATAGGTCACTAGTTGGTGAACAGGATGTAAAGTCGACGGCTAGCGGTTTGAGTGGTGTAGATAGGCTAATAAGAAATCACTACAGGCAAGGAAGGAAAGTAGATAAAGAGTGAAAGGTAGGAGAGTGAGACTCCCTGATTTATTGTATTTATAGTTTCAAGAACAAGATGGTGGTGATAACATGATCCAGTCTTCCAATCACTAACAGGCATTCCTCTATCCACCAATGAGGGTTCAATATCCTTGTAACCAAGGCATGATAAGATCTGGCTACAGTGCCCTGTTGTGTCTGCTGTGCAGTGATCCATAAATAACACTTGGAGGGGAGGGGGTATGTGAGGCGACTTCCCAAAGACTGTCCCACATGTCAAGAAGTGACCCTCTCTCAGGTCAAGAAGTGACCCTCTCTCTCTACTATATTGATACACAATTTCTAACCTCCATTAGTAATGGATCACCAACTCCACATATACCTTATATGCCTTTGGTTTTACATACCATTAACCATTTTATAGACAAGTTGCAATTTATTATAGCATAGTTCTCCATATCCCATATCTCATATATCGGACAATTTTACAAGGAGTTGATGCCATTAAAGCACAACATCTTCACTGTCATTCTTTCATGACTTGTCTTCCTTTCTTCCTTATGAGTTTGTTCATGAGTTTGTTTAAGGGTTGTTTAAGGGCGGCATCAGAGGTGAAATGAAGGGGGAGAGTTTATGGTGTTATCTGGGGCTCTGAGCGGCTGAGTAACCCAGAAATACTATAAAGTATAATCAGTTAGTCTCTGTCTATACTCATATTGAATTGAATTTTGCTTGGGAGATCAGCTAGTTTCTGTCTATACTCATATTGAATTGACTTGAACTCGGGACATCAGGTAGTTTCTGTCTATACTCATATTGAATTGATTTTTATGTGTAGTATAAATACTATTCATGCAAATATTATTGAGGCTGATGGTTGTAGCTGTTGAAGTGGTAACTGACACAGATACTAGACATTTCTATGTTCCTATGTAAATGTTGGTGCGGATCCATTGGAGTAGAGGTATCTAACTGCTAAATGATATTGTTATACAAACTATTGAGACATGTGTTGGTAGGTTTGGAGTAACCGATACAGTTATTGAGCTGATCTGCCGTTCCATACAAGATACTTTGATGTGGCCTATGGTACTGCAGAGTTGTTTGAGCAGCCCGGGTAGCCAGGTGTGAGCTGAAAGTAGGTCAACTGGGCTTGGGCCGCAGGCAACCGGCAAAAATAGCTGAGGGCCGGTCAGTCGTCTTTGGGATTTTTTATCAATAACATTTGGTGGGCTTAGTTATACCAGCCAGAGACAAGAGCCTAATTATATCTACTGTCTTGCGTTCATTGATTAATAATTTGGGACAACAGCTAGTTTCTGTTTATACGCATATTGAATTGAATTGAACTTGGGATATCAGCTACTTTCTAGCTATACTCGTATATATACATATTTTAACTTTTTGTCCAAGATGACATGCCCTTCTTCGAAGAGGAGAAGGATGCCAGTGTGATGACCAACTTCCAGGAGAGCTGGATGATCAGTTCTGACAAGACAATCCCACAGTAAGGTTGTTTGTTTGTTGTTGTTTTACGTCCTAGCAACATCTAAGGTCATATCAGGATGGATACTAACTTGTAACAGTGCACACTCATGCCAACTTTATAGTGCTGCCCCACTGGGAAACCAGGCTGCCATCACCATGACCTGATATCCCACTCAGTCACATTATCCTGACACTGACCCAACCAGTCCTTGCCCTATCCTAATAATGCCAAGTGCCTGGCTAGGAAGTGACAAGTATAAATTTTAAAGTCATTGGTTTGACTCGACAAGGATTCGAACCCACAAACTCATGGGTTCGGATCTCCCGATCTCCCAAAACAGGAGACGGATGCTCTACTCATTCGGCCACCCCGTCTGGTCCCCACAGTAAGGAAACGCAGCATCAGTTAAAGCTGCATAATCCGAAGAAAACATCAAATTCTCAAATCAAATCCCTTATCTAGATTTATCCTACATATCCAACTTAGATACCGGTCAAGTTATTAACGCTCCATAGTCTGATGAAAACATCAAATTTTCAAAACCAAAAACAATTATCTAGATTTTATTCTACATATCTAACTTAAATACTGATGCACTTATTGACTATTTGCCACCACGTAGAAGGGAACACTGAATCAATTTAATAGAACCTGTTACTGCAGAAGCATATTGTGTCCGAGTTTTGGCGTGCTTGCCAAAATTATGGTATGGTTGTGCCTCAAATATCTGAAAATATAGCCACTTATAATGAAAGGTTACCTCAAACTACAGTAAAGCCTCTGTCACACTACGACGTACGGTGTCAGCACGTGCTCAACGTTTGCCAGGACGTCGGCATTCATCAAACTTTTCAGCGGGGGAAAAAAATGGGTGTATACACAACACACACACAACATACGTAACATATGCAGAATCTATCTCTGGCGTATTGCTAGCATATGAGAGTTTTCATATGCCTCGCAAAACGTTCGCAAAAAGGCTCGCATATGCTCACGGAATGCTGACCAACGTTAGATACGTTACTCCATCACTAGAAGTATGGCGTATATGTTAAATATGCTGGAGATATGGCAGGCATACGTTTGAAGTATGTTAGGAGTACGTAATGCATCCATTGGCAGTATGCGGACTGTACACGGACTGCATGTTCCCACCGGCTGAACGTACGGCTAACGTACAGCAACATATACCAACGTATCCCTAACATACGCTGACGTATCCCAAACGTACACGCAGCAAACGTTCAACATATGAGCGTATAACGACGTATCCGGAACATACCCGACATATGCCCAATGTATATGTAACGTATGATGACACACTTCGACGTATTGGTCGAAAATCACATACGTCGCCATACGCTAAGGCTATACGTCGTCGTGTGACAGGCCCTTAAGGTTGATTATAACCATCAACCTAATATATTTATCTCAGAAAATGACAGAAACTCAAAACCATCGGACTATGTAACTTTAAGAATTTACCGCTGCTTAAAAGGGAATCCTGAGTCAGTTTAATAGAACCTGTTCCTGCTGACATCAGGATCTTAACGCGCATGTAAGAATTAATTTAGCATATTTTCACGTCAAGTATCTCCAAAGTTAGATCAGGGAGCCTAGATGGTGTATTGGTTAGCACACTGGCCTGGAATGAAAAGAAATGTGGGTTCAAGTCCCGCTCTAGGCGCAATATTTCCCATTTTCATCACCCCCATGACACTGGTTGCCATGACCAGGATCCTGTACAAGCTACATGCTGTATGGTTGTTGAACCTACCCTGTGTATGTATGTGTTAGTGCATTGCCTGTATGTATGTAATTGTAAGCATTAAAAGACTTACAATTCCAGGGGGACGAGTGTAGTAGTCTGCACTGACCTCTCAGGCAAGTAACCACATAGACAGTTAGGCGTGGGTAGTGTGGTGATATCAGGGAGCCTAGGTGGTGTAATGGTTAGCACACTGGCCCGGAATGCAAAGAGATGTGGGTTCGAGGCTCGCTCTAGGCGCAATATTTCCCATTTTCATCACCCCCACGACACTGGTTGCCGTGATCAGGATCCTCTACAAGCTTTGCGCTGTATGGTTGTTGAACCTACCCTGTGTATGTATGTGTTAGTGCATTGTCTGTATGTATGTAATTGTAAGCATTAAAAGACTTACAATTCCAGGGGGACGAGTGTAGTGGTCTGCACTGACCTCTCAGGCAAGTAACCACATAGACAGTTAGGCGTGGGTAGTGTGGTGATATCAGGGAGCCTAGGTGGTGTAATGGTTAGCACACTGGCCCGGAATGCAAAGAGATGTGGGTTCGAGTCCCGCTCTAGGCGCAATATTTCCCATTTTCATCACCCCCACGACACTAACAATACCAAGTACCCAAACTAAGTACAGAATAACCCCGTTAAACCAAACTTGAAGGGACCCTAGAAATATGTTTGGATTAACCGATCATTGGTTTAACCGAGCTTTGACTTTGACTTTGACTTGGCTTTGCCAAAATCGTGGGGGCATTATGAATGTAATATATAATGTATGTGCACACTTTGATTATTTTCTTTTAGGTATATACAGTATAAATCCCGTTAAACCAATCTCAGTTAAACCAAACAGTCGTTTAATCCAAACCTTTTTCGGCGGTCCGGCAAAATACTACCATTTATCATACAAAGAAGTCTCAGATGACCTTATAACCACATGAAAGTTTAGTTTAACCATACCAGAAGTGTCCTGGGGCCCTACAATTTTGTTTGTATTAACCGATAATTTGGATTAACCGACTTTGGTTTAACCAACTTTTTTTTATAAGATGAATGAATTTTGCCAGGCCGCCGAAAAAAGTTTGGATTAACCGATCGTTTGGTTTAACCAAAGACCCTATAATACTAAGACGGCTCACTCCCTATCTCTCCCATGGTAATGTAAATTTCGCAGTGCCACCTTGTGGTGGGTTTGATCAGCCCGGCTGCTGGTTGGTGTTTCACATGTAAACACATACAATTATATTATACATGAGATAGGTAAGTATGAATACACATCAATATGAAATAACTATGAACAAATACACATCATCATCAGCATCATCATCATCACCATCATCACACATCTTTCACATTCATATATACATTTATACATATAATATAGCATCTGTTTAACCAAGAGAACAGCCAGCGCACCAAGTGGTGGGTTTGATCATTTTGATTACACAGTACAGGCTGAGTGAGCCGTCTTAGTATTATAGGGTCTTTGGTTTAACCGAGCTTGGTTTAACGGGGTTGTACTGTATTCAAAACAGGAACGGGCGCTTGAAGAAAGAAGTGATGACACCAAGTACGATAACCACATGGGTTATCCAGGCGGTCACCATGTCCACTGCAGAGGGAATGTGTGTTGCCCAGGCCCTGGAGCTGCCTTCCAAGAAGGACCTCTTCCTGAAGGTTCATATGCCGCACACAATCGTTCAAGGCGAGCAGATCGAACTGGCTACAACTGTATACAACATGCACGCCTACAACCAGCGGGTATGGTCACGGCACCAGTGCCAGATTTATTTACAGATAATACAGGCTGAGCAGGCTTCACAGCCCAGGGTCTCTCGTAGTTTAGGAAGGGGCCTCAGACTCCTGCTGGATTTTTGTTTGTTTTAATTTTAAATTATTGGACCACCCTAGACTGATAACAGGATTACATGTCATTCATGTATACATCGCAATGTTTTCAGTCAAACAATGAACACTGTATTCTCATTTTGAAATTTATTATATCATACGGATGTAATATGATGTAACTATATTGCACAGATTGCGCGGTTAAGAAAGTTGAATTTTTGCTAGCCCAACGCATTTCTAACAGTTTTGAAAAGAATCAACATTTTGTTTAATTCAGGGGCGGGTGCTTTTTCAGGCATGGGCGGGGATGATCACTAATTTTACTTTTATTTTTTATTTGGCCTCATGACTAGTGAATTAAAAGAAGAGTTCAGGTGCAAAAACCGAAAAATCCATTTTAGTTGGTCTCTGTAAAATAGAATTTGTTGTGCTTTACAGGTAAAGTCTATCAATCTCATATTGGGTAAAGCGTGCATTCCTTACACGCGGTATGCGGTATGCGGCATGCGGTATGCGAACGGGTTGGGTCCTTTCACCCACACCCACACACATAGTATCAGGTTTCTCGAACACTGTTGTCTATGGGCATTCGCATTCGCATGCTGCACGATCGCTACATGGACCGATTCAGTATTCGCATGCCGCATGCCGCATACCACGTGTAAGGAATCACCCCCATTGACTTAGATGCTTTTCGATTTTTTGCCGCATTCGCATTCGCATTCGCATACCACATACCGCGTGTAAGGAATGTAGGCTTAATGCATTATGGAGAGGATGTGTTGGTTTCGGCTTAAAACAAAATTTGAAAGTAGTCATAATTTTATGTCGGCACCGAATGGTGTGTGTTCCTTTTTGCGCCTGAACTATTTACTCTCTTATATTAATATTTAATATTCCAACGAAAATAAAATGTTCTATTGTGTAAAATCCCCCCCCCCCCTTCCTACCTTCATTTCTTTAAAAACAAAAACAAAACTAAATTTAGTACCGATCTAGCATTTCCAATCCCCTACAGGTCAAAGTGAAATTGCTGAGCGTGCGCGGCGCATGCGCCAACGTGCCAACCGGAAGTTGGGATGAGCAGACGCCGCCGGACTCTGCGGTGCATGCTGGGAAGGCGTGGACGGCCCGCTGGAACCTCGTGCCCCTTGAAGTGGGAAAGCTACAGATTCGCGTGAAGCTCATCTCCACCCTGAGGCCGCCCGACACGGTGGTTCGGATTCTCAACGTGGTGGTGAGATCAACGACCCTCTGTACCCTCACAAAGCATGCTGCGCAGTCAGCCAGAATATTACATCTTTCCACTGCGATCAGAGGGTGGGTTCATTGTGTGAAATCGTCTATAAGACCTATTCCACGGATCGTGCTGTGCAGTGAGCTGGTACCCATAATATTAGATCTTTTCACTGCTGTCAGAGGGAGGGTTCATTGTGTGAAATCGTCTATAAGACCTATTCCATGGATCGTGCTGCGTAGTGAGCTGGTACCCATAATATTACAACTTTCCACTGCCGTCAGAGGGAGGGTTCATTGTGTGAAATCGTCTATAAGACCTATTCCATGGATCGTGCTGTGCAGTGAGCTGGTAGTACCCATAATATTACAACTTTCCACTGCCATCAGAGGGAGGGTTCATTGTGTGAAATCGTCTATAAGACCTTTTCCACAGATCGTGCTGTGCAGTGAGCTGGTACCCATAATATTACAACTTTCCACTGCCATCAGAGGGAGGGTTCATTGTGTGAAATCGTCTATAAGACCTTTTCCACAGATCGTGCTGTGCAGTGAGCTGGTACCCATAATATTACAACTTTCCACTGCCATCAGAGGGAGGGTTGGTGGTGGAAATCATCTATTCAACTGTTTTTCTGTGTGTGTATATTTCTTTGGTAAATGTTTTATTCCTTTTGAATTTATCTTTTTTTTCACTCAATATGAAATTGATGGACTAGTCTTTAACTGGAAAGCACAACAACAATTTTTATTTGACAGAAAAAAACTAAAACAGATTTGTCGGTTTTTGCACCCGAACCCTCCATATATATACCGAAACAATTTGATGTCATATATATATATATATATATATATATATATATATATATATATTCATATACATATACAAAACTCCTCCGAGCAAGTGGAGGCTAGGCCCCGCGCAGGAGGTGCCGCGGTGCATGATGGGGGGGATCCCCCCCACCTGACAGGAGGGGGGTGCCAGACACTACAGGCATTATTACACGGGATAAAGAGTTTATCACTGTCCATATATACTTTAATTGGAAAGCACAACAACAATTTTTATTTTACAGAAAAAAACTAAAACAGATTTGTCTGCACAAATCTGTCGTCCTACATATATATATACAATATAGGACATAAAATTGTTTTGGTGTACATTAAAACCCTTTCTTTTATAAACTCCGCAGCCATCCGGGGCTCTTGTCGTTGCGCCGATCCTGACAATAACACAGCAACCCACTGACATCACTAGTGGTGTCTCAGTCAACAACAGCATGGGAAGCCTGACATACACCGGTATGTATCCTGATACATGATAATAAATAAGATTGTTGGATACCTCAATAACTTATCTGACTGAGGGCGCTATGACATCATTTGGGTCTGATACATGCTAAAAATATGTCTTGGTCTTATGATTCGGTACCTCAAGAACTAATCTGACAACGGGTGCTTTGACACAATTAGAGTCTGATACACGCAAAGAGATAATACTGGTTCTTATAATCGGGTACATCAAGAACTAATCCGACAGAGGGCGCTGTGACACAATTAGAGTCTGATACACGCAAAGAGATAATACTGGTTCTTATAATCGGGTACCTCAAGAACTAATCCGACAGAGGGCGCTGTGACACAATTTTGGTCTGATACAAGCGAAGAAATACGACTTCCTTTTATAATTGGGTACCTCAAGAACTAATCTGACAAAGGGCGCTTTGACACAATTAGAGTCTGATACGCACAAAGAAATATTACTTGCTCTTATTGTTGGGTACCTCAAGAACTAATCCGACAGAGGGCGGTATGACATCATTTGGGTCCAATACACTCTAAAAAATATGAACTTATCTTATAATTCACGACGAAACAGAAGTGGTATAGGTTGCCTTTATTCAGTCAGGTCAGCTGGGTCAGTAATGAGACCTTCAGACTAAGGATCAATACAGTCAGCATCAATTAAGGTTAACAGTTAAGAGCACTGCTAGAACAATGAAGAGGACAATCAGAGCAATAAGACAAATAAGAACAATAGAAACAACCTTCAGACTAAGGATCAATACAGTCAGCATCAATTAAGGTCACCAGTTAAGAGCACTACTAGAAACATGAAGAGTACAATCAGAGCAATCAGACAAATAAGAACAATAGAGACAACCTTCAGACTAAGGATCAATACAGTCAGCATCAATTAAGGTCAACAGTTAAGGGCACTACTAGTACTGAGTACTAGAACAATGAAGAGGACAGTCAGAGAAATAAGACAAATAGGAACAATAGAGACAATAGCCTTCAGACTAAGGATCAATACAGTCAGCGTCAATTAAGGTCAACAGTTAAGAGCACTACTAGAACAATGAAGAGTACAATCAGAGCAATAAGACAAATAAGAAATAGAGACAAAAAGAGGACAATGTAGACCGGCCAATGAATGACAGACAATCAGCGCTCTCAACCCCGTCGGTAAGTGTCTCTGGTTAGTTGAGGGGTGGGAGGCAGAACATTACGGGCAATCAACCTGACTTCGCAGGCTCATGTCCAGGTGGTAAGTGAGCGAGTGAGCAGTTCGTGTGACGTCAGCGCGGGTTCGGGCCCGTAAGGGGGCAACACAACGACGCATTAGTTCAAGGCTTTTAGGGAAGGTGGCGCCACCGTAGACTGTAGCCTGAGACGCCAGTCAGGAGGAAGCAATGGGAATTGCGGGCATTTGACGGAAGGGGGCGCCACCGTAGGCGCAAGTTAGTTCGCTCGGGTTCCGCCAGGTGGCGACAAGGCGGATCCCCACCACTTCCCGTTCCGTCAAGAATTACCCATGTTCGCGCTAACATGACCAATTGGGTATCTCAAGAAATAATAGGAATAAATGGTATTGTGGAACTACATTCTCAGATTGGAAAAGTACATTTAAACATTGTTTTTGGTGATAGATATGTTTATTCTGCTGAATACCTTCTTTTGCCAGTGCAAATACGATTATATGTTACAAGAAAAAAGTTGAACAAAAGTTAGGAATTTTTTTTTTGGAAATGCTTGGTGTCGATGTGTAAATATTCACATTTTCACTTTAGCGCAAAATCATACATGAATGTCTTTGATACATTTTGTGGGATAGATTAAATACATGCAGTATTCCTAACATACGTAACACACACAGACAACAATAATCTTTTGACTTGTTACCTAAAAAAAAGGAAAGAATTAACTATCACCATCGTAATGTGGAAACCAAATAATAAGAATTAATTATGACCATTGTAGCATGAAAACCAAAAATATGGCCCCCAGTTTGAGATTTGCCATTGTACCCCAAAAAAGGAAAGAATGAATTATCACCATCCTTCTGTGGAAACCCAATATGTGGTGCCCAGTTTCAGAGAATGGCCCACTTACCACATACAAACTTTGGGTCTTCTCAAAAACTGTGTACCACATATTTGGTTTCCATGTTACATTGTTATTGAATAAGCCTTTTCTTAATGTAGCAAGTGAAATAGTTTTTGTTGCTTCGGGCGCAGTGGCCGAATCGGTAGAGCACAGGCCTCGCGTGCGGAAGATCGTGAGTTCGTGAGTTCGGTTCCTGGTCGAGTCAAACCAATGACTTAAAAATTGATACTTGTCGCTTCCTAACCTGGTGCTCGGCATTATTAGGATAGGGCAAGGACTTGTTAGCTCGGTGTCAGGATAATGTGACTGAGTGGGATATCGGGTCATGGTGCCAGCAGCCTGATTTCCCAGTGGGGGCAGCACTATAAAATCGCCATGACTGCGTACTGTCACAAGTCGGTACCCGTCCTGATATGACCTTAGATGTTGCTAGGATGTAAAACAACAACAAACAAATAAAATGTTGTCTCTGTGTATTCAGTTTGTTAGCAATGCTATATGAATTTAATATATCCCACAAAATGTAACCAAAATATGCTTATGTGATTTTGTTATAATGTCCAAATGTGAAAATTAGCATATTGATGCCAAACCTTTTTTCTTGTAAGACAATCTTATTGCTTAACTGCAAGCAATACAATCTTGTTTGAATTTGTTTTGTGTGTTAAAATAATCTTTTTTTTACTGAACTGTAATAAATGCAATCTTGTTTGAATTTGTTGTGTCTGTTAAATTGATATTATGGATTTGTGTTAAAATGATGTTACGGATGGATGTTACACAGTTAACTTTAATGTTTTTCTCAATGTGTATAAGATCAAAAGAAAAAAGTGAAATGGCTTTTTTCAATGCTAACATACGCACAACATGTAAATCTTCATAGGAGCATGGATTCTAATGTTATTTTGAATGTTTTCTGCTATATTTATATGTTTTCACCTTTGCTTTCCATGTCAGAAAAGTGGTACAGTTTCTGAGAACGAGCCAAATATTCTCCCCCCACTCTATATCTGTCCGTAGGGATACGTGTCTTTGAGGGAGGTGCTGCTCAGCGTGGGATGGTGTCTCTGCTCGAGCCTCAGGATGCCCTGGCTGGTACGACAGTCATGACCGTAAAGTTTCTGGGTAAGTCTCCCTTCATTTCCAAAGACAGCTCCCCCCCCTCATCATCGGTACTGTCGTGCAGTGATGAAAATGGGAAATATTGTGCCTAGAGCAGGATTCAAAGCCACATCTCTTGCATTCCGGGTTAGTGTGCTAACCATTACACTACATAGGCTCCCTGATGTCATCACCCTATCCACCCCACCTGTCTATGTCACTCTTTGCCTGAGCGGTCAGTGCAGACTACTACACTGGTCCCCCTGGAAGTGTCTTTCAAATGGTTTACGTCCATAAGTCATTTTAATGCTTAAACTGACATGCATCTACGCTGTGCATTTACATATACATACACAGGGTAGGTTCAACAACCATACAAGATGTAGCTTGTACAGGATCCTGGTCACGGTACCAGTGTCTTTGGGGGATGGTGAAAATGGGAAATATTGTGCCGAGAGCAGGATTAGAACCCATACCACTTGCATTCCAGGCTAGTATACTAACAATTACACCACATAGGTGTCATCATCCTAATAATGCTGTCTATGTGGCTCCTTGCCTGAGAGGTCAGTGCAGACTACTAAACCAGGATTCTATACATGCTGCGTACTGCATAGTGCTGAACCTTCCCTGAATATGTACCATAAGTGCTCTATCTGGCTATTTGTGAAATACCACATACCCGGGTAGGCGTACCATACGCAGTGGCGGAATGGTTCAGAGCACCGACTAGCTTCTCATGTATGAAGTCATAGGTTTGAACCTGGCTGAGTCAAGCGGATGACTTACAAAATTGATACTTGTTGCTACCCAACCTGGCACTCAGCATTAATTTTTTTCTTTTTTTCTTGAAGATGTATACTGCCTATCATGGATAAGTCCGAATAGACTTGTTTTCACCATTAGACAGTTTGTCGATAGAAAGCCCGAGCCTACACTTTTACCGACCCAAGGGATTTTTAACCTCCCACACCACATAGACATGGTATGAGAGCAACTAGCCTTTGATGACGCTGTAAGTTATACACAGCAGTGAAAATCCAAATTGGCAGAGGTTGGGGTACAGGGAATCGAACCACCGACCTTCAGATTCTGACCTAGAAAAATGTCAGACACTGTAACCACTCCGCCACAGAGAACACCACATCATATTGCGCCTAGAGCAGGATTCAAAGCGACGCCTCTTGCATTCCGGGCTAGTGTGCTAACCATTACACCACCTTGACTTCCTGATGTCATCACCCTATCCATCCCCACCTGTCTATGTGGCTCTTTGCCTGAGCGGTAGAGTACAGGCCTAGGATAGAGCATAGGATGGGGAAAGGACTGGTTGGCACAGTATCAGGATAATGTAACTGGGTGGCATATTGTGTCATGGTCTTCCAGTGGGGCAGTACTATGAAGTCGCCAGAACCAGAACCAACACCATGTCTATTCATATGACAATACATATAATGTATGGCTGGAAGACTAGTGTCTCAGCATTGAACAAATAAATCCGGTTATTCAATTAATATAATTGCATTTACCTGAAGTTAAAATTTGATCATAAAAAATTGTCACGTGACTGCATATTAAAAAAACAACAATCTTGGTATTCCCAGGTGGCGTGATGACCCCCATTGTGGAGGGATTTCTGTCTGGAACGGAGACGCATCTGAGGTCTGCGCATGGTTGTGGAGAGCAAACTATGGCTGCTGTTGGACCGACAGTCTTCACGGCAACTTACCTGCGTCAGACAAGTCACCTGACTGGAAAACTAGAGGTGGCTGCAAGGAAGAAAATAGAACAAGGTGGGTCCAAATACAGCTTATGTGACTGTAATCAGGTAGGGGTCACCACTGGATTCTCTAGACAATGTGGGTCCAAATAAGCTTATGTGACTGTCATCAGGTAGGGGTCACGACTGGATTCTCTAGACAAGGTAGGTCCAAATACAGTTTATGTGACTGTAATCAGGTAGGGGTCACCACTGGATTCTCTAGACAATGTGGGTCCAAATACAGTTTATGTGACTGTAATCAGGTAGGGGTCACCACTGGATTCTCTAGAACAATGCGAGTCCAAATAATCTTATGTGACTGTCATCAGGTAGGGGTCACCACTGGATTCTCTAGACAAGGTGGGTCCAAATACAGTTTATGTGACTGTAATCAGGTAGGGGTCACCACTGGATTCTCTAGAACAATGCGAGTCCAAATACATCTTATGTGACTGTAATCAGGTAGGAGTCACCACTGAATTCTCTAGACAATGTGGGTCCAAATACAGTTGATGTGACTGTAATAAGGTAGGGGTCACCACTGGATTCTCTAGAACAATGTGAGTCCAAATACATCTTATGTGACTGTAATCAGGTAGGGGTGACCATTGGATTCTCTAGACCAATGTGAGTCCAAATACATCTTATGTGACTAATCAGGTAGGGGTCACCACTGGATTCTCTAGAACAAAGTGGGTCCAAATACAGTTTATGTGACTGTAATCAGGTTGTGGTGACCACTGGATTCTCTAGAACAAGGTGGGTCCAAATACATCTTATGTGACTGTAATCAGTTAGGGATCAGCACTGGATTCTCTAGAACAGGGTGAGTCCAAATACTTATGTGACTATAATCAGGTAGGGGTCACCACTGGATTCTCAAGCTTTCTAGGTTATTTCTCATTAAGTATGGTTTGGATTTTGATTGTTGTAGGCAAAGTCAGATTATTTCTTTATTTTAATGTAATTTCATTTGAATATTATGGACATACTATGCATGGGAACATTTGTTCTTCCTAGAAACTGTAAAGAGCTGTTTAAGCCCATTCTAATGATATCTTTTGTTAGGTTCCCTGTTCAATATTTAACAATTTTAGACTGGACAGCTCCCTCCTGTTTGTTTCTATATGAAAACTGACTTGGTTTTTCAATACCCCTTGAGAAATTTCAAAGCCAGCTTGAGAATGCAGTGGTGAACCATGCCTGGTAATGTACAGTCGGTGACGTGGTAATTAATCGTGTAGCACAGAGAACGTGAACGCTTATTTGAGGTAAAAAGCTGACATTACTACCACCCCAGCATGGAGCTCGGAATTGATGATCAAAGCTGAGTACTTTTTTTTTTCTTGAAGATTTATACTGCCTATCATGGATAAGTCTGAATAGACTTGTTTTCACCATTAGACAGTTTGTCGATAGAAAACCTGAGCCTACACTTTTACCGACCCAAGGGATTTTTAACCTCCCACACCACATAGACATCGTATGAGAGCAGCTGGCCTTTGATGACGCTGTAAGTTATACACAGTGGTGGAAATCCAAATTGGCAGAGGTGGGGGCATGGGGAATCGAACCACTGACCTTCAGATTAGGAGTCCGACCTAGAAAAAAGTCAGACACTCTAACCACTCCGCCACAGAGGACACCACAACCAGTATTATGCTGACAATGAGGGAAAGTAATGCAAACCTATGCAGTACATCTCTGATGGTAGCACCACAATCACATGTTCTTAGCTAGGATTTCAGAACTAAGGCATTAGACTGTACCCAAACCCATAGAAACCAGAACAAAACTACACGAACATTGATAGGAAATGGGGCATTTTCTCGCGGAATCTGGGTACCAAAGTGTGACATGGAGACCCAAAATGAAAACATTCTGAATAATAGCAGAAAACATTCCAAATAATAGCAGAATCTGTGTTCATATGAAGATTTACATGTTGTGCATTTGTCAGAGTTGAAAAAAAGGAAGCTATTTCACTTTTTGATTACAGGTAAGCAAATGGGTTTTATTTCTTAAAGAAAAAAGTGGGAGAACAAAGTTTGGGATTTAATCATCACCACTGTAACGTGGAAACCAAATATGTAGCACCCAGTTTCGAAGAACGACTCACATAACAAATTTATTGACAGATTTTTTAGAAAGGCAGGGTCTTCAATTCAGTAGTGCCAGTTTAATGAATTCATTTCTGCATTCCAATTTCCTGTCAACGCATTTAACGCCTCCATTTAGCTCTGGAGAAATCTAGATTGAGACCTAGAGTAGTGATTGCCTAGGTGGTCAGTTAAGCATTTTTTTATTCCAATGTTTCTTATTTGAGATTGGTCCCAGCAAGAATAGAGCATAGACAGGATCCAGAGGTATGCAAGTTCTCTGAAGCAAGTTTGTGTTGACAAAATTGACATTTTACACATTTCGGCTAGGTAATTCTAGAACTAGATAATTCAAGGTTTAGCTCTAAATTTGTCCAGATTTACTGTTTGTTTGGTGGGGTTTTATATACTAGCAACCTCTGAGGTCGTATTAGGATGGGGAGTATCATTGTATTTGATTCGACTAGTTACTAATTTAAATACTAGTTGCTTAGTTTCGTTTATATTTCTGATCAGGAAGCCAGGGCAGCATCACACACTGATGGCCATTTTTAGAGAGTTTAAACAAAACTAAAATTAAAAAGATAATATTATTTATGCATGGCAAGATTCAATAATCATTACTTAAATATTAACGCAATTAAACTCAGTACTCTCGTGCAAAGTTGACCCACAATCCAAGTTTCTAAACTCTTGTCTATTAAATGTGGAGGCGGAATCCATTTAAGCTAATTCACATAAAGCCCCATTCACACCTACCCGGACTAGCCCCGGATCATAAGCCGGATCACCCACCAACCAATCTCCCGGACAGCCGGATTAACCCTGGATTGCAATACTCCCTGGATCACCCCGGATGTGTTAAGCATTTTAAGACATCCGGGGCTGACCCCGGACCATCCCGGACCACCAAGAACCAGCCAAGGATGAGCCACGTATTTGCCACGGATGAACCTGGATCACCCCCGATCACGCCGGATTCATGGTCCGGGGTGGTCTGGGAAGGTCTGACTGGGGCGTTAGAATAAATTTCCTTATTTTTCCCTCCAGGAATCAATCAAATGCTGAAATATCGAAAATCAAATGGCGGTTTTTCAGTATTTCTTCCCACATCGCCGACTCTTTGGTAAGTGAATTTTCTCCATGCCAAGAATAAAAATATATAAATATTATGAATGCTTACAAAGTGGGTGCTGGTGAGTCCATCCATATTCTAGTTACTCCCAGAGCCCTGATCCTGAGACAGGACTGCTGAGCAACACATTAGAAAAAGTGTTGGGAAGCTGGGTGAAGGGAATGACCAGATAAATTCTTAATCTAAGAAGTACAATATATTCTTCATATATCTATTTATTTTTACTCGCTACTTTTGAAAGAAGAATTTGTGAAATAATGTAGATTAATAGACTTTGAAACTCGAATTGAGAGTATTCTGGGAGCACCATCTTGTATGTTTGCATCGTGTGCCATTTGATTACCTCTAATCCAATATACATCAACACTGCGCATTGGAACCACTACCACCACAGTTAATTCCTAGTTAAAGCAGTTTCTGCTCGGAATTAGACATACCGTATATGTCCCAATAGATGTACACTGCGCGAGTGCAGACACATGGATGCGTGTCTTTTCAAAGTTAAAGAATTTCATGGATTTGTTCTTGTCATGCCTCTCAAATAAAGTGGGATTGTCTTATTGTGTGTGCATTCAGTCTGAATATGATCGTACATTTTTATTTGTTTTTGCCATGCCTCGTAAATTTGTGCATGCTTTTAATCTTGAAATGGGGTGTGTGCTTCTATTGGGTAGCGTGCTTCTATTGGGACATATATACGGTAGTTGTTATTCACCCTACTCTGGGTAGGGGTTAATATTTTATCTATACACATTCATGTACAACTCCGGTTTAAATTGATGTCAGTTTAATTTGTTCATGATCCACCCCCACCACCATGATCCACCACCACCATGATCCACCACCACTATGATCCACCATCATGATCCACCACCACCATGATCCACCACCATCACCATGATTCTCCATGATCACCATGATCCCCCACCATGATACACTACAAATGATTCACCACCACCATGATCCCCCACCACCATGATGCACCACCACCACCAACATGATCTTCGACCACCAGGATCCCCCACCACCATGATGCACCACCACTACCACCATGATCCACCACCATCACCATGATCCTCCATGATCACCATGATCCCCCACCATGATACACTACAAATGATTCACCACCACCATGATCCCCCACAACCATGATGCACCACCACCACCACCATGATCTTCGACCACCAGGATCCCCCACCACCATGATGCACCACCACCACCACCACCATGATCCACCACCATCACCATGATCCTCCATGATCACCATGATCCCCCACCATGATACACTACAAATGATTCACCACCACCATGATCCCCCACCACCACCACCATAATCTTCGACCACCAGGATCCCCCACCACCATGATGCACCACCACCACCACCATGATCTTCGACCACCAGGATCCCCCACCACCATGATCAACCACCACAACCATGATCCACCACCACCATGATCCACTACCACCTCCATGGTCCACCACCACCACCTCCATGGTCCACCACCACCATGATCCACCACCACCTCCATGGTCCACCACCACCTCCATGATTCACCTCCACCATGATCCACCACCACCTCCATATCCATCATTTTGACTCTCGCCGTCATTATCATGAAATCATTATTATAGTTATCTTTTGTTTTTATTATTATCATCATCATCATCTGCCCCCCACCAGACGGGATGGCTGAATGAGTTGAGCATCCATCTCCGGTTTTGGTAGATAGTGGGATTCGAACCCTGGTTGAGTCAAACCAATGACTTAAAAAGATTGATACTTGTCGCTTCCTAGCCAGGCGCTCAGCATTATTAGGATAGGTCAAGTGTCAGGATAATGTCACCGAGTGGGATATCAGGTCATGGTGCTGCCAGCCTGGTCTCCCAGTGGGGCAGCACTATAAAGTTGCCATGAGTGCGCACTGTCACAAGTCGGTATCTGTCCTGATATGACCTTAGATGTTGCAAGGACATAAAACTCCAACAATCAACCAACCAACATATGTGGCCCATATGCAGGTTGACGGCATTCACACTGAAGACGTTTGCACGTGCTCGGACCTTTACAGACCAAGTTGACATGAAAGTTCTCAGGGGAGCCTCAAAGTGGCTCCTTGACACGAGGAATACCAATGGACTCTTCCACACCAAAACCCTTGGAATGTTGCACCACCATAACATGGCTGTAAGTGTGAACACAGTTCCACCTTACTCTCTCACGCATGATCAAAAATGTTAAATTTGCATTGTCCTGTAAAGACTAGGTCTCCATAAAGTAAAGTTGAATCCTGCCTCCAACTAATAGTTTTACCACTCGTCGTGGTCACCAGTATAAAGTCTACAGCTCGCATCTGTGGTTGTGTAGGCAGGCTATAGTGAAATCAATACAGGCAAGGAGAAATGAAGAGTATAAAGTGTGACAGAAGAGAGAGAGTCAAGCCCTCTGGTTTATTATTTATATAGTACATGGATTCAGTATAGAGTATCACCCCACCCCATTCTCACAATGAGAAACAAGCATTTTTAGCTCTACCAATGGGGATCCAGCATTCCTGGTCCCCATCTTTACCAGTGATCTGCCCATCACCACCAAGCTGTGTGGCTCCCCTGGCCACCACCTGCCTTGAGCCTGAGTGTGGTGATCCTGACTAGCAGAGGGGGGAGGGGGTAGTGTGTAGGGCTCTGAATGCCCCTGTCAGCACCACTATGTCTATTCACCTATCATAGTATCAATCAAGCACCACCAGCAACTACATAAACACATTTATGCACCTGGCCATGTATACCTGTTTCACAATAGAACATTTGCATTCCCCCACCAATGCTTTAATATCGGAATACTTTACAGTCCGATGGCATTGAGCTTCTGTCGTTTTATTGAGATAAATATATTATTATTAGGTTGATGCTTATGTTATACATAAAGTACTTATGCAAATATTATTATGGAATGTAATTATTATCCTGTTATTTGCTATTGTCAGCTCTAACCTCCTGTAACCTGTTCTGTAGGTATTGGTAGTTGGGTCCTGGAGCTTGGTGTGCACCCTGGAGTGCTGGAGGTCTGCTTCAAGCAGTTCTACTCCCACCTTCCCTCCAGGTGGCGCCTCAGCTCTTCTCCATCTGCCCACAATAGAAATGCACAAAATGCAAAATGCAATAAAAAAAAGAAGAAATTTGGTCGATACCTAATCCGGCTTACTTTCTGTTGGTATTTTACCTATAATTTTTGGGATGACTTCATTTACCCTGTCCATTACGGATAAGCGTGTATTTATTGGTAAATTAATACTATCACAGAGTAAGCCGGCGTTGGACTGTTTGCAATCTACAGTTACAACCCATAAACAAGAATCAACTACAAAACCAAAATTAGTACTAATACAAAATTCAAAAGATTTGAATCGAATTGGAATTGTGCTGCCCAGCAGTGAAGAGAAGAGTTAACATGCTTATCTGTTATAGACGGGGTAAATAAATTCATCACACACAAAAGAGAAGTATTGCCGCCCATCTACTTTTCAGCTCCATGCACTCTCTACGTTCTGCTGGTTCCCTGCTATATATTGCTATTATTCCAGGGTGGGCTCAAACCGGGACCAGCGTTGTCTGCTTATATAATCAACGCATTGTTGGAGGGTGATGTAAGTATGTTACCTTATAATTCAAGTCTAACTTGGGTCTCACTGTTTGGTATGTCATCTTATAATTAAAGTATAACTTGGGTCTCACTGTTTGGTATGTCATCTTATAATTAAATTCCAACTTGGATCTCACTGTTTGGCAAGTCATCGGATAATTAAAGTCTAACTTGGATCTCACTGTTTGGTATGTCATCTTATAAATAAAGTCTAACTTGGGTCTCACTGTTTGATATGTCATCGTATAATTAAAGTCTAACTTGTGTCTCACTGTTTGGTATGTCATCGTATAATTAAACTCAAACTTGGATCTCACTGTTTGGTATGTCATCTTATAATTAAAGTCTAACTTGGATCTCACTGTTTGGTATGTCATCTTATAATTAAAGTCTAACTTGGGTCTCACTGCTTGGTACGTCATCTTATAATTAAAGTATGACTTGTATCTCACTGTTTGGTATGTCATCTTATAATTCATGTCTAACTTGGGTCTCACTGTTTGGTATGTTACCTTATAATTAAATTCTAACTTGGGTCTCACTGTTTGGTATGTCATCTTATAAATAAAGTCTAACTTCGGTCTCACCTTTTGGTATGTCTAACTTCGGTCTCACTGTTTTTGGTATGTTACCTTATAATTCAAGTCTAACTTGGGTCTCACTGTTTGGTATGTCATCTTATAATTCAAGTCTAACTTGGATCTCACTGTTTGATATTTCATCTTATAATTAAATTCTAACTTGGGTCTCATTTTTTGGTTGGTCATCTTATAATTAAAGCATTTTCATCTTTGTAATTAGAATCTTCCGCATTGTTACATACATGTATATCATCAACATATTATTAAGCATTACTATGTATTAATAAGGGGAGACAATTTCCTGCTGAAAATACCACTTTTCAGGCCCTTGAAATGCTTAAAATGCAAGACCTTCTGGGGGCGCTGCCCCGTGGCCCCCCATTGGGGTTCTGCCCCGGACTCCATTTGGGGCCCGGGCGACCCCCAAACCCCTGACCTGCCTTTTAGAGGTTTTCTTTGCTGCTGAGCCAGTCACATGCCTGGTTGTGGCATTAATTGAGACCAAAGTAAGTAACATGCCTTATTGTGGCATTAATTGAGACCAAAGTAAGTCACATGCCTGATTGTGGCATTAATTGAGACCAAAGTAAGTCACATGCCTGATTGTGGCATTAATTGAGACGAAAGTAAGTCACATGCCTGATTGTGGCATTAATTGAGACGAAAGTAAGTCACATGCCTGATTGTGGCATTAATTGAGACCAAAGTAAGTCACATGCCTGATTGTGGCATTAATTGAGACCAAAGTAAGTCACATGCCTGATTGTGGCATTAATTGAGACGAAAGTAAGTCACATGCCTGATTGTGGCATTAATTGAGACCAAAGTAAGTCACATGCCTGATTGTGCCATTAATTGTGTAAAAATATGTCACATCCCTGATTGTGGCACTAATTGTGATGAAATAAGTCACATCCCTGACTGTGGCATTAATTGAGATCAACGTAAGTCACATGCCTGATTGTGGCATTAATTGAGACCAAAGTAAGTCACATGCCTGATTGTGGCATTAATTGAGACCAAAGTAAGTCACATGCCTGATTGTGGCATTAATTGAGACCAACGTAAGTCACATGCCTGATTGTGGCATTAATTGAGACCAACGTAAGTCACATGCCTGATTGTGGCATTAACTGAGACCAAAGTAAGTCACATGCCTGATTGTGGCATTAATTGAGACCAAAGTAAGTCACATGCCTGATTGTGGCATTAATTGAGACCAAAGTAAGTCACATGCCTGATTGTGGCATTAATTGAGACCAAAGTAAGTCACATGCCTGATTGTGGCACTAATTGTGATGAAATAAGTCACATCCCTGACTGTGGCATTAATTGAGATCAACGTAAGTCACATCCCTGATTGTGGCATTAATTGTGACAAATTAAGTCAAATCCCTGATTGTGGCATTAAATGAGACAAAAGTAAGTCACATCCCTGGTCATGGCGTAATTGAGACCAAAGTAAGTCACATCCCTGATTGCGGTATTAATTGAGACCAAATTATCCATTATTGTGGCATTAATTGAAACCAAAATAAGTCACATCCCTGATTGTGGCATTAATTGAGACCAACATAACTGAAAGAATGACAGTTGTCGGTGTTTTCCCACTTCACCAGAGCATCCAGTTGAGTGAAGTGGACACTGCCCTCAATCAGCTGGCTGCCGAAGCAGACGACAACATGTCCTCCTACGAATTGGCGCTCATCACGTTGGTCCTGGCAAAGCGAAATCATCCCAAAGCAGAGTACATCAACAGCATTTTACTCGAGAAATCTAGAACTCTACCAGGTATTTATTATGGCCGTGATATCTGCAGCTTTTCATTCTCTTCCACCTGCGGCTCTCGGCCCTCGGCCAGTTTACAGTGGTTTGCTTTATCTGTGTTTACCAACATACTATCTATCTGCCACTGAAATGCAGACAATCAAATAACTTATCAGCAGGTACTGCTTGGTAAGACAACACCAACACTACAGCTGGCCAGCATTGAAAACAAGCCTGGGTACCCAGGCTTATATGCTATGGACAGTATAAATACAGCCTCAATAAAAAAAAAATTTTAATTTAAAAAAAGGTGCACTCACAAGTTCCACATGCTTACAACCCGGGGAGCGCCTGTAGTTGAATTGCATTTCTAGAAATGTGTTTCATGAAAATGTGTAGGTCATATAAAAAAAATACAGTACTGCTACCCGAGTGCAGGTGCATTCAGGCACTCCCGGAGTTGTAAGCATGCATAGCATCTAGGTTCACCTGGACAATTATTTTTGTGTTTTTTTGGTGAAGATTTATACTGCCTATCATGGATAAGTCTGGATAGACTTGTCTTCACCATGAGACAGTTTGTCGATAGAAAGCCCAAGCCTACACTTTTATCGACCCAAGGGATTTTTAACCTCCCACACCACATAGACATGGTATGATAGCAACTGGCCTTTGATGACGCTGTAAGTTATACACAGCGGTGGAAATCCAAATTGGCAGAGGTGGGGGCACGGGGAATCGAACCACTGACCTTCAGATTAGGAGTCTGACCTAGAAAAAAGTCAGACACTCTAACCACTCCGCCACAGAGAACACCCGGCCTTCAAGGATTAAAGCTACATAAATGTGAGAGAAGTATAAAATGGTCTGAACCAAAATATTTATCTACCTTTTATCCTGCTTGTCAAACTTAGATACTGGTACACTCATCATCACCACCATCATCACCACCATCATCATCATCAATGCCTAAACTATGAGGGTCACTGGGGAACCACAGATGACTTTGCAACCAGTTTTCTCCAGTTTTCCCTGTTCTCCGCTGCCTTCTGGTGCTTGCCGAATTCCAGGCGCATCCAGTCCCTGATGTTGTCTTCCCACCTCTTCCTTTGTCCACCTTCTCTTCTTCTCCCTTTCTTCGTTGCTGAATACAAGAAATACTAAGTCAATTTAATGTTGCATATTCCGATGGTTTTGAGTTTCTGTCATAATTTTTAAGATACTTGCCACATATAACTTATAAGTAAATACTGAGCCAATTTAATAGAATATGTCACCACAGAAGCCTATGGTGTCAATTTACATCATAATTTACACTTCAAATATCTCAAAAGCTATCCATGTAAAATAAAAGTTACTTCAAACTGAAGTAATGCAGATTATGACAATCAGTTAAATATATTTATCTCATAAAAATTACCGAAGCTCAAAACCATCGGACTATGCACATTTAAGGTATGGTTCCTGCACAAAAGTACTGGCCATCGAACCCAGCCGAGCTTCACAGTTTGGGCACCCAGGTAGAAGTGGAGGTGGCTGGATACGCGCTCATGGCCCAGCTGGCGTTGGGTCGCCCTCAGAGCGAGAGTAATTCAATTGTAGAGTGGCTTATCCGGCAGCGCTATGGCAACCAACGCTTCCGAACAACTCAGGTAATGGATGCGGCTTTCATTATTTCCAAGTTTAAAACTACATGATAATCATTGATGATGAAATATCGGAGCAATTCTCCTAGATTTCAGTTCGTTTAAAAAATATTTCTATTACAATTTTTGTTTGTTTAATTTTGTTAATGTCTACAATATGTATACAACTTTTTCTTTGTAAGGAATATTCTGTGGATTTTTTTTTCTCTAGTTTTTATTTAAATTTCACAAAATGAAAAAGCTTCTAAACAAAAAAAAGGAGAATATTCTGTGCGGTTTTTCTTTCAAGTTATTATTTGAATTTCACAATATGAAAAAGAAACTTCTTTAAACAAAAAACAAAAAAAATATTCTGTGGCTTTTTTCTTCTTCAGTTATTATTTATATTTCACACAATGTCGGGAATATTTTAGACACTCAACAATCATGGCAGTTTACTTACTGAGTAGGTTTTGATTTCCACGAAAACATGGAAAGTCTCTCGTAGGCTTAGCATTGTCAGAGAATCCCTGAAGAAGAAAACAGAAAGAGAGGAAGGTGGATTTCATCAGTAATCTCCTAGCATTATCCCAGCTCCATTGCACGGATAAGTCAGTACACGTTGGTGAGTGTTCCACTGTCCTTGTGATTCTTACCGTCCAATGTCTGCTCTTTTCTCATCTCTACGTCATCACTTCCATCCTCTCGTGTGCGGGAGATCGGGAGTTTGGTTCCGAGTCGAGTCAAACCAATGACTTATAAAATTGATACGTGTCACTTCCTAGCCAAATGCTCTGCATTAATAGGATAGGGCAAGGACTGGTTAGCTGAGTGTCAGGATAATGTGACTGAGTTCGATATCAGGTCATGGTGCCAGTAGCCTGATTTCCCAGTGGGGCGGGACTATAAAGTTGTCATGAGTGTGCACTGTCACATGTTGGTACCCATCCTGTTGTTGTTAACAGACGTGAAATGAGGTAGACGTAGATGTTGCCAGGACGTAAAATCCCAACAACCAACCACACTTCCGTCCTTGCAATCAGATAAACTTAAACTTAAAGCCATACTATTTTCAAAATTAAAACACCCACCTGGATTTCAACCTATGTATCCAAGTTAGATATGAATGCTTCCGGAAAAGATGCATATTTCGATGAATCTTCTCCCCACGCACCACCGAAACCGAGGCACCTACCTAAAGTTGTTCCTTCATAATCAGTACAGACCCAGCTTTGGCATTGGTGTACCTCCCCCCACCCACTCCCCCTCCCCTCTGTCCCTCACACCCACCTACTCACTCCTCCCCTCCGTCCCTCACAACCACCTACTCACTCCTCCCCTCTGTCCCGCACACCCACCTACTCACTCCTCCCTCTGTCCCGCACACCCACCCACTCACTCCTCCCCTCCGTCCCTCACAACCACCTACTCACTCCTCCCTCTGTCCCTCACACCCACCCACTCACTCCTCCCTTCCGTCCCTCACAACCACCTACTCACTCCTCCCCTCTGTCCCGCACACCCACCTACTCACTCCTCCCTCTGTCCCCTCACACCCACCCACTCACTCCTCCCTTTCCGTCCCTCACAACCACCTACTCACTCCTCCCCTCTGTCCCGCACACCCACCTACTCACTCCTCCCTCTGTCCCGCACACCCACCCACTCACTCCTCCCCCCTCCGTCCCTCACACCCACCCACTTCACTCACTCCTCCCTCTGTCCCGCACACCCACTCACTCACTCCTCCCCTCCGTCCACCCACCCACCTACTCACTCCTCCCTCTGTCCCTCACACCCACCCACTCAGTCCTCCCTTCCGTCCCCTCACAACCACCCACTCACTCCTTCCTCTGTCCCTCACACCCACCCACTCACTCCTCCCCTCCGTCCCTCACAACCACCTACTCCCCCCTCCCCTCTGTCCCATCACACACACCCACTCACTCCTCCCCCCTCCGTCCCGCACACCCACCCACTCATTCCTACCCCCTCCATCCCTCACACCCACCCACTCACTCCTCCCCTCCGTCCCTCACACCCACCCACTCACTCACTCCTCCCCTCCGTCGCACCCACCCACCTACTCACTCCCCCCTCTGTCCCTCACACCCCACCCACTCCACTCCTCCCTTCCGTCCCTCACAACCACCCACTCACTCCTTCCTCTGTCCCCTCACACCCACCCACTCACTCCTCCCCTCCGTCCCTCACAACCACCTACTCCCCCCTCCCCTCTGTCCCTCACACACCCACTCACTCCTCCCCTCCGTCCCGCACACCCACCCACTCATTCCTCCCCTCCATCCCTCACACCCACCCACTCACTCCTCCCCTCCATCCCTCACACCCCACCCACTCACTCACCTCCTCCCCTCCGTCGCACCCACCCACCTACTCACTCCTCCCTCTGTCCCTCACACCCACCCACTCACTCCTCCCTTCCGTCCCTCACAACCACCCACTCACTCCTCCCTCTGTCCGTCACACCCACCCACTCACTCCTCCCCTCCGTCCCTCACAACCACCTACTCCCCCCTCCCCTCTGTCCCTCACACCCCACCCACTCAATCTTCCCCTCCGTCCCTCACACCCACCCACTCACTCCTCCCCTCTGTCCCTCACACCCACCCACTCAATCTTCCCCTCCGTCCCTCACACCCACCCACTCACTCCTCCCCTCTGTCCCTCACACCCACCCACTCACTCCTCCCCTCCGTTCCCACCCCCACCCACTCACTCACTCACTCACCCCCTCCGTCCCTTACCCCGACCCACTCACTCCTCCCCTCTGTCCCTCATCCCTACTCACTCCTCCCCTCTGTCCCTAACACCCACTCACTCATTCCCCCCTCTGTCCCTCACACCCACCCACTCACTCACTCCCCCCTCCGTCCCTCACCCGCACCCCACTCACTCCTCCCCTCCGTCCCTCAACCCCACCAACACACTCCTCCCCTCCGTCCCTCACACCCACCCACTCACTCCTCCCCTCTGTCCCTCACCCGCACCCACTCACTCCTCCCCCCCATCCCTCACCCCCACCCACTCACTCCTCCCCTCCGTCCCTCACCCCCACCCACTCACTCCTTCCCCCGTCCCTCACCCCCACCCACTCACTGTTCCCCTCTGTCCCTCACCCCCACCCACTCTCCTCCTCCCCCCGTTCCTCACCCCACCCACTCACTCCTCCCCTCTGTCCCTCACCCCCACCCACTCACTCCTCCCCTCTGTCCCTCACCCCCACCCACTCACTCCTCCCCTCTGTCCCTCACCCCTACCCACTCACTCCTCCCCCCGTTCCTCCCCCCCCACCCACTCACTCCTCCCCTCCGTCCCTCACACCCACCCCACTCACTCCTCCCTCCGTCCCTCACCCCCACCCACTCAGTCCTCCCCTCCGTCCCTCCCCTCCGTCCCGCACACCCACCCACTTACTCCTTCTCCTTCCAGTCGACGGTCGTTTCACTGGAGGCTCTTGCCATGTACAGCGCCGCTGCCGAAAGTCATAACCTCAACATGGAGTGCTCACTAACGGAAGCCGAAAGCCAAGTGGAAATCAGTCACTTCAAGCTAGACGACACCAACAGACTTGTCCAACGAGCAAAGGATGTAAGAAACTTGTTGTTGTTGTTGACAACTTATTTACTTACCCACTAGCGATTTGCGAAGTTATTCGTAATGTAAACCTCTAACAGTGCCTCATATTCCCACGTCGTCCTGATTTGAGCTTAGATGTTGCTAGGGCGTAAAACAACAAATAAATCATATTCCCAGCTGGTCACCCGTGCCGTGCATCTATAGCCGTGTTTACACGGGGAATTGTGAAACGTTCTAGACAAGGCGATTTATATGAAGCTTTTTAGAGGCATGTTTACACGGCGGAGTTGGAAAGTGTGTTGGCGCCGGGAACCAGCAGGCGCCTGTAGCCGGCAAGCACTGCTATTTGTTTAGTTTACACACGTCGATTCGATGCAGATGTAGCTGCTACGTTAATATCGCTTGGAATTTAAGGTTAATTTAATTAAATTTCATTATTTGAGTCTGTAATTCTGTTAAATATGATCGCATTCACTAGATTTCGGCGTAATCGGGCCCTAACACTGCCGGGCACCAGCGATTAGTTACTGCTCCTCCTGTAGCTGGCAAGCACTACTATTTTATACTATCGCCGCCCAGGAACCAGCTGAATCGCTTCATATAAACCACCTCCCGAGGTGGTATAGATGAACCCTTTCATATGAAGCGATTCAGCCCTAAAACGCCTCAGAGTCGCGTTTACACGCCAAATGGAGGTCGATCTAGGCAAGTGGTTTCATATGAAACGTTTTAAATCTCCCGTGTAAACACGGCTTATTTGAGGTTTGACCATTGGATGCGGTGGCCGACTTGGTAGAGCGCAGGGTTTCCGTGCGGAAGGTCGGGAATTCAATTCCCGGTCGAGTCAAACCAATGACTTATATAACAAGAGCCAGAGAAAGAGGCAGAGAGACAGAGACATCGAGAGGGATACAGAGAGACACAGAGAGATATAGAGGTAAAGCTGTAGAATTTGGTGAAAGCATCAGATTTTCGAAAGCAAAAGACTTACCTAGATTTGATTCTACATATCTACCTACCCCCCCCGTCCTGATATGACCTTAGATGCTGCTAGGACGTAAAACAACAACAAACAAACATATCTACCTTAGATATCTATGCACTGATTAAAGCTGCATATTCCGATTAATGGCTCTGTCACATTACGACGCATCTCGCCAGCATGCCGCCAATGCGTGAAATCACTTTTTTACGTCGAGAAACGGCAAACTTTTCGGCGTGGGGGGGGGGGCAAAGTTGGACGTATACATACCATATACATAGTGTATGGCCAATGTATGACCAACGTATGACTAACGTACCTCTCAGCGAAAAATGCTCGAATTATGCTCACGGTACGTTCACAGAATGCCGGTGATTGCCAGAACTACGCATCATATGTTACATACATCAAGACACGCTGGAGAAATGGCAAAGGTACGCTAAATGTACGTTAGACATATGTTATCCATACATTGTCAGTACGCGGACTGTACGTTCCCACTGCCTTTAAAGTAGGTCAACGTAATGAACAATGTTTGACTAACAGACGTCTAACCTACATCGACACACACCTAACGCATACATAATGCTGACATGCGACGCCGTATCTTGACAAACATCGACATACATTGACATATACCAATGAGTGCCTAACACACACGTAACACATAACAAAATATCCCGACTTAGCGGCAAAGAAATCACATATGTTGACGTACTTTTGCGCGATGCATCGTAATGTGACAGCACCATTAGAATCAAAATTTCAAAACCAAAACAATTATCTAGATTTGATTATACATATCTAACTTAGATACTAGTGTACTTATTAGATATTTGTCGCCACACAGAAGGGAATGCTGAGACAATTGAATAGAACATGTTACTGCAGAACCCTTATGGTGTCAGAGTTTTGGCATGCTTGCCAAAATTAATTTGTCATGGTTGCACTTAAAATATCTCCAAAGTTAGCCATTTAAAATAAAAGTTCCTTCAAACTAAAGGAAGGTAAATTATAACGATCAACCTAATATATTTATCCCAGAAAATGAGAGAAACTCAGAACCATCGGACTATTCAACTTTAAGCATTTCTTGCTGCATAGATAACATTAATTTGACATGTTTTCACTTCTCCAAAGTTAGTAATTTATTTGTAAAAGTTCCTTCACCACTGAAGTAATGTGAGTTATATTAATCAACTTAATATATTTATCTTTAAAAAAACTGGTATAAATTCAAAGCCATTGGGATTATGTAACTTTAAGTAGGTCAAGCAGCCTCTCATGGGTGTTCCACTCAATCTCGGTACATACGGGTCATTCTCAGAAACTGCATACCACATTTTTGTTTCCAACGTTACATTGTTAAGTATTTAGCCTTTTTTGGGGGGTGGGGGTATTAAGTCAAATAGTTAATGTTGGCTCTGAGTATTGAGTAAATTAGCAATACTATATGTATTTAATCAATCCCACAAAATGTATCCAAAATATGTTTATATGATTTTGTGCTAAAGTGAAAATATGAAAATGTGCATGTCGTCACCATACATCTACTCAGTACCCAAATGTCTTTCTCTGACCCAATTTTTCTTTTGTAAGACACACTCTTTTTGACTTAACTGTAATCAATAAAAGCTTGTTTAAATTTGTTATGCGTGTTAAAATATATATAGATGTTATGGATGTGTGCTAAAATGATGCTATGGATGTTACATGGTTAATTTTAACAGTTTGATCAATTTGTATAACATAAAACTTAAAAAGTGAGAAAACACATTTTAACTCTGACATATGCACAACATATAGACCTTCATATGAATATGGATTCTGCTATTATTTGGTATGCTTTCTGCTTTTGTTTGGAATATTTTAACTTTCAGTTTCCATGTTACAAAAGTGGTACACAGTTTCTGAGAATGACCCATATATATGATAGAATGCAAGTGTTCCTCTAGATATATATTATATAGATAAATATATGGAACAGTCTCCCACAAAATGTTATTGATGCCGAGTCAATTAATTCATTCAAGAATAGATTAGAAAAAGCATGGGCTGATGATCCAGGGAAATGTGACCCCTTATTCACCACATGCTACTAATTACTCCTTGTGTTGCTTATTTACTTGCACTCAAGCAAAAATGAGAGACAAATAAGTGTCCACACTTCCTGTCTACCATTTGATATATCGCTATATATATATATATATATATATATATATATATATATATATATATATATATAATCAATATATAAGAGAATTCAGGTGTTCCTGTAGATATACATCATCATCATCATCATGCTGTCGGTCGCGATGCGACAGAGACTGCTTTCATTACTTGACTGTCGCTCTCCATTTAGCTCTCTGCTGTGAGAGTGATGGTTGTACATTTCATGAAAGCTGCCTGCAAAAGTGTTGAAGTGCTGCTGGCTTTTGCAAGTAACCAGCGGCACTCTCTCGGGGAGAAAATAGAGGTCTCACACCGGCAAGAAAATGTCTAGACAGGCGCAAAACTATTTGTCCTTGCAGTGGCTGGTCGGGAGATGTTGGGAGTTCCATACACCATGCTGCCACAGTCACATGGTTTTCTGTTTCGGGTTTCCTCCCTTAGCCTTCGGTTCTTTCAAGAACCTGTACCACAAGGCAGTGGTTTAAGACTCTGCAGGGCAGGGGCGTCAAACTCCCTGAGGTATTCCAATACCTGCAGTACATATGTATACATATATACACCTGTATAGGTTAAATATGTAAATAATGCATAAATCTTGAATCAGCAAAATAGTTTAATTTGTCAAAATTGGAATATAGATATATCTTTTAAACCAATTATTACTCATTACTAAACAATATATAAGTATACCAATCATAGTGTTAAGTGACATTACTCTTGAAATTAACACCATGTGATTTGAGGATGATGCGAAGTATGATAACGCCCTGAAGTAAAATTGGTATGGCCCATTAAGTTATGTCTGTGGCTCCCCAATATATTATTTCATTCATGTGACACTCACCAATGTTGAATGGCCCCCTACCCCTGTTATGTTAACTGCCGCGACTCGGTGCCCGGCACCAGCGGCCTGGCGCGAGGGACCAGTGTAGTAGCACACTAGGGGCGTAATCGATTAATCAACTCGGGTCACCCGAGCCACTTATTGGCGCATACGCACATCCTACAAACTCGGGTCCAATAATCAAATACGCTTCTCCGCGCTCGGGTGGACAATTTTTTATTTTGTTAAAATACCCGATAAAACTACAGCAAAATAGGATTTAAAGTATTTTATGATGGCCTAGTTTAGCTATATTTCCATTTCATTAATCTAAGTTATTCTTTAAAAAAATCATATATGACTGGTACTGGTAGCTCTCATCCTGCAGGACGATACCAGCGCAAATGTGACGTCATCGCTCGTAGCCAACCCCAGCTAGGAGGTGGGTTACTTGGGTCGGATCGTTTTGCACATGGCACATTTACTTGTCGACTCTACTCGCAGTGTTCGATTTGAAATTCTGACGACTCGGGTGACCCGAGTCACTCGGGTTGTGTTAATCGATTACGGCCAATGCGGAATAAACCATTATGCAACTAGATGCCGTCGTGAGTAGTCGGTTCATAATCACAACATTACACCCCCTAGGGGGTCATAAGTGTCGTATATGGGCACCACTGGTTTAGAAATTAGACGGACACTTCTATGTTCTCTATTTCCAGGTCACAGAATACCTTGGCAAGAGAATAAACATCGACTGTGAGGGGGAGGGGACAGTGTACACAGCCATTGAAACCTCCTACTACTCAACGATAACGGAAGACGAACTCTGTGCGTTTAATATATCGGCTAACGCACAGCCACTGAAGTAAGTAATGAACTATTTCTTCCAGATTGTGACAGCGTGAGAGTGTTGGCTGGCTTCAAGTGCGGCTCAGTTGTGGGTTCTAACCCCTGCCGAGTCAAATAAACGCTTGCCGAACATAATTCATACTTTTCGCTAACTAGCTTGACGCTCAACATTAACAGGATAGGGCAATTAATGGTTTGTTTATTTTCAGGATAATGTAACTGAGTGGGATATCAGGTCATGGTGCTGTCAGCCCGGTTTCCAAGTGGGGCAGTACTTATAAGATCACCATGAATGCACACTGTCACAAGTCGATACCCGTCCTGATATGACCCTAAATATTACCCAGAAGTTAAACCCCCCCCCCCTCCCCTCCCACACCCCCAAAACAACATCTCACGATATGGAATACATGGCATCTTAACGATCATGGTTTAAATCACTTGCTGTTTGGACACCACCTCATCCAGATCATGGTTTAAATCACTTGCTGTTTGGACACCACCTCATCCACATCTCTTATGTCTCCTCTCAACCTGTCGCCCTCCTCCTGGTTTGATCTCAGAAAATATTACAGGGTAAGGCCTGGTTGGCTTTCACCTTCTAACCTCTTTCACGCTTGTGACTTCTACTTGCCGACTTATCACCGCAGCGCTAGGAGTCATGACTCTTTGACTCAACTCTTTCTCTTCTCTTTCCTTCAGACTAACCTCTTCTCCCTCCACCCCCCGCCCCCCACCCTAAGCTTACATCCTCTCCCCCCAGACTAGGGGAAAGTGTTTGCTTGGGTGGGGGCCTTTCTTTCCCGACTGCACTTTCTTCTTGACTGGAAACCCGTCTTTCACTTCCCTCCTCTTCTCCCCTGTGGCGCCCGGACTCAATGCACCACCATTACCTCTCCATGAAAGTTCAGTCTTTCATAGCCTTTGGATCAATTCATCGGTGCCAGAACCTATTCTGCAGTCATTCGCATCCAGTAACCGTAAAGGTCACAAACCACCTAATTCATTCATTCATTCATTCATGTTTTAAACATAGAATAGAATCTGTCCTATTGACTGAATATGCAGATACAATGAACTGGTAACAACATATTGTGTTGCGATTGTTACCCTGGTGTAATCTATGGGGGGGGGGGGGGGGTCCATTAGTTGTTTAAGCATGGGAAATTTCAGTCATAGATGACTGGTCTTCCTCATTCCACTGGTGCTGGTCGATAGAAAGCCCGAGCCTACACTTTTACCGACCCAAGGGATTTTTAACCTCCCACACCACATAGACATGGTATGAGAGCAACCGGCCTTTGATGACGCTGTAAGTTATACACAGCGGTGGAAATCCAAATTGGCAGAGCTGGGGGCATGGGCTGATCCCTTTTAAAAGGTGGTTGCCAGATCTTTATAAATGGAAGAGCTATAATGGAATGCAACTTAAATATATATAAAATACCATTATCTGCGCTAAGTAGTGATAGTAATAATAATAATAAAACACAATAAGGACAAGAGTCATATATGTAAATGGAATGAGTAAATAGACAGAGGGTGTAGTATAGGAAATGGTGTGGTGTAGCTGAGTCCTATAGTTGCCTGTCTATAATAGTGAAGTGGCTACAGTGGGTATAGCACAGAATAGAGGATGGATACAAAAGTACCTCTTGTCACATGAAAGGCCCAGTCATGACTGCCAGCTCTCCCAGGCTTTTAATCTCTCCAACACTCCTACAGGCATGTCATTGAAGGTACATGATATTGAAGGTACATGATATTATTACTAATATTATTACATGATATTATTGAAGGTACATGATGTCATTGATCCATGGCATATTGTTATTTTACTCTTTATGGAGGCCATCTTGAGATTCCAGGACAGTAGAGATGGGTGCAGCTCAGGTGCACCCCTCATTCCCACATCCCAGCTACCACCAGGTCATGGCAACTTGACCTGACACCTCTTATCATATCCGATGCACTCCAAACAAATTCAATCTGGATCCAATACACATTAAACATTAAATACCAAACATGACTATCTCCCACCCTATCACAGTATCAGTCTGGGTTCAGTAATGGGTTTCACAGTCTTCTATCTACTGTAGTGGTCTGCACTGACCTCTCAGGCAAGTAACCACATAGACAGGTAGGCGTGGGTAGTATGGTGATATCAGGGAGCCTCAGTGGTGTGATGGTTAGCACACTGGCCCAGAATGCAAAGAGATGTGGGTTCAAGTCCTGCTCTAGGAGCAATATTCCCATTTTCATCACCCCCATGACACTGGTTGCCGTGACCATAATCCTGTTCAAGCTATGCGCTGTATGGTTGTTGAACCTGCCCTGTGTATGTATGTGTATGTATGTGTATGTATGTGCTAGTTGTTAGTGCATTGCCTGTATGTATGTAATTGTAAGCATTAAAAGACTTACAATTCCAGGGGGATAAGTGTAGTGATCTGCACTGACCTCTCAGGCAAGTAACCACATAGACAGGTAGGCGTGGGTAGTGTGGTGATATCAGGGAGCATGGGTGTTGTAATGGTTAGCACACTGGCCCGGAATGCAAAGAGATGTGGGTTCAAGTCCCGCTCTAGGCATAATCTTTCCCATTTTCATCACCCCCCATGACACTACTAACTAAAACAAATGGGTACTTTAAATGGAATCTATTTTATAATGTAACTATGTGTAGAAAGTCGAAATATTTTACATTGGGTTATATAGACCCAATGAGTAATGATAAAATATTTACAATTTAAACCATCGAATTCATTTGTCAATAAACATGTCCTGGTCTCATCATATCTTTTTCCAACGTGTGTTTGTTTCCTCTTAGAGCAGTATGTAGGTTATCTGTATATCCAGGGGTCATGTTGTTGCATTACATGTGTAGTAGTCTGCAATGACCTCTCAGGCAAGTAACCACATAGACAGGCAGGCGTGGGTAGTGTGGTGATATCAGGGAGCCTAGGTGGTGTAATGGTTCATGCACTTGCCCAGACTGCAAAGAGATGTGGGTTCGAGTCCCATTCTAGGTGCAATATTTCCCATTTTCATCACCCCCATGACACTGGTGCCATGACCAGGATCCTGTACAAGCTACACACTGTATGGTTGTTGAACCTACCCTGTGTATGTATGTGTTAGTGCATTGCCTATATGTATGTAATTGTAAGCATTAAAAGACTTACAATTCCAGGGGGACGAGTGTAGTAGTCTGCACTGACCTGTCAGGCAAGTAACCACATATATAGGTAGGTGTGGGTAGTGTGGTGATAGCAGGGAGCCTAGGTGGTGTAATGGTTAGCACATTGGCCTGGAATGCAAAGAGATGTGGGTTCGAATCCCACTCTAGGCGCAATATTTCCCATTTTCATCATCCCCATGACACATATAATCTTTTTATAAAGGGCAGAGGGAAGAGAACTATTAATGGTTACACTGTTCCTACACTTTCTATCATTGTCAACCAGCTTAATTTATTTTGTGTATTGTGTATGGAAATGATGAAAGAACCATATTTATCTATATCTAACGGGTCTACCCTAGAAATTACCCTATGACCATAATATCTGTGCCTTTTCACCTATTCATGAATCAGACGGGATGGCCGAATGAGTTGAACGTCCGTCTCCTGTTTTGGGAGATCAAGGGATCCAAACCCATGGGTTTGTGGGTTTGAATCCTGGTCGAGTCAAACCAATGACTTAAAAATTGATACTTTTCGCTTCCTTGCCAGGTGCTCGGCATTATTCAGATAGGACAAGGACCAAGTTGGGTCAGTGTCAGGATAATGTGACTGAGTTGGATATCAGGTCATGGTGCTGGCGGCCTGGTGTCCCAGTGTGGCAGCACTATAAAAAGTTTCCGTGAGTGTGCACTGTCACTGAAAAGAAAGTCAATACCCGTCCTGATATTGCTAGGACGTAAAACAACAACAAACAAATAAACCCATTCATGAATTTGCCACATGTCTCTAACTTTCAATAATCAGATATTGTTTTGTATTCATTTATTTATAGTGCTGATAATGCAGACACCATGCGGATAGACATATACCTGAGGTAAGCTATGCCGCATACAACTGCTTTGCATTATACGAGAACTATTTCTGCTTTACAAAATTGATAATTGTCGCTATCTATTTACCCCGGCACTCGACATTAATACGATAAGACAAAAACTGGTTATATTAGCACAGTATCAGGATAATGTGACTGTGTGAGATATCGGGTCATGGTGTCGACGGCCTGTTCTCCCTGTGGGGCAACACTATGAATATAAACTCGCCATGAGAGCACACTGTCACAAGTCAGTACCCGTCCTGATATTACCTTAGATGTTGCTAGGACGTAAAACAATAAACAAAGCTGAACTATATGACACTGCATTATCAAAGACCATATAATACTAAGACGGCTCACTCAGTCGGTACTGTGTAATCAAAATGATCAAACCCGCCACTTGGTGCACTGGCTGTTCTCTTGGTTAAACAGGTGCTATATTATATGTATAAATGTATATATGAATGTGAAAGATGTGTGATGATGGTGAGGCTGATGATGATGCTGATGATGATGTGTATTTGTTCATAGCAATTTCATATTGATGTGTATTCATACTTACCTATCTCATGTATAATATAATTGTATGTGTTTACATGTGAAACACCAACCAGCAGCTGGGCTGATCAAACCCACCACAAGGTGGCACTGCGAAATTTACATTACCATTGGAGAGATAGGGAGTGAGCCGTCTTATGTCGTAGTCACACTATGACAATAAGGGGGTGATGACAGCCCGGCGACTGGGATTTTGTGAAATCCCGACGACATATGCAAATTCGGGCTAAGTTGGACGACAATCGGACGACATCCGGACGACAGCCCGACGACATCGGGACGACAGACGGGACGACAGCGGGACGACAGTGTCTGTGTGTGTGTCTGTGTGTGTGTGACTCTGTGTCTCTGTGTGTGTCTCTATGTGTGTCTCTGTGTGTCTGTGTGTGTGTGACTCTGTGTCTCTGTGTGTCTCTATGTGTGTCTCTGTGTCTGTGTGTGTCTCTGTGTGTGTATCTGTGTGTGTGTCTCTGTGTGTGTGACTCTGTCTCTGTGTGTCTCTATGTGTGTGTCTCTGTCTGTGTCTCTGTGTCTGTGTGTGTCTCTGGGTGTGTCTCTGTGTGTGTCTCTGTGTGTCTGCAACAGAGACACAAAGACACAGAGGGACACACACAGAGTGAGTGTGAGTGTGGATGTGGGTGTGAGTCTGAGTGTGGGTGTGGATGTGGCTGTGGATGTGAGTGAGAGTGAGAGTGTGAGTGTGAGTGTGAGTGTGAATGTGATTGTGAGTGTGAATGTGAGTGTGAGTGTGGCATGGGCGTGTGTGTGAGTGTGAGTGTGAGTGGGTGTGGTTTACCGCAGTGCAGGCTTGTCGAGTCTGACTCGCCATAGCTCGTGTCCATGTGTGAGTGTGAGTGTGATAGTGAGTGTGAGTGCGATAGTGATAGTGAGTGTGAGTGTGATAGCGAGTGTGAGTGTGATAGTGAGTGTGAGTGTGAGTGAGTGTGAGTGTGTGTGGTTTATCGCACACACAGAGACACAGAGACACAACAGAGACACACACACAGAGACACACACACACAGAGGCACACACAGACACACAGAGACACACACACAGAGACACACACACAGACACACACACAGAAACAGAGACACATACACACAGACACAGAGATACACACACAGACACAGACACAGCAACAGAGACACAAAGACACAGAGACACAGACACACACACAGACACAACACAGAGACACACACACAGACACAGAGACACATGCAGAGACACACACAGAGACACACACAGACAAAGAGACACACACAGAGACACACACACAGACACAGATACAGACACACACAGACACAGAGACACACACACATACACAGAGATACACACACAGAGACACACACATAGAGACACAGAGACACACACACAGACACACACAGAGACACACGCATAGACACAGAGACACACATACAGCTGCTATGGAGAGAGAAGCGACGACAGCTTAACGACAAAGACGACACCTTAACGGCAAAGACAACACCGTATCGACACTGTACCGACACCGTAGCGACACTGTATCGACAGCCAAGCGACACCCGCTGTCGTCGGGTGTCGTCGAAGTTTTTCAACATGTCCAAAAAGCCGGCGACAACCCGGCGACAGTCGAGAAAATGGAGGTGACACGGAGGTGTCGCGGCGACACCTCCGCGGCACCCCCGCGACACCCGACGACACTCGACAACAGACCGGAAGTCGCTGTCGCTGGGCTGTCGTCGCCCCTTGTCGTCATAGTGTGACTGCTACATTAGTATTATAGGGTCTTTGGCTTTATCAAGCGACTGGATTAGGAAGCATTGCATAGTTGAAGGATATTAGTTTACCTGTGTATCTGTAGATACATATATCAGTTTAATCGGGTTTGTGGAATGATTTTTTAAATCTTCATGTCTGATGAAAGCAGTATGTAGCAGGTTATGGAGGAGAGAGTGGGGGGCTTGGGAACAAAAAAACAAAAAAACAAAAATCCCTAAAACATTCCAGCTTATTTACGCATCCCTGCAGTAATCAGGGAGAGGCTGCAGGCGCATGGGTGTACAGTTCACATGGGTGGGGCTGCACCTCCCTGACATCACATGATGCAGTGCATGCAACCCCCACCCCCTCCACGCCCACTGTTTTAATGGACACGATCTCCCCACCTGGCCGGCTGTGATATATGCGTAATAGACGTCTAGACACGTCTGGTAATATGCTAATAAGATGACGTCATGGAAAGTATAGCCGGCGGTTCAGTGAGCCCTGGACGGGATATATGCGTAATAGACATCTAGACACGTCTGGTAATATGCTAATGAGATGACATCATGGAAAGGTTAGCCGGCGGTTCAGTGAGCCCTGGATGGGATATATGCGTAATAGACGTCTAGACATGTCTGGCACTATGCTAATGAGATGACATCATGGAAAGGTTAGCCGGCGGTTCAGTGAGCGCTGGACGGGATATATGCGTAATAGACATCTAGACACGTCTGGTACTATGCTAATGAGATGACATCATGGAAAGGTTAGCCGGCGGTTCAGTGAGCCCTGGACGGGAATAAACCATTCAGTATCCAGAAGTCAAAGTGTTCAGACGTTGTACTTTCACACCGGCTATCTGTATGCGTGTAATGAGGATGTTTAAATTAACTTGATTGATTTTAATTGAATTTGAACTTGTAGGCTGAAGGATCCCAGTGTGAAGATGTCGATGCCGATGGTGGAGATCGGTATTGGATCTGGCTATGTGCCAAAAGAACACACCGTCAACAAGGTGAGACATTCAGCTGAATGGGCATTAACACTAATAACAGAGCAAAGTCTTCCTTAGTAGATCTGCAAGCCTAGATAAGCTAACCTCCCAGATTTACTCAATCAGTTTCTATGTAATTATATATATATATGTATATGTATATGTATATATATATATATATGCTCTATAATGCTGCAAGACATAACAAAGAAAACATAAACTTAACTGAATGAAATAAATAAATAAATTGAAAATAGGTATAGAGTGTTCACAGTGATGTTGTGAGGAATGCAGTAGCGCCCTCTGGCGTCATGCGCCATAAAAAAAAGGGTCTATATAGCGTAGGTATACAGACATACATCTGGGCCGCATTCAGGGTCCGTCTCGGAGGCGCCTCGGAGGTGGAACTGATGTCACGCTAGTCTGAATGGTAAGGGCAGTTTGTTGCCTCGAAAATGGCCGCCCCCACAGGCGGCGGCCATTTACAATGGAAAAGCTGCACTGTGATTGGCTGAACGCACTGAATGCGGCAGCCATTTTCGAGGCGCTTGTCATCTCCAGTCTGAACAGAGAGGCGTCTCCAAGATGTCGCCGAGACTCACTCTGAACGGAAATAGGCCAAAAAGCATTGCCGAGACGTCTCCGCTGTGCCTCCGAGATGGACCCTGAACGCGGCCCTGTTTGTAAGGGGCGGTTTGTAAGGTGGCTCCTTCTTGTGGTGCGTAAGACACCAAATATATATTAGTTTGGGTAGTATCCGTTGGGTCTATATATAAATATAATATATATAATATATATATAATATATATATAATATATATATACCAGACGGGATGGCCGAATTAGTTAGAGCGTCCGTCTCTCATGCTGGTAGATCGTGGGGTCGTGGCGTCGAACCCTGGTTGAGTCAAACCAATGACTTAAAAATTGATACTTGTCACTTCCTTGTCTGGTGCTCGGCATTATTAGGATATGGCAAGGACTGGTTGGCTCAGTGTCAGGATAATGTGCCTGAGTGGGATATCGGGTCATGGGGTCGGTGGCCTGGTTTCCCAGTGGGACAGCACTATAAAGTCAACATGAGTGCGCACTGTCACAAGTAGGTATCCGTCCTGATATGACCTTAGATGTTGCTAGGATGTAAAACAAGAAACAAACAAATAATATATGAGCCTGTCTCAAAAGGTGATCACTCTTCTTTTTTTTGTCCAGCGTAACGATTGACACAAAACAGCACAGAAACGGTTACACTGAAAACACAAGGACATTTGCTTCAAATCAATATGTATTCTAGTGGGATTATGAAACACCATGTAAAAAACAAATCAGTTTATCCTGAGCAAATGCATAAGCAGATAGTATGTTGATCGTTACAATGGACAAAGTTTTGTCCCATATTGCTTAGCACCTTTTGAGACAGTCTCATATATAATGTGTATATTCCGGATGTGGTGGTTGAATCGGTACGGACTTCCTTTACGGAAGGTCAGGATTTCAAATGACCTTAAATGGACCTGTGCTGGTATGTCCTGAAGGGTTTGTACGCGTCCTTGAAAACCTGGAAAGTCATGGAATTTGATCATTGAGGATTCCAGGTCTGGAAAGGCTTGGAATTTATCTAAAGATCCTTAACAATTTTAGTAAATGGAAAAATCATGACTTTTATTTTTTAAAGCCTATTTTCGCCGACGCGCCCAAACTTTATTCAGCGATGTTTTGCATTTAAAGTGACTTTTGTGGGTTTGTTATCCTGCCTCTTGGTTTTTATATTAAGTCTATGCATACCTTCATTGTTATTTGTTATGCTTATTTACACTGCACATCTTACACAGTGAATCGACTATGAATACGGCCATGTTTCGGGGTGCTTTAATTTAATAAACGTCTTAAAAACATCATGAAAGGTATGTGAAAGTCCTCGAATTTGATGTCAAAATGGGTAACAACCCTGCCCTGAGATATTGCGAAGGCATAAAACCCCAATCATTCACTTATGTTTCTGTCTTACAGCTTTTGAATGACAAGGCGAAAACCTACGTTGACCTCTACGAGATTAACGACAGATTAGTAGTGCTCTATCTGTCCAAGGTAAACACCTCCTATTTATTTGCGGAGCGGGACGTAGCTCAGGCGGTAGAGTGTCCACCTGTGAAGGTGCGGGTCATCCGATAATTCCTGCTCAGTGGACCCATTTACAGTTTGGGCTATTTTCCGTTCCAACCAATGATCCAGAACTGGTTCATCAAAGGCTGTGGTGTGTGCTGTCCGGTCTGTGGGAAAGTGCATATAAAAGACCCCTTGCTGCTTATCGGAAAGAGTAGCCAATGTGGCGGCAGGGGGTTTCCTCCAAAGAAATATTTCAGAATGACTACATATTTGATGTCCAATAGCCGATGACATGAAAATCAATGTGCTCTAGAGGCGTCATTTACTTTTTACTATTTATTTGCGTTCTTCCATCAAGGACAACAATATCAATTTAGGTCTGGAGCGAGAAATCCTCTGGTCGGACCGACGAAAAGGCCGACCAAACATTTATTAAAACTTCATAGTCCGATGAAAGCATCAAATTTTCAAAACTAAAAAAGTTATCTAGATTTTATTCTACATAACCAACTGAGACACTGCTGCACTTATTAAGCATTTGTTGCCACTTAGAAGGGAACACCATCATTTTATTAGTATCTGTTACTGCTGAAACCTCTGGGCGGTAATCGATTAACACGACCCAGGCGACTCCGGTCACCCGAGTCGTCAGAATTTCAAATCGAACACTGCGAGTAGGGTCGACAAATACACGTGCCGTGTGCAAAACGACCCGACCCAAGTAACCCACCTCTTGGCTGGGGTTTGCTAGGAGCGATGACATCACATCTGCGCTGGTACCTGTAGGATAACAGCTACCAGTACAAGTCCTATGTGTTGTTTTAATGATACTTTTTTTTAATGACCCAGATTCCCAGCTTATACAATCATAAAATACTTTAAATCCTATTTTGCTGTACTTGTATCAGTTAGTAAAAAATATTATTAAGTTTTAGATTAAGTCACCATTTTTTCCACCCCGAGCATGGAGAAGCGTATTCGTTTATTCAACCCGAGTCTGTAGGATGTGCGCATGCACCAAAAAGTGGCTTGGGTGACCCGAGTTGATTAATCGATTACGCCCCTGGTGTCAGAGTGTTGGTGTGTTTGCCAAAACTAATTTGACATGTTTGCATTTCAAATATCTCAAAAGTTAGCCGTTTAAAATAAAAGGTACTTCCAACTAAAGTAACGTAGATTAAAATAATCAATCTAATCTATTTATCTCAGAAAATGCCAGAAACTCGAAACCATCAGACTACGCAACTTTAAGACAAAATGTCAACGGAAAGAAATTACAGCAGTCTACAGATGCGGAAGATCGAGGGTTCAAATCCAGGCCGAGTCAAACTAGTGATTTTCGAAATTGACCCCCCTATATTTAATGGTGAAATACAATTCATTTCAAATATTAAGATCACCTCCTAGGGGGGCGCAAAACAAATTGATCTCACTATATTTAATGATAAAATATAATTCATTTCAAATATCAAAGTCACAAGTATTTAAGGACTGATGTGTCTGATACCATTAGCCTCTACCCCATGGCTATTATTAGCACTTCTGTGACGTCACACTGGAAGGGAATGGTGAACATACATAGGTTATAAGGCTTCAAATTTACTTTAAGTGATAGTAGGGTTTGCACTTTTGTCCAAATCTGCGCATGTTCTCTGGCCTACGTCACTCCAACTCCAAGTCTAACGGGTGAGGACAGAAATGAGCGCTGAAGGACACTAATGGCTGCAGCCTGACCTCCGAGCCCCTCAGACTATGGTTGGGTCATGACTCACTCACAGAGAGACCGAGTGCGGTGGCTGAATCAATAGAGTGCGGGAGTTCAGTTCCTGGTCGAGTCAAACCAATGACTTATATAAAATTGATACTTGTCGCTTCCTAGCCTGGCGCTCGTCATTAATAGGATAGGGCAAGGATTGGTTACATTAGCTCAGTGTCTGGATAATGTGACTGAGTGGGAAATTGGGTCATGGTGCTGGTGGTCCAGTCTCCCCAAGTGGAGTGGCAGCACTATAAAGCTGTCGTGAGTGCGCACTGTCACAACTCGCCTATCCATCCTGATAATACATTTGATGTTGCTAGGACGTAACACCCCAAGAAACAAAATATACATGCCTTTTTTGTTGTTGTAGATACCATGGGATAGCGATTTATATCTGACCTTTGAGGTCACTCGCGACAAGGAGGTGGTGGTACAAAACCACCGCCCTGTGCCAGTTAAGGTGTATGCCTACTACGAGCCAGGTGGGTGACGTCACTATGATTTAATTTCTACTTCTAAGGTTTTTTTGTTTTTTTTCTTGAAGATTTATACTGCCTATCATGGATAAGTCTGAACAGACTTATTTTCACCATTAGACAGTTTTGTCGATAGAAAGCCCAAGCCTACACTTTTACCGACCCAAGGGATTTTTAACCTCCCACACCACATAGACATGGTATGAGAGCAACTGGCCTTTGATGACGCTGTAAGTTATACACAGCGGTGGAAATCCAAATTGGCAGAGGTGGGGGCACAGGAATCGAACCACTGACCTTCAGATTAGGAGTCTGACCTAGAAAAAAAGTCAGACACTCTAACCACTCTGCCACAGAGAACACCACTTTGCCATCATATCATTTATTTCATGGATTTAACCATTTCAGAGTTTTGTGTAAATTTCAAAGTAGGCATGTTAATGTGATAAACAAGACGGACAAAATAGAGACGACTACAGTAAATCCCCGTTATAACGCGATTGTAGGGGTCCATACAATGTCATCGCGAAAACAGCAGTGTCGCATTAAATCGGGGCTCAGTTTCCTGAATTAGCTTTGAATTAAAGCTGCATAGTCCAATGAAGCATCACATTTTGCAAAACCAAAACACTCACCTAGATTTGATTCTACATAACTAATTACTTATATACCGGCACACTTATTAAGCATTTGTTGTCACATAGATGGGGATCCTGAGTCAATTTAATATGAACTTGTTATTGTATAACCCTATGGTGTCAGAGTTTTGGGCATGCTTTCCAAAATTAATTTGGCATGTTGTCACTTCAAATATCTCCAACGGTAGCCATTTAAGCTAAACGTTACTTCAACCTAAAGTAATGTAGATAATAATGATCATTCTAATGTATTTATCTGAGAAAATTGCAGAAGTCCAAAACCATCAGACTATGCAACCGTAAGGAATTCTGGGTCCAACGAATCATCGTGTTATGTGGACGTATAAATGCTCAACAATTTATGCGAGTGTCATGAGGGTGATTAAAATGGAAAATATTGCGCCTAGAGCGGGACTCGAATGCGGATCTCTTTGCCTTCCGGGCCAGTGTGTTAACCATTACACCACCTAGGCTCCCTGATATCACCACACTACTCACACCTCCCTGTCTATGCGGCTCCTTGCCTGAGAGGTCAGTGTAGACCACTACACTCGTCCCCCTGGAATTGTAAGTCCTTTAATGCTTACAATTACATACATACAGGCAATGCACTTACCTATACATACACAGTCTAGGTTCAACAACTATACAGCGCGTAGCTTGTACAGGATCCTGGTCATGGAACCAGTGTCGTGGGGGTGATGAAAATGGGAAATATTGTGCCTAGAGTGGGACTCGAACCCACATCTCTTTGCATTCCGGGCCAGCATGCTAACCATTACACCACCTAGGCTCCCTGATATCACCACACTATCCACGCCTACCTGTCTATGCGGCTCCTTGCCTGAGAGGTCAGTGCAGACCACTACACGAGTAGTATATGAACGGAATCGCGAAGGTTGCCTGTCACATTGTTCTGGTATGTTCTGTTGCGCGGTTGGAGTAGCATGGGGCACAATTGTCTGTGCAGGCAAGTAGGCTAACTAGGTCTTGCCTGTACCACTACCGGTTGGTCACTTCATCTTAGATTTTTTCTTAAATAAAAGATGTGGGGTTGTGTCCAGCCAGAGCCTAATTCAGGACACGACACGGGACTACTTAGTAATGGATTTTATTTAATCTAAGGCAGGAGGAGACATGGGTCAAGTTAATGAGGTACAATGCAGGTCAAGGTCAAATGAGGGTAGCAAGTTTGAGTCTCTGCGGGATCCGGGCACTCAACCCCATTAAGTCAATTGTCTTATAGTAGGGTCGGGTGCGGCGGTGAGAAAAGGCGGGTGGTGTTGTCGGTCCGGCGTCTGGTGGTGAAGTGCCGTCGGTGGGGGCGGCGGGCCGGAAGTGACGTCAGAGGGGGGAGGCCCTGGTACAAGCAGCAGGTAGGAGCACGCGGGTGCGGAGGCGCCACCTGGAGTCACTTTCCGGCCGCCTATATTTAAAAGGGGAGAACTAAATGGTATTGGTCGGATTGGGTGTGGTGGGATCCCTGTGCGTCCCGTCTCGGTCCCGAATTACCCACGTTACCTGTTCAACATGCCCAATACTCACTCTCTATTCCCTTGTCTTGTAATGTCGTGCAGATATTATCAGGATTCGCGTTAAATCGGGGCGCGTTATAATGGAGTTCCACTGTATGTTTTACATATATATATGTAAAACATACAGTGGAACTCCATTATATATGTAAAACATACAGTGGAACTCCATTATAACGCGCCCCGATTTAACGCGTATACAAGTTAGGGGGATGGAGGATTGATATGGAGGTGGTCTCTTTCTGGAGATTTAACAGTAGAACAATTTGTACGTAGTGGGAGATTAGCTACAGTTTATGAATAATGTCATTCAATATAATTTGAGTGTTATTATTAGTTCTTTAATCGATGGTCGAAGATCAACATTTTGTTGTGTGCACCTTTTTAGGGCTGCGAGTTTGAGGGAACTGGTCGGAAAACCCCACGCTCTTTGGGCGCCTTTATCATTTTTATTTAGAGTGTTTGCACTTCTAAATATCTCTAATTTAGCCATTTATAATTACAATTCCTCCAAACTAATGTAAAGTAGAATTATAATAATCAGCCTAATATAGTTATTGCTTGCCATAGGGCGCAATGATTTATATATATATATAAATATATATATATATATATATACTGTGTTGCCATATATATATATATACTGTGTTATATATATATATTTACTGTGTTGCCGTGCAATTCTTACATATATATATATATATATATATATATATGTATATACATGTATAACTTACAGCATCATCAAAGGCCAGTTGCTCTCATACCATGTCTATGTGGTGTGGGAGGTTAAAAATCCATTGGGTCAGTAAAAGTGTAGGCTCGGGCTTTCTATTGATAAACTGTCTAATGGTGAAAACAAATCTATTCAGACTTATCCATGAAATATAAATCTTCAAGAAAAAAAAAATATATATGGATAGTGATAAACCCTTTATTCCATGTAATAAGCTCTGTAGTGGTCCTGTCCCCCCCCACCCCTCCGCCCCCACGCCCACCTCTGGCTGGGGTGTGGGGGGCCGGTACCAGCATGCTTCCCCCCCTGCGCGGGGCGGGACTCGCCACTCGTGCGGAAGCATTTATATATAGATAATATATATATAAGAAATATGGAAAAAAATCAATCTAGACCATCGGATTATGGAACTTTAAAATGCGTCTGAAAAATAACTTTCGCTTCTTACACCTGTTAATATATAATGAGAGATCAAAAATCATATGACAGTTAAGGCTGACTTAAAACTTTGCATTTTTCTCTCCTTTCATTGCACGTACAGAGAAGATAAAATGCACACAGTTCTACAAACCTACTGGAGAAGGCAATGCGTTGCTGGATGTCAATTGTCAGGGAAAAGACACTCTCTGCTTGTGTCTCGAACGTGAGTACACACTTTTTGCTTATACAGTAAAACCTCTCTAAATCGACCGGCCATGGGACCGACTTTAAAAGGTCCATTTAGGGAGGTGGTCGGATTAGGGAGTTACCGTATATATGTCCTAATAGATGCACACTGCACTAGTGCAGACAGATGGATGCGCGTCTATTCAAAGTTAAAGAATTTCATTGATTTGTTTTTTGGTGTGCCTCTGAAATAAAGTGGGATTGTCTTATTTAATGTGCATTCAGTCTGAATATGATCATAAATTTGTATTTGTTTTTGTCGTACCTCTGAAATAAAGTGGGATTGTCTTATTTTATGTACATTCAGTCTGAATGTGAACGTAAATTTGTGCATGCTTTCAATCTTGAAATGGGGTGTGTGCTTCTATTCTGTAGCGTGCTTCTATTGGGACATATACGGTAGAATATGGTTACAATGGTATTGTTGAGCCCCAAATAAAGCGATTGATATAGGGGAGTGGTCGATCTGTTGAGGTGGAGAGGATTTACTGTATACAGTTAAACCTCTCTAAATCGACTGGCCATGGGACCGACTTTAAATGGTCCATTTAGGGAGGTGGTCAGTTTGGGACCCAAATAAAGCGATCGATATAGGGGAGTGGTCGATCTGTGGAGGTGGTCGGTTAGATATGCTTTACTGTATATATACCTTATACTGTATATAGGTATACCTTATACCAACCCTATCATATATATCATCATCATCATGCTGTCGGTCGCGATGCGACAAAGACTGCTTTCATTACTTGACTGCCGCTCTCCATTTAGCTCTCTGCTGTGAGAGTTGTGTCCATGAGTCGGTCTTAATGTCTCTCAGCTTCAGGTTTCTCTTGATGGTATCTTTGAACCGGAGACGGGGGCGCCCTCTCTTTCTGTAGCCAGAAGACAGTTGAGAATAAAGGATCTGCTTTGGTAGCCTGTCTGATGACATCCTCATGAGGTGTCCAGTCCACCGGGAGATTCTTTTTGATCAGAAGATCTTCCATAGAGGGCAGCCCCATCCGTTCGAGTATTTCCTTATTCGTCACTTTGTCCTTCCAGGTTAGCCTCATGATTGAATGCAGATGTCGCATCATGAAGGCATGCATGCTTTTTCACCTGCTGTCTGTACGCTGTCCAGGCCTCGGCTCCGTATAGTAGGGGGGATAGCACGATTGCGTGGTAGATCTTACCTTTGACCCGAATGGACACATGGTGGTTGTTCCAGAGTCTCTGGCGTAGTCGGCCAAAATATGCGCTAGCCTTGGCCATCCTCCTCTGTATCTCAGCTCAATGCGTCCATCACTTGATATAGTGCTTCCGAGATAGGTGAATTCCGGAACAGAGTTCAGCTTGTTTCCGTCAACCATGATCTCCTCCTCTCGGGTTCTTGTAGAGTTGGGTTGGTACAGCACCTCCGTCTTCTTGATGTACATCTATATATATATATATATATATATATATATATATATATATATATATATACAGTAAACCCTCTCTAACTGACTCCCTCCACAGATCGACCACTCCCCTATATCGATCACTTTATTTGGGTCCCAACAATACCCTTGTTAGGATATTTTAACTCCCTAAACCGACCACCTCCCTAAATGGACCACAAGTCGGTCCCAAGGTCGGTCGATTTAGAGAGGTTTTACTGTATATATATTTTGTTTTGTGACAGTGTACGTATACCGCCCATATTGGCTAAGTCTCATGACTTGTTTTCACCGCTGGACAGAAATTTGGTTGAAACGAGACCAACACAAACAAAATGGCGGGCAGAGTGATTGAGCGCCGCCAGACAAGTTACAGCGCTTGAAAGCAGGGGGCGCCACAATCGACCCGGTTGCATAATAGATGAACAATTTAATAACAGATCGGTATAGTAGATGAGTTAGAATATAATAAGGTGTAAAAGTTTCCGAGTAATTATACTTGTATAATGCTTATACATCACATAATGGTATTTATTGAGACTTAAGGCACATAGTTACACATTGTTGAGGTTGAGGATAGTCTTGTGGTTCTCCTTAATACCCCTGTCACACTATGACGTAACGAGCGAACGTGAGCCTAACGTGGTGATTTTTCGTCATTACGTTGATGTACGTTGGATTACGTTATGATGACATCATAATGACGTTAGACTGACGTCGAGCTACGTCACATTACGTCATGTTACGTCAAGGTTTTGGACATGTTAAATAATTGCGACGTAGCTCGAACGTAAGGGTTTACGTTCGCCGTACGTTCTGTTCACGTTCAGCGAACGTCAATGATGTTAAACGGACATTAGGAAAACGCGGCTCACTACGTTCAACTACGTTCCACAACGTTGACCCACATTAAACCAGGTGGAAATGCCCACGCGGCGTAATGGGAACGTCAGGAGAACGTCAGGAGAACGTCAGGAGAACGTCAGGAGAACGTACATTCAACGTACGTTCAACGTCTCATGATGTATGTAACGTCACGTAACGTTCTTCTGGCGATGGAATAACGTTCATAACGTTCCGTGAGCGTAATGACGTTGTCCTCTCTCGTTGAATGACGGTGTGACTACGCTTTACCGACGTTACGCTCTCATCCACTACGCTGTATCCACGTTCAACTTGTGCCCAAATTTGCATACTACGCCGAGAAGTTAAACGTTCTTCACGTTCTCCCTACGTTGACGTCGTTACGTCGTAGTGTGACAGGGCCATTACTTCATTTTGTCACGTTCAGTTGCTGAGTAGCTATCTACTGCATGCATTCTTTGTCAGTTTGTGAGTATCTTCACACAGCTCCCTACCCAGTGTTAGTAGTTCTACAATTGGTTATGCTGCAGTCACACTGTGACACTTCTCGCCGGCGCGCCGCAAACGCGCAAAATAAGTTGTACGCGTCGAGACACGTCCAACTTTTCGGCGGTGTTCGGAAAAAGTTTGGCATCAGTGCAGCGTGTTAGTAGCGTGCGGCCAACGTGTGTCGGCGCGTGAGGAAAAAAAAGAAAAAAGTTTTGTGCGACGTCATCATATGACCTTAGATGTAGCTAGGGTGTAAAACAACAAAGCAACCGTTTGGCGCAATGTGTGGAGACGACACTCACATGCGTGCGGCGTGTGCTTACCGTTCGCATAACGATCTTCCAGCACTGTCAACGTGCTTCTGACGTCGCCATAATATTGGCACCCATGCGTTGACACGCGTTGTTGGTCGTCGAAAGTTTTGTGCAAGCACAAAACTTTTAACGCACCCTGACATGTGCCGACGATCCTCGACGACCGTCCATGTCCATCAAGGTGTACCGACGTGTGCCGACGCATGCCTAATGCACGCGTAACGCTTCCCGACGTTTCGCCAAAAACGGACACACGTCGACGCGCTTTGGAGAGAAGCGTCGTAGTGTGACTGCAGCTTAAGTTGGTTGGTTATGTATAGTTACTTTGTCAGGTTAATTTCAAAGACCCCACAATAGTAAACAGGGATGAAAGATCTCTGCGATTCCGCGTATTTCCGGGATTTGTCAATCCCGCAGAACCATCAGGGTAGATCTATACTAATATGTGGTGCTGACGCCACAGCACTATTAGCGTATACCACTAATAAATGCTCCAAATGCCACAGCACTATCAGCATATACTACTACCGTACATGCTTCAAATGGCGCGACACAATCAGCGTATACCAATATATATGAAACCTGACTTCCAGAAATTGTCTGCGATTCCCTGACAGTGTTAAACTATGGGAGAATATCCACATTTCCGCTTTTTCCCCGGAGATCACTTTCATCCCTGAAAGCATTGTGGCAATAAGGGATTATTGCGACCAATGTACGTACTTCTTGTGTCAGCCGGGAGAACACTAATATCCCATTGGGGGTGGGTCGGGGGGAGCTGGTGGGTAATTGTTCATGTTGGTTTGACAACATGGGTAATTTGCGCGCGGCAAAGGGCTATGGTGGCGCCTCCTGGGTTCAACTCCAGGCACCTCTTCCCTCACACCCCTGCCAAACTATTGCGAACCCACATCTCGACCCGCGATGACCTGTGACGTCACACCCCACCCCCAGCCAGCCTCTGACCGACAGCCTCACTTTGCCACCCAATGCCGGTGTGGCGTTTTCAGCCGTGTGACGTTTTCAGCCGTGTACATAGACTCAAACTCGAGGCATTGTTAATGGTCGTGAGTCACTAACCTTATAAATTTAATATAATGTTTTTGGTAAAGATGTTTTCTATATGTGTACCAAGCGATTTGTTTCTAAGTGGTGTGGTTTTAGAGATATTTCACTTTTCCTGGATTTTCTGTATGAAGATTGCTCACCACCATTGACAATGGCTTGAGTTTGATGGTATGCGCAGTGCACAGCATTAGTTTTATTCAAAATTAATAGAAATCAAGAACACTAACCTTATAAATGTAATATAATCTTTTTGGTAAAGATGTTTTCTATATGTGTACCAACTGATTTGTTAATAGGTGGTGTGGTTTTAGAGATATTTCACTTTTTCTGTATTTTCTGTATGAAGATTGCTCACGACCATTGACAATGCCTTGAGTTTGAGTCTATGTACACGGCTGAACAATGCACACGGCTGAAACCGCCACACCGGATCGACAGGACCATCAGCTTTCTCAGCCGCCCATCCAGTGCTACAATAAAAAAAAGGACAATTGACTCGATAGGGTTAAACACCTGAGATATTTATTCAAACTACCTGACTCTAACCATATAACCTTATGTCATGATGAATAAAAGTTTCATATCATGTAGCGCTTTGTCCGCATTGTAAATTAAGTATGGTGATTATGTATGGTTGGTGTCTTAGGGGTTTCAAACAAGCAAGAAAGGAACAAGGTTGATTCGTATTGACGTTGAATAGCAGTGTAAGGTATACACAAAAAATGCCACCCACAAAAGTTTCAATGACATTTTAAATCATGAGTCTATCACCTTTATTTATTCAGGGTTTCCAAGAAGATGTAATGGATAGAAGTTTAGACTAGTGCTCTTCTGAAAAGTTGCTTTGGACAGTTCGAGACAAAATGTTTTCCACAGAGATTTACTTTGAGACCAAATCTTTCAAAGCAGTACAAGCTCGCTTTCGCAGACAGTTTCAATGTTATCATTATCCAGACAGAAGACTCATTCACCGATGGGTCTGGAAAGTCAGGGATCACAGGACAGACAGTGTTGGTTCAATGTTATCATTATCCAGACAGAAGACTCATTCACAGATGGGTCCAGAAAGTCAGGGATCACAGGACAGACAGTGTGGGTTGGTTGTTGGAGTTTTAAGTCCTGACAACATCTATGTAATAATGGGACAGTGTTCAATTATGCATGTTAGGGACACACATTCTGGACGACCTTTGAGTGCAAGGTCACCGGAGAACATTGATGCTTTTATGGACTCCGTTAGTTGCAGCCCTAAGAAATCTCTCCAGCCAAGACGCAGCCAAGAGTTAGACATAAAAGTCAGACTACTTGATCTACAAACTGGAAGCTTTGTGGAATAATTATGCACAAAGTAAAGTTAATGTGCACCAAATGGGAAGTAATTCGCTGAAGATATATAGAAGTTATTAGCATTTTTTTGTGGGTGACATTATTTTTTCTTAGGGTGGGTGGGGCACCGTATAAATATATGTGGGGTTCGTCTGCTATGTATGGATTGCGGAGTAACCCGGTCTGGTGGTCACGTGACCAGTGATGGGGCCCAGGTATGCGGAGCTCTGACTAAACAGTAAACAGTAAGTTTGCGTACAACATACACAATGATGAATGAATTCGTTCCATTCAAAAATTATAGAAGCGGGGATAAAAGGAGAAAAAACACTGCACCTACTACCGATGTAAATAATGTCGCTGTAGGTATTGCAACTACAGTCACCAGCATTATACCTGATCAGACGGGATGACCAAATGAGTTGAGCGTCCGTCTCCCGTTTTCGTAGGTCGTGTGGGTTCGAACCCTGGTCGAGTGAAACCAATGGCTTAACAATTAATACTTGTCGCTTCTTAGCATGGCGCTCGGCATTATTAGGATAGGGCAAGGAGCCGTGGAATGAGGAAAACCAATCGTCTGCGATTGAAATTTCCCTTGTTTTATCAACTAATGAACCAAGAAAAAAAACTGTCACCCAAGAAAACTAACAGTGTCCACACCCCTTACTACAGGCAGTGGTCAAATTAAGTAGCTGTAGTGTCCGCTAGGCTGGTTTATCTTCAGGTGGTTAATGGTTTATGGTGTCATGCTTGTCACCTGGGCCAGGCTCAGGGTACGCCTCGGAGACGTGGCAGAGATGCCTTTTGACTTATTTGCGTTCAGCGTGCGTCTCGGAGACGTCTCAGAGAGACGACTCCCATTTCAGACAAAAGCGCCTCGAAAATGGCCACTGTATTCAGTGGTTTCAGCCAATCAGAGCGCTTCTTTTCCATTGCAAAATGGCTGCCACCTATGGGGGCAGCCATTTTCGAGGTGACAGACTTTTACCATTCAGACTAGCATGACGTCAGGGATCTCCCTGAGACGTCTCGGAGGCATACCCTGAACGCGGCCCTGGTGATATCAGTTGGGGATTGGGGTGGGAATTGTCTATTGACTGCCTATCTTTTCTCAGACAACTGCCCCATCTGCTACGGTTATGAGAACGCCACCGAGACGCAGCCATTGAATACAGTGCAGGCGTTAATGAAGAAAGCGTGTAACCCTGGCACTCTAATCAACTTTGGTAAGTTGCCTAGTATGGCTTTTCCCCCCTATTGTGCATAGGTCTAACACTTTGCAAAGACCCTGTTTACCAATGAAGAAGTCTGTGTCAAGGTCCAGCAGGTACTTTGATCGTGTGACAATCGTCAAGCGATGCAAACTGCAGTGGTATGGCCTATATTTCTGCTTTCCAGCAGGCAATTGGGCCTTACAAAGATCTCTTGATGATTGTAAAGAGATGCGAGCTGCAGTTGTATGGCCATATATCCTATCCTGTTCATCAGGTCTGGCTAAAACCATCTTTCAAGACACCATAAAAGGGTGACAAGAAGACGAAGGCAGACACAAGAAAAGGTGCGAAGACAACATCAGGGAATGGACACGCCTGGAGTTTGGCAAGTCCCGGAGGGCAGTCGAGAAACAGGGGAAAATGGAGAAATCGGGTTGCAAAGTCATCTGTAGTGCCCCAACAACCATCGCGGTTAAGGGATTGATAATGATAATGATGATGATGATGATGGTGATGCACACTCAGCTGAAACATGGTTTATATATGGCCTCCTTCCTATATTACATCTTTATTGTAGATATATCTATGTCATCAACTTCCGAAGTATATGCCAAGTTTGCATACAACATACACAATGATCAATGAATCTCTTCCATTCAAAAATAATAAAACCGGGGATAAAATAAGATAAAACAACGCACCTACCGTCAATGTAAATAATTTTGCTGTGCTTTGATCAGCAGGTATTGAAAATACAGTCAGCATCATTATCAATCGCATAACCACAAGGGTCGTTAGGGCACCACAGATGACTTTGCAACCAGTTTTCTCCACTGCCCTCTGGGACTTGCCGAACTCCAGGACTGTCCATTCCCTAGTGTTGTCTTCCCACCTCATCCTTTGTCCGCCTTGTCTTATTTCCCCTTTTGACTGTGAGTTTCAAGATGGTTTTAGCCAGACCTGATGAACGGGAAATATGGCCATAGCACTGCAGTTTTTGTCTCTTTGCGATTGTCATGAGAAAATTAAGCAAAGCGACCACAAATAATTAAGTCATGGCAGTTTACAGTATATCATCCTGGTCACTTTCTTGAAAATGAAAATAAAATATATCTCTAATTTGTTCCAGATAAAACATGTAAATTAAATATCAAATCTTTGGTTAATGAATATCATTCTTTTCACTTTTGGCATTTTATTTTTCATATTTGATATATTTATTGTATTAATAGTTCATATTGAACTAATCAAAATATTTATACATATAATTATTGTCATGGGGGTGATGAAAATGGGGAATATTGCCTCTAGAGCGGGACTAGAACCCACATCTCCTTGCATTCCGGGCCACTGTGCTAACCATTACACCACCTAGGCTCCCTGATATTAACACACTACCCATGCCTACCTGTGTATGTGGTTACTTGCCTGAGATATCAGTGCAGACTACTACAGTATCATGGAGTGACACTATTTTTTCTGAATTATTGTCTACGACACATCAATTTTCTTGTTTGCTCAGCTTGTTTGACTGTGTAGACATTTAACCAAACACTATGTGACAAAGAAATCAAATAAAACCACACTTAGCCTCGTTAATTTATCGGAGTAAACAATCAAAGCTATAAGATATAAATAGTACAATCAATTTGAGATCATTCTAAGGCAGCAGGGTCTTTTTGTGAGCATACACACAAACAAACACACACACACACACTTTTATTTGTATAGATGATGCGACGAAATAATGACGTAATACACAGTGTGAGAGACCCTACCTTTGTGGGAGAGGTTTTAAACATTAAACGAAATTATTATTTGCAGTTTTTGGAGCGACTTCGGTTGAAAGGGTAGCCTCACCCGGCGGTGAGGTGAAATATATCATGATGATAAATACTGTTGCCAAAGAAGGTAATGTATTATTTACAAGTTGTTCAGCTATCTCCTGAGGCAAAGTTAACACATGCCATAGCAGGAGCCCGTGCTTGCCCATTCTCTGACTCCACCACGTTGTTTCCACCCCCTACAATAAGCCCCCACAACCGCCCCCACAACAACCACCACAGCCTTCACCACAACCACCACCACAACCACCACCCGCCCCCACAACCGCCCCCACAACAACCACCACCACACACCTCTTGTACAGAATCAGGACCGGATGCAGTTACCGATTCGGTAGAGCCAAAGACGCTATAGTGTTATAGGGTATTTGGTAGAGCGCAGGCTTCCCGTGCGGAAGGTTGGGAATTGAAATCTCAGCCGAGTCAAACAAATGACTTATTCAAATTGATACTTGTCACTACCTAGTTTGGCGCTCGGCATTACTAGGATAGGACAAGGACTGGCATGTTTTCACTTCAAATATCTCATACGTTAAGCACAATTATTTCCAGGTAAAGTAAGGTAGATTATCTCAATCAATTTAGTATTTTTTTATCTCGGAAAAATGACTCAAAAACCATCGGATTATGTAACTTTAATCAACTAATGTAACGGGGGGGGGGGAGAAAAAAAAAAAATTTTGCAAATAAAGAAAAGAATATTTAAACAATTTTTACCCTGCTTAATCAATGAATGTGACAACAAACAAAAGCCATGCTAAGATATGGAGAAAGAGGTGTATAGCGAATGCTGACATCAGCAAGTGCATGGTTTAATTAGGAGCTGCACGTAGCTCAGGTTGTAATTAACTAAAACAAGCTTTACCTTTTTTTTTTTTTTTTTTTTTTAATCACATGACTCAATGGTGCCCTTGGATTTCAGGCACTGAGGACCAGTCGCAGCTGATTGGCAAGGAGCGAGTGTTTGTGATGCCGACTAAATGTCTCACCTGCCACTATGAACCCGGCATGAACTACCTCATAATGGGTCAGGACCCGAGCTACACGAAAGGAGAGTAAGTACAGCATGGAAAAATGTTATTGATGCCGGCTCAATAAATTCATTCAAGAACAGATTAGAAAAAGCATGGGCTGATGATCCAGGGAAATTTGACCACTTATTCACCACATGCTACTAATTTATTCCTTGTGTTGCTAATTACTTGCACTCAAGCAAAAATGAGAGACAAATAAGTGTTCACACTTCCTGTCTACCAATCGCTATATCGCTATATGGAGTCCCAGCGTCTGTGACACACTTCTAACACAGGACGCGGTGGCCGAATAGGTTAGGTTTAGAATCTCAGCCGAGTCAAACCCAATGACTTATAAACTTGATATTTGTCGGGTACCTATAGTAGTCTGGTGCTCGGCATTAATAGTATAGAGCAAGGACTGGTTAGCACAGTGTCAGGATAATGTAACTGTGTGGGATGTCAGGTCATGATCCTGACAGCCTGGTATCCCATTGGGCAGCACTATTAAAAGTTGCCATTAGTGCGCACTGTCACAAGTTGGTACCCGTCCTGATATGACCTTAGATGTTGCTAGGACGTAATAATCCGTTGATCTAAAACAGTGTATATAATCTTCAGTTAAATAAATCATAAACAAAATATCTGTGCAAAATAAGGCTAGGAAACCCTCAGTAAGCTGCACTGCAAAGGGGCATGTGATATGTTACGGCCCACCAGCGGGACGCCCAATGGAAGGTAACCATGCCAAAAGTAGCCAGATAGCACACCACACAGCTAGGTACAAGCCTATGATATGTAAATAGGAGTAGGCTAGTCTAGTAATAAGAGTGGAACAAAATAAAATACATATATGCCCAAAAAAACAAAAACTAACATAGGCTACTAACCATACCAACTAATTATCTATCTGCTGCTGAAATGCAGGCAATCAAATAACTTATCAGCAGCTACTGTGTGGTAAGATAACACCAACACTACAACTGGCCAGCATTGAAAACAAGCCTGGGTACCCGGGCTTATATGCTATGGACAGTATAAATACAGCCTCAATAAAAAAATAAATAAAAAATCAGGTTGGCAATTATAACCCACGTACAGAATCTTAAAAAAAAAAAAGTTGTTAAATTTTGAAAGCCACAGTCAGAGTGACCTGTTAGAAGTCTGTTTGTTTGTTTGTTGTTGATTTACTCTGCTTAATCAACTAATGTACCCCCACAAAATACAGCACAAAAACAAACAAAAAAACTCCTCCCTCTGGCAGTGCTCTGGATATTTGTACCAGGGTAACTAACGGGAGTGCCATCTGGTTTAATTCAGCGTGGAATACAGACTGACGAGGGACACCTACATTATGCCACTGCTACCCAATGTGAAGGCAAAAGAGATGTCCAAGGCCAATAGAATCATCAACCAGCAGCACAAGAAGCTTCTGCGAACAATGAAGGGATGTGAGCAATAATAGTTAATACGCTAATGGCTAAATGGCGTTAATGGCAGCCGTTGCTAAATCTGAGCAAAGAATATTTCAGTAGGAATTTAAGCTAAGATTCCATATGTATAAATGGTATGCGGCATGCGAATGCGGCAAAAAATGGAAAAGCATGTAAAGGCATAGTAGTGCTTCCATATGTCCGAATGCCATTGCAAATGTAAATGCGAATGCGGCAAATAGATCGACCCATGGACTGATTGGTGCGAATGCTGCTGCGTTTGCCATAGGAAATATCAGTAACTTTGACTTTCCTTCACAAATTTGGAGCAAAGAAACCCCAAAATGGCATGGGTGTCTTTTTTGTTTTTTGTTTTTTTTCTTTAACTACCACCCAGCAGAAAAAGTAGACATCCGCTATTGGGGGTCGGCATGGGCATCTATGCCGCATACCGCATTCGCATGTCGCATACCGCGTATATGGAATCTTAGCTTAACTGTGGAGGTGGTGGTTCCAGTGCGCAGTGTTTATATCTATATTGGTGTAAAGTTGAGAAATTGGCAGAGAATGCAAAGAAAAGAAAAAGATGGTAGTAGTTACAGAAAGCTCTATGTTTTATTCTTTAAAAAAAATTAAAATAAATCTATTGATCTACATGATTACATAATTTCATCAGGTGTAAATGTAAGTAGGCTAATTGAAAAACCAATGTGATACAAATGTGTGCAGTTGTTGGAACAACGGTCTGAAGAGTGTCGATGTATATGATGGTTGCCAATGGTAAAAACTGGGAATATGTTGAAACTGTAGATTTTAATGATGGTACTGACATAATTGCTCGGTTGCGATAACATATGAACATAAGTGAATGTTGTTTTGAGCTTAGTGGAAACAAAAACAAAACAAACATGAAAAGTGTTACAAGGTATATTTTCATCTTGGTGCCATACGTTGACACTATCTTGAGCCGTGTTCACACGGGCAAAATGTAAAGCGATTCGGCCAAGGCGGATAGCAGGAGTCGAATTAGCCGCCCGTTCACACGGGCACTACTTGGGCCAGAAGTCGATATCTGCGCATGAGCAAGTCCAGTCTGACCAGCACCAGTTTTCGGTTAGGCGACGTCACCACGAGAGAGTGGGTTCGACCTAGATATGTATGTACTGAATCGTATTGGTTTGGAACAGTCAAAACTTCTGCTGGGCAGTGAAACCCTAAAAATAAATGATGAAAAAAATATCTGTGCACCTCTAGCAGGTTCATAAAGCAAATTTACCGGAAAGTCAACAAACTCAGGTCTCGACTGTAACGTCCTTAATCCGCCTCAAGTAAGTCGATTGGGTTCACACATGCCACTTGCGTCGATTTAAGCTAAATCGCTTCATCTATACTACCTGGCAAGGTGGTTTACTTGAAGCGAACTAGATAAATCGATTCAGCCGTAAATCGCTTTAGCGTAGCGTCCACACAGCGAATGTGCGTCGAAGTAGGCAAGTCGATTTATATGAATCGATTTAACTCGCCAGTGTGAACGGGGCTTTACATGGGCCTTAAGTAGCCTCAACTAGTTTGCCTCATCTAATCCACCTCGCGAAGCGGTCTACATGAGACAAACTAGTTGAGTCGACTCAGCCCTAACTCGCCTCAGTGGAGCGTTCACACGCACAATTTGAGTAAACTTAGATGAGGAGAACTAGTTGAGGCGACTTAAGGCCCGTGTGTGAACGGGGCTTAAGCTGTCCAAGTATCAGCTGGCAATGTGTATGCGAAACTTTATCACTATGCTACCCTGAAAACCAATCAAAATTGATTATTTCCTAACTTACCCCTTATTCCCGAATGCCAGCCGAGGGAAAAATAACAATTAAAGACGCACAATTTCCCCCCGAAACCGATTGATGAGGATTTTTTTTCTGAAAGACTACATAGGATATGTATTCAGAAAAAAACTAAAATCAGGACAATGAGGCCACATCGGTTCTTTAAATTAATGACTAAAACCCCAGTCATACATGGGCCTTAAGTAGCCTCAACTAGTTCGCTTCATCTAATCCACCTCGCGAAGCGGTCTACATGAGACAAACTAGTTGAGTCGACTCAGCCCTAATTCACCTCAGTGGAGCGTTCACATGCACCATTTGAGTAAACTTATATGAGGAGAACTAGTTGAGGCGACTTAAGGCCCATGTGTGAACGGGGCTTAAGCTGTCCAAGTATCAGCTGGCAATGTGTATGCGAAACGTTATCACTATGCTACCCTGAAAACCAATCAAAATTTATTATTTCCTAACTTACCCCTTATTCCCGAATGCCAGCCGAGGGAAAAAAACAATTAAGGACCCACAATTTCCCCCCCGAAACCGATTGATGAGAATTTTTTTCTGAAAGACTACATAGGATATATATTCAGAAAAAAACTAAAACCATTTGTGTCTTAAATTTTCCGACAAAATCCACACCACAGCTAGACTATAGGGATATCAAAACTCACTCGCGTTGACAGCAGGCGATGGGACATAGATAATATTAAGGATCATGTATTACGCTTTGCTTTATTCTGGGGTGCACGCCCACAAATTATTCTGCATGCTTTCTGTTCAACTATCTTAAAATGTAGCCAGGTATCACGTAGGTTACTCTGAACTAAGGTAGAGCAGGTTATCATCGATAACCTAATATATCGAACTAAAAATAATATCACAAACATATATTTAAGTTTTAAAAGCACGGCAGAAACTCGAAACCATATGATTATATAACTTTAATAAATTAAACTTAAAGAAATTAAGCTTGAATATATTCAACATTTTAATAAATAAACTTCAGTGAAGTAAACTTTAATGAAGTTAACTTGAATAAAGTAAACTTGAATAAACTAATCTTAATAAATTTAACTTTTATAATGTAAACGTTAATAAATTTAACTTTGATGAAATAAACTTCAATAAAGTAAACTTTAATGAAGTAAACTCTACTGAAGTACACTTTAATGGAGTGAACTTTAATCAAGTAAACTATAATAAAGTAGACTTTAATCAATTTAGCTTTGAATCAAATTAACTTTGAATGAATTTTCCTTTGAATCAATTTAACTTTGCATCTATTTAACTTTTAACCAATTTTACTTTCAATCAATTTTACCTTTAACCAATTTTACTTATAATCAATTTTACTTTTAATCAATTTTACTTTTAATCAATTTTACTTTTAATTAATTTAACTTCAAACGCAGTGGTGGATTAATGCTGACTTCTGTCGATATGTTCATTTGTATTATGTCACGATTTGCATCCTGTATGGGGTTTGAGGCCCTAACAGCATCACACACGAATACTCGCCAAAGTGATTATTCCTGGATAGAACTATTGTCAAGCACTCGTTACAGCAGTGATAGTGGTATAGCTTGCTTATTTTATTCACATAATAGATTATATAGCACATAAGACAAATGATTCAAATAGAGCTGCACTTATGTATGCTATACATAGGCTCTACTATTGTTGTATCTGTCGTGAACAGAATTTAATGGAGTAAACTTTAATAAAGTAAACTGTAATAAAATAGACTTTAATCAATTTAACTTTGAATCAATTTAACTTTGAATCAATTTGACTTTTAATCAATTTGACTAAATCAATTTGAATTTAAATCAAATTAACTTTGAATCAATTTTACTTTGAATCAATTTTTACTTTGAATCAATTTAACTTTTAATCGATTTAACTTTTAATCAATTTTGCTTTTAATCAATTTTACTTTTACTCAATTTTACTTTTAATCAATTTTACTTTGAATCAATTTAACTTTTAATCGATTTAAGTTTTAATCAATTTTGCTTTTAATCAATTTTACTTTTACTCAATTTTACTTTTAAACAATTTAACTTCAAACACAGTGGTGGATTAATGCCGAGTGCTGTAGATATGTCCATTTGTATTATGTCACGATTTGCAACCTGTATGGGGTTTGAGGCCCGAACAGCATCAAACATGAATACTAGCCAAAGTGGATATTTTGTGAGGCGAATGGCGATCTGGGGGAGGGGGGGGCGGATCACCACCGGAAGTGACGGTGGTACCGATAGGACCGCAGAAAATGGTATATAGTTCGAATATAAATATATATAGCAGAGTAGAAGAAGCAATAAATAATTTTAAAAAGCAGCCCCGCCAATTTATATACATATAATCCTTATATTACACATAATACAAAATATTCAAAAAGAGCTGCTCGTATGTATGCTATGCATACTACAGTAGTATCTGTCATTACCCGACAACTCTGCGTTCAGAACAAATGTTGTCCTCACATAGGAAGTGTCCTCTCATCAGAGGGTCAGTCAACTGAGACAAAACAGTTTGTACATTGTTCATGTTGGTTCATCAAAATGATTTATTTGCGCGCGAATGAGGGGCTGCTGCAGTGGCACCACCTGTGTTCTATTCCTGACTGCCGAACATGCCCACTGTCGGACTGCCGCCAAACCAGATCTCATGTCGCGAGAACCATGATGTCACTTCCGGTCGTCGACAGCCCACCAAGCCCGGCCTCACCACTACACCTCCAGATGCCGGACAGACGAAAACAACCAGCTTTCTCGGCCGCCCACCCATCCCTATGATAAGACAGCAGATCACGAGTAGGGCTGAGAGCCTGATTCACTGACCTGATGACCTTATTTGACATTATCTTGTATACCTCTGACCTTCTCTTGGATAAAGTCCATGTCATGCAGTTCCTTGTTTGTGTTGTAAAGTGAAAGTTGTTGGCACATGGGAGGCGTTCACCGACCTCAGGGATCACTGAAGACAGGTACAACTGGTCTGAATTAGGCTCCCATACACACAGTTCACATATACTTTGGTTTGGAAATATTGATTGTATTTGTTTGCCTATTCATATGCAATTTAATTTGGCTTATTGCTGTAACTTGTAAGCACACAGTATGAACATGGGTGCTACAGTTTTGTTGTTGTTTATTTTTGGTCCATTAGTTGTTTAAGCAGGGGAAATTTCAGTCATAGACGACTGGTCTTCCTCATTCCACTGCTTGTCGATAGAAAGCCCGAGCCTACACTTTTACCGACCCAAGGGATTTTTAACCTCCCACACCACATAGACATGGTATGAGAGCAACCGGCCTTTGATGACGCTTTAAGTTATACACAGCGGTGGAAATCCAAATTGGCAGATCTGGGGGCACGGGGAATCGAACCGCTGACCCTCAGATTAGGAGTCTGACCTAGAAAAAAGTCAGACACTCTAACCACTCCGCCACAGAGAACGCCATATTAATTCTGAAAACTAAGACAAGTGTGTGTAGTATAATACACAATAATGATCAACTTACTTCCTACATGGTGTGTATAACAATACAAAGCATTTTTGATTGGTTCCAACAATGGGCAGGTTTCCCGCATTTGGTATTGCTGATTGGATCCATTGATTTACATATGTACGCTATATATTATATATGTGTATTTGGAGATATATTATATGTTTTTGGAAAAAGAGAAAAAAACAAAGGAAGGAAGACATTTTTAAAGACAATTCTGGAATCATGCAAAGCCATATAATGCATATTCACCAAATGCATGATACTTTTACTGAACTGGAATTGTATACAGTTATTATAACAACTAATAATTCATTCATATTAGGTATAATACTTGTATTATCAAACATGATTTGCATGTGGTTATTATTGCAACTGATAATTTCATTTATGTACCAACAAATTGAACTGAATGGCCAGAAGACCATTGCTCTGGCACTGACAAAAGGCATTATTCACTGAATAAACTACATTTTAGTAAAACAAATTAAAAATGCCAGTGGCTTTCCTCCAATTCACCTGTTCTACATACTCGTCCGATCCCATACTCGCGCCATCTTGATTTAAAAAAACGAGGTTAGTTGCCCACCTGATCAACCATCGGATTATACCACTTTGGAAAAACTACCTTGTAAAATTGAGAAAATGTTGAACCTGCTGAACCAAATGTTAAATATTGACCAATGCCGGAATAATAGGCTACACGTTATCTCATCTCATGCAGTATCTGCCAATGTTATGCTTTTAGTGAAACTAACGTATTTGAAATAAAGCGTCTTGACATGATACTCAGTTTGCGTCTTGTTATAGATAAACCTATGAGTGCTTGTATTTTGGGTTGTTTTTGTGTGTGATGAATTTATTTACCCTGCAAATAACGGATAAGTGTGTTAACACTTGTTTTCGCTGCTAGGAAGCACTAGTCCAATTTGATTCAAATCTTTTTAAACATTTGTTTTATTAATTAATTTTGTTTAAAATTTTTGTTTTATCAGTTGTCAATTGGAGCTGGGAAGTGGTCAGTGCGAGAGGTTGAAGACAACAGACCAGCTTGGGTGGTTCCTGTAGGCGCCAGGATAGTGTTATGCTGTGATTGGCTGGATGGGTCAGGTGGGAGAGTCCCCTCGAGGGGATGGTGATTGGTTTTGGTGTGGGTGGAGCCCCCCTGTGGCGCCCCCCCCCCCCCCCCCACAACCGCCGCGGTGGGGGGGGGGGGGGTCGGCCTCTTGGGCGCCATGTCCAACAATGACTCCGAATGAGCGAACCTGCTCATTACAGGCGTTTGAAGATTGCAAACAGTCCAAAATCTGGCTTTAACCATACTTAATACTAGTGTTTTTAAACTATTTTTGTTGTTTTTATGTGCATTTCTATTGTAACTTGTTAATTTGATTAGTTACTAGTAAGGCCTTAAGTCCTAATCATGCAATTAAACATATAGATTTCGATAGGTTCATATAAGCCGTGTTCACACACATAACTTTAGGCCGACTTAGATAAGGTGAATTAGATGAAGCGAATTAGTGTCGTGTCCACACACGGAGCGGTTTAAGGCGGAAATCGATATCTGCGCCTGAGCAAGTCCATACTAACCAGCGCCAGTTTCGGTTAGTCGACGTCGCCCCGAGAGAGTGTGGGTTCGACCTAGATATGTATGGACTGAATCGTATTGGTTTGGAACGGTCAAAACTTCTGCTGGGCAGTGAAAACCTTAAGATAAATCATGAAAAAAATATCTGTGCACCTCTAGCAGGTTCATAGAGCAAATTTACCGGAAAGTCAACAAACTCAGGTCTCGACTGTGACGTCCTTAATCCGGCTCATCTAAGCCGCTACCGTTCACACTGGTAACTTGGGCCGACTTAAGCTAGTTCGGTTCATCTGGATTACCTCGCGACGTGGTTTACTTGAAGCGAACTAGATGAGGTGAACTAGCCCTAATTCGCTTCAGCGTAGCGTCCACACGGCGAATGTGAGCCAAACTAGACAAGGCGAACTAGTTGAGGTGACTTAACGCCCGTGTGTGAACACGGATATAGTTACTTGTTTGTGGTGTAATAAGGAAATATACGAAAGAGTAACCTACGGGCGTAATCGATTAATCAACTCGGCTCACCCGAGCCACTTTTTGGCGCATGCGCACATCCTACAGACTCCGGTCGAATAATCGAATACGCTTCTCCATGCTCGAGGTGGAACAGATGGTGGCTTAATAGACTTCATCACGGTTCCGTCCGCGCATGCGCTGAACACGGTGTTGGGAGCAAAGCAAAGGCGTACGGCCATTGAGTTTGCTGATACGCGCAGTGAAAAACGTCAGTTTTATTCAAAATTAATAGAAATCCAAAACCCTAACCATATCAATTTAATATAATCTTTTTGTTAAACATGTTTTCTATATGTGTTCCAAGCGGTTTGTCTCTATGTGGTGTGGTTTTATCAATATTTTACTTTTTCTGTATGGAGATTGCTCACTGCCATTGACAATGCATATTATTCAAAATAAATAGAAATACATAACAATTTGGCACAAAATTAGACGGAAGGATGCAATATAATCATATAATGAACATGATTAAGACACAACTCTCCATAATTAAGCATTTTGAGCTAAGAAACATACAATTTCAGTCACTTTACAGGCTGATGTTTACATCACCATTGATTAGCCAGAAGTAATTCTTGTTCTAAATATTAAAATCTGAAATGTGTCAACAAAAACTTGTTTCAAAGAAATATATAACCAATATCTGATTAACCCTACTCATTTTCTATTTCTACATATGTCATTAACCATATGATATAAATTAAAACATTAATAAAATAACTAAAACTGACTCTGGCTCTGGCTCTAACACTAGTCTGAGTGCCTAGATTTGTCTAAATCTAAATGCGCATGGCATAAGATGTCCTGATTATATTGATGTAAATGCAATGCTGGATAAAAGATTAATATCTTAATTTATGATATATGTAGGACCGCTAAGGACAAGACAAGAGCAGATTGTGGATAATACAGTTTATTACCTGAGAATTACCGTACCTGGCTGGCATAAACGCCGAATAAGTAACAACATTTTTTTTCTCTCGGTTGAGTTGAATCGGCACGCAGGCCGGGTGGCATATCAGGAAGGCGCCGGGCCGATCGAGCGCCGTCGTTATATACGACTACCGGTGGTGCCATCTAGCACGTAGCGGGCGCATAATGCTTAGCTAACCCGGATGGCGCGTGTGGCGCCGCCTAGCACGAATCGCCCGAACCACCGCGCTGCCGGCGCGTTCGAAACGCCAATAGATAGACCAGCTCATATATATTATTCTGTCAATGCCTGCGGATGCCTACACCAGTTATTTTAGTTGGCACTCTATGTTTCAAACAAGAGCTCATCTCAGCTCTAGCACAAGAGCTCAGCTCATCTCAGCTCTAGCACATTTCATAGCTGCACCCAATGTATTAGCATGTGCCATGTGCTTCTGTGGTTGTTGTTTTGCTCTGACGCATCCCACAATGCACCGCGCCGCTGGAATCGTGATGTAGTCTATCCAAACCTTTTTTTAATAACCGATATAACTACAGCAAAATAGGATTTAAAGTATTTTATGATGGCATAGTTTAGTTATATTTCCATTTCATTAATCTAGGTTATTACCCCAAAAAAACATGTATCACTGGTACTGGTAGCTGTTATCCTGCAGGACGGTACCAGCGTAAATGTGATGTCATCGCTCCAAGCCACCCCCCCCAGCCAAGAGGTGGGTTACTGGGGTCAGGTCATTTTGCACACGGCACATGTATTTCTCTACTCCACTCTACTCTTCTACCGACTCGGGTGACCCGAGTTCCTCCAAAGAAATATGTCAGAATGACCATATGTTTGACGTCCAATAGACGATGATCAATACAAAAATCAATGTGCTCTAGAGGCGTTGTTAAATAAAACAAGCTTGACTTTTTTTACTGCATTATGGTGTTGCGCAACTCTCTCATCATTGACCGATCTCACACCTGCTGTATGCCACATGTAATAAAGCAAGTCTGGAAGCGTTGATGTGTAAGTTGCTACTGGCTTTATTCCGAGTCCACCACAGCAGTGCTCGTCACACTACACTGGTCCCTACCATGGGCTATGCGCACACATCACATCCCCCCTTCATACAGGCGATACGGCCGGATGTTACATGGCCCGTGTATTGTTCTTGGAGTCCATACATCTAGATTTCACAATAAACATTCAATCACGTTTTACTCATGATTTTTATATTAAACATAGTTGTTACAATTATTTGCTCACCATCATGAACAAACTTCTCTGTCCAAGCTCAACATTGGTACATATAACAATCCTATCAATATTCTTACACCTTTTGTTCCTCCACATCTCACCCTTTCCTCCGATTTCACAAAGTCAGGTTTAACAAAGTGAGATAGGCCTATATTATTCAATTACAGTTGTGTCTTGAACTGCCAATGTTCACACAGTGCGTCATCTATGTGAAAGTACAACATCTGAACACTTTGACTTCTGGATACTGAATGGTTTATTCCCGATCCAGGGCCCGAGCCGCCGGCACCCTCTGTCTGTGACGTCATCTCATTTACATATTCCTTTGTTCTCAGTACGTGCCTTGATGTCTATTACGCATATATCACATCCTCCCTCAAAGTATTTCTGAGACATGAAATGTTTCAAAATCACAATAAAAATATCAGGTTCACACATATAGCATACACTAATACAATAAAATATACAAGCACTTAACTTTAACCACAGGTTTAGCGAGTGTCCAAGCGCACTATGGCACTGAAGTCCTTTGAACTGTCCGGCTGCTTAGCCTCCACAAGATATATTGCCCATCATGATACAACAAGCACACACAATGCATCTCAAAATGCAATCCTTAAACTTAGCATGCACATGTGTTTGTGTGTATATATATATTGCCACTGACTATAGGTCTAACCTGCTCGCCGGCCTAATCACCCGACCTGACCTACTTAGCATAGCCGCATTGTTTACATTCGGCTGCGCCGCTGACACACTTTGTGTCTGCTCGACTGGTTCGGGCTGCCTCCCCTCGGGTTCCCTTATGATGCGCGGCAAGGAAGGACGAGAAAGCGAGTGTGGAAAAAGAGGGCAGTTTATTCAGTAAATGCCCGAGGGTTTCATGAACATAGAGTGATGGTATAGTAGATCAGTGAGGAGCAACATAGGTAGTCAATATAATGTAAAATGCATGCTCATGATAACAATGTCAATGTAATGTCAGTAGTTGGTAGGTGGGCCCGAGGAGCCCTCAACCCCACAGTGGAGATTTAGGTGTATAGGGATGGTGGGTGGGGAAAAAAAGGGTGAGGAGTGTAGAGTGTGGAGGCAGGAGGGCGAGTGGCAGGAGGAGAGAGAGCTGGAGGCGGTTATAAGGGAAGTAGAGGGGGGGGGGGGTTATGTAAGGAGGGAGCTGGAGGACAGAGGGGAGGGAGAGAGAGGGGGGGGGGGTCCTCCCTCGCCTCGCATCAACCGCAATGCTAGCATTACGACCGATGCGCGGCAAGGAAGGACGAGAAAGCGAGTGTGGAAAAAGAGGGCAGTTTATTCAGTAAATGCCCGAGGGTTTCATGAACATAGAGTGATGGTATAGTAGATCAGTGAGGAGCAACATAGGTAGTCAATATAATGTAAAATGCATGCTCATGATAACAATGTCAATGTAATGTCAGTAGTTGGTAGGTGGGCCCGAGGAGCCCTCAACCAAGATGGAGGAGAGGGCTCGAGGGGCCGCCGAGGGGGCGAGGCGTGGCACGTATGCGTGTAGCGCTCAGAGGTCCAGGACGGCAGAGTGGTAGCAAAGAGGCAGCAGCACGACGTTGATAGCAACACATTGATCCAGCTGGGGCAGCACACGCAGTGGTAGGACGCCCAGTGGCAGCAGCACAGTGGCAGCAGGCACGGGGGAGCACAGGCGGAGCCCGCAGTGGCAGCAGAGGTGTGAGCAGGCGGAGGCTTGACTGTGGTGAGAGGGCAGGCAGGGCGGCCGGAGGCAGGTCCAGGGTGCCTCGGCTGGGTGACATGGGTGACCAGGGTGACCTGGGTGGCGGCGGGTCTGGCATGACTCCGCCAGCAGTCTGAGGCTTGACTGCGGTGAGAGGGCAGGCAGGGCGGCTGGAGACAGGTCCAGGGTGCCACGGCTGGGTGGCATGGGTGACCAGGGTGACCTGGGTAGCGGCGGGTCTGGCGTGAGTCCGCCAGCAGTCTGAGGCTTGGCTCAGGTGAGGGGGTAGGCAGGGCGGCTGGAGGCAGGTCCAGGGTGCCATGGCTGCATGACACGTGGCTGCCGCCGGGGCAGCACACGCGGTGGCAGGACGCCCAGTGGCAGCAGCACAGCGGCAGCAGGCACGGGGAGCACAGGTGGAGCCCGCAGTGGCAGAGCGGAAGGACAGAGGTAGCATCAACGCGTCGATCCGGCCGGGGCAGCACACGCAGTGGTAGGACGCCCAGTGGCAGCAGCACAGTGGCAGCAGGCACGGGGGAGCACAGGTGGAGCCCGTAGTGGCAGGGCGGTAGCACAGAGGCAGCGGCACACGTTGATGCCACTGGGGCAGCACACAAAGTGGTAGGACGCCCAGTGACAGCAGCACAGTGGCAGCAGGCACGGGGGAGCACAGGGGAGCCCGCAGTGGCAGAGCGGTAGCACAGAGGCAGCAGCAACGCGTCGATCCGGCCGGGGCAGCACACGCAGTGGTAGGACGCCCAGTGGCAGCAGCACAGTGGCAGCAGGCACGGGGAGCACAGGTGGAGCCCGCAGTGGCAGGGCGGTAGCACAGAGGCAGCGGCACACGTTGATGCCGCTGGGGCAGCACCCGCAGTGGTAGGACGCCCAGTGACAGCAGCAGTGGCAGCAGGCACGGGGGAGCACAGGGGGGCCCGCAGTGGCGGAGGCAGCAGCAACGCGTCGATCCGGCCGGGGCAGCACACGCAGTGGTAGGACGCCCAGTGGCAGCAGCACAGTGGCAGCAGGCACGGGGGAGCACAGGTGGAGCCCGCAGTGGCAGGGCGGTAGCACAGAGGCAGCGGCACACGTTGATGCCGCTGGGGCAGCACACGCTGTGGTAGGACGCCCAGTGACAGCAGCACAGTGGCAGCAGGCACGGGGGAGCACAGGGGAGCCCGCAGTGGCAGAGCGGTAGCAGAGGCGGCAGCAACGCGTCGATCCGGCCGGGGCAGCACACGCAGTGGTAGGACGCCCAGTGGCAGCAGCGCAGTGGCAGCAGGCACGGGGGAGCACAGGTGGAGCCCGCAGTGGCAGGGCGGTAGCACAGAGGCAGCGGCACACGTTGATGCCGCTGGGGCAGCGCACGCTGTGGTAGGACGCTCAGTGACAGCAGCACAGTGGCAGCAGGCACGGGGGAGCACAGGGGAGCCCGCAGTGGCAGAGCGGTAGCAGAGGCGGCAGCAACGCGTCGATCCGGCCGGGGCAGCACACGCCGTGGTAGGGTGCCCAGTGGCAGCAGCACAGTGGCAGCAGGCACGGGGGAGCACAGGTGGAGCCCGCAGTGGCAGGGCGGTAGCAGAGGCAGCGGCACACGTTGATGCCGCTGGGGCAGCACACGCTGTGGTAGGACGCCCAGTGACAGCAGCACAGTGGCAGCAGGCACGGGGGAGCACAGGGGAGCCCGCAGTGGCAGAGCGGTAGCAGAGGCGGCAGCAACGCGTCGGTCCGGCCGGGGCAGCACACGCAGTGGTAGGAGCCCAGCGGCAGCAGCACAGTGGCAGCAGGCACGGGGGAGCACAGGTGGAGCCCGCAGTGGCAGGGCGGTAGCACAGAGGCAGCGGCACACGTTGATCCAGCTGGGGCAGCACACGCAGTGGCAGGGCGCCCAGTGGCAGCAGCACAGTGGCGGCAGGCAGGGGGGAGGGCAGGTGGAGCCCGCAGTGGCAGGGGGGCATGAGCAGGTGGAGGCGGCAGGCAGCAGAGAGAGGTAGGTGGCGTGGGTGACGTGGGTGATCAGGATGACCTGGGTGGCATGGGTGACCAGGGTGACCTGGGGGCATGGGTGACATGGGTGACCTGGGTTGGCATGGGTGACATGGGTGACCAGGGAAGGAAGGAGGGTGCGGAAGGAGGGTGCGGGGCGGCCAAATGTTGTGTAGTCCCGCAACCCGGAGTGTCTGATGGTGAGAGGAGTGTGCACAGCCAGTGCAGCGTGAGACAAGCAGTGTAGCATGACAGAGAAGACTGTAGTGTGACAGGGCCAGTTTGGTGTGACACAGCCAGTGTAGTGTGTGGGAGAGTGATGTGAGCGGCAGATATGTGAGGGTTGGCCGGCGGCGGCAGAGATTGTAGTGTGACACGCCCAGTGTAGTGTGACACAGCCAGTGCAGTGTGACACAAGCAGCGTAGCATGACAGAGAAGAGTGTAGTGTGACAGGGCCAGTTGGTGTGACACAGCCAGTGTAGTGTGAGAGAGAGTGTAGTGTGACATAAGCAGTGGAGATGAGAGAGAGACGGCGGGGTCTGTGGTGAGGTCGGGGAGGGGGGGAGGCCGGGTGGTCGGCGGAGATGAGAGAGGGGTGGCGGTTGGGCCGGCGGGGGCGGCGAGGCTTGTGGTGAGACCGTGGTGGGGGGTGGCTGGGTGGTCGGTGGAGATGAGAGAGAGGTGGCGGGGCCTGTGGTAAGGCGGAGGCGTGCGGTGGCCGGGTGGTCGGCGGGATGAGAGAGGGGTGGTGGTTGGGTGCGGTGTGGCGGTCTGAGGGAGGGTCTGTTGGGTCGCGGCGGGCGGCGACGAGGGGGGGGGGGCTTTGAAGCCGGGTGTGGTGTGAGCGGTTTGTGGGTCGCGGCGGGCGGCGACCGGGGGGGGGGGGGGGGGCTTTGAAGCCGGGTGTGGTGGGAGCGGTTTGCGAGGGTTGGCCGGCGGCGGCAGAGATGTGTGGGTTGGGGGTGGTGTCGGGTGGCCGACGGGTCGGGATGTGTGGGTTGGGGGTGGTGTCGGGTGGCCGACGGGTCGGCAGGGATGAGAGGCTGAGGGTAATGGTCGTGTGAGTTCCGGTTGTGGGCAGGCGACTTCCGGAGGTGGTGGGGGAGGTTGAGATGGGGGGGGGGGGAAGGGGAGGGGGGGGGGGTGAGGGTTGCACAATGGCGTGTGTGTGTTGCCTCAGGGGTCGGCGGTCAGGGTGGTACCAACCCAGGGTGGGTGTGGGTGTGGGTGTGGGTGTGGGTGTGGGGGGGTGGGGGACCAACCGTGCATAGAGGCGTGGCAAGAGGGGTCGTCCTGCAGGATGGTGTAGTGCACGGTAGTGGTGAGGTGCCGATGTGCAGGCTGGCGTAGTGCACGGCCGTATGCAGAGGCGTAGTGCACGGTAGAGGTGCGAGGCTGTCGAGCGTGCGGGGTGGCGTAGTGCATGGTAGTGGTGAAAGGCCGCCGTGCAGGATGATGTAGTGTACGGTAGTGGTGGAAGGCCGTTGTGCAGGATGGTGTAGAGCACGGCGGTGGTGAGGGTGTTGTGCAGGATGGTGTAGTGCACGGCAGTGGTGAGAGGCCGTCGTGCAGGGTGGTGTAGTGCACGGTAGTGGTGGACCAGGGTGACCTGAGAGGCCGACGTGCAGGATGATGTAGTGCACGGTAGCGGGGAAAGGCCGTCGTGCAGGAGGGTGTAGTGCACGGTAGTGGTGAGAGCATGTGCAGGGCCTTCCACCACTACATGCCGGTAGTGTATATAGCCTTGGTGAAGAAAGCCAAAAGAAAAAAGGGTGAGGAGTGTAGAGTGTGGAGGCAGGAGGGCGAGTGGCAGGAGGAGAGAGCTGGAGGCGGTTATAAGGGAAGTAGAGGGGGGGGGGGGGTTATGTAAGGAGGGAGCTGGAGGACAGAGGGGAGGGAGAGAGAGGGGGGGGGGGTCCTCCCTCGCCTCGCATCAACCGCAATGCTAGCATTACGACCAATCTGAACCCTGTTCCTATACAACATATTCCCTGACTCATTCAAAATCTGATATTCTCTCCCTGACACACCTGTACGACCCAAAATTACCCCTTTTTTCCACTCTCCTGCATTATTACTGGATTTGACACTTTCCCCAACTCTCATAGGTTTGTGCGCCTTACCACATTTCTTGTCATGAAAAACTTTTTGACTTTGCTGTCTTTTCGCTGTCTGTACTTTCTTCGGATTTTGTGTTTGGGGTATTAAAATGTCTTCTGCCATCGGCAACCTCCCTCTCAGCCTTCTGCTCATAGGCAGCTGAGCCGGAGATGCATTCAAGACGGGCAATGGAGTGTTTCTGTAATTTAACAAAGCTAACTAAAAGTCTGTCTTCGTTTTTGAGCAATTTTTTAACATGTCTTTCACCTTTTGCACAAAGCTCTCCACCTGGCCGTTGCTTCGTGGATACTGCAGACTCGAATATATGGCTTTAAAACCATAATGTTGTGCAAATTCCCTGTACTCATGGCTCTTAAATTGCGGACCATTGTCCGGAATGACCTGACTACGAATACTGTGCCTAGCAAAATTATCCTTCATCGCCTCAATTACTGTGACAGAAGACATACCCCTCACCAACGTCACCTCTGGATACTTCGTGTAATAATCCATGGTTATCAGGTAATTTTCATGGTTTAACTCAAACAAATCTGCACCTACTTTATCATACTACTGACAGGCTATCGGGTGGTTTATCAACGGCTCGTTATGCAAGCTTTTACGGTTGTTCTGGCAAGTGTCACACCGACTGACTTTTTCCTCAATTTGTTTGTTTATGTTAGGCCAGAACATGCAGTCTCGTGCCAGCTGCTTGGACTTAGTTACTCCCAAGTGCGTCTCGTGTAATGTGTCAATCATTTCACTGCAGAGACCCGGAGGTACCACCACACGATTGCCTTTCATGACTAGGTTGTTTTCTATCGTTAACTCGTCTTTGTGTGGATTGTACTGTCTGAGACACGGCGGTGTCTGTATGCATGTAGTGTCCCATCCATCCTCAATGTGTGTGATCAACATGGACATGGATACATCTCTTTCATATTCTCTGACAATTTTACTTAACAAACTTGACGATTGCATGTCCACTGTGGCAACGCTGAATGTGTCATCGAATAGGGTATCATGACCTAGACTAGCACTATGTGTTCTGGACAACGTGTCTGCAAAAAACATCAGAGAACCCTTCACATGACACAGCTGAATATTATAGTTTTGCAAACGCATTCACATTCTCTGCATTTTGGCCGAAAGTTTGTGAATCGGTTTTTGCATTATCGCCACCAACTGTTGGTGCTCCGTCTGAATTTGAACCTCCTTGCCAAAGATATAGTCATGAAATCTCTGGCATCCGAAACATAAGGCGAGCATTTCTTTTTCTATCATGGCATAGCCACACTGCGCTGAATTAAGCACACGAGATGCGAGTGCGATTGGCTTGCTATCTTGCATTAACCCAGCACCTAGACCTGGCTGACAGGCATCTACTTGAATGACAATAGGTTTCTTTACATTGTAATACAACAACACAGGAGCAAATCTCAACTTTTCCTTCAACTTATGAAAAGCACCCTGCTGTTCGGCTTGCCAGTCTCATGCCACGTCCTTAGCGAGGAGCGTGCCCAGTGGTTTGGCAATCTCGGACATGTTAGGTATGAACTTGTGCACATACCCAACCATGCCGAGGAACCTTTGGACGCCTTGTTTGTCGCGTGGCTCTGCCATGTCTACGATTGCTTGTATTCTGTCTGGATCAGGCTTGATACCTTGTTGGGTAAGTTGATGACCTACATACTTTACTGTAGTCTTTGTCTCGTTTAATTTGAGATTCACCGACCTAGCTCGGTCCAACACGGCCCTGAGCCTCTAGTTGTGCTCCTCCACTGTTGACCCATATACCAAATTGTCGTCTGTGACTATCCCAATAGCGGGTAGGTCACCCATGAGACTGTGCATTTCCTGGATAAAAATGTCACCAGCTGTTTTGATGCCAAAAGGCAGGCGGGTGTACCTGTACCAGCCCCAAGGAGTGTTAAACATGCACAGACGTGAACTTTCTTCATTTAATTCTATTTGCCAATACACTGTCATTGCACCCAAAAATGAGAAATATTTTGCATCTGCCATCTTGGCAATAATTTTGTCAATTGTTTTGGTAGGGAAAGGCCCTCTCTTAATAGCCTTGTTCAACTTAGTTGGATCCAGACAAATCCTTATCTTATTTGTTTTTTTTACGATAGTTATAGAATTAACCCACTCGGTAGGTTCATCCTGCTCAACAATTACACCCATTTCTCCCATGTGATCAATTTCGCTATGCACTTTACTTTGAATTGCCTATGGGATTCTTCTAGGCGGATCTATAACAGGTTGTACAGATTTATCAACATGAATAACAGCATTTGCTTTGATAAGACCTAAACCCTGAAAAACGTCTTTGTATTCGCTTACCAGCTGCTCAGCCTGTGCGCTGGGACTGTCGTCCGGCTTGGAAATGTTCGTAGACACGCGCCAACAAGTTCAATGTCACACAAACCTGTTTCCCCAAAATAGGCTGACAGTTCCGCACCACGTGGAACCTGAATTCTCTGCCATTCACATCGACTGACGCCTCACCGTCGAGAGTGATCCGATGCCCCGAGAACATGACCAATGAACACTGGGTGTTCACCAGCCGCCCCGGCATGACTCTGTCGAAAATGCTCCTGGGAAGCGCGTTCGCCTACGACCCGGTGTCGAGCTTGAACTTGACAGGTCGACTGTTCACCCGGACGGTCGGGTACCACAGTTCGGCATCTTGCTCGGCACCGTGGTCAACGGCACTGATGAACAGATCCGTTGTCAAAACATTGACCTCCACCAGATCCGCAGCTCAGCATTGTGAGGGTCAGGCTCTTCGACAGTCAATTCGTTGACCCTGCTCAGACTGCTCCGGCAGACCTTACCGAAGTGCCCGATCTTCTTGCAGGCAATGCAAGCTTTGCCTTTCGCTGGGCAGACTCCCCGGCGGTGTTCGTATCCGCAGTTTTGACAGCGGATCTTGAACTCTCCTGCACCGGCAACGCCAGAATTTCAATATGGCAATTTCCAAGATGGCGGCGCCAATGACCGGACCACCGGTGCGCCGGTATGTGCAGTGGCATACTTATTAAGAAAATCAATTTCCTTAACTTCAACATCTGATTTGGTGTCCTCCAACAGATCCAAACTGAACTCACTCATTTCACACATACTCACACACTTCTCAAGAGTTAACTCAGCAGTTTGCAGCAATTTGTTATGCAAATTAATGTTCTTAACGCCAGCCACCAACCGATCGCGCAGCAGCGACTCCTCAACTGTACCGTATTCGCAATCCTTTACCTTGTCTTTTAGCGCCGTGATGTACGTGGCCATGGTTTCTGTAGCTTGATTATGCAAACTAAACTTGTACCTTGTTCTGTTTTCAATATGACACCTGCAGCAGTGGCGTGTATGTCATGAGCTCTGATCCATGTTTTCCAGTTCGATCTCACGTTGTTGCTGAGGACAAGCTGACCTGGCAGCCGAAAATCCGGCAGTGTATTAGCGGGTGGCATTCTTCCTCATCTGACACCATGTGAAAGTACAACGTCTGAACACTTTGACTTTTGGATACTGAATGGTTTATTCCCGATCCAGGGCCCGAGTCGCCATCTCATTTACATATTCCTTTGTTCTCAGTACGTGCCTGGATGTCTATTACGCATATATCACAATCTATCTTTATAACAAACTCAATCGTACGGCAAATTTATCATCAGATGACAAATGACAATTTAAAGTTTAACATTAATCAAATCTTCAAATCTTACCTATTAACATTTTGATTCAAACGTTGTGTAATGCCACACAGTTATTCATATAACAACAAAATTTGACAATTTCATAAGTAACCCTTCTACTTGCCTTTACATCCTTAACCCCATTTATAAATCCATTGAAATTTCTAACTATAATGACATTCATTTGATCTGAATTCTCATGTTCAATCAGAACCTCACTATCTTTATCTACTACAATTACATTACTAAAATGTGTGTTTTCCCCACCACCGTGCAAATCTGTTGCCACAACTGGGCTAGTCAACTGCCCTACTTCATAGGTCTAATTTAACCACTGGTCTAATTTTTCTGACCGAAACTCAATGTTTTGATTGGGTGTGGGTTTATGTCTATGGTGGGGCGGTCTGGAAGTAGGTTATCTGCTGGTGTGTTTACTGTTGTGGTGTTTGTATTGTCTGTCGCCTGGGGCGTTTTAGTTAGATGTACTCGGTTCCTATTTAATTGGTTGTTTGATTTGGTATTCATGCCCTGTCATGCCCACACAACTGCTGATTAACCCATTTTTCCACAGTCCTTAGTGGTTTTTATATTTTATTTGGTCTCCTGCGTGTAGTGGTTGGTGCGGTTTTCTGATTTTTTGTCATGGTAGTATTTTTGCCTTTCTTGAATATGCAATGTTTCTTGCTGTTTCGCCTGCTGTCCATGTGGTTTAAGGTTCTGAGCTAGGGTGGGTATGCGAGATTGCAACCATCTGCTCATCAGCAATTGAGCTGGAGAAGCATTCAGAACATGTATTAAAGCATTTCGGTAATTCAATAAGGCGAATTGTATGTCTTTGCCTATCTCGGTGCATTTCTTTATCATATGCTTCACTGCTTAGTCTGCCAATTGCTCCTTGGGTGTTGCGGGCTTGAATACAATGGGGTAAAGCCATGGTGTTCCGCAAAATCGCAGTATTCGTGGCTCATGAACTGCGGCCTGTTGTCCGATGCTACGATCTTGAGCATCCTGTGTCTAGAAAAGTTATCTGTTAGTGAATTAATTATATTGTTAGAGGACGTATTATCTAATTTAGTTATTTCTGGATATTTTGTGTAGAAATCTACCATAATGATATATGTTACATGGTCTATCTCAATAAAATCTACTCCAACCTTCTCGAATAGGACACAGGGGATGCTATGGTTTATTAGTGTTCGGTGTGTGGTAGTTTTCTATTGTTCTGACATGTGTTGCATCTGCTAGTTCGCTCCTCAATTTGTTTATCAATATTTGGCCAAAACATGCTCTGTCTAGCGAGCTGTTTTGTTTTGGTAGCACCCAAATGTGTCTCATGGAGTATATCCAACATGTTGTTTCTTAATTTACCTGGGATGATGATTCGGTTCCTTTCATTATCAGACCATTATTGACTGTTAATTCATCTTTGAATGGTGCGTATTGTGGTATACCTGTGGGTATGTGCACCATCCTAGAGTCCCATCCCTGCTGTATTTGTTTGCATAACTCTACCATCGACTCGTCCACCTCAAACTCATGTTTAATGTCATTAAGGATGCTCGATGCTGGAGAGAATTGACCGCAGCTACGCTTAAGCTATCGTCAAACAAACTCGCACTCCTGCTATCTTTACTGTGGGCCCGTGATAGAGTGTCTTAAAAGAACATAAGCATTCCTTTAATATGCGTTAGTTTCAGGTCATAGTTCTGTAAGTGCATTCTCATGTGCTGCATCTGCGCGAACAGTTTCCGGATCAGTTTTTCCATGATTGAAACAAGTGGCTTATTGTAAACGTGCCGGCTGGTGGTGTGGGTGGTGTGAATAGGTCAAGTGAAAGCACTACAGGTAATGAAGGAAAACAGGGTAAGAATGAAAAGTAAGAGAGTGAGACTCTTTGGTTTATTGCTTATATAGGTTCTCAAGATTCAAGATGGCTGTTGTCACATGATCCTATTCATCAATCACAGTACAATGCAGTGGTCACATGACTCACTCCTCCAATCAGAGTACAATGCAGTGGTCAATGATCATAACAATACCATGTGGGGGGGGAGGGGGCATGTGAGGTGACTCTTCCAAAGACTGTTCTTAGTCAAACTCGGAAGTGACACTCCCTCTCAAAGACTATTCAATATACAAGTTCCATACCTAATGAATAATAGTTTACCAATTTCACACATCCTCTATATGTCTTTGGGTTTTTATATTTTAACATTGATCATTATATAGACAGTTTGTAATTTATTATAGTAACTTCACCTCGGTTCACATGTATTATATCGGACAATTTTACAACGTACTCCGCCCCTCCACTTCTTACCATCTGCCCAGCATATAGCAAGAAGTGCACAGTACTACGTTGTCACCTTTATATCCTCTTTAATATCTTCTATATCTTTTATCAACCTAAACAATAAATTGAGTCTGTAATAGTCGCGCTAATAGATAAGGTACATCTGACTTCGAGAGCAAAAAGAAAAAAGAAAAAATTCCGAAAATTTTCATTTTCCCTTTTTTTTATGGTATTTAATAAAATAATTCTATATTTTATTTTTATAATTTAAATATTAACTATGTTTTAAGTCTTATTTTACCCCGCTGATAACATATATGATGTCTTAAAAAGCATACGATTCATTTGCCACCATTTTTAGCTTATTCCGAGTATTTTTTAGTTTTGTGACGGTTTAGAGGTCGTTCTGCAACGATTCTAAGGCACAGTCCAGTCACTTAGCATCGATCTTACATTAGTGCTTAATCGGATTTGGCATTTGCTGTCAATCCTTCACATCGATATGCTTGTACAAGGCAGTTTGTTTTACCGAATGCTAAGCTCGTAGAAAATCTGGGACGTCGATGGTAGACGCGTGGTTGATCGACAGGTCTCCATAGGAATAACATTACGGAACTCAAGTCAATGAGAAAACAAGGCCTAAGCGGTTTGAATCGATGACCTAGTTTCAGGGACTATTTTCTTGCAAATCTAGACCAAAATCTTCGATCTCACCAATTTTAAGTCGTTTTATCTCGAAATAATGGCAAAAGATGAATCAATATGTGTTTTTGTAACTCCTGTACAAGAATAAAGCATCAATTATCAGTTTTAACAATCATAATCGCATCAACAGAAATTCACATATACGATAGCGTAACTTGGCGGCATAATGTAAACAAAGCAATGACAGTGGTTCTTTTTGAACTTCAAAACCATAATACTTATCTATATTATTCAATAATAATAGATCTACATGCTTTTGCTCAAGTTTCACGTATAGAATAGTAGTATTAGAATGTTCTGTATTTGTTGACGTCGATTGTCGATGTTAAGGCGTTTTCTCCACGAAACGGCGAATTTATATTGAATATAACTGTCTCTGTGTTAGTTCTATGTGAACTCGTACGTCTGCGTTGCTTAATATCACCCACACGATCCAGTCACTAGCAGCATATGCGTTAGTTCTAACTGAACTATAGCATTGTCCATCACATTGCTGTAGCGAAATCCTCGACTCAGTCACATATGTCAAAGTTCCCGCCGAACTCTGTTTTGACGATCAGTTTGTGGTACAGTTCTCCAGAACTGCTACGCCTGATAGTGCTGCGTACAAAGTTCATCGAATGTCAATGTTATTGTTGCAATCTTCTCGAAGACTAATGGAAACACTGGTCAGCATATGCTTTAGTTCTCCTCGTGAACTTAGCATTTCCTTGTACTGTGGACGCGAAATCATTGACTCAGTCACATATATTGAGAATATAGTGACCATCAGTATATGCTGCAGCTCCTCGCACACTGAGCATAGTTGACTGTTCGTACTGATGTCAATTGTTTCAGCTGTGATTCCTATAGTTCGTAGAAGGCAATAGATGACTTCTTTCCTCCTTCACATAGAAATCACTGATACAATATATCAATTTTATGTTTTATATTCAATAAAATTATTCGAAGTATTTTTCAAATTTAAATTTAAATCTATAACCTCATAGATTATATTATATCATTTTGTAAATGAATATAGTTTTGTTATTTTGTAAATCATGATCATTAATATGTCCCTATAGCATGAGTAATGTCAATAATATACATCTCCAGTACAAAGATCATTAATATGTCTCCTCAACATGAATAATGTCAATGAAATAACTCTTCAGTATAACAGATCATTAATATGTTTCGACAACATTAATAATCTTAATGATATACATATCTAGTATCAAACGATCATCAATAGGTCCCTATAACAAATTAATGTCAATGATAGTTTTAGATAGTTAATAGTTAATAATATATGCAATGTTCAATCATATGTCAATGTCAATGGAACAAATTAACAGTGTAATACATGATAATGTTCATCAATTATGTCATGAAACTCAATGAATTTTTATGCAACATTAAACCCTCATATGTACATGATTTTCAAAAGAACCTTTTGTGTAGACAACCTCTGCCTAGGCTACTTACATCTGAAATATATGTCATAACAATTAATGTAAATGCAGTTCATGACTTTCAATCAACATATTTCCACAATATATGATAACATTCCATCACAACCATGCACTATAAATGAACCATTTATCAACCTCTGACTATGACATTTAATCAATTATGATAACATTTTTCATCATATTATTTAGCTTTTAAATGAATTTTATGAATCATGCAATATTTAATCTATCATTTGTCAATGAATTTCAATGAATAACTATAACACATGCAACATCTACATCATACCTGTCAATGACTTTCAAATGAATAATATATGAACACATGCACACTGAACATTCATACACATTTTACAAATGAATAAATATCCAAGTCATTTACTGTTCATGATACTTCAACATGAATAACATTTGCTGACAATGATATCAATAGTGTATTTTATGCATTGTTTTAATTAATTCAGACAACCTCTATCTTTGATATTTCATGGCAATGATGATAATATTCATAGATTCTTGTTCATTTTTTATCGAAATTTCAAAATCATTAGATTTTATTTTCGAAATTGTTTTATGTGTTCATGAGAACATGTAAGATTTGGTTATTCCCACCCTCTGAACACACGTTCATTCCATCCCTATGGAATAACATCGGTTAGTGTCCCTAAATTTTTAATAACATGAGAATATGTAAAAATGAACTCATCCCAACCCTATGATTCCCCAAAAACTTGACTCCATCCATATGGAGTTGGCCACACAGTCCTGTTCCCAACAAGAACTATGTTGTACCACAACATGTACCATATAGGCCGCCATTATTATCATCCTTCTCCAAAGAGAAGACTCCTGAACAATATGTAGCATATAGTGTATGCATTACACATTTCCTGGAAGACACAACAACCAAGTTTTTTATGTGGCCTAATCCACCAGGTAAGTTTCATATTTGGTTGTGTTTGTTGAGAAAAATAAAATTTAAACATTTAACATTTTAAGGAAACTCTCAGTCAAACCTTATAGAATGTTGTTAGTCATCTGTGGTATCATTCATATCATCAATAGTAAAACATGTTATGCAGTGTAATATAGTACAATGTCTATACAATCTTAGCAATATTACTTAATTAATAATAGTATGATATATTGCAAAAAGTGGCTTATGATCTCAAAAAAATATATATGTTAATTACTCTTCAGCCTTGCTGAGTTACAACATACTTCCTCAAGTTAAACAACATATTAAAAAATATATTCAACTCTTCAGTCCTATTGAATTCAAAATAACAAATGAACGTAGATGCAGCTATCTATAAAGTAATGGAGTTACAGAGTAATTAGTTCATGCCATTTTATATTAGTGAGAAAGTCATTCCCCAATAGTTCATTAATGTTGTCTTACTACCATCAGTTACTCCCATTTCGCTGTGTAGCCTGCTGAAAATCAATTACACTACCTCAAGCTAGATATGTGAAACATTATACTTCCTCAATGATAATCATAAGTTCAACTATGCCTAGTATTCCTCTAGATAATTCAATAAGTATATGATAAAAAATAATAATCAGATTTTCCAGACTAACAGTGTTAACTCATGTTATCCGAACCAATACTGATCATTTGTCAAAAATAAATGTTGAAGATCATATCAAAAAATTATATATATTGGTTTAACTCATAGCTAAGATTTGTCATCGTGCTCTTGTGAAGTTAACATAACATATTTGTAAAAAAAAAATTGTGAAATCCCTATCATTATTATAGCTGACCTCCCAACGAACAGTTGCTTTTGTAAAAATAATCTAGTTCATTCAATACTCTAGGTATTACTGTTACCTCACCAGGTATCTTCTCCACTTGATAAGTAGTAGAAAGCAAATTATGTCTCGCTCAGCAAACAATAGGACAAAAAATAGGAAGAATCTTGCAGATCACTTTGACATAAATGAAAAAGATCTTCACGTCAGACATTACTTAAAATCTCCCGACGTTCAACTAATGCTTTTGCTTAGCGGAATATTTTTGAAAAGTTCAACATAGAATAGAACTTCTACAAAAGTATTATACGTTCGATCTCACAATTGAAATCAATCCACCGATCAGTCCTGTACATAGGTGAAAATCATTATTACTAACAGTTACTTCCTTCATTGTATAGCAACTCAGTTACTCCAATTTCACTGAAGATTTATCAGCTTAGAACATATGGATCAGAAAGTAATTAAATCAAATTGTAGTTTACAAGTATCAACTTTCTGTTTAGGTTTTTCATCCATATGAATCACAATCAAGAACATTATTTAGTTTTATTGTTAAACAAATAATTACTTTTATAATATATATCAAATTATTAAGTAATCTGAACATATAGAATAATTTCTTATTGAAAAATAAAAAATGTTTTAACATGTTAATTTAATTGTCTTATTTCATAATGTTAAATCAACTTATCTGTATTGTAATACACATAACAATATAGAATAGATACTTTAGATGTCCTAAGTATGTTAGTTATGCTTCTAAGTATCTTAGTCATCGAGTTACACATTTATTAGTACAAAAACATAAGACCTGAACCTTACCACAGTTCCAGTCAATGACGAAATGCTTCTGTGTAACCCCCGTCAACCACAACGACGATTAGCGACATTTTAAGACAAATCGATCATGGTAATCATGTTATGTCTAATTACGCTTCACGCGCCGGTGAATTATCTGTAACTACTGCTTCATACAAGCCAAAACAATTTAGCCTTATCGCTTCACGCGTGTCGCCGTCGACACCCGATAAGAAATTGAGTCCCGGCTCCCGTCTGCCGATTCTTATCGTCCTTACCGTATACTCGCGAAAAGTTTACGCTCGTCGAATAGAATTGCTCTATCGACCTTACGCAGCCATCTTTTCTCACCACTCGAGAGGTACAGGTTCGATAAATTACCTATATTTATGGAAAAAGAGTTTTTTAGCCTGCGAGAATTTAATAGAATCAATACGGTAATGCAAGTCAATGTGCTATTTTAAGCGTTTTTAGATTTTTCACGGCCAAAGAATAATGATTTTTGTACTTAAGAAAAGTTAATGCAAATTTAATGGTGTGTTCTAAATTGGATTAAATAACATCTTTGGTTATTTGCAATTTATCCGCTTTAATAATGTCCATTCTTACATATGCAAGATCTACCTCTTTCACAAATATAACATCTTCAAAGTCTTAGCGAAAGTGCTATAGTATTAGTTTTCAAGAACATAACATTTCAGTCGTTAGTGTGACAAAATTTAGTTCTTTTCAGTAGCTAAACAGTTTAAACTCAAAGTATTAAGTAACACCTGTTTTACGTCTCACCCGGTAATTTGTAAGCGTACCAAAACTTAACTTAGATAAATAGAAAAGTCAATGGTAAATAAATGAAATTGTTATTTGTTAGTGAGACATTCAGTCACCACCGGTGTACTTTTTTCGCTCTATGTCCCGATAGAATAACAATACATTAGTACCTGGCACCATTTTTCCTTAAAGTATTCACTTCCTTTGCTTATTCCGCCAGAAATGCTCCGTAGCATTTGGTAAGCAATAAGTGTCAAATTCACTTTATTATGGAAATGCTACTACGGTGTCAATACCATTCACTGTATCTCTGTAATACCAGAGAATTTAGTAACTTAAATAGTGGCGTAACTTACGATACAACCCGTTAATCTTGGCGCTAATTTAGTAAGGAACATAAATATTTCTTATGATTAGACCTCGAAAACCCTGTCGATTAGCTTTGGAGCTGTCGACTTGCGCTAGTGTTAATATTTGCTTCGTATTAACGCAATGGTTAGGCATGGCGCAATCGTTACTTATTAGTGGCGCAGCAACAAAGAAAGTTTTTGCCGAATGAGCCGAAGCACTCAGACGTCTGCGGATTCGTCGATCCTTCCGCAGTGTTCTTTGCTGTGATTGGTCAATTCTTTTATCTGACGTCATACTACCAAATATTGGATTTACGCTCCGCGCTTGCTGTCGCGTAAGTGGACCAGTACCAATTTCTCTCGAATGTAATAATTTAGGTTTTATTTTTGTTTTATTCACTAATAATACATTAGTGCGTCGATTTTGATCAGAAATAATCGGATCGAAAGGCAAAGGTTGTGAAATACCTTTCCTTCGTTCAGTTCTAGTTAATCGTGGAGCAATATCATCCCAAATGATTTTAGAATCAATTAATTTAACTTTATCACGGTTAACAACTTTCCGATCGTTATTAGGGCCTACCACAGTCACTACTGAACCCCGTGATCTAACGACTATGTAACCTGGATCGTATTTCCTCTCCAAAGGTCCAGCCTCATTTACAAATAAAACTACTTTATCACCAGGAGTTAGTTTTACTGCATTCGCCTCTTTCCTCAAGCGAGCAACATTATAATTTTGACTTTCTTTTAGATTTTTAACAACTTTAGCTAACGCCATAGATAAGTCATCTACACGATATGCTAAGTTCGAATCAATCGTCCCCGTCAATCGATACAGTAAAGAACTATGCTTCGTACATGGATGTCTACCATAGGTTAGAAAGAAAGGAGAATAGCCAGTGCTATCAGAAGGTACAGTACGATACACATATATCACATCAGGCAAATGGGTTTCCCATAGATTAGCACGAGAATTAACCAACTTTCTCAGAATGCTTTTTATGGTTCTATGATATCTTTCCACCATACCATTTGACTGTGGATGATAAGGTGTTGTATGTCTTACCTCTACACCTAATTCTTTAAAATGATTCATTATCAATTTATTTTTAAATTCCAACCCATTGTCTGAAATAAACATACAAGGTATTGCATGGTGAGGAATATAATCATTAAATATATAATCATGAATCCCCTTCGATGATTTATCTGGCAATGTTTTATATTCAACCCAACCACTACAATGATCTATAATAGATAGTAAATATCTATTACCACTAGTACTAACTGGATATGGACCAGATAGATCTGCAGCAATTACCATACCAGGTGCCTTAGGCAATGGCATTGATTGTGGATATGCACGTGTACGTTTACTACAGTTAACCACACAATTTGCACAATTGGTAATTAATCTATGGACATCTCCAGCCATACCAGGCCAACGAAAATGTTCCTGTAATCGTTTTAATGTTTTAGACATAGCCATATGACCTACCTCCGTATGAGCTATTTTTATCACAGAATTCCTGTATTTTTTTGGTAACACTAATCTAGGATACGTATCTTTCTTAGTAGGAGCTACTGTTGAATAAAGAAGATTATCCATTATCAAATAATTCTTTTCTTCATTCTCACCTAACGCATACTCTTTCATCTTTTTCTGTTCATTAATTACCTCATTATATGACAGTTCATAGTGTTCAAAAGGAATTACTTGTTCTGCTAAAAGTGAATCAAAAGCAAACATTTCTACTGGTTCTTTTGCTTCAGTATTAGGTCTTAATCTAGACAACATATCAGCCCAGACATTATCTACACCTTTCATATAAACAATTGGTGCTGAAAATTCTGCTAATAATACTGCCCAGTGTTGTATACGTGTATTACAAATTTCTTTAGTGAAAAAACATTTCAATGGAGCATGATCTGTATAGATAGTAAATTCTGCACCGTATAAGTAAGGTCTTAATTTTACTAGAGCATAAATAATAGCAAATGCTTCTTTATCTATAGTAGGATAATTACGTTGAGCAGGAGAAAATCTAGTACTGATTAAATGCACTGGTCTGTCTATTCCATTTTCATCTTCCTGTACTAATACAGCACCTAAACTGTACTCAGAAGCATCTGTATACAGTTTATATGGTTTAAAAGGATCAGGAAATTTCAACAGTACACAATCTAATAATAGCGTCTTCAACTCATTCCATGCAATTTCACAATCCATAGTCCATTCAAAACTACATTTATTACTAGTCAAATAAGTTATAGGAGCGACTACATCAGCATAATTTGGAATTAATTGTCTGTAGTATCCTGCCGATCCTAATAATCGTCTTACTTCTTTTTTACTTGTCGGTGAAGCCATATCTCTTATTGCAGTAATTTTTTCAGGATCCGGTTTCAGCCCTGCTGAACATACAACGTAACCTAAGAGTTTTACTTCCTTCACACCAAATTCACATTTAGATTCTTTAATAGTCATATTGTTATTTTGCAAGATAGTCAATATAGTAGTCACATCTTTCTCATGACTCTCCTCATCTGGTGAATAAATAATAATATCATCTAAATAAATTAGACAACATTTACCTAAATGTTCTGCAAAAATTAAATTCATCATTCTTTGGAATACTGCAGGTGCATTAGTTAATCCAAATTGCATACGCTTAAATTGAAACAATCCCATGTGTGTATTTATAGCTGTTTTAGGTCTGCTATCCTCATCTACCATTACCTGCCAATACCCTGATTTAAGGTCAATGGTGGTAAAAATTTTAGCACCATGCAACTGATCAAAAATGTCCTGTATCCTGGGTAAAGGATAAGCATCTTTAATAGTTATTGCATTTAATTTACGGTAGTCACCACAGAGACGTATAGTACCATCTTTCTTAGGCACCAACGTAACTGGTGAAGCCCAAGGACTACAACTAGCTTCAATTATATCCTCATCTAACATTTTATTTAATTCTTTTTCAACTATATGTCTTTTACTTAAAGGTATTCTATAAGGTCTCTGATTTATTGGGTATGCATTACCTGTGTCAATATGCATCTCAATTACCTTAATAGCTTTAAGTTTATCATTAGAATCAGGAAATATCAAGGGAAAATGCTTTTTCCAATAGTCTACTTCTAGAACTATTCCTGCCATTTTTCTATCAATTAATTCTAAACTACTCCATGGATGTACAATATCACATAAGGAAACAAATTTATTTCTGTAACAAATTTCAGCATTACACATTTCCATTATATCTGTCCCAATTAATAACTCAAAAGCTAATGATTCAACTACAAAGAAAGGACATAGCTCATTATAAATAGAAATATAAGTTATACCTAAAGTTGGAATTAAATGACCTGAGATTGATCTCAGCCTACTACCTGGATACAATTGTTTATGTGCTATTCCAATATCAACCAAATTTGGAATGCTTTTACATGTATTAAACTTTTAGCCGCACCTGAGTCTACCAGACCAGTTAATTTTACCTGATTAAAATCAATAGCAATACTCGGACGAGTATCAAGTGCGCTATTTAGTTTCCCGAAGCAGTAGAGTTTATATTACTACGCAGTAGTTTCAACTGCGGACAGTTTCTCATCAAATGCGGTTCATTACATATGTAACAAGTTAAAGTATTACGACTAGCACGCTGTGTCTGATACGCGTGTTCTATTTTAGTCGTCGACACCTGTGCGTGAGCAGTCGGCGTCGCTTTGCCATTGCTTCCTCGCTGTTGCTTTGACAGCGCATACTTTACTGTGTGCTCTCCGACTGGACTGAGTTTATTTTTAGATGTACTAGCCAATTGTGCCTTCGGCGCTACGTTTACGTGCGGCGACTCAAGACGTCTGCCCGCTGCAAAAGAATTGCCACCATACGCTGGCGCAACGTTTACCGCGTGGACATCCCCACGTGTACATTTCTCAGAAACAGTTAAGCGTTCTACACATCTCCTTAGTGACTTCAGTTCATTCTGGAGCGACTTTAGAGCCTGACTATCTTCTGATATCCCTGAACTAGCCTGAACTTTCTCAGCAGGAACCCTTTTCGACAATTTAGAAGAATTAAAATTTAGACTATCTATCTGACTAGTCATACTCAAATCTGTTAGTCTTGATTGAGCATGTCGTTGCTGTCTCAATACAGACCTATCACTTAGTATAGCAAGAGTGAAAGCTTCCTCTAATGATTTAGGCCTATTGGTTTCCACATACCACATAGTGTTGTCATCTAATAATGAATCAAGAAACCTTGATAGTAGAATTTCAAAGGTGTCAGTCCCCAAGGTAGCAGAAGGTAGTTTCCATCCCTTACTTGCAGCAGTTTTAAACCGTTGGCAATATGCTGCTACTGTCTCACCCTCATTCTGTACCATAGTCATTACTATACTTTTTAAGTGAGTTTTCTCATCAGCAGTTAACAAAGTTCTAGCAATTTCCTCTTTAATCTCATTCCATGACCTAGCACCTTTAGCTGTGAAAGCAGTGAATAACACTTCATGCAGTGTGCCCGTTGCATTTGAAAGTGCAAACCGAATTATATCTAAGTCAGAAACATCAGCAAGAACCCCAATCCTCTCAATAAGATCTACCCACTCTCTCAATGCACCTCTGTCAGTACCGTCCAGCATAGGCACAGACTTTCCATATGCTTTTAGAGCTCTTATCTTGGCTTCACTGCTCTTATGTTCTAAACTAGCTAACTCACGTTTTTCTCTACGTTCTTCTCTTTGATAGTCAGCTTCAGCACGTTCAGTAACCTCCAGTACTCTTTCTTCATTTTTTTCAGTTATGCTCTCTATGCTATCTGCCATAAACTTAGTCCATGCTTCTAATCTATCACAATCATCACTCAAAATTCCCAAATCTACTTGGTTCTGTAACCACAATCCAAATTGTTCACGTAAAGCATCCTCCTTTAATTGTGTTCTAGGCATTGTGAATGTGTAGTGTGTATTGTGTAGTACAAGTGTATTTAAATACAATATATTTAATAATATATTAACCTACCACAAGTCAAATGTCTTTAAATACGATATATCAACCTACCACAAGTCAAATGTATTCAAATACGATATATCAACCTACCACAAGTTAAATGTCTTTACATACAATACACCATATATCAACTTACCACAAGTCAAATATATTTTAATACAACATGTTAACCTACCAGAAGTTAAGTATTTTTTTTTTTCACGCTATTGAAATCCTCCTTGTAGCGGGTCAATGGGAAATTTAGTGTGTTGCGTAAAGCGCGGTAGAAATAGAGTCAAAGAATTATATCCAACCGACAGAATTTACCTGTACTGTAGTAGAAAAGTGAAAAGTCTCTCCGTATGTATTAATACGCTCCCATTTACTCCAAGGTTAAAGAAAATTACCGAAAGTAGTCCGAAAATGAAACAATTCTTGCGGCGACACGAGGCTTCAGACAGACGATAAAACTGTAATATTACAGTAATATCAACGTCAAAGACTAATCTAACCCTTAAGAAAAGACACTTTCGTCGGAAATTCGTCGACAAAGTAATTTAATTCAATTTAATCCTTGCAAAAAGTAAAAAGAATAGAGAATCAAATAGAAGAAAAACAACTTATCCACTCCAGCCAACCACCAGTCCCAGTCTATGTCTCAGTCCTCAAATCTCTCAACCTCAAGAAATTTTGAATTAAAAATAGCATATCAAATTAAATGAAATAAAAATACTATGTAATAATATAATTCCTAAAAAATAATTGTAGTACTACTCCTAACGTCAAAAATGAAACTACACGTGTATTGAAGTCACACCACGTGCGTTCAAGTCACCCACGTGCGTTCAAAAATAACAGTAGTCAGCTAACAATTAAATAAAGAAATATAAATGTGCAGTATCATAAAACTAATAAAAAGAAAATGCTACCGAAACACACCGAAACTATTTAACAAACCCTCTATAGTCAGTACTAACCAATCTCGGTAGTTTCTCAAGTCGTGGTCGCCATTTTGTAAACGTGCCGGCTGGTGGTGTGGGTGGTGTAAATAGGTCAAGTGAAAGCACTACAGGTAATGAAGGAAAACAGGGTAAGAATGAAAAGTAAGAGAGTGAGACTCTCTGGTTTATTGCTTATATAGGTTCTCAAGATTCAAGATGGCCGTTGTCACATGATCCTATTCATCAATCTCAGTACAATGCAGTGGTCACATGACTCACTCCTCCAATCAGAGTACAATGCAGTGGTCAATGATCATAACAATACCATGTGGGGGGGGAGGGGGCATGTGAGGTGACTCTTCCAAAGACTGTTCTTAGCCAAACTCGGAAGTGACACTCCCTCTAAAGACTATTCAATTATACAATGGGGGAGGGGGGGGGTGGGGGGGCTTGCGGGGGGGGGGCGGGGGGGTGAGGGGGGAGTGAATAATAGGGGGAATGGGGTGTTGTTAGGGGGGGGGGGGGGGGGGGGGGGCGGCAATGGGGGTTGGTGCGGGGGGGGGGGGGAGGGCGGGGGAGCGGGGGGGGGGGGATCCTCTATATGTCTTTGGGTTTTTATATTTTAACATTTATCATTATATAGACAGTTTGTAATTTATTATAGTAACTTCACCTCGGTTCACATGTATTATATCGGACAATTTTACATTATGATCTGTCTGAAGGTGGACCTCTTTACCATACAAATAATCATGGAATCGCTGTCACCCAAAACAGATGGCCAGCATCTCTTTCTCTATAATTGCGTATTTTGTTTGGGACGAATCCAATGCACAAGAAGCTAGAGCTATCGGTTTGTTATTCTGCATAATGACAGCCCCTAATCCTGACTGACAGGCATAGACTTGTAACACGATCAGCTTGTTTACGTCATAGTAAGCTAGTACTGGTGTGCTTTGCAATTTAGGTTTTAGCATTTCAAATGCATCTGCCTATTCTTTCTGCCAGTGCCATGCGACGTCTTTGTTCAGGAGCGTGCACAGTGGTTTAGCAATTTCTGACAGGTTGGGTATGAACTTATGGACACCATTCTGCGTTAGTCCGTGGCCCACATATGTAACAGCTGTTCTGCAAATTTAGGATTTTGTGGGGTTCAATTTAAGGTTGACAGACCTTGCTCGCAACAATACTGCTCTAAGTCGCTCATTATGCTCCTCGATCGTAGAACCATAGATGAGGATATCATCTCTCACCAATGCCTACTCTGAGTAGATCACCCATGATGCGGTGCATCTCATGGATGAAAATGTCACCCGCTGTTTTTACCCCAAAGGGGATTCGAGTGTAGCGATAACACCCCCACAGAGTATTAAACGTGCATAGGAGCGAGCTGGGATAGTCTAATTCGATCTTTCAATATATTTCTTTCTCCAATTATTTATTCAATCATGGTGGTCGGATAGGGCCTCTAAGGATTGCAAGGTTGAGTTTAGTTGGATCCAGACAGATCCTGATACCTGTTGCTTTCTTAACTATGGTGATTGAATTCACTCATTCTGTCGGTTCGACTTGTTCGTTAATTACCCCCAACTCGATCATGCACTCTAGCTCTGCTTTTACGTTATTTTCAACTGCATAAGGGATACACTGAGGGGGATCTACTACTGGCGTTATACTCGTATCAACATGAATTACAGCATCTGACTTTATCAGCCCCAGCCCCCTGAAAACATCAGCATACTCGCTTACCACAGTTTCTGCATCTTGTCTGGTGCTTCGATGGCCCATATCAAGCCTGTCGATCCTAGTGATCAGTCCCAAAGTCACACAGGTTTCCTTTCCTATGATCCTCGGATGATCTGGAAGACGACATCATGTCCATTGATGTTGACGATCACCTCCCCATCAGGCTTGAGTCACTGTCCAGAGAAGGCGATGAGGCTACACCTGAGCGCTGTCATCTTGGCTCCCTCCATGCGATCAAACACTGCTTGGGGCAACACATCGTGTCGAGCTTGAATCTCGTCGCCTGTCCCTTGATCGTAAAGCCCTGGACCCACAACTTCCTCCTATCGGTATCTTTCTCCAGTTTGCCCACGAACAAGTCTGCCATTAGCTCGTCCATCCGTGTGCTGTCATGTGATGGCTCCTGGTTGTGAGGCTCCGAGACACTCATCGATAGCTCACTAATCGAGGTCGGCCTGCCATGGCAGACCTTGGCAAAATGTCCAACTTTCCTGCAGGACATGCATGTCTTTCCCTGTGCTGGGCATGCTCCCGGACGGTGCGGGTATCCACAATTACTGCACAAGCCGCTGTCCGTGTTGTTGTTATGGGCGCCTCTCCGACTCCAAGATGGCATGACTGATTGTGCTGGTCGGGCATCTCTGCCATTTGTAGTAACTTATTGCGAAGGGTAAAATTTTTTACACCGGCCACAATCCTTTCACGTAGCAGCGAGTCTTGAATCTGGCCATACTCGCAATCCATTACCCTGTATCGAAGTGCTGTCAAATACACTGACATGCTCTCACTGGCTTAGTTATGGGTATTGAATTTATATCTGGTAATAATAATGTTCGCTTTACCCATGTAGCAGTATGTCCTGAACGCTTGCACTAGTGGTGCAATCCTGTCTTCGTCACTCGGGTCAAACTCCATGTTCGAGAACACTCGCTGGGCATCTGGTCTGGCCACATGGAGAAAGATGCAGTATTGCACCCTCTCCAGCCGAGTTTCCACGCCAGCTGCCTTTGCATATATAGAATATGACCTGAACAATTGTTTCCAATTACTTGAGACGTCACTATCTAGAAATAAAGGCCTAGGAGCCTTCAGGCTGGGAATTTGTATGGCGTGGGCGTTGGACATGTTTTCCCTCTGTCTGACACCATGTAATAAAGTGAGTCTGGACACATTGATGTGTAAGTCGCTACTGGCTTTATTCTGAGTCCACCATCATGGTGCTTGTCACCCTACACTGGTCCCTACCACGGGCTATATGCACACATCACACCACAGTCGAGTGCATCTAGCCGGGCTCTCTTCCCGCCTTGGGTTAATTACTAGGGCTAGCTATCGAATGCACTGGTTAGCGTATCGGTTATAGGCGGTTCTAATTCCGCTAGTCGGCGCCTGCATCGCCTTACGTTGGTTGAGTTCTTTCGTTATGCAGGCGCGAACCGCTAGTCGGCGCCACGGTCATCGATATAACAAGCGAATGGGCGTGATCAGACGGTCACACCACAAGGCCTACTGGGATTCAGCATTCGAGATTTTTCTCCCACACTTGTGCGTTGCCGTCTGCTTTAGCGGGACTTAGGCCAACATATATAAGATCATTTTGTGTGTATTGTTGTTGGTACATTTTTCTTTGTTTGTTCAAGTGCTTTTATTCCTCTGGATAACATGTTGTCAGTGCTAGTGCACTGGCCTTCCAGCCCAAAGACCCTATTTTTAATTCTTTTTTTATTGAGGCTGTATTTATACCGTCCATAGCATATAAGCCTGGATACCCAGGCTTGTTTTCAATGCTGGCAGTTGTAGTGTTGGTGTTATCTTACCACACAGTGGCTGCTGATAAGGTATTTGATTGCCTGCATTTCAGTAGCAGATAGATAATTGGTTGGTATGGTTAATAGCCTATGTTAGTTTTTTTGGATTTTCTTGGTATATATGTATTTATTTTTTCTACTCTTATTACTAGACTAGCCTACTCCTATTTACATATCATAGGCTTGTATGTAGCTGTGTGGTGTGTTATCTGGCTACTTTTGGCATGGTTACCTTCCATTGGGCGTCCCGCTGGTGGGCCGTGACATATCACATGCCCCTTTGCAATGCAGCTTATTGGGGGTTTCCTAGCCATATTTTGCACAGATATTTTTTGTAAGTTTTTAGGTCAGGAATTTGTCGTTCCTTTACCGTTTGGGCATTCCACACCTTGGCAGCCATTTCTATAATACTAAGATGGCTCACTCCCTATCTCTCCCATAGTAATGTAAATTTTGCAGTGCCACCTTGTGGTGGCTGCTGGTTGGTGTTTCACATCTAAACACATACAATTATATTATACATGAGATAGGTAAGTATGAATACACATCAATATGAAATTGCTATGAACAAATGAAGCGTTCAGGCGCAAAACCATGTAAATGCCAATCCAAAAATGTAGTTTAGATAAAGCATTTGCACCTGAAAATAATTTTAATTCTCATCGATTCCATATTTCATATGATCACATGGTTATGAAGCAATGAATAACAGAGAAGAAATATAAAAAAATTACTTTTTTGAGGGTTTAATTCCAATGTTTATCTCCATTTTTTGGGTTGGTGTTTACAGGGTTTTGCGCCTGAACTCTTCAAATATACAGCATCATCATCAGCATCGCCATCATCACACATCTTTCACATTCATATATACATTTATACATATAATATAGCACCTGTTTAACCAAGAGAACAGCCAGCGCACCAAGTAGTGGGTTTGATCATTTTGATTATACAGTACAGGCTGAGTGAGCCATCTTAGTATTATAGGGTCTTTGTCCAGCCCTAATAACAAGTGCCTCTACACAGTAAACAAATCTCCAACAATATATAGATAGACGATTACAGGGAAATAAGCAAAACATTGATACATGAATGATAGGTAAAAAAGAAGATATGAGAAAAAAGAAACATATACTTTAGTTGATTAAGCAGGGGAAATTTCAATCGTGGATGATTGGTCTTCCTCATTCCACTGCTCACTACTCTATCCTAATAATGCCAAGCGCCTGGCCAGTAAGCGACAAATATCAATTTTAAGTCATTGGTTTGACTTGAGTAGGGTTCGAATCCCACAACCTAACTAAACGGGAAACGGGAGACGGACCCTCAACTCATTCGGCGATCCCATATTGGTGATCATTCACTCAGGGGAAGTGGACAAGTGCTGACAGTCATGTCTATAGTTACAGCATGTCGACTAGCAGCTGTGTGATTCTGACTGAGAGTAATGGTGGTTAAGGCTTCACCCCAGATTTGTTCTCGGAATCCCCGGGTTGGATAAAGGGCAGACGGATAGGTCAGTGAGCAGGTAGTCGGGGGGGGGGGGCGGGAGTGGCTTTGTGGCTAACTGAATGGTGTCTAGAGTGGCTGGGTGGGATGGCTTACGTGGATGGGTTGGAGTGGGGTGAGTCAGGGCGGTGTGGGGCGATGTGGATGCGGGATGGGGCAGTGCGAGGGGGAGGTGCGGTGCGGCACGGTGCATGGCGGTGCGGTGCGGGGCAGGACAGAGGCGGTGCGGGGCGGGACAGAGGTGGTGCGGGGCAGGGCGGGACAGAGGCATTGCGGGGCAGGACAGAGGCGGTGCAGGTTGGGACAGAGGTGGTGCGGGACGGGACAGAGGTGGGGCAGGGCGGGACAGAGGCATTGCGGGGAAGGACAGAGGCAGTGCGGGGCAGGACAGAGGTGGTGCAGGGCAGGACAGAGGTGGTGCGGGATGGGAAAGAGGCGGTGCAGGACAGGACAGAGGCGGTGCAGGGCAGGGCGGGACAGAGGTGGTGGGGGGCGGGACAGAGACGGTGCGGGGTGGGACAGAGGTGGTGCGGGGCGGGACAGAGGTGGTGCGGGGCAGGGCTGGACAGATGCATTGAGGTGCAGGACAGAGGCGGTGCAGGGCGGCACAGCGGCAGTGTGGGGCGGGACAGAGGCGGTGCGGGGCAGGGCGAGACAGAGGCGGTGGGGGACGACCCAGAGGCAGTGGGGGACGGGACAGAGGCAGTGGGGGACGACCCAGAGGCAGTGCGGGGTGGGACAGAGGTGGTGCGGGGCAGGACAGAGGTGGTTCGGGGCAGGACAGAGGCAGTGTGGGGCAGGGCAGGACAGAGGTGGTGCAGGATGCCACAGAGGCGGTGCGGGGCGGGACAGAGGCGGTGCGGGGTGGGACAGAGGTGGTGCAGGGTGGGACAGAGGTGGTGCGGGCGGGACAGAGGCTGTGCGGGGTGGGACAGAGGCAGTGCACGGCGGGACAGACACGGTGCGGGGCGGGGCGGCACGGTGCATGGGACCGGGCAGGGTGGGCCGGTGGGGGAGGGGGCGGTGCAGTGCGGGGCGGGGCAGGCGGAACGTGGCGGGGCGGTGCGGGAGGGGGCGGTGCGGTGCAGTGCGGGTTCGGCACGAGGCGGTGCGGGGCGGGGCGGTGCGGAGCGGTGCGGTGTGGGGTGGGGCAGCGCGGGGCAGTGCAGTGCGGGTGCGGGGCGGTGCGGGGCAGTGCAGGGGGCTGCGGGGCGGTGCGTTGCGGGGCGAGGTGGGGCGGTGCGGGGCTGTGTGAGGCGGGCCGGGGCAGTGTCGGACGGGGCGGTGCGGGCGGGGCAGAGCGGGGCGGGGCGGGGCGGGCGGGGCGAGGCGGAGCGGGGCGGGGCGGGGTGGGGCGGGGGGGCGGGGCGGGGCGGGGCGGGGCGGTGCAGGGCGGTGCGGGGGGCGGTGCGGTGCGGTGCGGTGCGGTGCGGTGCGGGCAGAGCGGGGGGGGGCGGGGCGGGGCGGCGGGGGCGGGGCGGGGCGGGGCGGGCGGGCGGGCGGTGGCGGGCGGTGGGGGGCGGTGCGGGGCGGGGGCGGTGCTGGGCGGTGTGGGGCGTGCGGGTCGGTGCGTTGCGGGGCGTTGCGGGGCGGTGCGGGGCGGTGCGGGGCGGTGCGGGGTGGGGCGGTGTGGGGCTGTGTGGGGCGGGGCGGGGCGGTGTCGGGCGGGGCAGCGCGGGGCCTTGCAGTGCGGGTGTGGGGCGAGGCGGTGCGGGGCGAGGCGGTGCGGGGCGAGGCGGTGCGGGGCGAGGCGGTGCGGGGCGAGGCGGTGCGGGCCCATGCGGCACGGCGCATGGCGGCACAGTGCGGTGCGGTGCGGTGCGGTGCGGTGCGGTGCGGTGAGGTGCGGTGCGGTGCGGTGCAGGGCGGTGCGGCGCGGGGCTGGGCGGGGCAGAGCGAGGCGGGGCGGGGCGGGGTGGGGTGGGGCGGGGCGGGATGCGGTGGGGCGGGGCGGACCGGGGCGGGGGGGGCGGGGCGGGGGGGGGGGGGGGGGCGGGGCGGTGCGGGTGGCTAGGAAGGTGGACATGCCGTCCTCGCTCTCTAATATTGATCTGTCCGGCACCGTCTCCCTCAGCATCCAACGGCGGCAGCACCCACAGCTCCCCCCCCCCCCCCCCCCCCCGCCACCCTCCCCTCCCCAACCTGCCTCCAGTGCCAGGCAGCCCGGAGAGCTCCAGCAGAAGGCTCAGTAGGTAGGAGCGCCCGCACCGCGACACTCCAGCACCCTGTAGGTAGGGAACCAATGCAGGTAGGTGATAAAGCTTTGTTTCACCTCACGTCTCCAAACCGCACCATCACGCCGCCATAGACTTAGCAGTCCTCCCACCACCACAACCCCCTGCACACACCCAACAATTCCACACACCCTCTACACCCCCACACCTCCACACATCCACATACACACATATGTTTGCAGTAAACATGTGAAGGATACTAACTATCAATAACAACAACGCCTTCCAGCCAAGAAATACATTCCATATGTGTTGTGGTGTGTGTGTGGATATGGGTGTGGGTGTGGGTGTGGGTGTTGTGGGTGGGTGGCGGGAGGGGGGAAGGGAGGGAGGGCGGGGTGGGGGACTGGTGCTAACAGATGGTGTGTGTAGGAAGAAGAAAAGAGGAGGTGTGGGGTGATGGGTGGGGGGCGCAGAATGGGTCGGGGAAGGGTGGGGGTCGGGACCGGGGCTGGGGCGGGTCCGGGGCCAGGGCCGGGGCTGTCCCAGGGTTGGGGCCGGGTAGTCACCACTGTACGGCGGCGAGCCGTTCCGGGGCCGGGGCCGGGGCCGGGGCAGGGGCCGGGAGAGAGGCGGGGCCGGGGTGGGAGGGAGGGAGGGGGGACGTCCGTGTGACGACATGGCTGCAGGAGTGACTGGCTGGCCGGCTGGATGCATGCCGGGCTGCGACGCCAGCAGCAGCTGACACAGACGCAGGAGGCTTTTCTGTCTGCTCCAGGAGCCAGCGGGCGGTAGGTACGCTGGCAAAAGGGCAGGAGGAGCAGCAGCAGGAGTAGGATAGCTCCAGTGTTGGGGCTGCACACAGTTGACGTTGACATTGTCACAGTCCTCTCCCTCCTTTCCTTCCTCCCCTCATCATCACCCGCCCCCCCCCTCCTCCCTCCCCCCGTATACACAGTCTAACCCAGGTCATCAATGGCTGCTCCAACAGCCAGCATGGATGGCAATGACATCATCCAATTGCCGCATCCCTCCAGCCGCAGGACCCTGGGAGCCTTCACCCCCCACCCACCCACCCTCACCCCCACCCCTACCCATAACCGCCCGCTCACCACCACCACCACAACCCCTCCACCAGACCAGCCACTACATTCTTCCTCTATCCACCACATCGGTCCCCAGACTCCCATCCAAATTGGCTACAACGCACACTAAGCCTCGGTCTTTACATCCCTCCTTTCCTTACTATCTAGATTCCCCCCCTTCCTCTCTCCATTTCTTCATTCTCTCTTTCCTTCCTGCCTTCATTCCTTCCTCCCTCCCCTCCTCCGTCCTGATATGACCTTAGATGTTGCTAGGACGTAAAACAACAACAAACAAACAAACAAACCCTCCCCTCCTTCCTTCCTCCATATCTCCCTCTCGACCCCACTCTTCCTCTCTTCCCTCCCTCCACCCTCCCCTCATTATTCATCCCCACCTTCCTTCCTTCCTTCCATTCCCCCCCTCTATTCACTTGTCCCCCCAATCCTCTCTTCCTCCCTCAATCCTCCATCCCCTAACCCCCACCCCCTTCATTCCGTACCCCTCGTTCTCTCCCCCCCCCCCTCCCCCCAATTCTGCCCCCACTCCCTTATTTCTTCCACCCGAGTCCTCCCCTCCTCACCTCCTTCCCTCCCTTCCCCATTTCTTCCCTCCCTCACCCTCCCATTTCTTTCACCCCAAATCCTCCCTTCCTTACCACTCCTTCCCTCCCTTCCTCCCATTTTTCTCTCACTCCGTCCTTCAATTTCTTCTACCCGAATCCTCTCTTCCTCACCTCCTTCCCTCCCATCCCCATTTCTTCCCTCCCTTCCCCTCCCATTTCTTCCACCCAAATCCTCCCTTTCTTACCCCTCATTCCCTCCATTCCCCCCATTCTCCCCCCCCAATCTCTTCCTCCTTCAACTCCCCTCCTTCCCCCTTCCCTCTTCCCTCCCTTCCCCCACTATTTCCCTCCCTCTTCCCATTTCTTCCTCCCTCTTTCCCCCCTTCCTCCCCCTCCCTCCCTTCCCCACCCTTCTCTCTCGCCCTGCTCTAATCTCTTCCTCCTCAATCCTCCACTTTCCCCCTATTCTCCCCTTCCCTCCCTTCCCCCACTCTCCCCTCCCTCCCTCCTCTAATCTCTTCCTCCCTTAATCCTCCTCTCCTTCCCCCTTCCCCAATTCTTCTCTCTCTCCCTCCTCTAATTTCTTACTCCCTCAATCCTGCCCTACGTCTTCCCTTCCGTTCCTTCTCCTTCCTCCCTTCCCCCACTCTCCCATCCCTCCCTCCTCTAATGTCTTCCTTCCTTAATCCTCCCTTCCTTCCCCCCTTCCCCCATTCTTCTCTCTCTCCCTCCTCTAATTTCTTTCTCCCTCAATCCTCCCCTCATTCTTCCGTTCCGTTCCTTCCCCTTCCCCCCATTCCCCCACTCTTCCCTCCCTCTCTCCTCTAATCTCTTCCTCTCTCAATCATTCCCCCTTCCCCCCTTCCTCCCTTCCCCCATTCTTCTCTCTCTCCCTCCTCTAATTTCTTCCTCCCCCAATCCTTCCCTCCCTCCTCCCTTCCCTCCCTCACTCCTCCCTCACTCCTCCCTCACTCCTCCCTCACTCCTCCCTCACTCCCCCTCCTCACTGCCCACTCACCTCGCTCTCACCTGTCCATGCTCACAACACCACCCTGTGCAGCCCTGCTATCCCTCCAGGTGGCACAATTCTCCCGCGTCTCCTTGACCCGGCGTTGATGCCCAGTTCTCTTACCTGCTTAATGCTCATACCCGTCAAATATTTAACTGCAGATTTGTTGTGACAATGTATTTTGCATAAGTATGAACTTTAATTTAATATAACATTGGTTGCTCAGCTGGAAGATCACCCCTTGGGAGAAGCCATGTAGTTGCCTTACTACATGTTTCCGGTGAAATAAAACTCCCCTGCCACCAGGGTGTTCTCTGTGGCGTTCTCTGTGGCGTTCTCTGTGGCGGAGTGGTTAGAGTGTCTGACTTTTTTCTTGGTCAGACTCATAATCTGAATGTTGGTGGTTCGATTCCCCATGCCCCCACCTCTGCCAATTTGGATTTCCACTGCTGTGGATAACTTACAGCGTCATCAAAGGCCATTTGCTCTCATACCATGTCTATGTGGTGTCGGAGGTTAAAAATCCCTTGGGTCGGTAGACGTGTAGGCTCGGGCTTTCTATCGACAAACTGTCTAATGGTGAAAACAAGTCTATTCAGGCTTATCCATAATAGGCAGTATAAATCTTCAAGAAAAACCCTTAACCATCATGAACAAACCATCAACACAACAAACATCCTACACTACTATCAACCTGTTTAAACACATTGAACATTATATAAAACAGACAAAATGTCTTGTCAACTATAAACTTACCCTGTTTTATAAGAGAAAAAATGTAACCCTCAACGATTGTTTGAGTTGCCCCGAATATACACTTTCTACTCGGTCCTGCTCCCCATTTTTGCATGAACTAGAGTGACTGGTGCTGTACATTATACAGCAGGAGCCACTCCCTTAATTCTACAGGATCGGTACTGTAACTAATAGAGCACTGATCAAACTTAGATTATTTAGACTGTCAATTCCAATAGTAAGAAGGCCGGAAGACCAGTCCTCCGGGGCTGACAAATGTCATATTCAGATGAATAAATAATTTACCAAAAAAACACAAATCACTGCAAATAGCCTGGTGAACTGTTAGTATTACCGGGACGAGCAGTGACCTGGGACGCATTGATTTAAAAATAGACGTACATTTAAAACAGTGTGACCATATTTCTACTCAGATATATAAGGTGCGTTGGCCGAGTCGGTAGAGCGCAGGCTTCCCATGCAGAAAATCGGAAGTTCGAATCCCTGCCCAGTCAAACTGATGACTTATCAAATTGATACTTGTCGCTACCTAGCCTGGCACTCGGCATTACTACTTGTTAGCCCAGTGTCAGGATAATGTGAATGAGTGGGATATCGGGGAGTGGTGCTGGTGGCCTGATTTTGGCAAAAATGCGGGTGCATTATGAATATAATATACAATGTATGTGGACACTTTGATTATTGATTTTTTTTAATGTATATACAGTATAACCCCGATAAACCAATCTAGGTTAAACCAAACGATTGGGTAATCCAAACTTTTTTCGGCGGCCCTGAAAAATACTACCATTTATCATATAAAAAGTCTCAGATGACATTATAACCAAATGAAAGTTTGGTTTAACCATACCGGAAGTGGCCTGGGGCTGGCAATTTTGTTTGAATTAACCGATAATTTGGATTAACCGACTTTGGTTTAACCAAACTTTTTATGTGATAAATGGTAGTATTTTGCCGGGGCACCGAACAAAGTTTGGATTAACCAGTCGTTTGGTTTAACCGAGCTTGTTTTTTTTTTTATGTTTATATTAATTTTTTTTTATTGAGGCTGTATTTATACTGTCCATAGCATATAAGTCCGGGTACCCAGGCTTGTTTTCAATGCTGGCCAGTTGTAGTGTTGGTGTTATCTTACCACACAGTAGCTGCTGATAAGTTATTTGATTGCCTCCATTTCAGTATCAGATAGATAATTGGTTGGTATGTTAGTTTTTTTTTGGATTTTCTTGGCATATATGTATTTTATTTTGTTCTACTCTTATTACTAGACTAGCATACTCTTATTTACATATCATAGGCTTGTACGTAACTGTGTGGTGTGTTATCTGGCTACTCTTGGCATGGTTACCTTCCCATTGGGCATCCCACTGGTGGGCCGTGACATATCACATGCCCCTTTGCATGTGGATGGTTTAACGGGGTTGTAATGTATTACCCCCATCACAGCCTATCCAGCTGTGAAACCATTATCTCCACTCCACCCTTGGGTGTTATATAAACTCCCCAACCCTTCCACTTCCGGTGGGAGAGGAGTGGGGTACAGGGGTGCAGTGGTTCCAGTGCACAATGTTTATCTATATTGGCGTAAAGTTGAGAAATTGGGAGAGAATGAAAAAAAACACCAAAGAAGATGGCAGCCACCTAAAGCTCTCGATTCACCTTTTAAATCTATTAATCTACATGATTTCATAAATGATTCACTCCAAAAGTAGCAGGCTATAAGGCTGTTCACACTGGCGAGTTAAGTCGGCTTAACTAATTTGCCTCCTTTAGTTCGACTCAAATTGGTCGTGTGGATGTGATGTTGGGGCGACTTAAGCCTGAGTCGCCTCATCTAGTTCGCTTCATCTAAACCACCTCGCAAGGTAGTTTAGATGAACTGAACTAACTTAAGTCGGCCCATCTAGCTTGTGTGGACGGTAGCGGTTTACTTGAAGCGGATTAAGCACGTCACACTATATAATATAATTTGGTCTATGAACTGGCTAGAGGTGTACAGATATTTTGTTCATGATTTATTTTTAGGTTTTCACTGGCCAGCAGAAGTTTTGATCGTTCCAAAACAATACGATTCAGTCCATACATATCTAGGTCGAACCCACACTCTCTCGTGGCGACGTCGACTAACCGAAACTGGTGCTGGTTAGTATGGACTCGCTCATGCTCAGATATCGATTTCAGCCTTAAACCGCCCCAAGTACTGCTTGTGTGGACAGGACGCCTAGTTCGCCTCCTCTAGTTCGCCTTATCTAGTTCGGCCTAAAGTTGTGCTGTGTGAACGGGGCTTATGATATATACACATTTGAACACAATATTTAGCACATCATGTGGTTATTTCTATAACCTATCCTGCTGACTCTGTTTCCTATGGGTTGTTTAGCAGCCCTGTCACAGAGACAGGGCTGTGGGAGCAACTAGGTGATGGGCGGAGGATGCGTGGTCGGTTGTTGGGGTTTTACGTCCTGGCAACATGAGAGCAGAGTGTGCCTAAGTAACCGTGGTGGTCGGGGAACAGTGGGCAGGGTGGCAGGGTGGTAGGGTACATTAACACTGGTTCCACGACATAAGCTCACAAGACAAAAGCTCACAAGACAAAAGCTCACAAGACAAAAAGCTCACAAGACAAAAAGTTCACAAGACAAAAAGCTCACAAGACAAAAAGCTCACAAGAAAAAAAGTTCACAAGTCAAAAGCTCACAAGACAAAAAGCTCACAAGTCAAAAGCTCACAAGACAAAGGGTCACAAGACAACCTCACAAGAAAAAAGCTCACAAGACTAAAGCTCACAAGACAAAAGCTCACACCCTTATTTGAGAAAGAGACAAAAGCTCACAGGCTTTAATCAGAGGTGTTACCAGAATAAGTTGTTCTCAAACCTATGACACATCATTTCACGCCTCCTGAATCACACATATTAGGTATGTGACTAATAGTAATACATTTAAATTCATGTGATTCATTTAAATTATCTTGGTCAACTATAGCTTTGTGGTTAGTATATGTTTGATTAATTCAGTCAGGTGTGACAGGGTGGAGGTTATACTTTGGTAATTGTTGTTGTTTAATTTACTCTTGTTTTTTTTTTCTATCACGGGGCCAGGGGGAATTTGAGAAGAGGGGAAGGGAGAAGAGGGAGATGTACCTTCTTAAGTTTTGTTGGCTGGCCACGGTGGATCGTAACGAATAGTAGTAATTTAGAATTGAATAAGAACTTAAAAAAGAATAGCACTGTTCTTTTGAATATATACACATACCTATCTACATATAAAAAGCGTAGAAATCTGCCGGAAAATTGTTGATTCAAGTGATTGGTAGGAATTTAAAAACACCAGCGGAAGCTATGGAGCTTGACAGAATGTATTGTAGCAACATCTAGGAACATCTAAGGTCATATCAGGATGGGTACCAAAGTGTTGCAGTGTGCACTCATCATGGCAACCTTGTAGTGCTGCCCCACTGGGACACCAGGCCACTGGCACCATGACCCTATATCCGACGCAGTCACATTATCCTGATACTGTGCTAACCAGTCCTTGTCCTGTCCTATTAATGCCAAGTGCCAGGCTAGGCAAAATTCAGTTCCCAGTTTAAACTTAATTTCTCGGCATGAGTCACACAACTTCTTTGTCTTGCGCCAACAAGGTGAGGCATGCACCTGCAGCATTATTGACGCCAGGTGTCGTCGGGTGAACATGTGGAATCTAGTTCACCCCCCACCGAATCTGGGTCAACCTTACAGAGCTGCTCACTGGCATCCAGATCTGGACCGACTCATTGCAGACACGCAGTACTGTGCACATGTTGCTACGTTACAAATAAAGGAGGTGGTGCCTTCTCTTTAGTAGAATGACACTTGCACCATATGCCGTCATTTGACCGAGTCAAGCCAATGACTCACAAAACTTATTCTTGGCACTTCCTAGCCTGGCGCTCGGCATTACTAGGGCAGGATAGGATAAGGACTGGTTGGCTCAGTATCAGGATAATGTGACTGAGCGGGATATTAGGTTATGGTGCCAGCAGCCTGATCTGCCAGTGGGGCAGCACTATGAAGTCACCATGTGTGCACACTGCGGCAAGTCGGTACCCGTGCTGATATGGCCTTAGATGTTGATAGGATATAAAACCCAAACAACTGCCAAAAAACAATCAAACAACAAACTATGACGCCATCGCCTCCTGTAATTTTGACCTTGTCTCGTAAGTTCAATTGTGCAGTCAGATTTTGGCACAAATTTAATTAAACACGTCAAAATTATGTTCGATTTCATTATTGCTGTCATTTAAGAGAAGCTGAATACATTTTGTTTTATGAGTATGTCGACTCAGTTACATATTGCTGAAGTCTATGGTGTCAATAGTTTGCACGTGCTTGCCAACATTTAATTGACACGTTTTCGCTTCAAATATCTCTAAAGATTAGCCATGTAAAATAAATAGTTACTTCAAAATAAAATTAAGTAAATTATAACGATCAATCAGATGTTTTTATCTCAGAAAATTGTGGAAACTCAAGACCATTGGACTGTACAACTTTAAGCAAAAATTTACTTCAAACGAAAGTGAAGTAAATTATACTGATCAATTATCTAAAGAACTTTAAAAAAAGAAAGAAATTAAGGCAACAACTCAAGATCTTTGAGTTTTGTTACTTTGACCAGACGCGATGGCCAAATGAGTTGCGCATTCGCCTGCAGTTCTGGTAGACCGAGTCAAACCAATGACTTAGAAATTAACACTTGTCGCTACCTAGCCTGGCACTTGGCATTACTCTGTTACTAGGACAGGGCAAGGAGCAGTGAAATGAGGAAAACCAATTTCCACAATTGAAATTTCTCCTATGCTATTTTGAGTCACTATTTTATTTATACAATATTGTTGCTCTCAGTCTCATACCCTGTGAGGGGTCGACAGAGTACAAATAAAATCACTGTAAAAAAATGTATTGTCATTGCCAAAACCCCATACATAATAAAACTAATGTACACAAAAATAACCCCAACAAAGTCTGAGTTTCAAGTCTACGTGTTAGCTACCTGTGTGCTGCATCATCCAATTATGCAAATGAGCAAGCTGCATGCTATGCTCATTACCATGTCTCACACCTGTGCACACCTGGAGAACGCTAATTGCCACGCAGGGACATGGTCACTTAACACCGGTGTAGAATGTCTATATATATAGACACTCTACACCGGTCTCTCTCTCACTCTCTCTCTCTCTCTCTCTCTCTATATATATATATATATGTATATACATATATATGTATATATAGCTTGGATATATCTCAATATCCTGGTGTAGGGACGGCGCGGACTCCCCTCTTCCCCCACCCCTTTGGGGTTATGGTTGACGGCCTTGTTGCACCAGGCGGGAATCGGTCTGGCGATGGCACAGAGTCTCCCTCTGTTGTTAACTGTTACTACTATATATATATATATGTTCTGATCTAATTACCACCCGGACTCGCCAGAAAGCGCTGTCGCACCAAGCGAGAGGTGGGCGTGCTTATCGAGACGGTCACTGCCAGCCCGACACAGACGAGAGCACACATACTTATATATATATATATTTATATATATATATATATATAGACACTCTACACCGGTGTAGAGTGTCTATATATACATATATATATATATACATATATATATGTATATATATAGACACTCTACACCAGTCTCTCTCTCTCTCTCTATATATATATAAATCCTCTCTAACCGACCACCTCCACAGATCGACCACTCCCCTATAAAACCATTGGAACGATAACAACAACAAAACTCATAACCGACCACCTCCGTAAATGGACTATTTAATGTCGGTCCCATGGTCAGTCGATTTAGAGAGGTTTTACTGTATGTATATATATATATATATATATACTCAATAATTCACAACACGACAAGGAACTACATGGTATGGGAATTTATTTAGCAATAAGTTGGTGAAGAATACAGTTCAAGTCAAATGTCATGTTATCGAGAGTTGTTATATTCGAGTCCAAATACCCCGGGACTAAACCCTACCGATCTGATAGTCAGCTGAGTGTAGGGTCGGGTGGGCGGCCAAGAAAAGGCGAGAAGCGTTGATGGTTCAGCGTCTCGGTGGGAAGTGCTGGGGGCAGCAATATCGCTACGGGAAGTGATGTAAGAGACAGGTTCAATGGGTTCACACGAGGGGGTGTCACAGCATCTTACGCAGAGGTGGTGACACCTACCATATGGGGGTGGAGCCAGGCCAGGATGTCGACCGGAAGTGAGGGGGAGTTCATAGAGTACAGTGCAGATGGCGCATGTGTAGCTTGCTGAACTATGGGTGGCAGCAGGGCTTCCCTTGTTGCATGCGAATTACCCATGTTGCCAAAGCAACATGACCAATCCCTGTGCTGCATAAAAAGTGCATGGTCCAATAAATATAATGTTGTCAAAATCAAAACAACTACTTACCTTTGTTCCTATATATCTAACTTAGGGCGTAATCGATTAATTAACTCGGGTTACCCGAGCCACATTTTGGCGCATGCGCAAATCCTACAGACTCGGGTCGAATAATCGAATGCACTTCTCCACGCTCGGGGTGTAAAACATGGTGGCTTCATCCAAAACCTTTTTTGTTTGTTTAATAACCGATATAACTACAGCTAAATTGGATTTTAAATATTTTTTGATTGGATCGTTTAGCTATATTTTAATTTCGTTAATCTGTTTTATTACCCAAAAAAACAACATATATGACTGGTACTGGTAGCTGTGGTTACACCTGAGGTGCTACCCCGCCAAGGGTGGTTACCGGGGTCGGGTCATTTTGCACACGGCACGTGTTTTTGTCAACTCCACTCGCAGTGTTCGATTTGAAATTCTCGCAACTCGGGTGACCTGAGTTGCCCGGGTCGCTCTAATCGATTACGCCCCTGGATACTGGTGCATTAACCAATGATTTGGGACAGCATATACCGAATATTCTGTCATTGTATTACCCCAATCGCATTGGAGACTTACTTTGAGACAGCCACTAGGCAGGGAGGCCAATAACCAATTAGGGCAATCGCATGACCTCATTAGTGTCAGCCTCCCAGGTACCGTGCAGGGCCATAGTTAGCGTGTAGGGGGAAAAGGAAGTGGACGTTACACCCCCCATGTTGGATGCTATTTGGTAGATTGTCATTGTAGATTATAATTCATAACAAGAGACCAGTCTGGGAAATAAATTTATCATTTATTTACATTACTAGATTATTGTCTCATATCAGTTTAGTAGTACAATTCACTTGATATTATCCATAAATACTATACAGTATGTCAGTATTATTTTTATTATTGAAAAGAACTACACACACATATGTTAATTTATTAACATTTCATGGTTCCGGGTTTGAACCAACCGAACACCTCTAACACTCAGCCGATTTGTTAAAAAGAGGGTGGGGAGGGCAGGGAAAACCTGCTAGGAGGTGTAGACTGTACGACTGTCAGAAACAAAGTGAGTTAACTATGCTGATGATTGAGGAAGTGCTATAGGTTGCCTTGGATATGATTTTGAATGTTGATATGATTGCTTAGGGACATGCATATGTACTGGCTACCTTACTTAGCAACTCAATGCAAATTCAAGCATCATTGACTTGATATGACTGCTTAGAGATATGCATTTGAAATTGTTTACCTTACTTAGCAAACCCAATGCAGATTCAATTATCAGAGGCTCAGTCTCTATGTTATGAATTACCCATGTTACCAGGTAACATGCACCATTTCTTTGGAGGAAACCAGCTGCCACCAGATAGGCTACCCTTTCCGATAAGCAGCAAGGTTTTTTTTTATATGTCCTCTCCCACAGACAGAACAGCACTGTGGACCACTGTTTGGAACGGAAAATAGCCCAAACTGCAAATGTGTCCACTGAGCAGGATCGATCGGATGACCGACACCTTCACTGGTGGACACTCTACCGCCTGAGCTACGTCGCACTCCCTGTAGGGCTGTGAGTAGTGGAGAAGTGTAGGAGCAGGCTGGGACAATCACACAGGAGCCATCACGCTTCCACTACACTGCACAGTTGGTTCGTTGTTGAGGTTTCACGTCCTAGCAAAATCAATGGTCATATCAGGACTACTGCGCAGTAAGATTCCTTCGGGCGAACCATGACCTTGACCTTCAGCGCCAGCGACTTCCGCTCACTCTGTGCGCTGACGTCATTCAGCGGTGACAGTTTCGTTATTGCGACACTTCTTGCAGGTAGCGCGAAAGCATCCGGCCACGAACAGTGGGGGTGGGGTGGGGGTGGGTGTGTAGGCGGGAGTAGGCATGGCAGGTAGTTTGATGCTTGGTGGTTATTGGTCACCGGTTGGTGGTTGGCGGTGGTGGGCGATGATGGGCGGTGGTGGGCGGTGATGGGCGGTGATGGGCGGTTGTTGGCGGTGGTTGGCGGTGGTTGGTGGTGGTTGGCAGTGGTTGGCTGGGTTGGCGGTGGTTGGCGGTGGTGGGCGGTGGTGGGCGGTGGTGGGCGGTGGTGGGCGGTGGTGGGCGGTGGTGGGCGGTGATGGGCGGTGGTGGGCGGTGGTTGGCGGTGGTTGGCGGTGGTTGGCGGTGGTTGGCGGTGGTTGGCGGTGGTTGGCGGTGGTTGGCGGTGGTTGGCGGTGGTTGGCGGTGATGGGTGGTGGTGGGCGGTGGTGGGCGGTGGTTGGTGGTGGTTGGCGGTGGTTGGCGGTGGTTGGCGGTGGTTGGCGGTGGTTGGCTGGGTTGGCGGTGGTTGGCGGTGGTGGGCGGTGGTTGGCGGTGGTTGGCAGTGATGGGCGGTGGTTGGCGGTGGTGGGTGGTGATGGGCGGTGGTTGGCTGGGTTGGCGGTGGTTGGCGGTGGTGGGCGGTGGTTGGCGGTGGTGGGCGGTGATGGGCGGTGATGGGCAGTGGTTGGCGGTGATGGGCGGTGATGGGCGGTGGTTGGCGATGGTTGGCGGTGGTGGGCGGTGATGGGCGGTGGTTGGCGGTGGTTGGTGGTGGTGGGCGGTGATGGGCGGTGGTTGGCGGTGGTGGGTGGTGGTTGGCGGTGGTGGGCAGTGATGGGCGGTGGTTGGCAGTGGTTGGCGGTGATGGGCGGTGGTTGGCAGTGGTGGGCGGTGGTTGGCGGTGGTGGGCGATGATGGGTGGTGGTTGGCGGTGGTTGGCGGTGGTTGGCGGTGGTTGGCGGTGGTTGGCGGTGGTTGGCCGTGGTTGGCGTTGTGGGCGGTGGTGGGCGGTGGGCAGTGGTTGGTGGTGGTTGGTGGTGGTGGGCGGTGGTTGGCGGTGGTTGGCGATGGTTGGCGGTGGTTGGTGGTGGTTGGCGGTGGTTGGCGGTGGTTGGCTGGGTTGGCGGTGGTTGGCGGTGGTGCGCGGTGGTTGTCAGTGGTGGGCGGTGCTGGGCGGGTGGTGGTTGGTGGTTGGTGGGTGGTGGTTGGCGGGTGATGGTTGGCGGGCGTTGGTTGGCGGGCGTTGGTTGGCGGGCGTTGGTTGGCGGGCGTTGGTTGGCGGGCGGTGGTTGTCGGGCGGTGCTTGTCGGGCGGTGGTTGGCAGGCGGTGGTTGGTGGGCAGTGGTTGGCAGGCGGTGGTTGGCGGGCGGTGGTTGGCGGGCGGTGGTTAGCGAGGGTTGGTTGGCGGGCGTTGGTTGGCAGGCGGTGGTTGGCAGGCGGTGGTTGGCAGGCGGTGGTTGGCAGGCGGTGGTTGGCGGGCGGTGGTTGGCGGGCGGTGGATTGCAGGCGGTGGATGGCGGGCGGTGGGTGGCGGGCGGTGGATGGCGGGTGGTGGTTGGCGGGCGGTGGTTAGCGAGGGTTGGTTGGCGGGCGTTGGTTGGCAGGCGGTGGTTGGCAGGCGGTGGTTGGCAGGCGGTGGTTGGCAGGCGGTGGTTGGCGGGCGGTGGTTGGCGGGCGGTGGTTGGCGGGCGGTGGATTGCGGGCGGTGGATGGGGGGCGGTGGATGGCGGGCGGTGGATGGCGGGTGGTGGTTGGCGGGCGGTGGTCGGCGGCAATAAACAAGTTCCACGCCAACCACGCCAACCCGCCCTCTGGTAGCAGTGGGAAGAACTAATGTTGTGGGTAGCAGCTCAATGTGCAGCACGCACTGTTGAAAAGGTTCCCCTGCGCGTGGTGGAATAATCGGCAGAGCGCGAGCCTCGCGTGCGGAAGGTCGGGAGTTCGGTTCCCGGTCGAGTCAAACCAATGAATTGATATTAGTCGCTCCATAGCCAGGCGCTTGCCATTAATAAGCTAGGGCAAGTACTGGTTAGGTCAGAGTCAGGCTACTGTGACTGAGTGGGATATCGGGTCATGGTGCTGGCGGCCTGATTTCCCATTGGGGCAGCACTATAAAGTCGCAATGAGTGCGCGCTGTCACAAGTCGGTACCCGTCCTGATATGACCTTAGATGTTGCTAGGACGTAAAACAACAACAAACAAACAAACGAAAAGGTTCCACCTCGACCAACACTGTCAGTCTAGTAAAACACAAGACAGGATTGGTATTTTAAAGTTGCATAGTCCGATGGATTTGAGTTTCTCTCATTTTCTGAGGTAAACATATTAGGTTGTTGATTATAATCTACCTTACTTTAGTTTGAAGTAACTTTTATTTTAAATCATAAACCTTTGAGATATTTGAAATGGAAACATGCTAAATTAATTTTGGCAAGCTTGCCAAAACTCTATCACCATAGGCTTCTGCAGTAACAGGTTCTATTAATTGATTCAATTCTCAGCCGTCCCTTCTATGTGCTGGTAAATGTTTAATAAGTGCATCAGTATCTAAGGTAGATCTGTAAAATCAAATCTGGATAATTGTTTTGGTTTTCAAAATTTGATGTTTTCATCGGACTATGCAGCTTTAACTTCATCTTCCTTTGGCTTCATCTTTATTCAATCACAACCCAAATAGACAAATTAGCTAATAAGTTACTGCTGCCTCGATGACAGGAACTGCCACGCAGGTCCACTATCACTATCAGCCTAATTTTATCAGCACCAGTAATCAATTCCTTGTCTTCAAATTGAGTATCCTCCCATATTTGTATGTGCTCATTGAGTTGTGATTTTCTGTATCAGGACCGTCACACAACAGTAGTTTTTTTTCTTTTTTGTTTGGTACATTAGTTGATTAAGCAGGGGAAATTTCAATCGCGGAAGATTGGTCTTCCTCATTCCACTGTTGGTTGTCCTATCCTAATAATGCCAAGTGCCTGGCTAGGAAGCAACAAACCGACCAAACACGAGAGACGGACGCTCAACTCATTCGGCCGTTGTGTCTGGCAGGGATGAAAATTGGAACTAGTGTGCCTAGAGACAGGATTCGAACCGGCACTTCTTGTCCTTCCAAGGGCTAGTGTGCTAACCATTTACACTAACGATTGTATCAGTGAGCCCAGATGGGATAATAGTTAGGATGCTGAAATAGCATCAAGAAGACGGAGGTGCTGTACCAACCCAACTCTACAAGAACCCGAGAGGAGGAGATCATGGTTGACGGAAACAAGCTGAACTCTGTTCCGGAATTCACCTATCTCGGAACCACTATATCAAGTGATTAACGCATCGATGCTGAGATACAGAGGAGGATGGCCAAGGCTGGCGCCTCTTTCGGCCGACTACGCCAGAGACTCTGGAACAACCACCATGTGTCCATTCGGGTCAAAGGTAAGATCTACCGCGCAATCGTGCTATCCACCCTACTATACAGAGCCGAGACCTGGACAGTGTACAGACGGCAGGTGAAAAAGCTGCATGCCTTCATGATGCGACATCTGCATTCAATCATGAGGCTAACCTGGAAGGACAAAGTGACGAATAAGGAAATACTCAAACGGATGGGGCTGCCCTCTATGGAAGATCTTCTGATCAAAAAGAATCTCCGGTGGACTGGACACCTCATGAGGATGTCATAAGATAGGCTACCGAAGCAGATCCTCTATTCTCAACTGTCTTCTGGCTACAGAAAGAGAGGACGCCCCCGTCTCCGGTTCAGGGATACCATCAAGAGAAACCTGAAGCTGAGAGACATTAAGACCGACTCATGGACGCAACTCTCACAGCAGAGAGCTAAATGGAGAGCGGCAGTCAAGTAATGAAAGCAGTCTTTGTCACATCGCGACTGACAGCATGATGATGATGATGATGAAATAGCAGAATTATTGGTTTGAAAGCCTATTCTAGGCATAATGTTTCGCATCGACAACCCCCCCCCCCCCAACCCCGAATCCAAATCAGAAATCCACAGAAAACTCACATGTATCGGCAGTAAAAGAGAGACAACAGAAATAAGACCGAAAGAATAATAGAAGTATTTGCATACTCTGACAGGGGCTACACTCATTTGCATACTATGACAGAGGCTACACTCATTTGCATCCTCTGACAGAGGCTACACTGATTTGCATACTCTGACAGAGGCTACACTGATTTGCATACTCTGACAGAGGCTACACTCATTTGCAAACTCTGACAGAGCGTACACTGATTTGCATACTCTGACAGAGGCTACACTGATTTGCATATTCTGACAGAGGCTACACTCATTTGTATACTCTGACATAGGCTACACTGATTTGCATACTCTGACAGAGGCTACACTGATTTGGATACCGTTGATCAATAGCTGGATGAGTGCTACGTACACGGCTCAATGACCAGACCGATTCCAGGCTGTTCCAGTTGAATAACATAGTATTTTATCATGCTATGTAGTCGGACAACAGTGATCCATTATACACTCTAAATACATGATTATAAAAGGGCGTAGGCGGCCGAATGTATTAGTAATACATGTATAATTAGATCCTACATCTCCAAATGCAATAGTGGTGCTAATGCAATACTTATTGAAGCATTTATTGTTGCATATGAGCAAATAGCAAATCAAGTTAATGGAATATATTACAGCTGAAGCACATAGTGGCCAGCAATTTGGTGTGGATTCCAAATTTAATTTTGCCGGTATTTACTTAAAGTTGCATAGTCCGATGGCTTTGAGCTTCTCTCATATTCTGAGATAAATATATTAGGTTGTTCATTATAATCTACCTTACCTTAGTTTGAAGTAACTTTTATTTTAAATTGCAAACTTTTGAGATATTTGAAATGGAAACACTCTAAATTAATTTTGGCAAGCTTGCTAAAACTCTATCACCATAGGCTTCTGCAGTAACAGGTTCTATTAATTGACTCAGTATTGCCTTCTTAGGCTTCTATGTGCCGGTAAATGTTTAATAAGTGCATCAGTATCTCAGGTAGAATCAAAATCTAGATAATTGTTTTGGTTTTGAAAATTTGATGTTTTCATTGGACTAGGCAGCTTTAAGCTTTCAAGCATCTCCAAGGTTTGCCATTTATAATAAAAACTAACCCAGACTAGAAGTAAAGTAGATTTATTTTGTTTGAAGAAGATTTATACTGCATATCATGGATAATTCTGAATAGACTTGTTTTCACCATTAGACAGTTTGTCGATAGAAAGCCCGAGCCTACACTTTTACCGACCCAAGGGATTTTTAACCTCCCACACCACATAGACATGGTATGATAGCAACTGGCCTTTGATGACGCTGTAAGTTATACACAGCGGTGGAAATCCAAAGTGGCAGAGGTGGGGGCATGGGGAATCGAACCACCGACCTTCAGATTAGGAGTCCGACCTAGAAAAAAGTCAGACACTCTAACCACTCTGCCACAGAGAACACCATAATAACGATCAACCCTAAATATTGATCTAAGACATAAGGTAGAAACTCAAAACCATTGGACTTTGTAATTTGTGTGTATATATTATTAATAATAATAGCTGTGTTATTAATAATTCTTTCTATCTATTATTATCAACATAAAACCGGGTGCTCTGGCCGGGAGTTCGAATCACAGCCGAGTCAAACCAACGACTTACAAAATTGATATGTGTGGCTCCCTAACCTGGCGCTCAACATTAATAGGATAGCACAAGGACTGGTTAGCACAATATCAGGATAATGTAACTGGGTGGGATATCAGGTCATGGTGCCGACAGTCTGGTTTCCCAGTGGGGAAGTGCTATGAAGTCGCCATGAGGGTGCACTGTCACAATTTGGTACCTGTCCTGATATGACATTAGCTGTTGCTAGGACGCAAAACAATAACAAACAACCCGCAACATAAAAGCCCCGGATGGCGGAGTGATTTCAACGGAACTAACACCAATAAGGCCAAATAAACAAAAATTGGTGATCGTCCCCGCCCGTGCCTGAAAAATCGCCCGCCTCAGAATTGTTGCCATTTTGTTATTTTGTTTTAAAACTGTTTAAAAATGCGTCGGTATAACAGCAATTCAACTTTCGTATCAATGTTTAAGTCATTGGCTTGACTCAGCCTCGGTTCGAACCCAGGAGTTCGAATCCCACGAGCTATCAGAACGGGAGGCGGACGCTCAACTCATCACGTCTGATTACGTATTACGTCTACGTCATGTGCCAGAAATATATCAAACATTTTTTAAACGCCCGGCCGATCCAGACTTTTATTTCAAAAGGATGATCACCAACTTTGTTTTTTATTTGGCCTAACTGAGGCCCGTTTGAAATCACTCCGCCATCCCATTGGGACTACATTATGTTGCAAACACTTAATTGTATCTTATTTTATTTAGTTTAAATTTTCATGTTACATTTCATGCTAACTTGGTAGTGTTTGCCCTGACTCGTCCTGACTCTCCCTGCTGTAAAGAGCTTCCCGAAACAGCCACCAGGTGGAAACTGGGTATTGTGCCAAGGGTTTATTTCCTATACAGGTGTGTTTTCTGCTTTGCTGAATGGCACTGTATATTTACATAGTGCATCATCATCAACATCATCATCAATTCCTTTAACCTGAGGATCATGTGGACACCACAGATGACTCTGCAACCAGTTTTCTCCAGTTTTCCCTGCTCACCGTTGTCCTCTGGGACATGCCGAGCTCCAGACCTGTTTGTTCCCTGATGTTGTCTTCCCACCTCTTCCTTTGTCCGCCTTGTTTACTTCCCCCTTTCACTGTGCCTTGCTGGATGGTTTTGGTCAAATCTGATGAACGTGAAATATGACTATACGACTACCATTTACGATCATCAAGAGATCTTTGCGTGGTCCAGTACACAATTTCTGCGACGCATGCGCAGAGGGTAATCCAGACTGGACTTGTGGGTCGCAGCATCTGTGGAGAGGCAATTGAGGCTCTGTTAACACTGGCTTCATATTGAGCAACTGACAGTCTTTTCAGCACAAATATGGATTCATAGAGAAAACATACTTACCATTTTTGAATCATTTTTGATAATTATTGCTGTATCCTATTGATTGATTGATTGAAAAGCTCTATTGTCAGCGTAAAACAACACAGTGACACACTGTCGACCCACAACATTAGTGTCATTGCCTATCACCAGGTGTCATACTAATCGCGGAAATTGTATATTGCCTGTTGGATCTTGCATTGTATAACATATTTACACGCATTACATAGGAGAGTTGTCATCATCCTAAATAAGGGACCAGATCCGGTTGCCTAATTGGTAGAGTGCAGGCTTCCCGTATGGAAGGTCAGGAGTTCGAATTGCAGCCAAGTCAAACCTATGACATATAAAATTGATACTTGTCGCTACCTAGCCTGGGGCTTGGCATTAATAGGATAGGACAAGAACTGGTTGGCTCAGTATCAGGATAATCTGAATGAGTAAGAAATCATGTCTTGCTGCTGGTGGCCTGGTCTCCAAGTGGCGGAGCACTATAAAGACGCCATGAGTGAGTACTGTCGCAAGTTGGTACCCGTCCTGATGTGACCTTCGATGTTGCTGGGATGTAAAACAACAATAAGCAAACAACACACAAACCCTTAAATAAGCAGACATCGCCAGTGGTACATTTCATTGGTTTTCATTTCTATTCACATTTCATCGCAGTGTATGTTCAATGTACCTGTTGTTGAGGATGCGTGATCACACATTTAGCAGTTGCTAATGGGCCTGTCACACTCTGACGAATTGCATGGACTGCTGATGTATGTGATTTTGTGCAAACACACGCTGTCATACGATGGGAAATTTAAACATGCTCAAAACTGCTAACGAATACTACTTATGCTAAATGTACCCATAACTTGTCTCAGCATACACCACCGTATTGTTAATGAATACTACTTATGCCAAACGTACCCATAACTTGTCTCAGCGTACACCACCGTGTTGTTAATGAATAGTACTTATGCCAAATGTACCCATAACTTGTCTCAGCATACACAACCGTGTTGTTACCGAGGACTACTTATGCCAAACGTACCTATAACTTGTCTCAACATACACCAGCATGTTGTTAACGAATACTACTTATGCCAAACGTACCCATAACTTGTCTCAGCATACACCACCATATTGTTAACGAATACTACTTATGCCAAACATAACCATAACTTGCCTCAGGGTACACCAGCATGTTGTTAACGAATACTACTTATGCCAAACGTACCCATACCTTGTCTCAACATACACACTGTGTTGTTAATGAATACTACTTATTTGCTTATTTGCAGTCTCTGAGACAGGGCTGCTAACCAACCCAGTCTCTGAAACATGGCTGCTAAACAACCCAGTCTATGAGACAAGGCCTCTAAACAACCCAGTCTCTGAGACAGGGCTGCTAAACAACCCAGTCTCTGAGACAGGGCTCCTAAACAACCCAGTCTCTGAGACAAGGTTGCTAAACAACCCAGTCTCTGAGACAGGGCTGCTAAACAACCCAGTCTCTGAGACAGGGCTGCTAAACAACCCATTCAGAAAAGTGTCGGAAGGCTAACTTATAGAAATAACCACATGAATTTGCAATCTAATGTCCCACATATTTGGTTCAAATACTTATTTATTGTAGCCTGCTTCTTTTGAAACGTACAATTGATTAAATAATGTAGATTAATACACTTTAAGAGCCGATTCGAGAGATTTTCTTTGGCTTCCATCTGGTGTTTTTTTGTGTGTGGATTCTCTTCCAATTTCACAAATCTATTTCAACATACTTCAACTGTTAATGTGTCGTTCAACATGGCTGCTTTAGCAGGAACAGATGATCTTTGACGTCACATACAAATCCTCAATGGAAATATAATATGTGTTGACAGCACCAATAGACGATTTCCACCACCAAACAGCCCTATGATTGCAATAGTAAGACCTAATGTTGTGGTTCGCAGCTAGCCCACCGAAGAGCATGCTCTGCAGAACAGATATTATAGGGGATTTCCACCACCAACCCACCCTCTGATGGTAGTGGCAAAACATAATGTTATGTGTAGCAGCTCACTGTGCAGCATTCCCTGTGGGAAAGGTCTTATAGAGGATTTCCACCACTATCCTGCACAGTCAAGGAAATGTGAATAACAAATAGTGGTCGGCGCAGATGGTTGTGAGTGCTGCATGTCCTGTAGAAAAGGTATATTTGGGGATTTGATCCAGTCTACACTTTGCCCACTTTGACCTACATTGCTTCATTAGCTTGTCGGTCAAACCGAAAGGACTCATGGGTAAGCATGTATTGACCCCATAGTAAAGCTCTCATTATCGCCCAGTCTTCCTCTTTCTGTAAGGATTAGATCTCACTACACTCTTTTTCCATAATGAACTTGTTTCTTGTAAGGATTAGGTCTCACTACACTCTTTTTCCATAATGAACTTGTTTCTTGTAAGGATTAGGTCTCACAACACTCTTTTTCCATTATGAACTTCTTTCTTGTTGTCGTTGTTGTTCGCCTTCTCCTTCTTCATCAGACCAGACGCAGTGGCCAAATCGGTAGAGTGCAGGCTTCCCGTGTGGCAGGTCGGGAGTTTGATTCCCAGTCGAGTCAAACCGATGACTTACAAAATTGATACTTGTCACTACCTACCCCGGTGTCGCAGTTTCAGCTCCCGGTCAGTTTCAGCTGCCTGTCAGTTTCATGCGCATGCGTCAAAATCTAACATTATCGTCACTAACCATATAAATTTAATATAATGTTTTTGGTAAAGATGTTTTCTACATGTGTACCAAGCGATTTGTTTCTAGGTGGTGTGGTTTTAGAGATATGTCACTTTTCCTGTATTTTCTGTATGAAGATTGCTAGCGACCATTGACAATGCCTTGAGTTTGATGGTACACGCAGTGCAAAACCTTAGTTTTATTCAAAATTAATACAAATCAAGAACCCTAACCTTATAAATTTAATACAGTCTTTTTGGTAAAGATGTTTTCTATATGTGTACCAAGCGATTTGTTAATATGTGGTGTAGGTTTAGAGATATTTCACTTTTGCTGTATTTTATGTATGAAGATTGCTCACGACCATTGACAATGCCTTGAGTTTGAGTCTATACGGGTGGTGGAAACTGACCGGGAGCTGAAACTGCGACACCGGCACTCGGCATTACTCGGATCTGGCAAGGATTGGTTTGATCAGTATCAGGGTAATGTGACTGAATGGGAAATCAAGTCATGGTGCTGGTGGCCTGGTCTTCCAGTTGGGTAGCACTATAAAGTCGCCATGAGTGCACACTGTCACAAGGCGGTACCAATCCTGATATGGCCTTAGATGCCTCTTAGCCAAGGAGCCAGATAGACAGGTAGGCACGGATAGGTATGCATTCACATTCCTATTCGCATATCACATACCGTATTCTGCGTATACAGTATAACCCTGTTAAACCAAACTTGAAGGGACCCTAGCAATTTGTTTGAATTAACCGATAATTGGTTTAACCGAGCTTTGGCTTTGACTTTCACTTTGAGTAAACATGTATTTCACATGTAATATACAATGTATGTGCACACCTTGATTATTGTTTTTTTATGTGTGTACAGTACATCCCCGTTAAACCAAGGTCGGTTAAACCAAACGATCGGTTAATCCAAACTTTTTTTCGGTGGCCCGGCAAAATACTACCATTTATCATATATAAAAAGTCAGTGGGGTCTCAGATGACCTTATAACCACATGAAAGTTTGGCTTAACCATACCGGAGTGGCCTGGGGTCCGACAATTTTGTTTGGATTAACCGATAATTTGGATTAACTGACTTTGGTTTAACCGACTTTTTTTTTATATCATAAATGGTATTATTTTAGCAGGCCGCCGAAAAAAGTTTGGATTAACCGATTGTTTGGTTTAACCGAGCTTGGTTTAACGGGGTTGTACTGTATATGGAATCCTAGCTTTATACATTACAAAACACAGCCTGCTGTTGCTAGGCAACCGCCGGGTGTGAGAGGTGGGGCTTGTTGATTAATGCAAGTCTTCTGAGATACCAATGCTGAGAATGGCCAGGCCACTAACAGGTTGGGGAAACACCTGAAATGAGAGTCTGTTGGCACTATCTTTTCCGTTGGTGTATTTCAGTGCGTTAATTGGTAGGCTTTTACTACAGGAAAATGTGTGTTTGCCTATATCCAGTGAACCTTTATTAGCTGGCAATAACTATTTATATTAATAGAAAGAGACAAACCTGCTGCACCAATTAAATTACTATCAGCCAGATTTGGTGTTTCATTTAGGAGTAATTAAGGATTGAATTTTCATTAAAACAGAAGGATTTTTATCGATTGCATCTCATATCATGGTGGTTTTGTTAAACTGGCAAATAACATTTATATTATTAAAGAAAGCATCTGCTGGTTTCGTATTTATATGATCAGGGAGACTATCTGGTGATTGTGTTCTAGCAAAACAGCCCTTAAATATGGTAACTGCTGCCTCAGGGCATTGCCGAGGATGAGTGTGTGCTCACGGTGTGCTATGGGTATATCACTGAACCCCTGGTCACGCCTCGTCCCATCCCGTTCCGTCCCGTCCCCTCCCATCCCATCCCCTCCCCTCCCCACCCCTCCTCTCCCCCCTTCCTCTTCTTTGCTTGCAAACAAGGTGGGAGGGGGCTACCATGGTTACTAGTCTAGTAGTCTGTACATGAGCCCCCCTACCACAGGGTGGCGGCGGAGACTATGCCGCACACCGACGCAGTTACACTGAACTGCGCTAGGTGGTGGCAGACTAGCCACCGGGCAAACCCCCGATGGGGCTGCCCTCTACTGTGTGTGGCTAGCTCCCCCCCCCCCCCCCCCCCACACACACACACACCTATAGAGGTGACATGGGACCTGGCGAGTTAGGGGGTGGGTCAGTTGACTGTGGATGCCGCGGAGAGCAGAGAGGTTTCATAATAAACCAAGTTGAAGTGTACTTATATTAAATCTTGGCGTTCTTCCGTGAGTGCGTGGCAGTGTGGGAGGAAGACCGTGGGCCATTACACTAATTAAGACAGGGTGTGAGTGACCAAAGTTAGCACAGATTAGTGGGTTGAAGCACACATATGTAGGAAGTGATATTTTATTTTATTACAATATTTGGTGGTGAATGATGTATATATACATACATATGCACACATACCTAAATACATACACACATACCTTAATACATACACACATACCTACATACATACATCATCATCATCATCATGATGTCGGTCGTGATGCAACAACGACTGCTTTCATAACTTGACTGCCGCTCTCCATTCAGCTCTCTGCTGTGAGAGTTGCATCCATGAGTCGGTCTTAATGTCTCTCAGCTCATTTCATGAAAGCTGCCTGCAAAAGTGTTGAAGTGCTGCTGGCTTTTGCAAGTTACCAGCGGCACTCTCTCTGGGAGCAAATAGAGGTTTCACACTGGCAAGAACATGTCAAGACAGGCGCAAAACTATTTGTCCCTGCAGTGGCTGGTCGGAAGATGTTGGGTCTGCTATTGTTTGGAATGTTTTCTGCTATTATTTGGAATGTTTTCACTTTTAGCTTAGATGTCACAAAAGTGGTAGGGGGCCTACACAGTTTCTGAGAATGGCCCTGTAGTTCTACCAGTTGTAGCATTTAATATATGCTGTATACGAATTATACAAGTATAATAACCCAGAATTCCATACTCGCTCCTCACACCCACCCACCAGTAAGTGTGTGGTGGAGCATCGGGCTAGTCATCTACTGCTCCAACCTACTCAACCTCAGCTCTGACGGTGGCGCCACCGCTCGCCTTGCTTATTATCCTGATTCACTTACCGCCGGAAATTTACAATATTAATGTGAGGAGGTTGGTTCTCCCTATTCAAACCTTGGAACCAAAACAAAGATGCACAAAGATTCACAAAGATACAAGCACCAGAAAATTGGCACAGGCTGTTATTTTCCCAGAGAGGTCGGGTATTTGGTTATCGTTTAACCATGATGCATGTGTTGCAGGCTCTTAAATAGCCCTGTCTTAGTGGAAAAGGTTTGTCACCTGACTACTGATGGGGGAACTGCGGATCCTCTATAACTAGCAAACCAATTCCCTATGCTAATGCTAACGCTAATGCTAATGCTAACGCTAATGCTCCCCATCCAGCCGGCTGGGTCATGTGGTAGGAGAGTGGTGCAGCCTTCTGTCATATCTAGCTTCACTACATTATTATGAAGCGAGTCGTAAGAAGAGATCAGGCACAAAACTACGTAAGCGCCAATCCAAAAATGGATATAAACATTGGAATCAAACCTCCAAAATTGTTTGTTAAGTTCCTTCTCTTTTGTCCATCACTTCACAACCATGTGATAATATGAAAAGTGGAATTAGTGAGAATTAAAATTAGTTTCAGGTAACAAACCTTTATTTAAACTACATTTTTGGATTGGCGTTAACGTGGTTTTGCGCCTGAACCCTTCGTATATACAAAAACAGCCCCCATCATCAGGTGCGAGTATTATATTGGCAACGAAAAGTATCATTCATCCAAAATTTATTAACATAATAAAATGCAAACATGAATTTATTATTATGGCGCAACACTCCAACTATGAATAACTGCACTGTTAGAATTTGTAGCACATTTAGGTGCATTGTCAATGCCAATATATAGCTAACCACATTGTAAAATATTCCGACTTTTTAGGTCTGGTTCATGAATAAATAATAGTTTAAATAAATACTAAAATATCTCCTTTTCACAAAATTCATATGTGAAGCATTAAGAAAACTGTTTTAATCATATTTAAATCATCCAGTTATTTCTATGAAGTCATTATAATAATATTCAAATTATATAAGTAGCCCTATAAAACCGCTCTAATAATACCTAATTCATTCTATCATGTTGGTAAATACATATGTATAATATTCAAACCAAGTTGTGAAACCATGGTAGATTATGTATATTAAGTGAAGTGATAATTAATATCAGATTGTTCTAAGGTTCTACATTAAATATAACCACTGGAGATAAAAACTGTGGAAAATTATTACTGTATTGGTATATTCATTACTGAATTGAAGTCTGTTGGTATTATATTATTGTATACCGGAGGTAAATGCTGAAACTAAGGACAGCATATACAATTGTTGCAGACTGTGGTTTCTTCACCCAGACAAATAGTCTGTGAAGAATGCCACAGAATGGGTACAATAATTAAGTTAAGAAACTGAGTTCTGTGTGCCTGTTATGGTATGATTTACAGATGCCTGTAACTGAGGGAGTGTTAGCACCCAGGTGACAATGCATGGGGGCTGTGTGTGTGTGTGAGTGTTTGCAGGACCTGACAAATCCAGGTGTCAGGCTGGAGGTGGGAGGTGGAGTGTGTGTGTGTGCGGTGAGCCCTCCTTGCCCACCTGGTGGCAGTTTGCTGAACTAAAGATGATGCAATATGTAATTCTCAAAGTAAGGCATGTATACACTCCTACTGTTTTGGAGTTGTCCCAATCTGGTGACCACTGGTGCTATGTAAAGATAAATAGGGTTGATACTCCCATGTAAGTGTGATTGGTGAACTTGGTGGGAAAATATGTATCTGACTTGGGGTAGGTGGGTTGTCCCCCCCCCCCACCCCCTTAGCCAGAAGGAGGAGGGCGCTGGTGGGAGTGGTGGGGGTCCATCCACTCCCACCTGCCTCCCCCCACCACTGACTGGAGGAGTTCAGCCAATGAAATGCCATGTTACTGTCTCTGACTGAGGAAACTCCCAGCAACTGTGTACCTGTATTTTGAATGTGTTACATCTGAATAAAAGAGCTGGGCAGGGGGTGTGGCAGGCAGCACATCAGGAGGAGCCAGCCACCCCTCCCTACGAGACTTTACCACACTTAATTTCTGTGGGGTTACTATTTCTTGGAACTGATATAGTAAGCAGATATAGTAAGCAGATATAGTAAGTGGATCATCGCTTGAGTAATATCATACATCAGTGCTTTCCGGCCTCCACACACAGAAGTTAGGGTTCTATTTCCTATAAAGATTATAGCGTGTAAAATACTGCTAGTTAACAACATGAAGTCAACCAATCACACAGGTGCAATGGAACACTTGTAGACGCAAATATCTGATTTGTTTGTTATTGTCTTATGTCCTAGCAACATCTAAGGTCATATACATGACAACCTTTATAGTGCTGCCCCACTGGGAAATTACGCCACCGGCACCATGACCCAATATCCCACCCAGTCACATTATCCTGCCACTGAACTAACCAGTCCTTGCCCTATCCTAATAATGCCGAGCACTAGGCTATGAAGAAAGAAGTATCAATTTTGTAAGGCATTGGTTTGACTCGACCGGGAACCGAACTCCCGACCTTCCGTACGCGAGGCCTGCGTTCTACCGATTAGGCCACCACGCCCGCTCGCACCCAAATATCTGAAGATGGTCATAATAACGGGATGACCGCAATAAATAACAGGCTGACCAGCTTCACAGGTCTGCACTGTATTTCTTTTTGACCTATAACAGATCGCAATAACAGGTTGACCAGTCGACAGGTCTGCACTGTATTTCTTTTACCCAAAATGATCCTAATGACGAGTTTGACTGTAACAGCCCGCTGACCAGTGCACTGTACTTGTTGGCCCTAAATGGTCATAATCATGAGTTGACTGGAATAACGGGCTGACCAGTCAACAGGACTGCACTGTATCTTTCATCCGAAATGGTCATACTCATGAGTTGACCGGGATAATGAGCTGACCAGTCGACAGGACTGCATTGGCATTTTTATCCAAAATGGTCATAATAACGAGTTGACCGCAGTGGCAGGTATATCAGTCTACATGACTGCACTGTATTGTTTTCCCTAAATGGTCATAATAACGAGTTTACCGCAATAATGGTTTGACCAATCAACAGGTCTGAACTGTAGTGTCTACCGGAAGTGGTCATAATCACTGGTTGACCGCAATAACGGGCTGACCAGGCGACAGGTCTGCACTGTATTTTGGTAATCACAAAATACAAGAGGACAGGGCTGGCGATCAGGGATGCCTTTTTTTCACTGGGATGCATGTGCATGTAGACTGACGTGGTGCCCGAATCGGTAGAGCGCAGGCTTCCTGTCAGGATGGTCGGGAGTTCGATTTCCGGCGGATTCAAACCAATGACTTATAAAAGTGATACTTGTCGCTATCTAGCCTGGTGCTAGGCATTACTAGGATGGGGCAATGACTGGTTAGGTCAGTAGCAGGATAATGTGACTATGTGCGATATTAGGCCATAATGCTGGTGGCCTGGTCTCGCAGTGGGACAGCAGTATAAAGTTACCATGAGTGTGCACTGTCACAAGTTGGTACCCATCCTGATATGACCTTAGATGTTGCCAGGACGCAAAACTCAAACCAATAAACAAAGACGGTAGAACGGTGAGATGACGATCTGCCCTGCCCAGGTACGGTTGGTTGGTTGTTGGAGTTTTACATCCTGGCAACATCTAAGGTCATATCAGGACGGGTACCGACTTGTGACAGTGCGCCCTCATGGCAACTTTATAGTTCTGCCCCACTGGGAGACCAAGCCAGCAGCACCATGACCTGATATCCCACTCAGACACATTATCCTGACACTGAGCCAACCAGTCCTTGATCTATCTTAACAACGCTGAGTGCCTGGCTAGGAAGCGACAAGTATATATTTTTTAAGTCTTTGGTTTGACTCTGCCATGGTTCGATCCCATTGGTTTGAATCCCACTATCTATCAAATTGGGAGACGGACGCTCAACGTATTCGGCCGCCCCGTCTGGTCCCCTGACTTGGGACAAACACCTTCTTATTGGACGGGTCCCTGGGACGAGGTGCCTGCCGCCGGTCAGCCCCTGACCCTGGACGAGTCCTTCTGAAGGGGGCTCGGCTAGGGACCCAGTGTAAAATGGCGAAAGCTTGAATATGTGATTGTGTAGGCAGGCTATAGTGAAATCAATACAGACAAAGAGAAAGGCAGAGTATGAAGTGTAAAGAAGAAGAGAGAGTCAATCCCTCTGGTTTATTATTTATATGGTTAGATGGGTTCATTGTAGAGTATCACCCCACCCTTTTCCTCCAATGGAAAACAAGCATTCTTGCCCCTACCAATAGGGATCCAGCATTCCTGGTCCCCATGGCTACCAGTGGTCAGTCCACCTCCACCAAGCTGTATGGCCCCATGGCCACCACCAACCTTGACCTTTGAGTGTGGTGATCACTATCCCAGCAGAGGGGGTAGGCCCTGAGTGCACTCACACCCAGACCTGCCAGCACCACTATGTCTATTCACATCCCACTCAGGCACCACCAACTCATACATATATATATATATACATACATGTGCCTGGTCACGTACACCAATCAGTAATAGAACATTTGCATTCCCCCCTATGCCGTATATCGGAATATTTTACACCAGGTTAGATCCGGATGTAACTGGCACCAGCCGCCAACCAACGCCCGAAGGCGCCCCCTGATGACGGAAAGGGGAAGCAGCACCACACAGCACCCAACATGTGGTAGTGAATGATGGTACGAGTGGTGAGTGATGGTACGTTGTGGTGAGTGATGGTACGTGGTGGTGAGTATATAGTACATGATGGTACGTGATGGTACACGATAGTACGTGGTGGTGTGCAATAGTACGTGGTGGTACGCGATGGTGAGTGATGGTACGCATTGGTGAGTGATAGTATGTGATGGTGAGTAATGGTACACAATGGTACATGATGGTACATGATGGTACATGATGATACGTGATGCTGTATTAAGGTATGTGGTGGTGTGTGATTGTAAATGATCGTATGTGAGAGTACGTACCTGTGTGATGGTACGTCATGGTACATGATGATGACACATGAGGGTACTTGATAGTACATGATGATAAGTGACGGTACACGATGGTACGCGATAGTAGCTGATGGTACATGATTATACTTGATGGTACATGATGCCACGTCGTGGTACATTATGATGGTACATGGTGGTACGATATAGTACATGGTGATACCTGAGGTACATGATGGTACATGATGGCACCCGACAGTACGTGCTGGTAAGTGATGGTACGTGATGGTGACGGTACATGCTTATACGTGATGGTACATTGTGGTATGTGACATTGGATGATGGTATGTGATGGTACGTGTCGGTACCTTATGATACGTGATGGTACGTGACGGTGGGCGGTGATACGTTGTGGTACGTGACAGTAGATAATGGTATGTGATGGTACGTGCCGGTACATTATGATACGTGATGGTATGTGACGGTGGGCGGTGATACGGTGTGGTACGTGGCAGTAGATTATGTTATGTGATGGTACGTGACGGTACCTTATGATGCGTGATGATACATAGCAGTACCTGTTGGTGTGTGACGGTACGTGATGGCACGTGATGGTACATAGTGCCACCTAACACCCTATGCTTATCTCTGCCTCTACGCGCTGGGGGATCTTGCTACCAATTACTGCACTGTTGTTGTTACCGGACACTCTGCACGCTAAGTAAAGCTTGGCTGTGCTCATCATCATCATCATCATCATCATGCTGTCGGTCGCGATGCGACAAACACTGCTTTCATTACTTGACTGCCGCTCTCCGTTTAGCTCTCTGCTGTGAGAGTTGCATCCATGAGTACATTTCATGAAAGCTGCCTGCAAAAGTGTTGAAGTGCTGCTGGCTTTTGCAAGTTACCAGCGGCACTCTCTCGGGGAGCAAATAGAGGTTTCACACCGGCAAGAACATGTCAAGACAGGCGCAAAACTAGTTGTCCCTGCAGTGGCTGGTTGGGAGATGTTGGGAGTTCCATACATCAACCGCCCTTAATGCTGCCACAGTGACATGGGTTTCTGTTTAGGGTTTGCTTCCATAGCCTTCGTTTCTGTCAATAACCTGTACCACAAGGCAGTCGTTTACAACTCTGCAGGACAGGGGCGTTAAACTCCCTGAGGTATTGCTATACCTGCAATACCTGCTCTGATATGTGTATATATATATGCTGTACAAGCGATCATACGCATATAATAAGCTGGAAGATCCATCTACTCCTGCACCACTAAGTCGCCTGGTCATTAGGTCATCTATTGGTACCTCATGGCCTTTCCATGTGGCGCCACCAGCTCGCCCACGTCTCAACAGCCGTTATCCTCACTCCCTGTACCGCTGAAATTATATGTATATCCAAATAGCGGTGCTACTAAAGGCCAGTGTGATTCAGCTGTACCATGGGTCACTAGACTGTATCTAGTGACCCATGGTTACATAGTAGAACATGGGTCACTAGATACAGTCTAAGTAATGCTGTGTTGTGATATGATATATATATATACAGTATAACCTCTCTAACCGACCACCTCCACAGATCGACCACTATCCTATATCGATACCTTGATTTAAATTTTGATGTTCTTTGACACAAATTTAACCTCTCCAAAATTGCATCTGATATCATTTTTGGTGCAATCTGACACAAATCTGGCTATTTTAGATGTTCGTGGAAAATCCAATGTAAACACATGGATGTGATTAATAAAGGTGACAATAAATGCCACAAACCTTCGCTGTGAATATGGCCTTTGCTGCCGACATGGTGTTAAACCATTACCAATCAACCAATCAACCAATCAACCAATCAATCCTGCTTATGGTTGACTTGTCCCTGAGGGTATAGCGATGATATATATATATATATATATATATGATATAGAATATATATAGGGAGAGAGTGACTAGAATAGTCAGACAACACATGGCAGAAAAACAGATGACGTCATCCTTCCCGCTCTTTATCACGCGATGCTATATATATATATATATATATACATATATATATATATATACACAGTAAAACTCTCTAAATAGACCAACCTTGGGCCCGATTTTATGTGAGTTAGAATATGATTACAATGGTATTATTGGGATCCAAATAATGCGATCGATCTGTGGAGGTGGTTGGTTTTTGTGTGTTTTTTTGTGTGTAAATATAGTTCAGTCATTGAATAAAGTCTTTTGTCAGTGCCGTGGCACTGGTCTTCCAGCCACGTGACAGTACAGTTCTTTACAATATATGTATATGTAGTCTGATATTGTCATCAGCAGCTAGCTCAAGTCAGCTGAAATAACAATATTAATCATTCCAAGACTTACATATGGTGTAGTTTGACAATTCACATATAAAATAGTAGTTATATATTGTGTACATACATACTTAGATACATACATGTGTATTGATTAGACCTTTTCATTTCGGAGTGGTTAGGTGCATAGTTTCCCTTCACAGATTTGCATGCCTACTGTGTTGTGAATTGTATAATTATCATGTTGTTAGAGATAGCATTTTGAGACGGAGTGTTAGTAGAATGGTTTGTTTATTCTATTAGATAGAGTGTGGTTAGCTTCTAGGGTTATGCTTAAAAGGTTGATACCTTGGGTGTGTTTTTGATTATATGAAGTAGTTTGAGTAAGTAGGTTGTTAGTAATGATGGGATAAACAATCCTTGGAGGTTTGTACATTTCAGCCATTTAGTAGTCTAGTACAATCTTTATTAGTGTCTATGTTTATAACAATACTACCAGACTGATGTACATTTTCTGAATTTGCTGGGCAAATAATTTGTAAGGTAGATAGATAACTTGGTTTGTTGGCAGCAGGTAAGGGAGCGCACAGGGTGAGGGGTGGGTGGCCATAGGTGCTTATAATAGCTAGATAATTAAATATAGCGACCTCATCACTAGGTGTGTAGAAGGGCCTGATTGGCTTGGTGAATTCTTACCAGTTTCTTGAATTCTAATTGTGTTTGTGCATGTCTAATTCTGACTGGAAGTTCATTCCATAATTTGCTGCCTTTGTAGATAGGGGCTCCTGTCAGTGTATTTGTGAGTGGTCTCGGAACTTTTGAGGAGTGTGGCATCCCCCTGCCTGGTAACTCTAGTGGTACGGTCTATGTAGTTTTCATCCTTGGCTCTGATAAACATAAGAGATTGCAGATGTGCATCTCTCCTTTGGCTCAGGTATGTGATATTAGATCTAGTGTGCATCTCATGCACTGAGAGAACTTTGCCCCTACATACTGTTCTAAGAGCCTGGTTTAGGGTTCTCCACTTAGGGAGGTGGTCGGTTTAGGGAGTTAGAAAAATGGTCTTGTCGGGACCCAAATACTGCGATTGATGAAGGGCAGTGGTCGATCTGTAGAGGTGGACGGTTAGAGAGGTTTTACTGTATATATATTTATATCTAGAGAGAGCTAGAGACAGAGAGAAACTGGAATAGGCAGACAACACTTGGTAGAAAAAGATGACGTCCTCCAACCTTCCTGTTATTTATCATGACGTTCACTAGAGAGTGGTCTGCCGCCGGGCTTCATCACAATCTTCGTGGTGTTCTTTTTAGACAGAGTCATGTCCTATAGTTGTCGCTGTTTGGGGTTTTACATCCCAGTAACATATAATATCATATCAAGACGGGTACCAACTTGTGACAGTATACGCACTCATGGCGACGTTATAGTGCTGCACCACTGGGAGACCCAGGCTGTCAGCACCATGATCCAATATCCCACTCAGTCACATTACCCTGACATGGATCTAACCAGTACTTGCCCTATCCTAGTAATGCCAGGCACCATGCTCGGAAGCGACAAGTATCAATTTTCTTAGTCATTGGTTTGACTCAACTGGGATTAGAACTCCCGACCTTCCACACAGGAAGCCTACGCTATACCGATTGAGCCACCGCGTCCGGTCATGTTCTATAGTGGTTTAGTTAAACTAGCTTATTTGACCAAATTTTGTATGCTTCAATATTCTCCTTTCTTCAGCTCCGAGGCATTATTCTACCGGACATAACAAGATATCCATTACATGGACATTAATTTGTTTGTATATTTGTCACCTACCATTTGTAATCTAAAAGGTGTAATCCAACATTTACAATCTAACAGTTCATCATCATCATCATCATCATGCTGTCGGTCGTGATGCGACAAAGACTGCTTTCATTACTTGACTGCCGCTCTCCATTTACATTTCATGAAAGCTGCCTGCAAAAGTGTTGAAGTGCTGCTGGCTTTTGCAAGTTACCAGCGGCACTCTCTCGGGGAGCAAATAGAGGTTTCACACCGGCAAGAACATGCAAGACAGGCGCAAAACTATTTCTCCCTGCAGTGGCTGGTCGGGAGATGTTGGGAGTGCCATACATCAACCGCCCTTAATGCTGCCACAGTGACATGGTTTTCTGTTTAGGGTTTGCTCCCTTAGCCTTCGGTTCTGTCAAGAACCTGTACCACAAGGCAGTGGTTTACAACTCTGCAGGGCAGGGGTGTTAAACTCCCTGAGGTATTGCTATACCTGCAATACCTGCATGCATACCAATCTAACAGTTATGGCCCAACTATTTATATTCTATCATATTTGATCATGCTAATCGTAAATAATTAAAGTTGGGATGGCAACAGACGGGACGGCCGAATGAGTTAGAGTGTCCATCTCCCGTGTTGGTATAGATCGTGGGTTTGTGGGTTTAAACCCTGGTCGAGTCAAACCAATGACTTACAAATTGATACTCATCGCTTCCTAGCCTGGCGCTTGCCATTCTTAGGATAGGGCAAGGAGCAGTGGAATGAGGAAGACCAATCGTCCGCAATTGAAATTTCCCCTACTTCATCAACTAATGTACAAACAAAACAACACAAAAAGTTGGGTTGGTCAGGTCACTGCCCCTTTTAACGAAAGTTGATGATCGAATGGGAATGTTTTGATGACTTTGAAAACGAGGCTTCATATTAAGAGCAATACAAAAACGCCAGAACAACCACCACAACTGAATACATTACTGTGAGATATTAAAGAAAATAGATTCGTTGTTATTTCGACTTCTCTCAACTTCTTTTGTAGAGCATCAGTAATAAACATCTTTTTTCTTCTTTTCCTCTCTGGTCTGGTCTTTTTTATTATATATTGTAGTGGTCTGCATTGACCTCTCAGGCATGGAACCACATATACAGGTAGGCGTGGGTAGTGTTGTGTCATCACAGAAAGTGATGTGGGTTCGAGTCCTGCTCTAGGCGCAATATTTCTCAATTAAAACACCCCCATTTTTTAATTCCAGGAAAAAGCTGCTCATTGACAGTCACGTGTATTAAAAGGTATCTTATGTGAATATTATTCCAGCAACATTCGAGAAGTGTTGGTTGGTACTGGTAGAGCTGCCTGGAATGCAATGGTCAGCCTGGGTACATGTGTCTTACACCAACACTTGTTCTTGACCTATGGAGTATACTCAACTGTTCTCTTTCATAAACACTTGTTCTTGACCTATAGTACATTATTAAACTGCTCTCTTACACCAACACTTGTTCTTGACCTATAGAGTATACTCAACTGCTCTCTTTCATAAACACTTGTTCTTGACCTATAGTACATCATTAAGCTGGTCCCTTACAGTGGTGTCTTCTGTGGCCGAGTGGTTAGAGTGTCTGAATTTGTTCGAGGTAGGATTCCTAATCTGAAGGTTGATGGTTCGATTCCCCATGCCCCCACCTCTACCAATTTAGATTTCTACCACTGTGTATAAGTTACAGCATCATGAAAGGCCAGTTGCTCTCATACCATGTCTATGTGGTGTGCGAGGTTAAGAAACCCTTGGGTCAGTAAACGTGTAGGCTCGGGCTTTCTGTCGACCAACTGTCTAATGGTGAAAACAAGACTATTCAGATCTATCCATGATAGGCAGTACAAATTTTCAAAATAAAAAGACAAAGCTTATCTCTGACTTAAATTGCATCATCCAATTGCTCTCTTAGACCAACATTTGTCCCTGCCTCTAACCAATAAGGCACCATTCAATGGCTCTCTCATAGCATCCTATGGTTAATGACATATGTAGAACTAGAAAATGAGTAGGGTTAATCAGATATTGGTTATATATTTCTCTGAAACAAGGGTCTGTTGACACATTTGGCATTTTAATATTTAGAACAAGAATTAATAATGGTGATGTGGATATCAGCCTTATAGTGACTGATTGTTTTGTGTGGAAATGTATGTTTCTTAGCTCAAAATGTTTAAATATGGCTAGTTTTGTCTTAGATATATTCAACAGATCATTATATTGCATGTGTGCATACATGTTTATGCCAAATTGTTATGTATTTCTATTAATTTTGGATAATATTGAAGGTTTGCCCTACGCGTATCGGCAAGCTCAATGGCCATATGCCTTTGTTATGCTCTCGATGCTGTTTTCAGCGCAGTCGGAATGGTGATCTCGTCTATTTTATAAGTCATTGGTTTGACTAGGTTGGGATTTAAAGTCCTGACCTTCCGCATGCAATGCATGCACTCTACCGATTCGGTGACCGCCTCGGGTGGTGTGGTGTGGGGGTTGGGGTGGGGTTGGAGGAGGGAGTGGGTCAAATTTTTAGCCCTGTTCACACGGGCAAAATGTGAGGCGAATCAGGCAAATCGAATCAGGTGAGGCGAATTAGGCGCCCGTTCACACGGACACTGCGTGAGGCGGAAGTGGATATCTGCGCATGAGCAAGTACAGACTAACCAGTGCCATTTTGGGTTCGACGATGCTGGCACCAGAGAGTGTGTTCGACCTAGATATGTATTTAATGAATCTTATTGGTTTGGAACGATCAAAACTTCTGCTGGGCAGTGAAACCCTAAAAATAAATGATGAAAAAAATATCTGTGCGTAGATAGCGGTTTCATTAATTAAATTATATAATATGCGCTTTTGATCGACCGGAAAGTCAACAAACTGAGCTGTCGACTGCGCATGCGTGTGAGGTGCTTAATCCGCCTCAGTGCGTCCACACGGGCAAAATAAATCGAATCAGAGAAATCGCCTCACGTAGACTACCTCGCTTAGGTGGTCTACACGATCCGCATCACATGAGTCGAATCAGCCCTAATCCGCATCAGACACCCGTTCACACGAGAAATGTGAGGCGAACTAGGCAAGTCGCTTTCTATGAATCGATTTACATTCCCCGTGTGAACAGGGCTATTAAATCTGGCTCACACATTAAAGTATTCACCAACTTAGGTGTTTTTTTTTGTTTCATTCTCTTTATTTCTCAGTCAATTCTCAGAAGATGAATACACAGACTGGTTTGCAATAACTGATTTGGAAATAAGTGCTAATATAAAGAAGCAAAAAGTGAGAGAAAACACAAAGAAGGCAGAATCGCCTTTGGTAGTTGCCATAATTGTCATGAAGAGATAAGTTAGCTAGATTGCCAATGTATGACTTTAGTACAGAGATTGATCTGACATTGGTTGAATATAGAGGACACACTGAGATAGCAAAGATTATTTTTTAAAGAAGACATTTATTGATTAAGGAAGATAACTTCCACTGTGCCTTGCCCTATTCTCCTAATGCCAAGTGCCACGGTAGGTAGTGAAAAGCGTATATTTGTAGGTCATTGGTTTGGCTTCCATATATATCTTAATGGAAAAAAAGAAGTTTGTTTTATTTAACGACGCCTCTAGAGCACATGATTTTTATCATCGGCTATTGGACATCAACCATATGGTCACTTCTTTGGAGGAAACTGGCTGCCCCACATAGGCTACTCTTTCTGATAAGCAGCAAGGGATCTTTTATATGCACTTTCCCACAGACAGGACAGCACATACCACAACCTTTGATGAACCAGTTGTGGACCACTGGTTGGAACAGAAAATTGCCCAAACTGCAAATGTGTTCACTGAGCAGGATTCGATCGGATGACCCACACCTTCACAGGTGAACACACTACTGCCTAAGCTACGTCCCGCTCTTATCTTATTGAAACGCTTGTTTGTTTGTTGTTGTTTTATGTCATAGCAACATCTAAGGTCATATCAGGGTGAGTACCGACTTGTGACAGTGCACACTCATGGCAACTTTATAGTGCTGCCCCACTCGTAAATCAGGCCAATGGCACCATGACCTGATATCCCACTCAATCACATTATCCTGATACTGAGCCAACTAGTCCTTGCCCTATCCTAATACATGTAATGCCGAGTGCCTGGTTAGGAAATGACAAGTATCAATTTTCAAGTCATTGGTTTGACTCAACCAGGCTTAATGAAAGGTCACACTTAGAATTGACTATTTGAGCTCAAACATATAATAGATCAAGATTGGCCCCCCATGGCTATTATTAGTAGTTGTGTGACGTCATATGGGGGAAGAATGGATGGACACTATCACATCAGTTTTAACACCATAGGTCCCCAAATGACAACGTTAATTCTCCCTCCGCAAATCTCGGAACCGAAGAAAGAAAGACAGAAAGACACAAACACTTTGGGCGTAATCAATTAATCAACTCGGGTCACCCAAGCCACTTTTTGGTGCATGCGCACATCCTACAGACTCGGGTTGAATAAACGAATATGCTTGGGGTGGACAAAATGGTGGCTTAATCAAAAACTTAATATTTTTTCAATAACCAATATGTGTACAGCAAATTAGGATTTAAAGTATGTTATGATTGTAGAAGCTGACAATCTGGGTTATTAAAAAAAAGAGTATTAAAACAACACATAGGACTTGTACTGGTAGCTGTTATCCTACAGGTACCAGCGCAGATGTGACGTCATCGCTCCTAGCAAACCCCAACCATGAGGTGGGTTACTGCGCTCGGGTCGTTTTGCACACGGCCCATGTATTTCTCGACTCCACTCGCGGTGTTCGATTTGAAATTCTGACGACTCGGATGACCCGAGTCGCCCGGGTCGTGTTAATCGATTACGGCCTTTAGTTTCGGAATAGACTTTTATTCCACTGAGAAGTCAAGCGCTGGTCATGGACTGACCCCCCCAAGGCATGTGTCGCCAGCTCATAAATATCCCATCTCTAGTGTTGCTGTTTCGTCACCTTGACGCTGCTGGTCGAGATGTGGTTCACAATAAATAGGTGACCGATCCCTTCCGCTAGGAAGTTGCGGTGGGACTGGGAGAGCGGTGCAGCATTCAGGCATATCTGGGGCCATATGCAGGAGTCAGTGTTAGCGGGGTTTGGTGTTAGAGCCTGTTACCGTTTAGCTATCACCGATGTCGGGAACTGTGTCAAGTCGTATGCAGGAGCGCGTAACACTTTCATTATAGCTAAACGTGAATTTATTTATAGATTTGGGAAATCCCTCTGCGTCTGTACCCATATATTAGGCTTAAATATATTAAATGCTATCATATTTAACAGAATTAGATACGCAATAAGTGAAATTTGATGAAATTAACCCGAAATTCGAAGCAATATTAACGCTGCCGCCGTAACGGCGGCGATATTAATATTAATATTTTCGAATCAACGAACGTAAAGTAAACAAATTGCCACAGCCGCCGCATCGACGTCGCTTTCCATACTGGTGGCGGCGGCGGTTGCTTGCGGCGATTTGTTTACTTTACATTCGTCGATTCGACAATATGAATAATGCCGCCAATGCAGCGGTAGCGTTAATATGGGTTCGCTTTTATGGTTAAATTGATAAAATTTCACTTATTGCGTATTTAATTCTGTTAAATATGATAGCATTGAATAAATTTGGCCACAACCTTACGCTAACACCGCCCTTAAACGTCCTTTGAAACAGGGTTAGTGTAGCCGACCTTAAGCGTAACACCGACTCCCGCATACAAACTTTTCGGCGCTAACCCAGAAATCCTGTCTAAACGTGTTTTGGCTCGCTAACACCGCGTCCTGCATATGGCCCCTGGCTTCACCACACATACGAACCCGCGCTAACTAGCACTCACCTACGCAACCTCTGCTGGGAGAGTGCCCGAGCGTGTCAAGCAGCACCATGCCTCGCCAACGGGTGGAGAGCGTAAGGCGAGTGAAACATTACCGAGTCTCCGTGCTACCTTTCATCCACTCTCCACTCGCAGGCGCTAGTTGGCCATATCTTCTCACGGGTGAATATATGTCCGGAGAGTGTTGTCACTCTCCCCCCTCCCCCCCCCCGAGGGCTACATCCGGGACCTTAACTATCACGCCACGTCACGATTGACACGCAAACCCTGGGGGATCACCTTTCTGGTTTGCTCTAGATTGAAACAGAGGCCGGCACGACACAATGATGGCATTAATTACAATTAGATAAATGTTTTTTTTTGTAAATATAATTTATTCATCGGATAACATCTGTTGTCAGCATCGTGGCACTGTTCTTCCAGCCATGTGATAATACAGTTATTTACAATATATATATATATATATATATATATATATATATATATATATATATATATATATATATAGTTATGCAGTCTGATATTGTCATCAGCAGCTAACTCAAGTCAGACAAAATAACAATATTAATCATTCCATTACATATGGTATAAATTGACAATTCACATATGAGATAGTATTTATATGTTGTATACATACGTGTTCATTGATTAAGCCTTTGTTTATGACCACGTTGTGACAACTTTGAACCAAATAACCCAAGTCACAGCGACCTACTTGCGACCAAATCAATGGTTGCCGACCTACTTGCGACCATTTTGGTCGCAAGGAGGTTCTTAGTGCAGTAGCTGCAACCTCCTTGCGACCATTTCGGTCGCAAGGAGGTTGGCTACCACTAAGGACCACTTTGCAACCATTTTGAGACCACTTGCGACCATTTTTTGATAATTTTGCGACCAATTGTGACCTCTTTGCGACCTGTTATCGTGGTCGCCCAGTGGTTAAAAGTGGTCGCAAGTAGTAATATGACTGGGGTATTAGATGATTAAGTTACGGAGCCGTTAGGTGTATGGTTTCCCTTCGCAGGTTTGTATAGCCCACCTGTTGTGTAAATAGCCTAATTGTCATGTTGTTGGAGATAGCATTTTGAGGTGTGTGGTTAGGTGTAGGGTTGTGCTTAAAAGGTGGGGTGTGTTTTTGACTACATGAAGTAGCTTGAGTAAGTACGTTGTTAGTAATGATGGGATAAACTATGTTTCGAGGATTGTAAGTTTCATTCAGTTAGTAGTCTAGTACAGTGTTTCGTGTCTATGCTTATAACCATACCTCCAGACTGAATTGAACTCTAGACCTTCTATACAAGAAATCTGCACTCTTCCAGATTTGGCCGTGGCGTCTTTGATAGGAACAAACTGCAAATAAGCGGCGGATGACCTGGATCCAGCATGCACTGATTATCCATATTGGCATAGAGTTGATGAAATGGGAGAGAATGCACAAAAAAACACCCAAGATGGCAGCCACTAGATGCTCTCGATTAGATTTTGAAAGCCTATTTATCTATGAGATTGAATCACTTCTTCACTCCAAACATGGCGGGATGTGATAGATGAGCAATTGGACTGTATATTTAGAACCTTAGATTACAAATCCATGTGGTTATGTACATGCGGAAGTTTGGAAGTTTGGTTGCCGGTCGAGTCAAACCAATGACGTTAAAATTGATACTTGTTCCTTCCTACCCTGGCACTCGGCATTAATAGGATATGGCAAGGTCTGGTTAGCTCAATGTCAGGAATATGTGACTGAGTTGGATATCGGGTCATGGTGCCGGTGGCCTCATTTGCCAGTGGGGCAGCACTATGAAATTGCCATCAGCGCATACTGTCACAAGACAGTAGCCGTCCTGATATGACCTTAGATGTAGCCAGGGCGTAAAACTCCAACACCCAACCAAGCAACCATATCTGAGCTTCCTGACATGTTGTCTAGTTTAGCAGCCCTGCCCTAGGGACAGGGCTGCCTGAGTAACTAACTGTATATGTACACCGTTGCTATACACTGATTTGTCACTAGTCAGTGAGGCACAATTGCTTTGTTTGTTTGCTTGTGGTTGTTTTACATCCTAGCAACATCTAAGGTCTTATCAGGAGGGGTACTGACTTGTGACAGTGCACACTCATGGTAACTTTATATATAGTGCTGCCCCACTGGGAGACCAGGCTGCTAGCACCATGACCTGATATCCCACTGAGCCAACCAGTCCTTGCCCTATCCTAATAATGCCAAGCGTCTAGCTAGGAAGTGACAAGTATACATTTTTAAGTCATTGGTTTGACTCGACCAGGGTTCGAAACCAACAAACCCATGGGTTTGGATCCGCCGATCTCCCAAAACAGAAGACGGACGCTCAACTCATTCAGCCATTCCGTCTGGGTCTCGAGGCACAAAGTTCCTTCGAGATGTTTAATGGGATTCAGGGGCTTGCTCCCTAAAGGAAGCAGAACATGATTTCTTGGAAATGTTGAGATTCTCAGTGCGTTTTTTTTTTAGCAGGAGGCAGTTTCTCCTCTCTCACTCCTCCCCACACCGATCACGTACTGTGACTACAAAAGTACCTCTCTTGTAATGACAACTCTGCATCCATACCAATATTGTCTTCATATAGCATTCTGATTCCATTCTTTTCCAATGCTCTTTTCAGGTGAGTTGAGACCTTGGTTCTTCATCACGTGAGTCGTTTAATTAATGTATTACTAAAGAATAATAGAAGTCCAAACGACAACAGCCATAGGAATTCATTATTTTCTATTATTTTCTATTATTTTCTATTATTTTCTATTATTGTCTATTATTTTCTATTATTTTCTATTATTTTCTATTATTTTCTATTATTTTCTATTATTTCTTATTATCTTCTATTATCGTTTAATATTGTCTATTATTTTCTATTATTGTCTATTATATTCTATTATTTTCCATTATTTCCATTAATATCTATTATTTTCTATTAATTTCTATTAATTTCTATTATTTTCTATTATTTTCTATTATTTTCCATTATTTTCTATTAGTTCCTATTACATTCTAATATTTTCTATTATTGTTTATAGTTTTCTATTATTTTCTGTAATGTTCTATTGTTTCTATTATTTCTATTATTTTCTATTATTTTCTATTATTTTCTATTACTATTATATTTCTTAATATTCTATTACAGGTACCAAACCTATTATTCGGCTTCCAGAAGTCCAGAATTATCAGAAAACCAGCTATTGTTTAAACTGACTAGTTTTGAATTTTGCATGCTGGCTGTAGTTCACCATGTGGCTAATATATGGTAATGAGATGCAAAGGTTTGGACAAAGGATTATGTAAATGAGATGGAAAGTTTAACCGGCGGGTTCAGCGAGCCCTGGGCCGTGAATAAACCATCCAGTATCCAGAAGTCAAAGTGTTCAGATGTTGTACTTTCACATGTGGAATCAAATCTGGGTAAGTGGTTTGGATTAGAAAATGTATGCTTTCATATCATATCATATCATATCATATACAGGTCACTCTGTGATGCTTATTTACATTTCAAAGGTATCTTAACATGCATAACATTAAATGACACATACACATAGTCCCAAGGTACCTTGTAGTGTATGTGGAGTCAAAATGTCTCATCCAGTGCGAGAAAGTAGGTCACTCTCTGATGCAAGCGCATAGTCCTAAAGTATTTTGTAGTGTATGCATAGCATTATATGACACAATCACAGAGTATCAATACAATATAACCAGATGGGATGGCCGAATGAGCTAGAGCATCTGTCTCCCATGTTGGTAGATCGTGTGATCGTGGGTTCGAATCCTGGTCGAGTCAAACCAATGACTTACAAATTTATACTTGTCACTTCCTAGCCAGATGCTCGGCATTACTAGGATAGGTCAAGGAGCAGTGGAATGAGGAAGACCAGCTGTCTGCGACTGAAATTTCCCCTGCTTAAACAACTAATGTACAAACAAACAAAATATATATCACACATGGGGTTAAAAGGTCTCACCAAATGTAACTTACAGACTAACCAACATATCCTCTTCTGGCTGATCTAGGCCCTATTGGACCTCTAATGGCAGCCCATTATGGTAAAAAAAAACTCTTTTCTTTGCACACATATGGAAGAGGACGGAGCCTTGAAGTCATGTGGGTGTCCGCTCCAATGTATATCCAGCCGTCTATCAAATGTTTCTACCGTTTGTATTTTAACCACTTGGTCTGAAAGACTGTTCCATGGATCTGTTACTCTAAAGAAAAATGTGTGTTTCCTGACCTAAAGGCTGGGCATCTCCTTGAAGATATTATACCACTGGCCTCTGATGTTGCTGTCTATTCTGAGGTTGAACAAACCCATTGTGACATCACTGTCATAGATTCCAGCAATAATCTCATAAGTGTCTATCGTATCTCCCCTGAGATGACTGATATGACAATGTTGGTAGCTTAAGTCTCCATAGGTGATCTTCATATGCCATATCTCCCAATCCTGGGATCAACCTTGTCGCATAACATTGTATATTTTCCAGAGCTACAATGTGCTTAACCAGATGACCAGATGTAGTATGTAGGTCACTCTGATGCATCAAGGTATCCTGTAGCGTATGCACAGTGTTGGACTTGTCAATATGGTGTGCAGCATTAAGGTGCCCTCGTCCCGTTGTAATATGTAAGTGCCTCTCTGACGACCAGTTCTATTAATCTGTGCTGGCCCGCATTGCGGTGATGACGTCACGCAGCTCCGACATCCCCATATCCGTCTGAATAATGCAGGTGTGTGTGTGTCCACAAATACGCACCCTGCCGAGTCAGTTTTGTGGCCGACACAGATTGTCTCAGTGAAAGGTGGCCTGCCTCACAGTCTCGTTATCCAGGCAACAGTATCCCAGCCATAGTATCCTAGCCATAGTGTCCTAGCCATAGTATCCTAGCCAAAGTACCATAGACACAGTGTCCTAGTCATAACATCCAAACCACAGTGTCCCAGCCACAGTGTCCTAGTCATAGTATCCTGGCCATAGTGGCCAAGCCATAGTGTCCTAGCCATAGTGTCCTAGCCAGACTATCCTAGCCATAGTACTCTAGACACAGTGTCCCAGGCACAGTGTCCTAATCATAGTATCCTAAGTACAGTGTCACAGCCACAGTGTCCCAACCACAGTGTCCCAACCATAGTATCCTAGCCATAGTGTCCTAGCCATAGTATCCTAGCCATAGTACCCTAACCACAGTGTCCCAACAGTAGTGTCTTAGTGATAGTATCCTAACTACAGTGTCCTAGCCATAGTGTCCAAGTCACAGTATTCTAACCATAGTGTTTTAGCCATAGTATCCTAGCCATTGTATCCAAGCCACCATGGCCCAGCCATAGCACCCTAGCCATAGTGTCCTAACCATAGTATCCTAACGACAGTGTCCTATCCATAGTGTCCCAGCCATAGTATCCTCAGAATAGTGTCCTAGCCATAGTGTCCTAACCATAGTATCCTAAAGACAGTGTCTTAGCCATAGTGTCCCAGCCATAGTATCCTAGCGTCAGTGTCCTAGCCATAGTGTCACAGCAATATTATCCAAATGACAGTGTCCTACCCACAGTGTCCAAGCCATAGTATCCTAACCACACTATCCTAGCCGTAGTTTCAAGCCATAGTATTCTAACCATAATGTCCTAGCCACAGTATCCTAACGATAGTCTCCTAACCACAGTGTCCCAACCATAGTATCCTAGCCATAGTGTCTTAGCTATAGTATCCTAGCCATAGTGTCCTAGCCATAGTGTCCTAGCCATGGTGTCCTACCCATAGTATCCTAACCATAGTGTCCCAACCATAGTATCCTAGCCATCGTTTCAAACCACAGTGTCCCAGCCATAGTGTCCTAGCCACAGTGTCCCAGTCACAGTGTCCCAGCCATAGTGTCCTAGTCATAGTATCCTAACCACAGTGACCTAGCCATAGTATCCTAGCCATAGTGTTTTAGCCATTGTGTCCGATCCATCGTGTTCTAGCCATAGTGTTTTACCCATAGTGTCCTAACCATAGTGTTCTAGCCATGGTATCCTAGCCATAGTATCATAGGCACAGTGTCCTAGCCATAGTGTCCTAACCGCTGTATCCTAATCACAGTGTCCTAGCAATAGTGTTCAAATCACAATATTGCCAAGCTTGCCAAAATTCTGACACCATAGAGCTCTCCAGTAACATGTTCTATTAAATTGACTCAGTATTCCCTTCTAGGCATTCAATAAGTGCATCAGTATCTAAGTTAGATACGTACAAATCAAATCTAGATAATTCTTTTGGCTTTGAAAATTTCATATTTCATCAGACTATGCAACTTTATGTACAAATATAGATAGACCAGACAGGCTGGATGAATCTGTAAGAGCACCTGCATGTAAGGTCAAACGATTGACCTACAACATTGATACTTGTTGCTGTCTTGTCCAAGATTGGTAAATTTCAACAGCGTTTGCAGATATTGTCAAATTCTATTCACCGCCAAAAGATTTTAAACATAGAACAAGCACCCGATATCCCACTCAGACACATTATTCTGATACTGATCAAGCCAGTCCTTGACCTATTTCCTATTAATGCAGAGCACCAGGCTAGGTCGTGGTAAGTCTCAATTTTGGAGTCATTGGTTTGACTCGGTTGGTGTTCAGACTTGTGACCTTCCACACAGAAGGCTAGCCAGCGCTCTTACCAATTTGGCATTCAGTCTGGTGTTATGAATAGAGAGTCGATGGTATTCACACTGAGGTACCGCAACAGTGTTTTAGAATCAGATGTTTCCCATCCCTAAATAACATCTGAGATATTAAAGATATTAAAATCAGACCTCAAGCTGTAGTTAATTTGCAAATGGCGCCGCGGCTTCTCATAGCATTGTTAGCACTCATTTATATCTGGAGATGAGTTAATTTGCAAATTGTGAAAATTAATTATTTAATTAATTACGTCTGCCATTTGCATTCAGATTGAAGTCAATTGGAGTATTCCAGTTATGGTCGTATCAGATGGACGTATTTATCTGTATGTGGAAAGTGCTATATAATGTATTATGTGAATATTATTATCCTATTCTGCATTGCCCATTCCTCTGCGTTTATACAATGGGCGCCTCCTGGTGTCATTTCCTGTCACTCCCACCGACTCCTGATCCCTTCAATCTGAACCACTGGTTGTTATAATAGTTTTAATTTAATAGAGTGCCCACTAGCAGGAGCCTTACAAAGGCACTGAATAATAAAACCATAATATGACATAATTTAATTACAATTTGGGTAAAAAAAACATTGATGGAAAGATCCATTTCATTTCCTGGAAAAAAAGCTACCTGAAACAGACTACTCTTGAGAACAGATTCAAAGAATTGTTTAAGTGATGCTGTCTTTCTTACTTCCTCTCGGAAGCTAGTCCATGAAGTTGAACCTGCAATGCGGAATTGCAGTTGCATACATTGTCAAATTCTATTCACCGCCAAAACATTCTGAACATAGAACAAGCACCCGATATCCCACTCAGACACAGTATTCTGATTCTGATCAAGCCAGTCCTTGACCTATTCCCTATTAATGCAGAGCACCAGGCTAGGTACTGGCAAGTCTAAATTTTGTGAGTCATTGGTTTGACTTGGTTGGTGTTCAAACTCGTGACCATCCACTAGGAAACTAGCTTCAGATGATTTGAATCTAGACGCATGTACATGTAATACTACCTGACTGAATGATCTGAGAGTTTGAGATGACTGCTTGACGGTATAATGCTAGCCACTGTAACCCCACCTGGAAATGTAGCAAATTTGAATGATCAATTGGAAGCTAGGCCTGCATTCTCCATCTTGTGATATTTGTATCATCAATAACGATTGACTTGCATGTTTTCCAGCTTTCCTTATGAGATTAGTTTCATATTCATTGAGGTGCAGCGTTAGTGAGATTTCACAATACCAAGATATATTTCTCTATGTTTGTTTGTTGTTTTACATCCTAGCAACATCTAAGGTCATATCAGGACGTGTACCGACTTGTGACAGTGCGCACTCATGGCAACTTTATAGTGCTGCCCCACTGGGAGACCAGGCCACCAGCACCATGACCTAATATCATCCCACTCAGTCACATTATCCTGACACTGAGCGAACCAGTCCTTGCCCTATCCTAATAATGCCGAGTGCCTGGCTAGGAAGTGACAAGTATATATTTTTAAGTCATTGGTTTGACTCGACCAGGGTTTGAACTGACGATCCCATGGTCTACCAACACGGGAGAGTTGGGTCCCATGTAAAACAAAAACACATTAGAAGCTCAATTCAACAAGAGTTCATGAACTCTCTGCTCCTAAAAGCACAGTGATATGCATGCACTTATAATATTGTCATGGGGGGGGGGTTGATGAAAATAGGAAATATTGTACCTAGGGTGGGAATCGAACCCAGATCTCTTGCATTCCGGGCCAGTGTGCAACCATTACACCAGCTAGGCTCCCTGATGTCACCACCCTACCCATGCCTACCTGTCTATGTGGCTCTTCGCCTGTGCAGACTACAACACTCGTCCTCCTGGAATGGTACGTCTTTGGTAATTTAATGTTTACAATTACACACATACAGGCAATGTATTTACATATACAGACACAGGGTAGGTTCAACAACCATATAGCGCGTAGCTTGTGCAGGATCATGGTCATGGCAACAAGTGTTATGGGGGATGACAAACATGGGAAATATTGCGCCTAGAGTGGGAATCGAACCCACATCTCTTGCATTCTGGGCCAGTGTGCTAAACTAGGCTCCCTGATGTCATCACCCTACCCACGTATACCTGTCTATGTGGCCCCTTGCCTGAGAGGTCAGTGTAGACTACTACATTATCATGGTCGCCATGAGCTCTGTTGCTAATGACGGAAGAACACTGGACTTGAGCATCATCTCTTGAAATGTTTAATGCGATTGCGAAAAGTATATCACATAGCTCACACGTAACGCATGTCATTGTGTTGGAACCCTATCATGGGTTCTAGATATTGCTGACTGTAACAATCAAGTCAACTTTTTCTATCTTGATATCTACTAGTTATCTTTTATACCCCTGTCACACTACAACGTGATCACTTTTCGTCATTACGTTGCCGTACGTTTGGTTACGTTATGATGACGACAGAATGACGTTAGACTGATGTCGAGATACGTCATGTTACGTCATGTTACGTCGGCGCGCGTCAAGGTTTTGAACCTGTTCAAAACTTTCGACGTGACGCGAACGTAAGGGTTTACGTTCGCCGTACGTTCTGTACACGTTCGGCGAACGTCAATGATGTTAAACGGATGTTAGTCAAACGTTCCTCACTACGTTCCACTCGGTGACCCACATTAAAGCCAGTGGAAACGTCCATGCGGCGTAATGGGAACGTCAGGAGAACGTCAGGAGAACGTCAGGAGAACATCAGGAGAACGTACGTTCAGCGTTTCGCCAACGTTTAATGATGTAAGTAACGTAAGGTAACGTAAAGCAACGTAGTTCTGGCGATGGAATAACATTCATAACGTTCCATGAGCGTCATTACGTTGTCCTCTCTCGTCAAATGATGCGATCACTACGCTTTACCGACGTTACGCTCTCGTCAACTACGCGGCATTCATGTCCCAAATTTGCATATTACGCTGATAACTTCGACGTAATATCATTATTTTCACGTTGTGCCTACGCTGACGTCGTCATGTTGTAGTGTGACAGGGCCTTAATACATTTCTGTTGATATATAGTATCATACGCATTTTTGTGTTTAAAATATCTGTAAGCATCTTTAAAATATTGTTAATACTCATTCCTTAAAGATGCTGCATATTGAGCTCCTACCCACCTTAGTCTTTGTTACTGCCACCAGAGGGCAGGTTTGCAATGGAAATCCTCTATAATACCATTTTCCACATAGCATGCTGCATATTGACCACCCACCCACCTTAGTTCTTGGCACTGCCACCAGAGGGCAGGTTTGCAATGGAAATCCTCTATAATACCATTTTCCACAGAGCATGCTACATATTGAGCACCCACCCACCTTTGTTCTTGGCACTGCCACCAGAGGGCAGGTTTGCAATTGAAATCCTCTATAATACCATTTTCCACAGAGCATGCTGCATATTGAGCACCCACCCACCTTAGTTTTTGGCACTGCCACCAGAGGGCAGGTTTGCAATTGAAATCCTCTATAATACCATTTTCCACAGAGCATGCTGCATATTGAGCACCCACCCACCTTTGTTCTTGGCACTGCCACCAGAGGACAGGTTTGCAATGGAAATCGTCTATAATACCATTTTCCACAGAGCATTCTCCATATTGAGCACCCACCCACCTTAGTTTTTGGCACTGCCACCAGAGGGCAGGTTTGCAATGGAAATCGTCTATAATACCATTTTCCACAGAGCATGCTGCATATTGAGCACCCACCCACCTTTGTTCTTGGCACTGCCACCAGAGGGCAGGTTTGCAATAGAAATCGTCTATAATACCATTTTCCACAGAGCATGCTGCATATTGAGCACCCACCCAACTTAGTTCTTGGCACTGCCACCAGAGGGCAGGTTTGCAATGGAAATCCTCTATAATACCATTTTCCACAGAGCATGCTGCATATTGATCACCCACCCACCTTTGTTCTTGGCACTGCCACCAGAGGGCAGGTTTGCAATGGAAATGCTCTATAATACCATTTTCCACAGAGCATGCTGCATATTGAGCACCCACCCACCTTTGTTCTTGGCACTGCCACCAGAGGGCAGGTTTGCAATGGAAATCGTCTATATTACCATTTTCCACAGAGCATGCTGCATATTGAGCACCCACCCACCTTTGTTCTTGGCACTGCCACCAGAGGGCAGGTTTGCAATGGAAATCGTCTATATTACCATTTTCCACAGAGCATGCTGCATATTGAGCACCCACCCAACTTAGTTCTTGGCACTGCCACCAGAGGGCAGGTTTGCAATGGAAATCCTCTATAATACCATTTTCCACAGAGCATGCTGCATATTGAGCACCCACCCACCTTTGTTCTTGGCACTGCAACCAGAGCGCAGGGTTGCAATGGAAATCGTCTATAATACCATTTTCCACAGAGCATGCTGCATATTGAGCACCCACCCACCTTAGTTTTTGGCACTGCCACCAGAGGGCAGGTTTGCAATTGAAATCCTCTATAATACCATTTTCCCCAGAGCATGCTGCATATTGAGCACCCACCCACCTTTGTTCTTGGCACTGCCACCAGAGGACAGGTTTGCAATGGAAATCGTCTATAAAACCATTTTCCACAGAGCATTCTCCATATTGAGCGCCCACCCACCTTAGTTTTTGGCACTGCCACCAGAGGGCAGGTTTGCAATGGAAATCGTCTATAATACCATTTTGCACAGAGCATGCTGCATATTGAGCACCCACCCACCTTTGTTCTTGGCACTGCCGCCAGAGGGCAGGTTTGCAATGGAAATCGTCTATAATACCATTTTCCACAGAGCATGCTGCATATTGAGCACCCACCCAACTTAGTTCTTGGCACTGCCACCAGAGGGCAGGGTTGCAATGGAAATCGTCTATAATACCATTTTCCACAGAGCATGCTGCATATTGAGCTCCTACCCACCTTAGTCTTTGTTACTGCCACCAGAGGGCAGGTTTGCAATGGAAATCGTCTATGATACCATTTTCCACAGAGCATGCTGCATATTGAGCACCCACCCAACTTAGTTCTTGGCACTGCCACCAGAGGGCAGGTTTGCAATGGAAATCCTCTATAATACCATTTTCCACAGAGCATGCTGCATATTGAGCACCCGCCCACCTTTGTTCTTGGCACTGCCACCAGAGGGCAGGTTTGCAATGGAAATCGTCTATATTACCATTTTCCACAGAGCATGCTGCATATTGAGCACCCACCCAACTTAGTTCTTGGCACTGCCACCAGAGGGCAGGTTTGCAATGGAAATCCTCTATAATACCATTTTCCACAGAGCATGCTGCATATTGAGCTCCTACCCACCTTAGTCTTTGTTACTGCCACCAGAGGGCAGGTTTGCAATGGAAATCGTCTATGATACCATTTTCCACAGAGCATGCTGCATATTGAGCAGCTAACCATCTTAGTTCTTGACACCAATAAAAGCATCAGATTTTCAAAAGCAAAACATTTATCTAGATTTGAACCTACACATCCAACTTAGAAACTGGTGCATTTATTAAACAGTTGTTCGTGGTTGTTGCTGCATAGCAGGGAATACTAAGCCAATTTAATAGACCTTGTTATTGCTGAAGCATATGTGTCAGAGTTTACTAAAGCACGCCAAAATTAACTTATCATGTTTCCACTTCAAATACCTCCTAAGTTAATCGTTTTAAAACAAAATCACTTTAAACTAAAGTAAGGTAATGGCCAAATGACGGGATGGCCAAATGAGTTAGAGCGTCCGTCTCCCATGTGGTAGATCGTGGGTTCGAATCCTGGTCGAGTCAAACCAATGACTTAAAAATTGATACTTGTCACTTCCTAGCCAGGTGCTCGGCATTATTAGGATAGGTCAAGGAGCAGTGGAATGAGGAAGACCAGTCGCCTGTGACTGAAATTTCCCCTGCTTAAACAACTAATGTCCCAAAAAAAAAAAAGAAAAAAAAAAAGGTAAATTATAACAAGCAACTTATAATATTTATATTAGAAAATGACAGAAACTCAAAAACCATCGGACAGTTGAACTTGAACTATATTAGTTAGATAGGCTAACTAACTCCTTATTGAGTGTTCCCACCATTCTCTCTAGATCTATTCACCATCCCCCGCCACGCCCTCTCCAAGTAACAGTAATCTGAGAGCGGGAGTCTCCGCATCATCACTCCTTCAATAGGTTCCTTCCAAGAAATGACGCACTGACACACTTCTGATTTACGTACTACCAATAGCTTACCCTATAAGCGTGCTGTAGATATACCCACAATAATGATGCAATATGAGCTGGAGTCTTCACGCTATGTTGCATGGTTGTTGTCTATTATATCATGAAGTGGAGCGGTACATAGCTAAAGCGGTAGAGTATCCACCTGTGAAGCTGTCAGTCATCCTATCGATGCTCCTCAGTCGACCCATTTGCAGTTTGGGCTATTTTCCATTCCAACCAGTGGTCCACTACTGCTTTATGTGTTGTCCTGTCTGTGGGAAAGTGCATATTTTCTATTATTTTCTATTATTTTCTATTTTTTTTCTATTATGTACTATTTTCTTCTATTATCTTCTATTATTTTCTATTATGTTCTATTTTTTTCTATTATTTTCTATTATTTTCTATTATTTTCTATTATCTTCTATTATCTTCTATTATTTTACATTATTTTACATTATTTTACATTATTTTACATTATTTTACATTATTTTACATTATTTTACATTAGCCTATGTGGCGACAGTGGGTTTCCTCCAAAGAAATATGTTAGAATTACCATATGTTTGACGTCCAATAGCTGATGATATGAAAATGAATGCGCTCTAGAGGCGTCGTTAAATAATAAAAACAAGCTTTATGTCATGAACACACTGCTTCTGGTTTCAGGAGACCCCTGTGTTATATAAAAGGGGGGGGGGGGGGTAGGTGCTTTGAAATAACAGTATTTTGATCAAAGTATCACCTGGGACGACAAGGCTTGTTTGTTGGAATTTTACATCCTGGCAACATCTAAAGTCATATCAAGATGGGTACCGACTTGTGACAGTGCAAACTCATGGTGACTCTATAGTGCTGCCCCATTAGGAGATCAGGCCGCCAGCACCATGACCTGATTTCCCACTCAGTCCACATTATCCTGACACTGAGCCAACCAGTCCTTGCCCTATCCTATTAATGCCGAGCGCCTAGCTAGGTAGTGACGAGTATGCATTTTGTAAGTCATCGGTTTGATTCAACCTGGAATCAAACCCCCAATATTTCGCACGGGAAGCCTGCGCTCTACCAATTCGGCTACCGCGTCTCGTACACAATGAGGTGCTGCACACATCCTGATACACCCTTATTGTGGCCTATCGACTGAGCAGTGCATAAGTAATATGCAGGGAGATTTTTGTTGTTGGTACATTAGTTGTTTAAGCAGGGGAAATTTCAGTCACAGACGACTGGTCTTCCTCAATCCACTGCTCCTTGCCCTATCCTAGTAATGCCGATCATCTGGCTAGGAAGCGACAAGTATAAATTGTAAGTCATTGGTTTGACTCGACTAGGATTCGAACCCACGATCCCACGATCTACCAACATGGGAGACGGACGCTCTAACTCATTCAGCCATCCCGTCTGGTTAACACTGATTACTAATAAGATTGCTTAGCTCATTAGAAAGCACCTGGAAAAGGTGCGTTTGCTGATTTATACGCGTCTAAATTTTGAAACATACAGTGATGGATGAAGATGATAAACCACACTCTGCACGTGGCTCATTTACTAAATAGCTTGATTGATGGTTGCTGATGGTTTAACATTGTGTCGGCAACAAGGGCCGTATTCCCAGCAAAAAGGCAGTGGTGTATATATATACTCGGTCAGTCTTGTCAATCCCATTCACATGCCTAACATTGAAATGTACACGAAATTCTGAAATGGTCAGATTCATGTCACATGATAGCATAAACCAATCTCTGATGCAATTTCTAAGTGGTTAGACTTGTGTCAACTGACAACTTCACATATAATAGCAAACATTATAGGAGGCAAATTAGCTCATGTGTCTTTACAAACTCAAAGATTTATTTATGTTTTACATTGATTAAGAACTCTCGCATGTTATTTACATTGAAATAGTGTAGCTGGGTTATTCTCTAGAACTGGGCACAAAAGTGTGTCATGGAAACCAAAAGTGAAAACCTTCCAAATAATAAGCAAAATTCCTTCCAAATAATAGCCTAATCCAATGTCCTATGAAGCTTTGCATGTTGTGCATATATGTCAGAGTTGAAAAAAAATGAGTTTCACTTTTTGAATTAGATATTATACAAATTGAGCAATACATTAATATCACTCGTGTAACATGAAAATCAAAGACACATCCAGAATCTCATTTTAACATATACAACCTAGTCAAGCAAGATGTTCTTGATTACTGTTAAGCAGACAAGGTTATGACTTACAAGAAAAAAGTTGCAAAATAAGTTGAACACAAGTTTGGTTACATGTATGGTGTCAATGTGTAAATTTTCACTCTAGCGCAAAATCATACAATTATAATTTTGATATCTATTGTGCGATAAATTCAATACATGTAGAACTGCTAACATACCTAATAGACAGAGGCTACAGTAATTATTTGAGTTGCTATCAATAAAACAAAGACTTAATTATCAGCATCGTAACGTCGAGACCAAATATGTGGTGCCCAGTTTTGGAGAATAACCCAGCTACAAGACGTTGATATCTACAAACTCGAGAAGAGTGTGCTGGAGTGTTAATATGCACTGACATCCAATATACTCTTGGGCGTGGTTCTCGCTTGAATATAAAATGCATGAGTCAGCCATGCCGACACTCAGCATGATGTTGTAGATGGTCTTCAATGCATGAGGTGATGTTATGCAATTAAATTTGTGGATGCTCATCCCACTCATTTTGCCATTTTCATTTAATATATTTGAGAATAAGTGGTTTCAGATCAAAGTGAGGGATCTGACATTATTAAATAGTGCACTATAATGAATGAGTCACACACCAAACCAACCAGAGCACCTAGTGTTAATGAGAACTTAGGCCAAATAATACCCCCAACAAATGCTGATTGTTCTTTTGATCACACAAATCAGGGTCGGAAGGAGTTCTTAAAATATCTTTTTTAAAAGAATATATTTTCAGTATTTTTGACATGATTTCAATGGAATTGTACATGTTGCTAGTAACATCATAAACATGGTTAATTCATGACGACGGAAACCGCTTTAGTGTCGCCTAGACAGTGTACTGGATGCACTCCCATTGCATTCACATGTACGTAAGGTATCAAAGCTTTCAGCGTCACTATGGAGAACAAAATTCAATGCCATGAATGCTATCTGAACTCCTATTCATTCATTAACTGAGCCTGAGCCGACCTGGCTCTTACCTGCAGATATTCCTGTGCGTACATGTACAATTTAGCCTAATGCATTTTCAAAAAAAAAATTTAAAACAGAGGCGGGCGATTTCTCGGACATGGGCGGGAACGATCACCAATTTTTAATATATGTATTTGGTCTTATAGAGGATTTCCACCCCCAGCCCGCCCTCTGGTGGCAGTGCCAAAAACTAAGGTGAGTAGCTGCTCAATATGCAGCATGCGCTGAGGAAAATGGTATTATAGAGGATTTCCTCCGGTGGCAGTGCCAACAAATACGGTGTGTGGGTGCTCAATATGCAGCATGCTCTGTGGAAAATGGTCTTATAGAGGATTTCCATTGCAAACCTGCCCTCTGGTGGCAGTGGCAATAACTAACGCCGTGGGTAACAGCTCACTGCGCATGCTCGATGGAACAGGTGTACTGATGCGAGTTCTTGTCGAGATGCTCTGTACTTCCTTGCTATTTCCAATGCCACGAGTTACATTCATTCTGATTGGGCGGGTCTGACCAATCAGCAGCCGTCCAATCATCGCTTGCCCTGTCATGTCGCCTAGGAACGTGATTAAACACCGGAAATGGTTCCGTCACGCCGTCATCACCGGTCCCTGATACTCACACCGGCGTCTAATCGACGGTAGGAGTTCATTTCGCCGGCAGCAGCGCATGCGCATGATATTTGCAAAGAATGAGCCGGTGCGCCGACGCGTCCTCCCAATTTTCGCAATCAAACGCAGGTAGAGATTCATATTTGATTTGTTGTTGTTGTTGTTGGTACATTAGTTGTTTAAACATAGGGACATTTCAATCATTGATGGTTGGTCTTCCTCTTTCCACTGCTCCTTGCCCTATCCTAATAATGCCGAGCGCTTGGCTAGGAAGTGACAAGTATCAATTTTTAAGTCATTGGTTTGACTCGACCAGGGTTCGAACGGCACGATCCCACGATCTACCAACTCGGGAGATGGACGCTCTAACTCATTTGGCCATCCCGTCTGGGATTTAACCCTGCATAGTTGAGTGTGGCTAGGAATCTTTTCAAATGTATTTGTTGTTGAGGTTACCTGGAGGGAACAGTATGGAGCTGAGCCATGTTATTGTCCAGATGGACCGCGGCTGGGGAGGAGCGGGGGGGGGGGGGGTAGGGATGCAATCCCGCACCAACAACTCTTAGAAACCCAAGCGGGCCAAGCCAACACCAACAACAAGGTTGAGTGGGTTCCATCCTAGAGCAGTCAGCAATCCGGGGTTACTAGCGTCCCAGTGCATTGTTTGCCCAGGGGCCTCAACTATTGTAGACATTGGTGCCATCTCCATAGTGACACCCTCCCTACCACTCCTTTCGCCCTTAAGCTAAGATTCCATATACGCGTTATGCGGCATGTGCCATGCGAATGCGAATATGGTATGCGACATAGATACCCATGCAATTTTCGGGATATTTTGCTCCAAATTTGTGAAGGAAAGTCAAAGTTCATGTTGCTTCCTATGGCAAATGCAGCAGCATTCGCATTCGGATTCGCACCGATCGGTCCATGGGTCGATTCACTTGCCGCATTCACATACGCATTCGTGTTCGCATTCGGACAAATGGAACTACCGCTGTGTATTTACATGCTTTGCCATTTATTGATGCATTTGCATTTGCATACCGCATATTGCCTATATGGAATCTTAGCTTTACCCTATCTATATATTCGCACCAGTCGACTCCATTCAAACGCTGCCTATCTACCTAGTTATTTATATAGCTCCCAGGTGCCGTCTTGTCAATGACAACGAAGGGGGGCCATCCAACGTTTTCAACATCTTCACAGTTGTACAAATCGCACTACTTGCCCAGACCGCCCCCCCCCCCACCCCCCGACCGTCCTGAGTAGTACACTTCAACATTTTACTGCAGAAACATAGAGACAAGAATGTGACCATTTTAAACTTTTTATTTTGTTGTTGTTGGTACATTAGTTGTTTAAGCAGGGGAAATTTCAATCGCGGACGATTGTTCTTCCTCATTCCACTGCTCCTTGTCCTATCCTAATAATGCCAAGAGCCTGGCTAGGAAGCAACAAGTATCAATGTTTAAGTCATTGGTTTGACTCGACCAGGATTCGAACCCACGATCCCATGATCTACCAACACGGGAGACGGACGCTCTAACTCATTCGGTCTTATATTGACATTTTATTAAATACAAAAAAGTCATTGTTGACTGACAAATCCCCTCCCTCCCTCCCCCCGTTGACAACTTTGGATGGTCCCTAATGCATCACATGTGCAGCCACAGCAACTCCAACAACAACAACAACAACGGCAACAAAAACAGCCCTTCGGACCAGACCACCTGGTCTCGTACTGAACAAATGTGATAGTGAGCAGGTGAGGTCTTGTTATTTCACAGTTTCCTTTTCTTGTTGTTGTGGCGAGTGGGCAAGGGAGGGATATTAAGCAGGCTACCTTGACCGATCGCCCTTAGACGTCATCGTTGCCCATGGCAACCTCTAGTTACGCCTTGGTTACCTTCGCTAGCTCATATGGTAAGGGGTCCTGGAGGGACCATGCATAACACATGTCATTAGACAGGCCGTGGGGGTAGCCGGGACGGCAGGGTGTGGGGTGTGGGGTGTGGGGTGTGGGGTATGGGGTGTGGGGTGTGGGGTGTGGGGTGTGGGATGTGGGGTGTGGGGTGTGGGGCTTTGGGTGTGGAGTCTGGGGTGTGAGGTGCTGTGTTTCGTGGTGTGGGGTGTTGGGTGTGGGGTGTTAGGGTGTGGGGTGTGGATTGTGGGGTGTGGGGTGTGGGGTGTGTTGTCTATTGGGTGTGGGGTGTGTGGGGTGTGAGGTGTGGGGAGTGGGGGTGTGGGGCGTGGGGTGTGGGGAGTGGGGTGTGGGGTGCTGGGGTGTAAGGTGTAGTGTGTGGGGTGTGGGTAGCTGGGATGTGGGGTGTGGCCTGATGGGGTGTGGGGGGTAGCTGGGGTGTATGGTGTGGGTCATGGGGTGTGGGGGGTAGTTGGGGTATGGGGGGTGGGTGTGGGTAGCTGGGACGGCAAGCGTGGGGTGTGGGGTGTGGGGTTCTAGGGTGGGGTTCTGGGGTGTGGGGTGTGGTGTGGAGTGTGGGGTGATGTGGTGTGGAGTGCTTGGGTGCTGGGTTCGAGGTGTGGGGTGTGGGATGTGGGATGTGGGGTGTGGAGTATGCGTGTGGGGTTTGTGGTTTGGCGTGTGGGGTGTGAGATGCGGAATTCCAACCGTCTTGTTGTTGCCGTTGTTGCTGCCTTTTCAATCCGTGGTTGTGTTGTTGTTGATGTTGTTGATGTTCCTTCTGTTGCTGTTGCTCGTGTTGTTGCTGTTGCTATTCTTGCTATTATTCCTATTATATATGCTGATGCTGATACTCTTCTTGTTACTATCAATATTTTCATTGTTGCGGTTGTTGCTGTTTTTGCTGTAGTTTATATTGTTGTTATTGTTGTTCCCTTTGTTGTTAGTGTTGCAGTTGTTGCTGTTGTTATCGTTAGTGTTGCAATTGTTGTTGCTGGTGCTGTTGTTGGTACTGCTACTATTGTTGCTATTGTCGTTGATGTTGGTGTCGCTGTTATCATTGATGTTGCAATTGTTGTTTCTGGTGCTGTTACTGTTGTTGTTATTGTTGTAGCTGATGTTGCTGCTGCTATCATTGATGTTTCCGTTGTTGTCGCTGTTGCTGTTGCTCATGTAGATGATGATCTTGTTGCTGGTACTGTTGTTATTGCTAGTGTTTTTACTGCTGTTGTTGCTATTGCTATTTTTGATGTTGCTGTTGTTGCTGTTGTTACTGTTAATGTTGCCTTTGTTGTCCCTGTGGCTGTTGCTCGTGCAGATGCCGATGTTACTACTGAATGATGCTGTTATTGTTGCGTTAGCTGCTATTGTCCTTTTGAGGGGAAAAGAAGAGGAAGGAATAAGCTCAGGGACCTCATGGACCTCATGGACCTCATGGACCTCATGACATATATTTGGAACAGATGTAACTTTGGGTTATGTTGTCTCATTCTTATCTACCAAAACCTTTATTCTTGTAAGTTGTAGTAGTCTGCACTGACCTCTCAGGCAAGGAGCCGCATATACAGGTGGACGTAGGTAGTGTGGTGACATCAGGGATGTTTGTAAGGTGGTGTATTGGTTAACACACTGGTCCGGAATGCAAAGAGATGTGGGTGCGAATCCCGCTCTAGGCGCAATATTTCCCATTTTCATCACCCCCTTACGACATTCTGTTAGAGTTCAACAGAGTAATAATTCAAATTTGAGCTCTGACACTAATGTCAGATTCTGAATTCCTTAACCATTGAGAAAGCTCAATAGTTGTAGTAGTATGTGCTTAAATATGCACATATAGATAGATACGTATGATATATAGATTATGGATTCTGTATGTGACTTGGATATTCGGCCAGGTCGAATATCATTGCAAACAAACCTTTAACTTATGTCCATCATTCAACATTCTCCGAATGCATTTCACCATCACCATAGCAACCTGGACTGGGAGCAGAGGTTGAATCGCTAGATCGCACACTTACAGTGCGGAAGGTCGGGAGTTAGAATCCCAGCCTAGGCAAACCGATTACTTTTAAAACTAATACTTGTCGCTACCTAGCCTGGCGCTTGGCATTAATAGGATATGACAAGGACTGGTTAGCACAGTATCTGGATAATGTGACGGAGTGGGGTGTCAGGTCATGGTGCCGGCAGCCTGGCGTGCCAGTGGGGCAGTAGTATAACCATAAGTGTGCACTGTCACAAGTCGGTACCTGTCCTGGTATGACCTTAGATGTTGCTAGGATGCAAAACAACAACAAACAACCCATAGCAACCAGTGAACTGCAGTTCATACTAGTATTACAACTTGTCTTTAGTTTGGTGTTCCCATAGCAATCGACAAGTTGCGCGTAAACATTAAAGTAAGGAGTCAATTGAATCTTTTTGTTAAATGTCTTGATGAATGTAATTAGTCTTGAGAAAAAAAAAGTCTGGTTCCGAATGACTTACCGTTAGTTTTGTTCAAGAGTAGATTTTGGGTGGAAATAGGTTAAGAATGGGGGTGAGTGAGCCTGGTGAAGGCTAGAGCAACAAAGGCATTTATTTGACTGCTCGCATGCAGACCCCGGTTCTTCAGTCTGCTCGACCCGCACCTCGATCAGCATCATGCTGCTGTCTGGCTGCTGTCAGGCTGCTGTCAGGCTGCTGTTATGCTGCTGTCAGACTGCTGTCAGGCAGCTGTCAGGCTGCTGTCAGGCTGCTGTCAGACTGCTGTTATGCTGCTGTCAGGCTGCGGTCAGGCTGCTGTACGGCTGCTGTCAGGCTGCTGTCAGGCTGCTGTCAGGCTGCTCTCAGATTGCTGTCAGGCTGCTGTCAGGCTGCTGTCAGGTTGCTGTCAGGCTGCTGTCAGGCTGCTGTCAGGCTGCTGTACGGCTGCTGTCAGGCTGCTGCCAGGCTGCTTTAATGCTGCTGCCAGACTCCTGTCAGGCTGCTGCCAGGCTACTGCCAGCCTGCTGTCAGGCTGCTGTCAGGCTGCTATCAGGCTGCTGTTATGCTGCTATCAGGCTGCTGTTATGCTGCTGTCAGGCTGCTGTCACGCTGCTGTCACGCTGCTTTCACGCTGCTGTAAGGCTGCTGTCAGGCTACTGTCAGGCTGCTGTCAGGCTGCTGTCAGGCTGCTGTCAGGCTGCTGTCAGGCTGCTGTCAGGCTGCTGTTATGCTGATGTCAGGGTGCTGTTATGCTGCTGTCAGGCTGCTGTCAGGCTGCTGTCAGGCTGCTGTCAGGCTACTGTCACGCTGCTGTCACGCTGCTGTCAGGCTGATGTCACGCTGCTGTCAGGCTGCTGTCAGACTACTATCAGGCTGCTGTCAGGCTGCTGCCAGGCTGCTGTCAGGCTGGTGTTATGCTGCTGTCAGGCTGTTGTCAAGCTGCTGTCAGGCTGCTATCAGGCTGTTGTTAGGCTGCTGCCAGGCTGCTGTCAGGCTGGTGTCACGCTGCTGTCACGCTGCTGTCACGCTGCTTTCAGGGTGCTGTCAGGCTGCTGTCAGGCAGCTGTCAGGCTGGTGTCAGGCTGCTGTAAGGCTGGTGTCAGGCTGGTGTCAGGCTGGTGTCAGGCTGCTGTCAGGGTGCTGCCAGGCTGCTGTCAGGCTGCTGTCAGGCTGCTGTCAGGCTGCTGTCAGGTTGCTGTCAGGCTGCTGTCGGTTTTGCCATCATTGGGTATCAATGGCGATATCCATTTCAATATCCAGTGACGTGTCCTGTTTGATATCAGCGATATCGATCGTTGACTTTCTTCCATCATTGGGTATCTATGGCGATATCCATCATTGTTATCTATGGCGATATCCATATCCTGCTCTATCCCTTCTCTCTGCTCTCTCTCTGCCCTCTCTCTGCTCTCTCTATTTCTGCTCTCTCGACTCTCTCGACTCTCTCTGCTGTCTCTGCTCTCTCAACTTTCTTTGCTCTTTCTCTGCTTCTTCACCCCTCCCCGTACTTAACTGTTATTAGACTAAGCCCCGTCCGTCGCCCACCTATTCACTTACCTCGCCCATCTATTCACCTTTCCCCACCCACATATTCATCTCCCCCGCCCACCTATTCATCTTCCCCGCCCACCTATTAACATTTCCCCGCCCATCTAGGCACCTTTCCCCACCCACTTATTCATCTCCCCCGCCCACCTAGTCACCTTTAAAGGCCCACCTATTCATCTCCCCTGCCCACCCATTCATCTACCCCGCCCACATATTCACCTTTCCCCGCCCACCTATTCACCTCCCCCGCCCATCTATTCACCTGCCCCCGCCATCTATTCACCTTTCTCCGCCCACCTATTCATCTTCCCCGCCCACCTAATCACCTTTCACCGCCCACCTATTCACCTTTCCCCACACACCTATTCATCTCCCCCGCCCATCTATTCACCTTTCCCCTCCCACCTATTCACCTCCCCGCCCACCTATTCACCTTTCCACGCCCACCTATTCACCTCCCCGCCCACCTATTCACCTTTCTCCGCCCACCTATTCATCTCCCCCGCCCACCTATTCACCTTTCCCCGCCCACCTATTCATCTCCCCCGCCCACCTATTCACCTTTCCCCGCCCACCTATTCATCTACCCCGCCCACCTATTCATCTCCCCCGCCCACCTATTCGCCTCCCCCGCCCACCTATTCACCTCTCCCGCCCACCTATTCACCTCCCCGCCCACCTATTCATCTCCCCAGTCCATCTATTCACCTTCCTCCGCCCATCTACCACCACCACAACCCTATCCCACCTTCCACAAAACACTCCCACCGATCGGACGTGTCCGTTTCTAGTTCCAACCATTAAGAACCAATTCCACAAATGTCCACCAGATAGCGCCACGGCCGCAGTTTGCTTCCTACTCGCCTGGCTCGCTTTCGGTTTTCGCGCGATGTGATTAATGATTAATGATCTCCTTCCGGTAGGCGGCCAGTGTAGGTATGGGTGTGAGTGTTGATGTGGGTGGGTATTGGTGGACGCGGGTGTAAAACTGGGTGTGAGTGGCTGAGCGTGGGGCTGTTTGGGTGTGGGCATGGATGTGGGCATCTGGGGCCATATGTATGAACAACTTTTTATCGGCTCCGGTGTTAAGGGCCGGCACCGGGTTAGCTAACGCCGGTGTTGGGAAATGGGTCACGGGGTATGTACGGGTCCAAAACGCGGTGGCATTAGCTAACCTAGCAGTTATTTATAGATTTGGGGTATCCCCCTTAACTGGTACTGGCGTGTACTGGCCAGCTTGCCTTCTCCACACACCGGGCACCAGCAAGCCTTGTTATTGCTGAGCCTGTTGCTGGCGAGCACCGCTATTTGCCAATATCGCTGCCGATGTGGTGGCGGCGGCAGCGTTAATATCGCTTCGATTTTTGGTTTAATATCGCCACTGATGTAGCGGCAGCATTAACATCACTTCGATTTTGGGGTTGATGCACGACAAGGAAGGACGAGGAAGCATGAGTGGATAAAGGCATTTTATTTAGAAATGCCGGGATAAACATGGATAATTACAGTCATCAAGCATGAGTATCAGAGATATATAATGGAATATATGAGGCATCAGCATGTAATTAGCAGTCATCAAGCATGAGTATCAGAGATATATAATGTGGAATATATGAGGCATCATCATGAGATATATGAGGTATCAGCATTGAAATATGTAAATGTCAATAGGAGTAATGTTAATAGTTGGGCCCGGGAGGTGGATCGGAGGAGCCCTCCACCAAGACGGAGGAGAGGGCTCGAGGGGCCGCCGAGGGGGCAAGGCGGGGCACGTAGGCATGCACACCCTCGGAGGTCCATGTCCCCTGGGCCATGATGTCGGAGATGTTGACGCCGGCGGCATGGCAGGCCTGGGCGGAGCCTCGGCGTAGGCTGTGGAGGGTGAAGGCCTTGGCCCCCGGGACACCTCGGGCGAGCTTGCCTTCTCCACACACCGGGCACCAGCAAGCCTTGTTATTGCTGAGCCTTTTGCTGGCGAGCACCGCTATTTGCCAATATCGCTGCCGATGTGGTGGCGGCGGCAGCGTTAATATCGCTTCGATTTTTGGTTTAATATCGCCACTGATGTAGCGGAAGCATTAATATCGCTTCGATTTTGGGGTTAATTTGACCAAATTTCACTTTTTTACTATGTTATTCTGTTAAATATGATAGCATTGAATAGATTTGGGCCTGATAGCGGTGGCGGCGATTTATCGCTTCGATTTTTGGTTTAATATCGCCGCTGATGTAGCGGCGGCGTTAATATCGCTTCAATTTTGAGGTTAATTTGACCAAATTTCACTTTTTTACTATTGTTATTTGGTTAAATATGATAGCATTGAATAGATTTGGGCCTAATCGGTACCTAACACAGCCCTTAAACCTGCTACCGAGTGATGTTAGCATACCCGGTCTTAAACTCATGGTGTTTGCATAACATCGCTCCATACATACTGACTTCTCGCCGCTAACCTAGAAATCCTGTCCAAAACCAGTTTTGGCTCGCTAATGCCACCCCATGCATATGTCCCCTGGATGTGGGAGCGGGTGACTGGGTGGGTTCGAGTGGGGGTAGATTTGTGTTTCATGGTGGAGTAATTGCATGTGGGTTTAGGATTGTCTTTTCACTGTTGTGGTTTCCCCTGATTATCGCAAAGAGCACACGCCATATGGTGAAAAAAGAATCACATCCGCAAATGAATGTCAACAGGATTGGTTGGTTGTTGGAGTTTTGCGCCCTGGCAACATCTAAGGTTATATCTTAACGGGTACCAACTTGTGACATTGTGCACTCATGGTGACTTTATAGTGCTGTCTTATTGGGACATCAGGTTGCCGGCACCATGACCCGATATTGAGGAAAAAGAACTGCTTTCGTGTGAATAAGAGGTGGAGCACCTGGTTCCAGCATCCAGAGTTTATCTACAGTAACACCTCTCTGACCATCCACCTCCACAGATTGACCACTCCCCTATATCGATCGCTATATTTGGGCCTTAACAGTACCATTTTAAGGATATTCTAACTCTCGAAACCGACCACCTCCCTAAATGGACCACTTAAAGTCGGTCCCAATGTCGGTCGATTTAGAGAGGTGTTGCTGTATATTGAAGTAGAGTTGATGAGTTGGGATGTAATACAGAAAAACAAAATGGCGCCCACTGAATGCTCTCGATTCAATTTTTAAAGTGTATTAATCAATATCAGTTAATCAGTTATTCACCCCAAAAGTAGCAGGCTATGATAGATAAGTATCTGAACAATATATATATATATATATATATATATATATATATATAGCTCTTTAGTTTGGGAAAATATAAATACAGTAAAACCTCTCTAACTAACACCTCCACAGATCAACCACTCCCCTATATTGATTGCTTTATTTGGGTCCCAAATGATCGCCCAGACAATACCATTGTAATGATATAAAAAAACTCCCTAAACCGACCACCTCCCTAAATGGATCCTTTAAAGTCGGTCCCACGATCGGTCGATTTAAAGAGGTTTTTCTGTACATTCATAACCCAGCCTTCAGATATTTTTTAGAGTGGGTTGCTTTGCAACCCTGTCACAGACAGTGCTGTGGGAGTAATTATGATATGGTTGTCTATCTCCCGATGAATGCCAGGTAATCATTTGCGGCTTCAGTTCATCTAAAAGGGTCACTGGACATTTGCGCATGAACCACTGGACCACATTCAGCTAGGCGCCTGGGAGAAATTCCAAATGCCACACTACTCTGAACGGCGTTTTAGCAGTTGGGTACATCAAAAATGGCCGCCCCCATAACGAGTACTTCCTGTAGCCATTTGCAATTAAAAGAACAGCTCTGATTGGCTGACACACATGGCCATTTTGGAGGCATTTTCTTTTCCTACTCGAAAAGCGCGACATCTCGGAATCAACTCTGAGGCACACGTTGAATGCAAATTGGTCAAAAAGACACAGTGGAGATGTCTTGCAGTCAACTCTGAGGTGTATCCTGAATGTAGTGCTGGACTGGGCATGTTGATGTATAATACGCAGGTGGTACCTAATGGTGCTGTCACATTACGACGTTTCTCGCCAACGCACATCGACGTGTGTAATTTTTTGGCGAAACGTCAGGAGACGTCTGGAAGCGTTACGCGCGTGTTAGGTGCGCATTGGTATTCATTGATGGACGGCGATGGTCGACGGCACGCGTCATCGGATCGGCGAAGTTTTGTGCTTGCACAAAACTTTTGACGACCGGCAATGCCTGAAAACGAGTGGGTGCCAACATTATGGTGACTTCAGAAGCACGTCGGCATTGCTGGAATAACGAGAGGGAAGTAAGGGGAGTGGAAGAAGGTGAGGGGAGTAAGGGGAGTGGGAGAAGGTGAGGGAAGTAAGGGGAGTGGCAGAAGGAGAGGGAAGTAAGGGGAGTGGAAGAAGGAGAGGGAAGTAAGGGGAGTGGAAGAAGGTGAGGGGAGTAAGGGGAGTGGGAGAAGGTGAGGGAAGTAAGGGGAGTGGGAGAGGTGAGGGGAGTAGGGAGTGGGAGAAGGTGAGGGAAGTAAGGGAGTGGGAGAAGGTGAGGGAAGTAGGGGAGTGAGAAGGAGAGGGAGTAAGGGAGTGGAAGAAGAGAGGGAAGTAAGGGGAGTGGAGAAGGTGAGGGAGAAGGGAGTGGGAGAAGGTGAGGGAAGTAAGGGGAGTGGCAGAAGGAGAGGGAAGTAAGGGGAGTGGAAGAAGGAGAGGGAAGTAAGGGGAGTGGAAGAAGGTGAGGGGAGTAAGGGGAGTGGCAGAAGGAGAGGGAAGTAAGGGGAGTGGTAGAAGGAGAGGGAAGTAAGGGGAGTGGCAGAAGGAGAGGGAAGTAAGGGGAGTGGGAGAAGGTGAGGGGAGTAAGGGGAGTGGCAGAAGGAGAGGGAAGTAAGGGGAGTGGCAGAAGGAGAGGGAAGTAAGGGGAGTGGGAGAAGGTGAGGGAAGTAAGGGGAGTGGCAGAAGGTGAGGGAAGTAAGGGGAGTGGGAGAAGGTGAGGGGAGTAAGGGGAGTGGCAGAAGGAGAGGGAAGTAAGGGGAGTGGCAGAAGGAGAGGGAAGTAAGGGGAGTGGCAGAAGGAGAGGGAAGTAAGGGGAGTGGGAGAAGGTGAGGGAAGTAAGGGGAGTGGCAGAAGGAGAGGGAAGTAAGGGGAGTGGCAGAAGGAGAGGGAAGTAAGGGGAGTGGGAGAAGGTGAGGGAAGTAAGGGGAGTGGGAGAAGGTGAGGGAAGTAAGGGGAGTGGCAGAAGGTGAGGGAAGTAAGGGGAGTGGCAGAAGGTGAGGGAAGTAAGGGGAGTGGGAGAAGGTGAGGGAAGTAAGGGGAGTGGGAGAAGGTGAGGGAAGTAAGGGGAGTGGGAGAAGGTGAGGGAAGTAAGGGAGTGGGAGAAGGTGAGGGAAGTAAGGGGAGTGGAAGAAGGTGAGGGGAGTAAGGGGAGTGGGAGAAGGTGAGGGAAGTAAGGGGAGTGGGAGAAGGTGAGGGGAGTAAGGGGAGTGGGAGAAGGTGAGGGAAGTAAAGGGGAGTGGGAGAAGGTGAGGGGAGTAAGGGGAGTGGCAGAAGGTGAGGGAAGTAAGGGGAGTGGCAGAAGGTGAGGGAAGTAAGGGGAGTGGGAGAAGGTGAGGGGAGTAAGGGGAGTGGGAGAAGGTGAGGGAAGTAAGGGGAGTGGGAGAAGGGTGAGGGAAGTAAGGGGAGTGGGAGAAGGTGAGGGAAGTAAGGGGAGTGGGAGAAGGTGAGGGAAGTAAGGGGAGTGGGAGAAGGTGAGGGAAGTAAGGGGAGTGGGAGAAGGTGAGGGAAGTAAGGGGAGTGGGAGAAGGTGAGGGAAGTAAGGGGAGTGGGAGAAGTTGAGGGAAGTAAGGGGAGTGGGAGAAGGTGAGGGAAGTAAGGGGAGTGGGAGAAGGTGAGGGGAGTAAGGGGAGTGGGAGAAGGTGAGGGAAGTAAGGGGAGTGGGAGAAGGTGAGGGAAGTAAGGGGAGTGGGAGAAGGTGAGGGAAGTGTAGTGGTCTGCACTGACCTCTCAGGCAAGTAACCACATAGACAGGTAGGCGTGGGGAGTGTGTTGATATCAGGGAGCCTAGGTGGTGTAATGGTTAGCACACTGGCCGGAAGTGCAAAGAGATGTGGGTTCGAGTCACTCTAGGCGCAGTATTTCCATTTTCTCACCCACGACATGGTTGCGTGATCAGGATCCGACAAGCTTTGCGCTGTATGGTTGTTGAACCTACCTGTGTATGTATGTGTAAGTGCATTGCCTGTATGTATGTAATTGTAAGCATTACAAGATTACAATTCCAGGGGGACGAGTGTAGTGGTCTGCACTGACGCTCGGGCAAGTAACACATAGACAGGTAGCGTGGGGGAGTGTGGATATCAGGGAGCCTAGGTGGTGTAATGGTTAGCACACTGGCCCGGAATGCAAAGAGATGTGGGTTCGAGTCCCGCTCTAGGCGCAGTATTTCCCATTTTCATCACCCCCACGACAGAAGTAAGGGGAGTGGCAGAATGTGAGGGAAGTAAGGGGAGTGGGAGAAGGTGAGGGAAGTAAGGGGAGTGGGAGAAGGTGAGGGAAGTAAGTGGAGTGGCAGAAGGTGAGGGAAGTAAGGGGAGTGGCAGAAGGTGAGGGAAGTAAGGGGAGTGGGAGAAGGAGAGGGAAGTAAGGGGAGTGGCAGAAGGTGAGGGAAGTAAGGGGAGTGGGAGAAGGTGAGGGAAGTAAGGGGAGTGGGAGAAGGTGAGGGAAGTAAGGGGAGTGGCAGAAGGTGAGGGAAGTAAGGGGAGTGGAAGAAGGTGAGGGAAGTAAGGGGAGTGGAAGAAGGTGAGGGAAGTAAGGGGAGTGGCAGAAGGTGAGGGAAGTAAGGGGAGTGGGAGAAGGTGAGGGAAGTAAGGGGAGTGGCAGAAGGTGAGGGAAGTAAGGGGAGTGGGAGAAGGTGAGGGAAGTAAGGGGAGTGGGAGAAGGTGAGGGAAGTAAGGGGAGTGGGAGAAGGTGAGGGAAGTAAGGGGAGTGGGAGAAGGTGAGGGAAGTAAGGGGAGTGGGAGAAGGTGAGGGAAGTAAGGGGAGTGGAGAAGGTGAGGGAAGTAAGGGGAGTGGCAGAAGGTGAGGGAAGTAAGGGGAGTGGAAGAAGGTGAGGGAAGTAAGGGGAGTGGAAGAAGGTGAGGGAAGTAAGGGGAGTGGCAGAAGGTGAGGGAAGTAAGGGGAGTGGCAGAAGGTGAGGGAAGTAAGGGGAGTGGCAGAAGGTGAGGGAAGTAAGGGGAGTGGGAGAAGGTGAGGGAAGTAAGGGGAGTGGCAGAAGGTGAGGGAAGTAAGGGGAGTGGGAGAAGGTGAGGGAAGTAAGGGGAGTGGGAGAAGGTGAGGGAAGTAAGGGGAGTGGGAGAAGGTGAGGGAAGTAAGGGGAGTGGCAGAAGGTGAGGGAAGTAAGGGGAGTGGCAGAAGGTGAGGGAAGTAAGGGGAGTGGCAGAAGGAGAGGGGAGTGGGGGAAGGGGAGGGGAGTGGGGTTCGAGAGATAATGCCACTTGGCTGAATGAGTTGAGCACCCCTTTCTCTACGTAGCAGGGACTGGGGTTTGAAATCCGGCTGAGTCAAATCAAGTGTTTACAACTCTATACCTGGCGCTGCACTCAACATTGCACATGTTAGCCTAACGTGGGTAATAATTCTCCACGGGACGGGAGCTGGTTGGTCTGCCAAAAAACTTCACCACTGATACTGGCGCCACCTATTGATTTCTACACGAACTCTCTTAATATAACTTAATGATACTGCTCCCATCACCTAGCGTTAAACGGCTCCTCCAGTGTAGATGCTGCGGCCTGCCTCTGGGCTCTCGTCTATTTCGTCCATTCGCCACTTGGACACAATATCACGAGGTCAGGCTGATCTACAATTTGCTACAATTTGCCGCCACCCACCCCTCAACTAAATCATGAGGTGAGGGTTGTTAAGCTCCAATTGTTGGGGTTGAGATCCTGAGTGTATTGTACTGATTCATTGTTTGATTCTGATTTGTTTACTGATTAACTGTTCGATTTATGTTCTATTCATCTGATTAAATAAAGCATCAATATGCCACTCCTGTCTCGTCGTGAATTACAAGTGTAGCGGTTTGCTTGTTGGAGTTTCAAGTCCTGCCAACATCTAAGGTCATATCAGGACGGGACTAGTGCAGCGACGTGCACGTGATCTCCCGCTAGGTGAAATGCCACACACACAGGCACGGAGGTTGATTGTATCAGCGAGCGTAGATAGGCTAATGCTTTCGGAAGCTTGGCTAAGAATGGCAGAAGTGTGGGTTCGAATCCCACTCTAGGCACATTGTCATCATCATCATCATCATCATCATGCTGTCGGTCACGATGCGACAAAGACTGCTTTCATTACTTGACTGCCGCTCTCCATTTAGTTCTCTGCTGTGAGAGTGATGTCCATGAGTCCATTTTAATGTCTCTCAGCTTTCATGAAAGCTGCCTGCAAAAGTGTTGAAGTGCTGCTGGCTTTTGCAAGTTACCAGCGGCACTCTCTTGGGGAGCAAATAGAGGTTTCACACCGGCAAGAACATGTCCAGACCGGCGCAAAACTATTTGTCCCTGCAGTGGCTGGTCGGGAGATGTTGGGAGTTCCATACATCAACCACCCTTGATGCTGCCACAGTGACATGGTTTTCTGTTTAGGGTTTGCTCCCTTAGCCTTCAGTTCTGTCAAGAACCTGTACCACAAGGCAGTCGTTTACAACTCTGCAGGTCAGGGACATCAAACTCCCTGAGGTATTGCAATACTTGCAGTACCCGCAGTCCCCAAAGTGTGTACAAGGTACACACTGTATATCACTGAAGCTTCCTGGTGTACGCACTATAAGAGCTCTACCCGGATATTAGTGATTACATTTAGGAGGCTTGTGATTATAATTAGGGTGGGAGAGGGCAGATAGGTGTACTGAACTCCCCCGGTGATTGCATTCGTGTGGATTCGAGGCAGGGGGGGGGGGGGGAGGACAATCATGCTGAGCCTTCTTAATGTCTCAGGAAGTTGGTTCCACATTTGCTGAAATTAGAAATGAATAATCTAAAGCTAAGATTCCATATATATCTATGTGGTATGCGAATGCGACAACAAATGGAAGAGCATGTAAATGCACAGTGGTGCTTCCATATATCCGGATGTGAATACGAATGCGAATGCGTATGCGAATGTGAATGTGAATGCGAATGTGAATGCGAATGCGAATGCGAATGCGAATGTGAATGCGGCAAGTGGATCGCTTCATGGACCAATGGGTGTAAATACGAATGCAAATACTGCTCCATTTGCCAGAGAGCAAACAGGGATTTTGACTTTCCTTCACAAATTTGGAGCCAAAAAATCCCCAAAATGGCATAGGTCGAATGCACATACCCAGTATTTGGAATCTTACCTTTAATCTACATGGGCCCATTACGTTGTGAACAATGGCGTACAGAGCGGTCGTGCAACCATGGCAACGAGACACAATGTGATAACATGTACACGTGCATTGTGCTGATGTAAAGCAGATCGCCACAGCGTAGGGGACTGCTGGGAATCTCGACTGACGCACAGACACAGCGGACGCTGAGCGATAATAGAGGTTATTCAGCTGGCAGTCACCCACAATGGGTTTATCTATGCAACTTTAACCGCTCTCCTCCAGAGCATGATTTGAAATTGTCCCTGCTTAATCAACGAATTCAACAAATAATTGTTCTTTTTGAGTTCATTATGGCTTCAAAGATAAACCGCTCAGGACTTGACAACATTGCATTCTGAAAAATTATAATTATTTGAACAATAAGGAAAATAGAAAATAACAATATTTTGAGATGCCATTATTCTGACATAGGAGGAACACTGGGTGCCTCTTTGGTTATCAAGTCACGTGGTTAAGCTAACATAAAAAAAAGCTGGACTAGGATTGAATGCAGGCTTGTCCAGATAATACCCCAGACTCCCTTTTTAAACGTAATGGTGAGTGGCAAGTCCCAACATTCTCATAGGATTAAAATTAAAATTATGTGGCTGGTGGTGGTAAACAAGATATTCATCAGAATATGCAATTTGTCATCACCAGGGAATTGGTCTTCCGGCTGCAAGCATTACATTGCAGATAGATATATATATCCACGGCTACCTAGAGAGGATAGATTATTAAATTTATATTAGGTTTTAAGTTTTTGTCATTTTCTGAGATAAATATATTAAATTGATTGTTGTAATCTACCTTACTTTAATTTGAGGTAAACGTTTACATTAAATGGCTAACTTGTTAGATATTTGAAGTGCAAACATGCTAATTTAATTGTGGTAACCACGCTAAAACTCTGACACTATAGGTTTCTGCGGTAAGAACTTCCATTAAATTGACTCAGTATTCCCTTCCGTGCGGCAATACATGCTTCATATGTGCAACAGTATTTAAGATAGGTGCTTATAATTAAATCTAGATAATTGTTTTTGTTTTTGAAAATGTGAAGCTTCATCGGACTATGCAGGTTACAGATGGTAGGTTAAGTAGCTTGTGGGTTATCAGGGTAAGTTCAGCATCATTAGCAAAGGTAGTGACGTCAGGAAACAGTAATTTTTCTTTTGAGTGACAGATCCATGGAACAGTCTTCCGGACCGAGTGGTTAAAGCACCAACGGTAGAAGCATTTGAGAGAAGTATGGATAGACATTGGAGAGGACACCCACAATTATGTGACTTCAAGGCTCTGTTCACCTCCATTATGTGTGCCAACAAAAATAGTGTTTATTGTTGTTGCATAAGGAGCTGGCATTAGAGGCAGATTTGGACCTAGATAAGCAGAAGAGGATCTGTAAGCTAATCTGTAAGTTAATTATCAGGGTCAGTTCTGTATTATTAGCTAAGGTCGTAGAGGAAATCGAACATAATACCTTGTCCACAGAGCATGCTGCGCAATGTGAGAGGGCAGGGAAGTTGTGGAAATCCTCTATTATACCGATTCCACAAAGTATGCTGCACAACGAGCTGCTACCCCCAACACTGATTCTGTCACTGCCGCCAGAGGGCAGGTTGGTGGTGGAAATCCTCTATGAACCCTGTTCCACAGAACATGCCCACAACATTAGTTCTTGCCACGGCCACCCGAGGGCGGGTCGGGTGTGGAAATCAATGGCGACCTCCAATCAGGCTTCACACAACCGTTAACTTCTGATGTCCATTGGCTGGTATCTCAGTGAGGCCGCACTATAAAACGACCGATACCAAATCTGCAACATATAAGAGGTGCAGTCTCTCTCGGATTAATAAAGAAAACAAAATTGTATCTAGGTCTGGGAATTCCATTGGAACACTGAACAGTGATGCTTTAATTTGACAGTATTGGCTGATTACTTATCCATTGATTTGATAGACTGCGTATCATAAGCCCGTATCAGGATGTCGACAGCACCTCACGTTCCCAGGTGGTCATCCAACCACATACTGTCGAGGCTCAATGTCACTTTACGCTCCCGATCAGATGGATGAGAACTGGCATTTCCAATGTGATAATATTAGCCGCAATGCCAGTGTGCACGAATTGTTTGACACGACAGGGTTATACTCATAGAACGCTGAATGGGAACTGACACCTCCTCTTTGCCGCATGTCATGCCTCAAGGCTGGCTGATGAGGAAGAGACGAGAGGGGAATCAAACGAACAATACCGCTGGTGATGCGGATTCCGAGGGACACCAGTTTGCCAGGGACACTTCCATTCAAATGCATTGTTAACGGCCGTGAGCAAATCTTCATACAGAAGAAGTCAAATATCTCCCAAATTACACCATCTAGAAACAAATTGCTTGGTACACATATAGAAAACTTCTTTACCATAAAGACTATATTACATTTATAAGGTTAGGGTTCTTGAATTCTATTAATTTTGAATAAAACTAACGTTTTGCACTGCGCGTACCGTCAAACTCATGGCATTGTCAATGGTCGTGAGCAATGTTCATACAGAAAATACAGAAGAAGTCAAATATCTCTCAAATTACACCATCTAGAAACAAATCGTTTGGTACACATATAGAAAACATCTTTACCAAAAACATTATATTAAATTTATAAGGTTAGTGACGATGCTGTTCGATTTTGACGCATGTGCAGAAGCGATGTGTCCCTCGCAAACTGGTGTCCCTGGGAAACCGCAACACCGGCACTCAGTGTAATTAACAAGCTTCCTTTTAATGCCTTACCAAGAGGAAGGCATGCACACAAGCACACTATGCGCATGACAGGCTGCCCCACAGTAGACGGCCGAGTCCGATATGAGGATTACTGATTGGTCAGTGATTTGTCAATGATTGGTTGGTATGTGATTGGTCAATGATCCGCCAATGAATAGTTGGTAAATGATTGTTAAGTGATTGATCAATATGTGACCAATGTGTGATCGGTATTTTAAGGGATCGGTCACTGATTGGCTAATTACTGGTAGATTAATGATTGGTTATTGACTGGCCAATGAGTGGCTGATAATTGGCCAATTATTTGTCCGCCAGTGATTGGTTAATGTTCGGACAATGAGTGGTTGGTCAATGATTGGTCAGTAACTAATCAGTGGATGACCAATAATTTAAGTGATTGGTCAATGATCGGCCAATGACTGGTTGGTAAATGATTGGCAAGTGATTGGTCAATTTGTGACCAATGGGTGACTGGTACTTTAAGTAATTGGGGTCTGATTGGCTAATGACTGGTCGATAAATGTTTGGTTAATGATGGCCAATGAGTGGCTGTTAAGTGATTGATCGCTGATTGGCCAATGGGTGGCGACTGACTGGCTGATAAGTGATTGGTCAGCGATTGGGAAATAACTTGTCGATAAGTGATCGGTCAATGACTGGCAACTGACTGGCCAATAATTGATTGGCCACTGATTGGGAAATAAATTGTCAATAAGTGATCGGTCAATGACTCCCCACTGACTGGCTGATAAGTGATTGGTCAATGATTGGGAAATAACCTGTCGATAAGTGATCGGTCAATGACTGACCAATGAGTGGCCAATAAGTGACGGTGATGAGTTATTTGAGTATTGGCTAATAACAATTGATCATTGGTAAATGATTGCTCAGTGTTAGCGAATGAATTGTCAGTCTGTGAATTGTCAGTCATTGATCAATGCTTGGTCGATGGACCATTGGTCAGTGTTATGATAATGCGACTGAGTGGACTATCACATGGTGGTGCCAAGCCACACAGAATCCAGAGCGACAACACTATGGAGGACGCACTATTGTTACCCAGCACCCGGTCTGATGTCACCCCAGATGTTGCCAGGACGTAAAACCCCCACCCATCATGATGCTGTCGGTCGCAATCTGACAAAGACTGCTTTTATTTCATAACAACCACTATTTCGTGTGGTTGCGCATTTCATAAAAGCTGCCTGCAAAGTTTTGAAGTGCAGCTGGCTTTTGCAAGTTACTAGCAGCACTCTCTTGGGGAGCAAATGGAGGTCTAACACCGGCAAGAACACATCAAGACAGGCGCAAACTATTTGTCCCAGCAGTGGCTGGTCGGGAGATGTTGGGAGTTCCATTCATCACCACCCTTAATGTTGCCACGGAAGCATGGCTTTCTGTTAGGGTTTGCTCCCTTAGCCTTTAGTTCTATCAAGAACCTATACCACAAGGCAGTGGTTTATCACTTTGCAAGGCAGGGGCGTCAAACTCCCTGAGGCATTTTAGCAGATAGGTACTGCAATACCCGCATACCCCCACCCACTGAGCGCGAAATCATAGCCTTGCCTGGGTGTGATACCTATTTGTCTATACTACTCACAATCCGTATTTTACTGTGGGTAGTAGTAGTATATGCAGCAACACGACCCACCGAAAATATAAACAAGCGAAATAATTTGCATTTTCCACGGAGCATGCGCAGTCGGATGCTACCCACAGCATTAGTTCTTCACAGTGCCGCTAGACGGCGGGTTGGTGGTTGGAATGGTATATTATTATTAGTACAATAATGGACAGATCCGTGAGCTGTAGTATATTACGAAGACACAGATATTAGTGACAGGGGGATATTATTGATCGGTTGGTTGTTGGAGTTTTTCGTCCTGGCAACATATAAGGTCATATCAGGACGAGTACCGATTTGTGACAATGCGAACTCATGGTGACTTTATAGTGCTGTCCCACTGGGAAACCAGGCTGCAGGACCATGACCCAATTCCCCACACAGTCAGATTATCCTGACACTGTTCTAGCCAGTCCTTGTGCTATACTATTATTGCGAAGTTCCAGGCTAGTAAAGGAAAAGTATCAATTTTTAAGTCATTAGTTTGACTCGATCAGGGTTCGAAACCGTGGGTTCGAATCCCACGATCTCCCAAAACAGGAGATGGACGGTCAACTCATTCGGCCATCCCGTCTGGTTCGGATATTAAAGAAGCGCCATTGCGGTGTTATCCTTCAGACCGGATATTGCAGCTTGTTCGAATGATATGGTAATGGAACCAGGGGCATCGCAACAACAAAACACCAAAAAAAGGGTTATTCTGTTTAGATCAGTATCCGAGCCCACATGTCTGCCATTCCTAACCATTAATCTATATCGAGGCTCTTTGATGCACAACACCCCGTCTACCTGTGTGTGTGGCATTTCACTTGCAGAGGTAAGCGCACTACAATACACACATTGAAATTGGCGACCACTCATCGACCACTCGGCGACCACTCGGTGATTGGTCAGTGATTGGTTGGTGAGAGGTTGGTGATCGATCTGCAATCAAATGCCAATCGGTCACAAACCAATCGCAAACCAGTTCCCAACCAGTCCCTGACCACTCGCTGACCGATCGCCAACTGACTGCCAGCCGGTCACCAACTGATCTTCTACCAATCACCTACTAATCGCCAACCAATCGCCAACCGATCACTAACCTGTCTTCCCTCCGTTAAATCTTACAGTCAGCGCTGGTTTGGAGGTAGTAGTGACCAGACTCAGCTGGTATCAGTGTGGCCAGGAGTCATTCGGAGGTGGCGCCAGTGTGGCCGTGGATGTAACTAAGCCCTGGGGCGGTACACTTAGAAGGTAGTTAGGCAATGGTCAGTATATAGCAGAGGAACTGAGGTACGGTAGTGTCCTTGTTTATATTCCCATAATAGATTATAAAGCATATACATATACTCAGTATATACTTGTATATGCGGGTGTAAGGGGGCAGCGGCTCCTTCCTGGTTTTTAATATTATCAATTCTCGACAAGGTTATACACGGTTTCCGCAACGCATGCGCAGAGCATAATCCAGACTGGACTTTTGGGTCACAGAGTCTGTGGAGAGGCAATTGAGGCTCTGTTAACACTGGCTTCATATTGAGCAACTGACACAGTATTTTCAGCACAAATGTGGATTTATAGAGAAAACATACTACAATGGTTTTGGGTTTCTGTCATTTTCTGAGTTAAATATATTAAATTGATTGTTGTAGCCTCCCTTACTTTAGTTTGAAGTAACTTTTATTTTAAATGTCTAACTTTTGAGATATTTGAAGTGCAACCATCCACAAATAATTTTGGCAAGCACGCCAAAACTCTGACACCATAGACTTCTGCAGTGAAGGTTATATTAAATTGGCTCTGTATGCCATTAGATATAGCGACAAGTGCTTAATATGTCCACCAGTATCTAAGTTGGATATGTAGAATCAAATCTGGATAATTGTTTTGGTTTTGAAAATTTGATGTTTTCATCGGACTATGCAGCTTTAACATTTTTTAATCATTTTTGATAATTATAGCTGTATCCTATTGATTGATTGAAAAGCTCGATCATCAGTGTAAAACAACACAGTGACACACTGTTGACCCACAACACGAGTGTTGTTGCCTATCAGCAGGTGTCGTACTAGTCACGGAAATTGTGTATTGAATGCAATTATTCGGTGTGTCACTTCTTAGATAGAACCAGACGCTAGTCAGCGCTGCCTCTCTGCAAAACATTGATACGGACTAGTGATGTCCATTCTTATTCAAATCGACCCACCAGGCAGCGCTTGGATCGCATTATATAAGGGGTGTACGAGTCTCGAGACCTCCTCTCCTCATTATCACCCGCTGACTGGACCGCAAATCTTTCTTTTTTCTTTTATTATTTTCAGTTGGGCGGTTTTGTCCCAGGCAGATATGGTAGGTATTCTTATTATCCTCAATAAAACTGCTTTACCCCCACTAATTCGTCGTTGTTGTCAGTGGTAACCTTACATATGTAATATACTAGATATTACCCGTTATCATTCGGATTACTACCTACTTTCCCTACTAGGCTAGGTGAGCACTGTCAACTGCACCTGGCACATACTGCCTTGGCTACAGAATGCAGCGTCACCCATGGATAGTACATGAACCAACTGCATTTAGACTGTCTTGCATACCGCAAGAGGGGAGCACCATGTTCCACCCCTTACACGAGGATATAAAGCGTATATCCAGGCTGTAAGGCTACACAGGGGAAGGCAAGGAGAGACTGGACAATATAGTTTATTGACAATCAACATATGTCAATCAACATCAGTATGAATAATCAAATAATCAATCAGATAATCAATCAAGCAATCAAATGGGCTGGACAACACCCCAAACGAGCAGAGTGAAACCAGCCAACCCACTAAGACAAATCTACGTTCATAGATAGGTTTAGATATATATTTGTACGCAGTATTTGAAGTCCAATCCCCCCTAGTCTTAATTTCGTCGATGGTAGCTCCATGGAGAGGCAAATAGGTGCAGCCACCTCTGTACAAGGAGTGGCAGGAAAATTTGGAAGGGTCTAAACCTGCCTGACCCACAAAATGTTTTATCATGAACTGCAGAGTTGAATAATCAAGAGGTGAGAATCTACTTCCGGGTGCAGGGAGCTGGAATGCAGGGTCCTCTCCACCTATGTGTGTCTAGAGAAAGTGCTTTCTCACCCAATATACTGCACACAAATCAGTATTTGAGACAACCACAATGGGAATTATCAACTCCCGTTCTGAGTACTGTATCGGTTTTAACTTGCAGACATGAATCATGAGCCACCATGAGTAAAATGAAAAATCACACCTACGCAAGGCTGAGTCTGATGCTGTAATCTGGCATTTTCTAAGGGGTCACCCGAAGCCACTCAATATAGTGGCATGGAGGCAAGTATGTCCCACGTTACTGGACGTAAAGGAAAACATCGCCAACAGCTCCTTGGGAAGCATCGGCATAGCGTGCTTCACAGCCCTCCTAGGAATGCTTTAATTATAATCTATGCCTAGGGTGCCTTCTGACTTTAAGAAAAAATTTAAAGTGCTCACATAATTCATTATGGATGAGTAGGTAAGAGAATGTGCCAACCAGGCGATATATAAGGCAACCTCGGTAGAGAGGCACAGAGTAGGGGCTAACAATCCACCAAACTCGTCAATGAAGGAGAAAAAACATTAATTTGCAGATCTCGTAGCCCTGGAGCTCGGTGTGTAATTCAACGCACACACAGTGTCTACCTCCGTATGTAGCTTTCTCAAACCTACAAAAGTCCAAAAACAAAATGTTATCCTAATACTACATCATGGTTCCAGCGGTGCGGTGCATTGTGGGATGTGTCAGAGCAAAATAACCCCCGCAGAAGCACATGCACATGCTAATACACTGGTGCAGCTATGAAATGTGCTAGTTTCAGCTCATCTCAGCTCATGTTTGAAACATAGAATACCAACTAAAAAAATATATATAATAAATTAAGATATTAATCTTTTATCCAGCATTGCATTTCCATCAATATAATCAGCACATCTTATGCCATGTGCATTTAGATTTATAAAAATCTAGGCACTCAGACTGGTGTTAGAGCCATAGCCAGAGTCAGTTTTACTTATTTTATTCATGTTTATATTTATATCCACACCACCTAGGCACAAACCACCTGGAATACATATAGAAAACATGTTTAACAAAAAGATTATATTAAAATAATAAGGTTAGGGTTTTGGATTTCTATTAATTTTGAATAAAACTGCTGTTTTTCACTGCGCGTATTGGCAAACTCAATGGCCGTATGCCTTTGCTTTGCTCCCAACGCCGTTTTCAGCGCATGCGCAGTCGGAACCGTGATGTAGGCTATTGCATAAAATATCAGCACAACCTAATCGTTGTAATGGGTCGGCCTCCAACCATCTGCTTAAAGTATCACAAATTGTATTATTAGCTCTCCTAATATATGCAGAAAAAATATTTAAATTAAAGTTAACCGAGATCCAGAACAACTCTTTCAGCCACAACATAATATTGGAATTCATACAATGTCCTGTGACCAGGGCTGACTCAACAGTCGAGTTGTCAGTTACGTAAATAACATTTCGAATGCGCCCACCGACGAGCAGCAGCAATAACAGCAGACATCACTTTCTCGTTTATATGTCCACGGATGCACGCATGGTCCAGGGATGCCACATGGTGGCCAGTTATCTGTTTCAATTTCAAATGAGATTTTTCGTCACCCAAAGGATAGTACGGCATGAGATAAACAAGTGTCCCCAAGAGTGTGCGATTCTGTTTACCCACAGTTCAAGATTTCCATCTACAGTAAAAACCTCTCCAAAGCGACCGAGCATGGGACCAACTTTAAATGGTCGGTTTAGGGAGTTTTTTTTTACCATTACAATGGTAGTGTATGGGCGATCGTTTGGGACCCAAATAAAGCAATCGATATAGGAGAGTTGTTGATCTGTGGAGGTGGTAGGTTAGAGAGGTTTGGCTTTATATAATTTATAATTTTACTATATTTTACTAAATTTTCAGCGGTACAATGAGTGGCAGTTACAGTGTGCAGGGGTGGGGGGTGCCACCATCAAAGCTGGGGTTGGGGAGGCTAGAGCAGTAGGACAGACTCCAGCAGTCCATGGAGCTGAGTGAGTGATGAAGGAAAGGAGGGATATTCCGGGTTATTATACTCATATAATTCTTATAAGCATATATATATATATAACTAAATAACTATGTATGTCAACATTGGAGTATATATGGGTGTAGATGAAGCTGGACTTGTGGTCAACACATTGGTTTGTCCCTTTCTGGCAGTTCGGGACGTATCTCAGGCAGTAGAGTGTCCCTCCACCTGTGAAGGTGTCAGTCATCTGATCGATCCTGCTCAGTGGACACATTTGCAGTTTGGGCTATTTCTCATTCCAACCAGTGGTCTACAACTGGTTCATCAAAGGCTGTGGTATTTGCTGTCCTGTCTGTGGGAAAGTGCACATAAAAGACTGCTTGCTGCTTATCGGAAAGAGTAGCCTATGTGGCGGCAGCCGATTTCCTCCAAAGAAATATGTCAGAATGGCCATATGTTTGACGTCCAATAGCTGATGATACAAATCAATATGTTCTATAGGCGTCATTAAATAAAACAAACTTTCCATTCTGGCAGTTCTCAGTGCTACATTTGTGTTGGTCTCATATTAGTAACATTGATATAAATGGTAGTGTGGTTATTTTGTAAAAAAAAACACCTGAAAATAAGCTATCACAGCAAAAAATAATTATTGCACCATATGGGCTTCAGGCACGAGTCTGGAATAGCCGGGGCAATGTCAAAACAAGCTTGTGAGTTTGTATACCCACAACAGTACATGGTGCCTTGAGCGCTAAAAATGTTGTGTGGTATATCATTAACACATGATTTACTAATTAATTGCGCACATTTTCCATTCTTGTTTTTAAATGTGTGTATGTATGTCAGTGCAATTTTACTAATTACGCACATTTTCCTTTCTTGTTTTTAGAAATGCAGTCGAGCATTGACAAATTGAAAAGGAAAGTAATTGTTGGTGCTAACTGCTATAAATCTGCGCATGTAGGTTTTTTTTAGTTTTATTTGTTTTTTTTTGTAAATATAGTTTATTCATTGAATAAAGTCTTTTGTCAGCGCCATGGGACTGGTCTTCCAGCCATGTGACAATACAGTTATTTACAATATATGCAGCTAGCCCAAATCAGCTAAAATAACAATATCAAACATTCAAAGACTTACATATGGTATAGTTTGACAATTCACATACAAAAATAGCAGTTATATGTTGTATTCCTACACACTTGATACATACATGTGTATTGATTAGACCTTTACATTACGGAGTGGTTAGGTGCATAGTTTCCCTTCATAGGTTTGTATGCCTACTATGTTGTGAATTGCAAAACTATCATGTTGCTGGAGTTAACATTTTGAGATGGAGTGAGTGTTAGTAGAATGGTTTGTTTATTCTGTTAGATAGAGTGTGGTTAGCTTATAGGGTTATGCTTAAAAGGTTAATACGTCAGGTGTGTTTTTTGACTACATGAAGTAGTTTGAGTAAGTATGTTGTTAGTAATGATGGGATAAATAATGCTTGGAGGATTGTACGTTTCAGTCATTTAGTAGTCTAGTACAGACTTTATTAGTGTCTATGTTTATACAAAGACCCTATAATACCAAAACGGCTCACTCAGCCTGTACTGTGTAATCAAAATGATCAAACCCACCACTTAGCGCAATGTGACTAATTACGCACATTTTCCTTTCTTGTTGGGAGATCGGGAGATCAGAGCCCATTAGTTTGTGGGTTCGAATCCTGGTCGAGTCAAACCAATGACTTAAAAATTGATACTTGTCACTTCCTAGCTAGGTGCTCGGCATTAATAGGATATGACAAGGACTGGTTAGCTCAGTGTCAGGATTATGTGACTGGGTGGGATAATCGGGTCATGGTGCTGGGAGCCTGATTTCCCAGTGGTGTCAGCAGTATAAAGTCACCATAAGTGTGCACTGTCACAAGTCAGTACCCATCCTGATATGACCTTAGATGTTGCCAGGATGTAAAGCTCCAACAACCAATGAACCATAGCGAACAGCCATATTGAATGAAATGAGGCGCTTAGTAAAAGGCAATATGGCGGTCGTTGTGGTCACGTGGTCTGAACAGGATAAGTAGGTCACGAAAATGCGTAGACTGCTAGCAGCAGCAAAGCCAGTAGCGTGTCGAGTCCTAGAACCAGGCCATCCATTCACTACGCTCTAAGTCGTTGCCATGGCGACAACTGCCGTAACACAACAAGCTTGTGTACGCCCAGATTAGACTGGCTATTAGGGGTCTATTGATTCATTGACAAATCGGTGCAAATTGTCTGAAATTTCGTGCTCTCTGAAATTAAGTTGGATTTGGTCGTGCCATCAGAAATGGACGATTGCTAATGACTCGCTACGATGCTTGCGATTGTCGCAGTCGTGACAGGTGTGTTGGAGCTGCAGTCTGGTCTGTTTAGTCTGTCGCGTGTGGGTGAGCAACGTCCTTCTCAGATTATCGGTTCTTGCTCAGCTCGTTCTTGTGTGTGGGTGAGTGGGTGTGGGTGTGGGTGTGGGTGTGGGTGTGGGTGTGGGTGTGGGTGTGGGTGTGGGTGTGGGTGTGGGGGGTGGCAGGGGGGGTCGTAGGGGATAGTTCTCAGGGCCCGTATGCAGGAGTCAGTGTTAGGGGGTTTGGGGGTAACAGCCTGTTACCGTTTAGCTAACACCGACGTCGGGAACTGCGTCAAGTGGTATGCAGGAGCGCGTAACACTTACATTATAGCTAAACAAATCGCTAATACATTGCCGCCAATGCGTAGATGTCGGCCAGTATGGATGTCAACGTCGACACAGCGGTCGCGACGGCGGCGATTTGTTTACTTTACGTTCGTCGATTCAAAAATATAACTATTAATATCGCCGCCAATGCGGCGGTAGCCTTAATAACGCTTCGAATTTAGGGTTAAATTGATAAAATTTCACTTATTGCATATGTAATTCTGTTAAATATGACAGCATTGAATAGATTTGGGCCTAATAAACTCGCTAAACCTAATATATTTTAGGGGTAAGGTAACACCGGTTAAGCCTTTGGTGTTAGGCCTAACACTGACTTGTGCATACCATTTTTCGCCGCTAAACCGGAATTCCTGCCAAACACCGTTTTCCCTCGCTAACACTGACTCCTGCATACGGCCCCTGGTGTCCCCCACAACAGCACCGACACCCTCCCCCCGCCTCTGCCACCACCAATGATTCGGTCCAAGCAAGCAACAGCACCACCACCACCACACCACCAACCACCACACCATCACCACACCACCACTACTACCACCACACCACCACTATACCACCACCACCACCACACCACAGCCATCACATCACCACCACAACACCACCACTCACCACCACCAACCACCACCACTACCATTGCCACCACACCACCACTACCAGCACACCACCACCACTACCACCACACCACCACCACTACCACCACAGCACCACCATTACCACCACACCACCACCACTACCACCACACCACCACCACTACCACCACCATATCACCACTACCACCACACCACCACCATTACCACCACACCACCATCACACCACCACCACCAACTATCAGTGTCAGTTTGTTAATGTGGTAATGACGGTTCGCTCTCCTCCTTGCCACACTAAGAATTACCCGTGTTACTACTAACATGTACAATGCGGATCTTCTGAGATAAGAGACTGTAATATCCTCCAGTTGTGTCAATTCTTATGCTGAGACCCAGCGGACCAGTAAACAGGCTCCTACTAAGTCCTAGCCTTCCTGTAATGGGGTGGAAGCACACTGCATCAATCCAGAAAACTGTTGCAGTGTACATGCCAGACAAGCCGGCAGGGAGGCACACAGGGCGTAATCGATTAATCAACTCGGGTCACCCAGGCCACTTTTTGGCGCATGCGCACATCCTACAGACTCGGGTTGAATAAACAAATACGCTTGGGGTGGACAAAATGGTGGCTTAATCTAAAACTTAATATTTGTTTTCAATAACCGATATATGTACAGCAAAATAGGATTTAAAGTATTTTATGATTGTAGAAGCTGACAATCTGGGTTATTTAAAAAAAGAGCATTAAAACAACACGTCGGAGTTGTACTGGTAGCTGTTATCCTACAGGTACCAGCACAGATGTGACGTCATCACTCCTAGCAAACCCCAGCCAAGAGGTGGGTTACTGGGGTTAGGTCGTTTTGCACATGGCATCTGTATTTCTCGACTCTACTCGCGGTGTTCGATTTGAAATTCTGACGACTCAGGTGACCCGAGTCACCCAGGTCGTGTTAATCGATTACGGCCACAGTGATAGCACACATAGTCTATGGTGCTTGTGCGGTGCACTGGTAGCACCGAAGCAACATTGCTGCCTGCCCACATGGGTGGGTGGGTCTGGGAGGGTTACCATGGTTACTAATTAGGACCAGGTGTGAGTTAGCACTTGGTACTTGGAGTGTCAAAGGGTGAGGGAGTTGGTGAACACACATACAAGAGGTGATATTTTATATAATGTAACATATTTGCTATGGCAATTTCACAGCAATCTACATGAGAAATAAATGTATGGCAAGAACCATACCGAGTTTGGTCATCAGGAAGCGTGTGGTTATAGCAAAGACCCTATAACACTAAGACAGCTCACTCCCTATCTCTCGCATGGTAATGTAAATTTCGCAGTGCCATCTTGTGGTGGGTTTGATCAGCCCGGCTGCTGGTTGGTGTTTCACATGTAAACGCATACAATTATATTATACATGAGATAGGTAAGTATGAATACACATCAATATGAAATTGCTATGAAGAAATGCGCATCATCATCAGCATCATCATCATCATCACCATCATCACACATCTTTCACATTCATATATACATTTATACATATAATATAGCAACTATGTAATCAAGTGATGGACGCATTGATGCTGAGATACAGAGGAGGATGGCCAAGGCTAGCACATCTTTCGGCCGACTACGCCAGAGACTCTGGAACAACCACCATGTGTCCATTCGGGTCAAAGGTAAGATCTACCGCGCAATCGTGCTACCCACCCTACTATACGGAGCCGAGGCCTGGACAGTGTACAGACAGCAGGTGAAAAAGCTGCATGCCTTCATGATGCGACATCTGCGTTCAATCATGAGGCTAACCTGGAAGGACAAAGTGACGAATAAGGAAATACTCGAACGGATGGGGCTGCCCTCTATGGAAGATCTTCTGATCAAAAAGAATCTCCGGTGGACTGGACACCTCATGAGGATGTCATCAGACATGCTACCAAAGCAGATCCTCTATTCTCAACTGTCTTCTGGCTACAGAAAGAGAGGGCGCCCCCGTCTCCGGTTCAAAGATACCATCAAGAGAAACCTGAAGCTGAGAGACATTAAGACCGACTCATGGATGCGACTCTCACAGCATAGAGCTAAACGGAGAGCGGCAGTCAAGTAATGAAAGCAGTCTTTGTCGCATCGCGACTGACAGCATGATGATATAATCAAGAGAACAGCCAGCGCACCAGGTGGTGGGTTTGATCACTTTGATTACACATTACAGGCTGAGTGAGCCGTCTTAGTGTTATAGGGTCTTTGGTTATAGGTGCAAAATAGCTTTGAAGTATAGCATCTATGGTTAAGGATAGGACGGGCGGGGTACCAACCCCAACTTCCATTATGTAAACAGACTGGGTCACAGCTTCAGTCCTTCCTCGGGGGACCAGACGGGATGGTCGAATGAGTCCGTCTCCCGTGCCTGTAGATCGTAGGGTCGTGGGTTCGAACCCTGGTCGAGTCAAACCACTGACTTAAAAATTTATACTTGTCGCTCCGTAGCCAGGCGCTCGGCATTATTAGGACAGGACAAGGACTGATGTGCTCAGTGTCAGGATAATGTGACAGAGTGGGATACCAGGTCATGGTGCCAGCGGCCTGGTTTCCCAATGGGACAGCACTATAAAGACGCCATGAGTGCACACTGTCACAAGTCAGTACCCGTCCTGATATGACTGTTGATGTTGCTAGGACATAAAACAACAAGAAACAAACAAACCTTCCTCAGAGACCAGCAGACACAAACTGGGAATACCTGTATTAACCCACATCACACTACAGCCAGCATTTGCTTGCGAACACCTTACGACTAAAAGCCGGACGACCTCCTTGCGACATTGATGCAAAAACCTCAGTCGCCAACCGATCACCGATGTTTAGGTGGGTTGGTCGACGACCAGTCCATGACCAGTTGGCAGACCGCAATGGTCGCAAGGAGGTTGTTGGTGCAACAGCTGCAACCTCCTTGCGACCAAAACCACCCGACATGGTCGCCAACTGTTCGCTGGCCAGTGCCCGGTCAGCGAACAGTCGGCGACCATTTTGGCGTAAGGTGGTCGCAAACTGGATGCAAGATGGTTGCAAAGTAATTGCAAGTGAATACAGGCGTAGTGTGACTGGGGTATCAGTTCCAGGAGATGCTGATATCGATGGGGCTCCATGTTGGTGAAGCGGTTAAACCCTCTCTCTTGAAGATTTATACTGCCTATCATGGATAAGCCTGAATAGGCTTGTTTTCACCATTAAACAGTTTGTCGATAGAAAGCCCGAGCCTACACTTTTACCGACCCAAGGGATTTTTAACCTCCCACACCACATAGACATGGTATGAGAGCAACTGGCCTTTGATGACGCTGTAAGTTATACACAGCCCAGTAGGGCGTACTAACAAACAATCCAGTCAAATCATATTCACTAATCGATTTGAGCATGCCTTGTTTACTGAACTGTATTTATTCCTTTCCTGTCTCAAAAATAATAACTACTGGGGTTCAGATTAGCACCACTAACTTCCTCAATGCGATGGCCGAATGAGTTGTGCGTCCGCCTCTCGTTGTGGTAGGTCATGGGATTTGAACTCACAGGTTCGAACACTGGCCGAGTGAAACTAATGACTTAAAAATTGATACTTGTCGCGTTACCTAGCCTGGCGCTTGGCATTATTAGGATAGGGAAAGGAGCAGTGGAATGTGGAAGACCATTTGTCCGCGATTGAAATTTCACATGCTTAATCAATTAATGTAGAAAAAAACAAAACAAGATAATTTTTTGTATTAATGTAATAATTCGCAGAGGCACAGACAGGCTAGTTAGTGTGGGTACGGGTTAACCATCAACACTCCAATATCATTGGGACCTGGACGGTGCCGGATGAGTAATTTTGCTGGATATCTGATGGTTACACTTAGAATACACTTAACCCAGCACTTCATCTTACCTTTCCCCTATAAATCAGTACATGTTGGTTAATAAAGGAAAAACAAAAATAAAATATCAGGAACTGATGATGATGGTGATGATAGAGGCAGCTCGTCTGAGAAAGTAAATGTTGAAGGCCCTGGATTTTGAAGTGTTGACTCCTATTTTGCACGCTTTCCAGCTATTTATTTTTAAATATCTTGCGAGCTGAGGTGCTTCATATATTTTGGCCTTTATTTGATTAGTTTTCCCTGCAGCATGTGTTAATTATTTCTTGTTCATTTAATTAAACTGACTAGGACATTTAAAATTGCTCTAGTGGAAATTACTGCTGGATTACTGATTGAACCGGATAACTGATTACCGGATAAATGATAGTCAACATGTAATATATTTGTTATTTAACTTGTGACAGTGCGCACTCATGGTGACGTGATAGTGCTGCCCTACTGGGAGATCAGGCCACCAGCACCATAACCTGATATCCCACTCAGTCAAATTATCCTGACACTGAGCTAACCAATCCTTGCCTTAGCCTAATAATGCTGAGTGCCTGGCTAGGAAGTGAAAAGTATCAATTTTGTAGGTCATTGATTTGGCTCGAGCGGGAATTGAACTCTTAAACACGTGGTTCCTATGCATCTACTGACCCCTCACACTGCCCCCCCCCCCTCACTACTGCCACCCCCAACACACACACCTTCAGGATTACTTGACTGCTAATTAGTCGGTGATTGGTTGGTTTCTAATTAGTCGGTGATTGGTTGGTTTCTAATTAGTCGGTGATTGGTTGGTTTCTAATTAGTCGGTGATTGGTTGGTTTCTAATTAGTCGGTGATTGGTTGGTTTCTAATTAGTCGGTGATTGGTTGGTTTCTAATTAGTCAGTGATTGGTTGGTTTCTAATTAGTCGGTGATTGGTTGGTTTCTAATTAGTCAGTGATTGGTTGGTTTCTAATTAGCCAGTGATTGGTTGGTTTCTAATTAGTCGGTGATTGGTTGGTTTCTAATTAGTCGGTGATTGGTTGGTTTCTAATTAGTCGGTGATTTGTTGGTTTCTAATTAGTCGGTGATTGGTTGGTTTCTAATTAGTCGGTGATTGGTTGGTTTATAATTAGTCAGTGATTGGTTGGTTTCTAATTAGTCGGTGATTGGTTGGTTTCTAATTAGTCGGTGATTGGTTGGTTTCTAATTAGCCAGTGATTGGTTGGCTAGTGAGAGATTGGCAATTGGCAATTGGTTGGACATTAAAAACACCCATACACACACACAGAAATACAAGTATTTCAAGGAATCCAACTGATGGTCAATGTCAACTGATGGTCAATAGTCCCGCCGTATGGTTCTAGCCTTCAGAAAGCAATGTGCTGCGCAGATTCCTCAGCCGGATAGAGATCCTACCAACCCCCCCCCCCCTCTCCAACTGGGGCCCCGGCACATTCACATCACACCACGTGACTCATCGCTCTACCCTCGATCTCTGACAGGAACAAATATGTCACGGGCCTGGGCGATAAAATAAGAACATTTCATATTGGATAGGAAAAACAATGTAAAGGAGAAGAAAAAGTAATGGCCCTGTCACACTACGACGCTTCTCGCCGGCGACCCGTCAATGTGTGGTGTTTTTGGGCGATATTTGGTGAAATATCGAGAAGCGCTGGTGGCGCGTTATGGGCGCGTCGGTACACGTCGGTACACTACTTTGTCGCCGGCGGGTCGCCGGCGAAAGTTGGCGCGCGTTATTGGTCGCTGAGTGTTTTGAACATGTCAACACGCGCAACACGCGCAAATATGTGGGTAAGGACGTTAGGCGCGCGTCGCGCTGCGTTGGACGCGCCGGAATAACGTTATGGGAACGCTAGGAAGACGGCGCGTGCGCGGGAGGGTCGTTGCTCACGCGTTGCGCAAACTGGGCCGTTTTTGTTTTAGGCCCTAGCAACATTTAAGGTTAAATGAAGACGTTGCGCCAAACTTTTCTTTTTTTTTTCCCCAGCGCGTCGACACACGTTGGCCGCGCGCGCATAACGCGCCGCGCTGACGCCGATCTTTTCCCCCAAACCGCCGAAAAGTTTGACGTTTCTCGACGCGCAAGATTTCATTTTCAACGCTGACGGGTCGCCAAGAGAAGCGTCGTAGTGTGACAGGGCCATCAAGAAGAACATAAAAAAAGAAGTTTGAAACCTAGGCTGACACCTTTCCTCTTCCGGCTTCTACCACCCATCACACATCCACTTGACCAATGTCCAGCTGCAGACACGCACCCCACCCCACCCCACCCCCGCCACCAGGTGGCAGTACGGACAGCTCACACCGGAAGTGACGTCTGTGGTGCACGGTGACGCGCGTGTCACTCTCCCAGCAGAGTGTGTGTGCGTGACGGTGTTGATGCACACAAGCACCGGAAGGCGGCCTGTGCGCATGCGCCTGTGGCTAGGGGGGGGGGGAGGGAGCTGGGGGGGGGGGGGATAGGAGGGGGAGGGAGGAGTGTGGAGGACACTGCGGATATACCATGAACATAGCCCGCTAAAGGTTTCAAAGGACATCCATGCCAATTTCTAGTTATCTGCATGTCAAAACACTGGAAACCAGTAGCTAACCAATATCTCACTATACCCGCACCTACATATCGAGCTACTAGGCAAATATGACAACAAAGAATGGGTAATATTACATTACTAATCCTATGCGCACCCACGATACTCATTTTTCTACCAACCAAAACCACCCATACATCTTTATGGGTTTTATATCCTTGCGACTTCCTTGCGACCAGACCGGAATCGGTAGGGCGCGAAACTCGAGTGCGGGAGATCGGGAGTTTGATTCCCGGTCAAACTGATTACTTATCAAATTTGTACTTCCTAGCCTGGTACACGGATAGGATAGGGTAAGCACTGGTTAGCTCAGTGTCAGCACTATTAAGTCGTCGTTAGTGCACACTCTCACAAGTCGGTACCCATCCTGGTATGGCCTTCGATGTTGCTAGGATGTGAAACTCCTACAACCTTGCGACCAAGCAATGTGTAAAGGCTAGGGCTCGAATCTGTGGCTGTGTAGGCAGGCTATAGTGAAATCAATAAAGACAAAGAGAAAGGAAGAGTATAACGACCTGAGTTTGGTAATCCTACCGGGCCAGAGGGGGTAGGCCCTGAGTGCCCCTTATACACAGCCCTGCCAGCACCACTATGTCTATTTACATCCCACTCAGGCACCACCAGCACTTACATATATATATACATACATGTGCTTGGTCACGTATACCTGATCAGTAATAGAACATTTGCACTCAGAGCCTACCCCCTCACCCCTCTGCTAGGTAGGATCAGCACACTCAGGCTCAAGGCAGGTGGTGGCCAGGGGAGCCACACAGCTTGGTGGTGATGGGCAGATCACTGGTAACCATGGGGACCAGGAATGCTGGATCCCTATTGGTAGAGCTAAGAATGCTTGTTTCCGATTGGGGGAAAGGGTGGGGTGATACTCTACAATTAACCCATGTAACCATATAAATAATAAACCAGAGGGCTTGACTCTCTGTCTTCTTTCACACTTTATACTCTTCCTTTCTTTGTCTGTATTGATTTCACTATAGCCTGCCTACACAGCTACAGATTCGAGCCGTAGACTTTACAATAGGCTTCTAAATTCTACCAAATTGATCAAATATACATTCTATGCAGCAATAAGTGTTAGATAAAGTTGACTATTACGGACATGGCATTCATGGGAACATTGACTTATTCATAAATACAGCGAAGAGCTCTTTAAGGCCTTTCTAATTATATATTTTGCTATGTTCCCGATTCAATATTGAATAAGTTGTAGACTGCGAGAATTCACCCCTATTTGTTTCTATGTGAAACCTGACTGAAGTTCTCAGAAAAATTAAAAATAAGAAAAGCTTGTTTGCCACTATACAGACAAAGAAACTTATTTATTTTGGCCACATTGTTCGTCAGAGTTCAATATACCATACATTGTTGGAAGGGAAGGTGAATGGCAGCAAAGGGAGAGGGAGACCAAGAACACCATGGTTTACAAATATTTCACAGTGGACAGGCTTGAATTATTCACAGTCTATCAGAACAGCACACCATCGGGAAAAGTGGAGAACCATTGCATCCAACCCTCGACTAGAGGACAGAACTATTGATTGATTGAAACCTGACTTGGTTCTTCAATACGCCTTGATAAACTGAGACAGCCTGCAACCGAGTGGTGTCCCCTATCTAATGGTCGGAACGGAAGACCAGCATCTCGACGTTGAAGAAAGATTCAATTTTTTTGTTGCTAACAAACTTTATTCATCTGAATACAGTCTTTTTTCAGGGCCGAGTCACTGGTCTTCCGGCCATGCTTAACTTCAGTTATTTATACTATTTAATTACAAGAACAAACTTTGGGGGTAAGATAATAAAAATATTGTTATTACATTCAGCTAATTAAGAGTTTGTGGTATACTCATATCCGGTCAGAGAATGCATTCAGTGTTTGGATTTTAACGCAGGTGGTGTCTAATACCCCTGTCACACTACGACGTAACGAGCGAACGTGAGCCTAACGTGGTCATTTTTCGTCATTACGTTGACCTACGTTGGGTTACGTTATGATGACATCAGAATGACGTTAGACTGACATCGAGCTACGTCATGTTACATCGTATTACGTCGGCGTGCTTCACAGTTTTGAACCTGTTCAAAACTTTCGACGTAACTCAAACGTAAGGGTTTACTTTCGCCGTACGTTCTGTACACGTTCAGCGAACGTCAATGACGTTAAACGGACGTTAGTCAAATGCTGCTCACTACATTCAACTACGTTCCACTACATTGACCCACATTAAACCCGGTGGAAATGTCCACACGGCGTAATGGGAACGTCAGGAGAATGTCAGGAGAACGTCAGGAGAACGTATGTTCAACGTATGTTCAATGTTTCGCCACCGTGTCATGACGTATATAACGTCATGTAACGTTCTTCTGGCATTGGAATAAAGTTCATAACGTTCCCTGTGCGTAATTACGTTGTCCTATCTCGTTGAATGACGCTATCACTATGCTTTACCGCCGTTACTCTCTCGTCCACTACGCTGCATCCACGTTCAACTTGTGCCCAAATTTGCATACTACGCCGAGAAGTTCGACGTTTTTCACGTTCTCCCTATGTTGACATCGTTACGTCGTAGTGTGACAGGGCCATTAGTTAATTTTCTAGGCAGGGGTATATTGGCATGGTCTGGGTTTAGCTATGATCCAAATTAAAGGGGAATCAAAATGTTCTCCAAAAATGTATGTCTCTTCTTTCTTTTTTTTTCTTCTTTTTTTCTCTTAACGCCCAATAGCCGATGTCTACTTTTTGTGATTGGGGTGGGGGTGGGGGGGTCATTAAACAAAGAAAACTCCTTTTTTTAAAGCCTAGGGTTGAGATTTCGTGGTGCAAATCTCCGGAGCTTAATATCAGCCTCTGTTCAAGCACTCAGTCCTGCCGCAGCCACTGCGTTCTAATATAATGTCAATATTTAGACGAAAGGAAACAAATAGAGGAGCTTTGCTTTCCTTGTTTAGCTTTCTCTCCAGGCTTATAATGAGAAGCAGAAGCTGAAGGCTTTGCCCACATACAGAGGTGGAACTGTGTGTTTACACCATATCAACCGTGACGTCATTTGTCACGTGATCTTGCAGGATTAATTTTTGTTTATTTAGTGGGTTTCTTTGTGTGCGTGTGTAAATATAGTTTGTTCATCATTGAGCACAGCCTTTTGTCAGCGACGTGGCACTCATTGGTCTTCCAGTTCCAGCGATGTGATTTTACAGTTATTTACAATGTGTATATTTATTTGTCGTTCGATATTGCCATCCCTAAATCAGCCGACATGGCTTTATTATCCATTTCCCGGAGCCCCCCCCCCCCCCCCAACCCCCACCTCTGCCAATTTGGATTTCCACTGCTGTCGATCACTCATCATCATCGTGCTGTCGATCACGATGCAACAAAGACTGCTTTCATTACTTGACTGTCGCTCTCCATTTAGCTCTCTGCTGTGAGAGTGATGTTCATTAGTCAGTCTTAATGTCTCTCAGCTTCAGGTTTCTCTTGATGGTATCCTTGAACCGGAGACAAGGGTGCCCTCTCTTTCTGTAACCAGAAGACAGTTGAGAGTAGAGGATCTGCTTTGGTAGCCTGTCTGATGACATCCTCATTAGGTGTCCAGTCCAGCAGATATTCTTTTTGATCAAAAGATCTTCCATAGAGGGCAGCCATGTCCGTTCGAGTATTTCCTTATTTGTCACTTTGTCCTTCCAGGTTAGCCTCATGATCGAACGCAGATGTTGCATCATGAAGCCATGCAGCTTTTTCACCTGTCGTATGTACACTGTCCAGGCCTCGGCTCCGTATAGTAGGGTGGATAGCATGATTGCACAGTAGATCTTGCCTTTGACCTACATGGACACGTGGCAGTTCTTCCAGAGTCTCGGGCGTAGTCGGCCCAAAAATGCGTTGGCCTTGCAGCGTCATAAAAGGCCGGTTGCTCTCATACCATGTCTATGTGGTGTGGGAGATTACAAATTCCTTGGGTAATGTGTAATAGACGACTGTTTTTGTATAAATGTATTGTCTTTTCTCTAACAGGTGAGTTACCTTAATTGAGCCACGGTCGGGAAGTATCATTAACATAACGGTATGTATACAAATCAATGAAATGTCTGAAAATTAAATCAATGGCAACATAATTCACACCCTGGCCAATACCAACAACTGCTATCAAGGCTCGATATTACTTGTGGAAACACAACATAATTGATGAATTTATTCATATTTAATGTCCCATCTAAATATTATTTTTTAATATTTCCAGACGGGATGGCCAGATGAATTGATCACCCACTTCCTGTGTTGGCAGGTCGTGGCATTTAAATCTATGGGTCCAATCTAAACAGTCATCGAGTCAAAGTGATGACTTAAAATTTTAAGCAGCTGTCACACATCACCGGATTGGAGGAAACGGAAAGAACCCGAACAAAGTCTGTTGATAGTCCGGTTTGTGTCCGTACAAGTTTTGAACATGCACAAAACTTGGAACGGATGCCGCCGGATTGACATCTACGGTTCTTGTCCGGTTTGAGTTTGTTTCGTCCGTTGGCTATCCGTTCATGTCCGTGTCATGTCCGTTTCATGTCCGTTTCCTGTCACAACATTTTGACACATTTTAATACATTTTGATACTTATGACGCCCGAACACCACCGAACTAGACAATTCTGTCCGTTGCTCAACCCAGTGATGTGTGACAGGAGCTTCTTCCCTCACCTAATCAACTAATGTAGCCTCAGAAAAGAAATTCTGAAACATTTGAAACAATAAATACAAATTAATAAAGAACATTTTTTGTTGACTGTTTAAATTTTTTTTTATTCAAACCTTAGACACGCGACCTCCCAAAATGATGGATTCGTCCTGCTTTTGGGAGACATGAATGCAGGTGGAGTCCCGAGAATGCAAATGCAGTTTAGGTCATCAATATTGATCTCAGTTGCACTTCAATATTGTCCGTGTCGAATAATCAAGGCAAACATAATTTTGGAGAATTAAAAAAAAAGAGGAATACTAGCGAAGGTTTAGCTATGGTGTCTTGTTGAGGGGAGAGGGAATGTGTGTCAATAGGTTCATTTAGTTCGTTATATTTGTGTATATGTGTATGTAGATCTACACATGTATACATGTATGTACATATATGTATGCAGATCTACACATTGACTAACTATACATGTGTAGTAGGCTGCACTGAACTCTCATCAAGGAGTCACATAGAGAGGTAGGCGTGGGTAGTGTGGTGACATCAGGGAGTCGAGGTGGTGTAATGTTTAGCACACTGGCCTGGAGTGCAAAAAGATGTGGGTTCGAGTCCCACTCTAGGCACAATATTTCCCATTTTCATCAGCCCCCCATGACACTGGTGCCGCCACCAGGATCCTGTACAAGCTATGTGCTGTATAGTTGTTGAACCTAACCTGTGTATGTATGTGTTTGTGCATTGTCTGTATGTATGTAATTGTAAGCATTAAAAGACTTACAATTCCAGGGGGACGAGTGTAGTGGTCTGCACTGACCTCTCAGGCAAGGAGCCGCATAGACAGGTAGGCATGGGTAGTGTGGTGACATCAGGGAGTCTAGGTGGTGTAATGGTTAGAACACTGGCCTGGAAAGCAAAAAGATTTGGGTTCGAGTCCCACTCTAGGCAGAATATTTCCCATTTTCATCAGCCCCCCCACGACACATGTATACATATACATGTATGTATATGTATGCATACACTACATCTCTACACGCATATTCATGCATATGTATTTAAGCCCATATAAACATATATATATACAGATACATATATGCATATATATATATGTGATGCATAACGTATTATGTGAGTATAAAAATATGAAGGGAATTGTTTCCATTATATATTATATTATTATATTATTTGATTACCATTGTTATTCTCCTTAAGACTCCGCACTTGATTGTTGGTGCCACCTGTGCCCATCTCCCCTCCATCGGATGTCGACAAGTGTCAGTCGCACCGGAGGATTACAAAAATATATATGGGTGTTTGTTGTTGGAGTTTTACGTCCTGGAAACATCCAAGGTCATGTCAGGATGGGTACCGACTTGTGACAGTGTGCACTCTTGGTGACTCTATAGTGCTACCCCACTGGGAGACCAGGATGCCAGCACCATGACCCGATATCCCATTCAGTCATTATCCTGACACTGAGCCAACCAGCCCTGTCCTAATAATGCCGAGTGCCAAGCTAGGAAGTGACAAGTATCAATTGTTAAGTCATTGACGACTATCTTTGGTGCTGCTGTTGCTACACTGCTACCTGTACGGAGTGTAGGACCAGACGGGATGGCCGAATGAGCGTCCATCTCCCGTGCTGGTAGATCGTAGGGTTGTGGGTTAGAACCCTGGTTCAAGGTCTCCAGTGAATCCTCTCGTCAGAGAGTGCAGGTCAAAGAGCACTGAGCTGCAGTTAGATGCACTATGCTGTATTAGACTACACCAGGCTTCACTAGACTGCACTAGGCTCCACTAGACTGCAGTAGACTGTAATAGGATGCACTAGCTATTGCTGCACTAGGTTGCACTATACTGCACTAGACTGTACTAGACCTCACCATGATATACTTAGCTGTATGAGGCTGCACTAAGCTGTATTATGCTGCACTAGGGGGTATTATGCTGCACTAGGCTGGACTAGGTTGCACTAGGTTGCACTAGGCTGCACTAGGCTGCACTAGGCTGCACTAGGCTCCATTAGGCTGCACTGCGCTGCACTAGGCTAAACTAGGCTAAACTAGGCTGCACTAGGTTTCACTAGGCTGCACCATTATATACTTAGCTGCATTAGGCTGTACTATGCTGTATTAGGCTGCACTAGGCTGCACTACCTTGCACTAGGCTGCACTAGGCTGCACTAGCCTGCACCCTGCACTAGGCTGCACTAGGCTGCACTAGACTCACTAGGCTGCACTAGGCTGCACTAGGCTGCACTAGGCTGCACTAGGCTGCACTAGGCTGCACTAGGCTGCACTAGGCTGCACTAGGCTCACTAGGCTGCACTAGGCTGCACTAGGCTGCACTAGGCTGCACTAGGCTGCACTAGGCTGCACTAGGCTGCACTAGGCTGCAATAGGCTGCACTAGCCTGCACCCTGCACTAGGCTGCACTAGGCTGCACTAGACTCACTAGGCTGCACTAGGCTGCACTAGCCTGCACTAGCCTGCACTAGCCTGCACTAGGCTGCACTAGCATGCAGTAGGCTGCACTAGGCTGCACTAGGCTGCACTAGGCTACAATAGGCTGCACTAGGCTGCAATAGGCTGCAGTAGGCTGCACTAGGCTGCAATAGGCTGCACTAGGCTGTACTAGGCTGCAGTAGGCTACATTAGGTTGTATTATGCTGTATTAGGCTGCACTAGACTGCACTAGGCTGAATTAGGCTGCATTAGGCTGCACTAGGCTGCAATAGGCTGCAGTAGGCTGCACTAGGCTGCACTAGGCTGCACTAGGCTGCAATAGGCTGCAGTAGGCTGCACTAGGCTGCACTAGGCTGCACTAGGCTGCACTAGGCTGCACTAGGCTGCAGTAGGCTGCACTAGGCTGCACTAGGCTGCACCATTATATACTTAGCTGCATTAGGCTACATTAGGTTGCATTATGCTGTATTAGGCTGCACTAGACTGCACTAGCCTGCACTAGGCTGCACTAGGCTCACTAGGCTGCATTAGGGTGCACTAGGCTGCACTAGGCTGCACTAGGCTGCAGTAGGCTGCACTAGGCTGCACCATTACTAGCTGCACTAGGCTGCACTAGGTGATATGCACTAGGCTGCACTAGCTGCACTAGGCTGCACTAGGCTGCACTAGGCTGCACTAGGCTGCACTAGGCTGCACTAGGCTGCACTAGGCTGCACTATATGCTTAGCTGCATAGGCTACATAGGCTTGTACTATGCTGATAGGCTGCACTAGACTGCACTAGGTTGAATTAGGCTGTATTAGGCTGCACTAGGCTCACTAGGCTGCACTAGGCTGCACTAGGCTGCACTAGGCTGCACTAGGCTGCACTAGGCTGCACTAGGCTGCACTAGGCTGCACTAGGCTGCACTAGGCTGCACTAGCCTGCACTAGGCTGCACTAGCCTGCACTAGGCTGCACTAGGCTCACTAGGCTGCACTAGGCTGCACTAGGCTGCACTAGGCTGCACTAGGCTGCACTAGGCTGCACTAGGCTGCACTAGGCTGCACCATTATATACTTAGCTGCATTAGGCTACACTAGGTTGTATTATGCTGTATTAGGCTGCACTAGACTGCACTAGGCTGAATTAGGCTGCATTAGGCTGCCAGCGCATTAGGCTGCATTAGGCTGCACTAGGCTGCACTAGGCTGCACCATTATATACTTAGCTGCATTAGGCTACATTAGGTTGTATTATGCTGTATTAGGCTGCACTAGACTGCACTAGGCTGAATTAGGCTGCATTAGGCTGCACTAGGCTGCATTAGGGTGTACTAGGCTGTATTAGGCACACAATGCTCAGCCAGTTGTTTTCGTGGCTGGTACCACTAGATGCCATACAGTCGAGTTGCAAGGTCTCCAGTTTCCACGTGGTGTCTCCAGTGTAATCCTATCCCAATTGAGTCACCGAGAGACACAACCAAGTCCACTGCACATGGATGGTGACTGTGGCCTCACGTGGTTGTGGATATGCACTCGTGATCGTTAACCCCTTAACCTCAAGGATCGTTGGGGCACCACAGATGACTTTGCAACCAGTTTCCCCCATTTTTCCCTTTTCTCCACTGCCCTCTGGGACTTGCCAAACTTCAAGCGCATCCATTCCCTGATGTTGTCTTCCCACCTTTTCCTTTGTCCACCTTCTTTCCCCTTTTCACTGTGCCTTGCAAGATGGTTTTGGCCAGACCCGATGAACAGGAAACATGGCCATACCACTGTAGTTTGTATTTCTTTACAATTGTCAGGAGATCTTTGTGTGGGTCAATTGGCTGCCAGACCTTGGTATGGATTTCATCGTTGGTAACATGGTTTTTGTATGAGATGTGTAATATCATGCGGTAGCGCCTCATTTGCATGGTTTATATCCTTCCTTAGAGCTCTGCTCTGAGGTTCCATAGTAAGGCATCAGCTTTTCGACACTTATGCCCGAATTAATTGTTGCCCTATGTTCGCTTTGAATATCTCCAAAGTTAACCATATATGATCAAAGTTACGTCAAACTAAAATTAATGTTGATTATAATGATCAACCTCGTATATTTATCTCAAATAATTACAGTCTCAAAACCAACGTTAATAATAATAGCGGTGTAGTTGGGACGGGATAATTGAGGGCATCTGTAATAGAAGTTTTCAACTGCCTGGTCAGGGGCGGGCCTGGGAGTGCAGGCAGCCATTACGCCAGTCACCAGCTCGCTATCGTTCTGTTTCACTGCCCCAATCTCGGCGTCTCCGTGACCTGCATGCCACATGTGGTGCTGGTGATGCTGGTGGTGCTGGTGGTGCTGGTGGTGCTGGTGGTGCTGGTGGTGCTGGTGGTGCTGGTGGTGCTGGTGGTGCTGGTGGTGCTGGTGGTGCTGGTGGGGATGGTGGTGGGGATGGTGCGGGGGGGGGGGGGGGGAGGGCAGGGGCATAGTGGTTCTAGTACTGGAGTGGTTGGTGTGGTAGCTTGGGGACGGTGGTAGGGTGGAGTGGGGGTAGTGATTGGATGGTGGTGGCGGGGTGGTGGTGGTAGGGTGGTGGTGGCGGTGATGGCGACGGGTTGGGATGGGGTGGGTGTAGAGTGGTGGGTGGTGGTGGTTGGTGGGGATAGGGTGGTGGTGGTAGTGGGTGGTGGTTGGTGTAGGGTGGTGGTTGGTGGTAATAACAGTGGTGGTGGTGAGTGTAGGGTGGTGGTTGGTGTAGGGTGGTGGTTGGTGGTAATAACAGTGGTGGTGGTGAGTGTAGGGTGGTGGTTGGTGTAGGGTGGTGGTTGGTGGTAATAACAGTGGTGGTGGTGGTGAGTGTAGGGTGGTGGTTGGTGATGGCGGCGGTGATGGCGGCGAGTGGGGATGGGGGTGGGTGTAGAGTGGTGGGTGAGGAGGGGTGGGTGTGGAGTGGTGGGGGGTGGAGTGGTGGGGGGGGTGTAGAGTGGTAGGTGAGGAGGGGTGGGTGTGGAGTGGTGGGGGGGTGTAGAGTGGTGGGTGAGGAGGGGTGGGTGTGGAGTGCTGGGGGGTGGAGTGCTGGGGTGGGGGGTGTAGCGTGGTGGGTGGGGTTGGGGGTGCTGAGTGGTGATGGGTGGCAGTAGGAGTGGTGGTTATGCTGGGTGTCGATGGCTGGGTTTGATATTGGTTCAGCTTGATATTGGTTTCGGGAATCAAACAGCAGTCCTTCGGTGTGACTGACTGGTCTGTTATAATGAGGGTCAATGTTCAAAGCGCTCCAGGTCACATTGTCGTTGGAGATATTACATGGAACAAGGCACAGTAAGTCATGTCAGTTAGTGGTGTCAGCTAGCAGTGTCAGTTAGTGGTGTCAGTTAGTGGTGTCAGTCGTGTCAGTTAGTCATGTCAGTTAGTAGTGTCAGGTAGCAGTGCCAGTTAGTTGTGTAAGTTAGTGGTGTAAGTTGGTGGTGTCAGTTAGTGGTGTCAGTTAGGAGTGGCAGTTAATCATGTCAGTTAGTCATGGCAGATAGTTTGTGTCAGTTAGTTGTGTCAGTTAGTAGTGTCAGTTAGTTGTGTCAGTCATGTCAGTTAGTGGTGTCAGTTAGGAGTGGCAGTTAATCATGTCAGTTAGTCATGGCAGATAGTTTGTGTCAGTTAGTTGTGTCAGTTAGTAGTGTCAGTTAGTTGTGTCAGTCATGTCAGTTAGTGATGTCAGTTAGCGGTGTCAGTTAGCGGTGTCAGTTAGCAGTGTCAGTTAGTGGTGTCAGTTAGTGCTGTCAGTTAGCGATGTCAGTTAGCTCTGTCAGTTAGCCATGTCAGTTAGCCATATCACTTAGCCATGTCAGCTCGTCGTATTAGTTAGCAGTGCCAGTTAGTGATGTCAGTTAGTGGTGTCACTTAGTGGTGTCAGTTAGTGGTGGCAGTTGGCAGTGTCAGTTAGTGGTGTTTGTTAGCAGTGTCAGTTAGTGGTGGCAGTTAGTGGTGCCAGTTAGTGATGTCAGTTAGTGATGTCAGTTAGTTGTGTCAGTTAGTCATGTAAGTTAGCAGTGTTAGTTAGCATTGTCAGTTAGTGGTGTCAGTTAGCAGTGTCAGTTAAAAACGTCAGTTAGTGGTGTCAGTTAGTCATGTCAGTTAGCAGTGTCAGTTAGCAGTGTCAGTTAGTGGTGTTTGTTAGAGGTGTTTGTTAGCGGTGTCAGTTAGCGGTGTCACTTAGCAGTGTCTGTTAGTGGTGTCAGTTAGTGGTGTCAGTTTGTGGTGTCAGTTAGCAGTGTCAGTTAGTGGTTCAGTTAGCATTGTTTGTTAGCAGTGTCAGTTAGTGGTGTCAATTAGCGGTGTCAGTTAGCAGTGGCAGCTACTGTGTCAGTTTGTAGTGCCAGTTAGCGGTGTCAGCTAGCCATGCCAGTTAGCAGTGTCAGTTAGTGGTGTCAGTTAGCAGTGCCAGTTAGCAGTGTCAGTTAGCAGTGCCAGTTAGCAGTGTCAGTTTAGAGGTGTGAGTTAGCACTGTCAGTTAGCTGTGCCAGTTAGCAGTGTCAATTAGTGGTGTGAATTAGACATATCAGTTAGCAATGCCAGTTAGTGCTGTCAGTTTAGAGGCATCAGTTAGCAGTGCCAGTTAGCAGTGCCAGTTAGAAGTGTCAGTTAGTGGTGTCAGTTTGCAGTGCCAGTTAGCGGTGTCAGTTAGTGGTGTCAGTTAGCAGTGTCAGTTAGCGGTGTCAGTTAGCGGTGTCAGTGTCAGTTAGCAGTGCCAGTTATCAGTGTCAGTTTAGAGGTGTGAGTTAGCAGTGTCAGTTAGCTGTGCCAGTTAGCAGTGTCAAATTAGTGGTGTGAATTAGACATATCAGTTAGCAATGCCAGTTAGTGCTGTCAGTTTAGAGGCATCAGTTAGCAGTGCCAGTTAGCAGTGCCAGTTAGAAGTGTCAGTTAGTGCTGTCAGTTTGCAGTGCCAGTTAGCGGTGTCAGTTAGTGGTGTCAGTTAGCAGTGTCAGTTAGCGGTGTCAGTTAGCAGTGTCAGTTAGCAGTGCCAGTTAGCAGTGTCAGTTTAGAGGTGTCAGTTAGCACTGTCAGTTAGCTGTGCCAGTTAACAGTGTCAATTAGTGGTGTGAATTAGACATGTCAGTTAGCAATGCCAGTTAGTGCTGTCAGTTTAGAGGCGTCAGTTAGCAGTGCCAGTTAGCAGTGCCAGTTAGCAGTGTCAGTTAGTGGTGTCAGTTTGCAGTGCCAGTTAGCAGTGCCAGTTAGCAGTGTCAGTTACCAGTGTCAGTTAGTGGTGTCAGTTTGCAGTGCCAGTTAGGAGTGCCAGTTAGCAGTGCCAGTTAGCAGTGTCAGTTAGTGGTGTCAGTTTGCAGTGCCAGTTAGCAGTGCCAGTTACCAGTGTCAGTTACCAGTGTCTGTTAGCAGTGTCAGTTAGTGGTGTAAGTTATCAGTGTCAGTTAGTAGTGCCAGTTAGCGGTGTCCATTATTAAGGAAGATAGCTGAGTACGTCGGCCAGCGAGACATAGAAATAAAAGCATGCGACAGCTTTGATCCAAACAGCCCTAAGAGCTCTCGTTTATCAAATTAGATTTCCAATCCACAATAATTAGATTAATTTGTGGTTTGGCTTCTGATTGATGTCTTGAAATGTCAGCAAGACTGAGAAAAGGCACATTTCAAGAGGAAATATTACCCTTCATTTCAGACCGCCAATTAAAGTACATGTGAGCGATTGGGTTAATAGTTCTAGCAACATGTGAGGTCATATTAAGACGGGATCCAACTCGTTATAGCTCTCTTGAAGATTTATACAGCCTATCATGGATAAGCCTGAATAGGCTTGTTTTCACCATTAGACAGTTTGTCGATAGAAAGCCCTAGCCTACACTTTTACCGACCCAAGGGATTTTTAACCTCCCACACCACATAGACATGGTATGAGAGCAACTGGCCTTTGATGACGCTGTAAGTTATACACAGCGGTGGAAATCCAAATTGGCAGAGGTGGGGGGGGGGGCACAGGGAATCGAACCACTGACCTTCAGATTAGGGGTCCGAGCTAGAAAAAAGTCTAACCACTCCGCCACAGAGAACACCACAGCGCGCGAACATAGGCCAGGTAGTACTTACAGACTTTAAACGTAGTGTAAACCCTATTATTCATCTATAGTTGCATAGTCTAATGGTTTTAAGTTTCTGTCATTATTTTTTAGATAAATGCAGTAAACTGATCACTATAATCTACTCTACTTCACATTAGTTTGATATAACTTTTTTTTTAAATGGCCAACTTTGGAGTATTTGAAGTGAAAACATTTCAAATTAATTTTTACAAACGCAACAAAATTCTGACACAATATATGCTTCAGCACTAGTAACAGGTTCTATTAAATTGACTTGGTTTGTTCTTCTATGCAACAGAAAATACTTAATAAGTGCATCAGTATCTAAGTTGAATCAAATCTAGATAATAGTTTTGGTATTGAAAACTTGATGCTTTCATCAGACTAGATAGTTTTAATGTATACCGTATATGTCCCAATAGAAGTATGCTACCCACTAGAAGCACACCCCCCATTTCAAGATTATAAGCACACACAAATTTATGTTCATATTCAGACGGAATGCACATAAAATAAGACAATCCCACTTTATTTCAGAGGCATGGTAAAAACAAATCAAAATTTACGATCATATTCAGACTAAATGCACATAAAATAAGCCAATCACACTTTATTTTAGAGGCACCACAAAAACAAATCCATGAAATTCTTTAACTTTGAATAGACGCGCATCCATGTAAATGGCAAAATTCAGGTGGGAATAGCTTGAGTGCGAGACGGGAACGGTGTCCTTAGATGTTGCCAGGACGTAAAGCTCCAACAACGAACTCATCTAGCTTTGATCCTACATAACCTACATGTCTGATTGTTTTGTGTCGCAACCATTTTTAAAGATAAATTTATTAAGTTATGTCAGTTAGCGGTGTCAGTTAGTGGTGTTAGTTAGCGGTGTCAGTGAGCAGTGTCAGTTAGCAATGTCAGTTAGTGATGGCAGTTAGCAGTGTCAGTTAGTGGTGTTAGTTAGCAGTGGTATCAGTTAGTGGTGTCAGTTAGTGGTGTCAGTTAGTGTTGTCAGTTAGTGGTGTCAGTTAGTGGTGTCAGTTAGTGGTGTCAGTTAGCAGTGTCAGTTAGTTGTGTCAGTTAGTCATGTCAGTTAGCGGTGTCAGTTAGTCATGACAGTTAGTCATGTCAGAACGGCAGACCCCAGTGGCGAAGGAGTTTGGTTGCTCAGGGAAGACCAACGGCTATCCAGGTTGCTGTACCAGCGCCGCCTCCAAACTAGACCATACAGTGGGTTCGGTCGGCGAGGGATAATAATAGTTATTTCCTTCACAATAATATTTGCATAACTTCTTATTAAGTACATTATTATTGGTCCATGATTCTGAAACTAGGAGCGGGACGTAGCTCAGGCGGTTGAGTGTCCATCTGTGAAGGTATCAGTCATCCTGCTCAGTGGACGCATTTGCAGTTTGGGTTATTTCCAGTTCAAACCAGTGGTCCACAACTAGTTCATCAAAGGCTGTGGAATGTGCTGTCCTGTCTGTGAGAAAGTGCATACAAATGATTCCTTGCTGCTTATCGGAAAGAGTAGCCTATGTGGTGGCAGCAGGTTTCCTCCAAAGAAATATGTCAGAATGACCATATTTTTTACGTCCAATATCCAATGATATGAAAATAAATTAGCTCTAGAGGTGTCGTTAAATACAACAAGCTTTACTTTACTGAAACGATAACAAATAGCCTCTGTATAAATAAATATTCCCTTACCTATGGCACTCTAACAGTTAAAAATGGAGACGTTATGGCTGGTAGTCATGTGTTGGTCACACTGACTTCACTCAAATTTTATTTGCCCTAAATAACTGCCTGAAAATAAGTTTATTTCCAGTTAAACAAAACCATTAATAACCATCATGAATCATAATACTCGTAAACAAGCAAACTTCTGTTGGTACCGGATACAATGACCGATTCGGTAGAGCGCAGGCTTCCCGTGCGGAAGGTTGGGAGTTCGAATCCCAACCGAGTCAAACCAATGGCTTACAAAATTGATACTTGTCGCTTCCTAACTTAGCGCTGGGCATTACTAGTTTGTGTTGGTTTTGTTACTGCCCCTTTAAGTTCAAAATACGGCGATAGTGATGTTTTGAAGTGTGCAGTGTTTTGAATGTCTGCTGCACCGACTTTGTTTCTGACACCAGGTGGCAGCACGCTGGTATAGTAACGAGGCCGGCATTTTGCACTGAAGGTCAAATCCATGCAAATTGACGCTTTGTGCGGAGTCATGCTGTTTAAAGCAGTCTTTAATTATGTATGACATGCCCAGACAACACAAATACCCTGGCACAGTGAGTGTTGCAGTGTACGCTGATATCGATGCACACAGAAATACATGTAAAGGCCCTGTCACACTACGACGTAATGATATCAGCATAGGGAGAACGTGAAAAACGTCGAACTTCTCGGCGTAGTATGCAAATTTGGGCACAAGTTGAACGTGGATGCAGCATAATTGATGAGAGCGTAACATCGGTAAAGCATAGTGATAACGTCATACAACAAGAGAGGACAACGTCATTACGGTCACAGAACGTTATGTACGTTGTTCTATCGCCAGAAGAACATTACGTGATGTTACATATGTCATGGACACTGTGGTGAAATGCTGAACGTACATTGGAAGTACGTTCGGCGTACATTCTCCTGACGTTCTCCTGACATTCTCCTGACGTTCCCATTACGCCGCGTGGACGTTTCCACCGGCGTTAATGTGGGTCGACGTAGTGGAACGTAGTGAGCAGCGTTTGACTAATGTCCGTTTAACGTCATTGACGTTCGCCGAACGTGTACAGAACGTAAGGCAAACATAAACCCTTATGTTCAAGTCATGTCAAAAGTTTTGAACAGGTTCAAAACCTTGACGCGTGCTGACGTAATATGATGTAACGTGACGTAGCTCGACATCAGTCTAACATCATTCTGACATCATCATAACGTAACCCAACATACGCCAACGTAATGACGAAAAGTGACCACGTCAGGCTTACGTTGGCTTGTTACATCATAGTGTGACAGGGGTATTAAGCAGACATTCTATTAGTCCACAATTAAGGTACCAGTCTTTGCCTTATCACCAATATGGCGACAGTGAGTGTTGCAGTACAGGGTTATATCGATGTGCGCCAACACACATGTAAAGCCGATATTCTATTGGTTCACAAGGAAGGTACCAGTCTAAGCCTTACAGTGAGTGTTGCAGTAGAGGGTTATATCGATGCGCACCAACATACATGTAAAGCCGACATTCTATTGGTTCACAAGGAAGGTACCAGTCTAAACCTTATCACCAATATGGCCACAGTGAGTGTCGCAGTGGAGGGTGATATCGATGCGTGCCAACATAAATGTGGCGTTCTCTGTGGCGGAGTGGTTAGAGTGTCTGACTTTTTTCTAGGTCAGACTCCTAATCTGAGGGTCGGCAGCTCGATTCCCCATGCCCCCAGCTCTGCCAATTTGGATTTCCACCGCTGTGTATAACTTACAGCGTCATCAAAGGCCGGTTGCTCTCATACCATGTCTATGTGGTATGGGAGGTTAAAAATCCCTTGGGTCGGTAAAAGTGTAGGCTCGGGCTTTCTATCGACCAGCAGTGGAGTGAGGAAGACCAGTCGTCTATGACTGAAATTTCCCCTGCTTAAACAACTAATGGACCAAAAAAATATATAAATAAATAAAAAAGCCGGCATTCTATTGGTTCACAAGGAAGGTACCAGTCTAACCCCTATCACCAATATAGCTATTTGGAGTTCCGCTAGCTATTTGGAGTTCTGCTGGTCCCTCAGGTCAGACTGAAGCTGAGACCCAGCACGCCGGGTCACAGCTTCAGCCTACATGGTGGAAGGTGGTGAATACATATACAGTCTACTCTGCCAATAACAACCTCTGTCAATAACGAATCTCTGTCAATAATGGCAAAAAGTGCTGGTCCCGTCATGGCACCCCTTTAAATTTAATAGCATTGCCTCGGTGTCTAACGGACAACTGTCTTATGCAGACAATGATCCATTTTTTCACCTATTTGATCAATATTCTCTGTCAATAACGACATGCCATATAGTTATTCTAACATGTGTACCATGTGTTTTTTGCCATTTCCTCACAATTGAATGCAATCCCAATGGTTTAATTTGATAGCATTGCCTCTGTGTCCAATGGACAACTCTTATGCGGACAATGAGCCGTTTTTTCGCGTATTTGATCAATATTCTCTGTCAATAACCTCATGTAAGGACCACCCTATTCAGTCAAGTATAAAAGAAAAACATTGGTTTCAACCCATTCTGTCAGTCAGTCTCTGCCTATAACATATCTCTCTCTATAGTGGTATCTTGCTCCAGTCCCATGGGTGTCCGTTATAGACAGAGTAGACTGTATATACACGAAGTGGTATTCTATGTAATGTAAAATATTTGCTAGATTAATTTCTCTGCACGGTACATTGGAAACAGATGTATGGCAATAACCCTACAAGTTTTGATCATCACGAGGTGTGTGACCAGACGGGATCACCGAATGAGTTGACGATCCCTCTCCCGTTTTTGGTAGATCGTGGGATTCGAACCTTGGTCGAGTCAAACCAATGGCTTTAAAATTGACACTTGTCGCTTCCTAGCCAGGCATTCAGCATTATTAGGACAAGGCAAGGACTAGTTGGCTCAGTGTTAGGATAATGTGACTGTGTGGGATATCAGGTCATGGTGTTGGTGGCCTGGTCTCCCTGTGAGGCAGCACTATGAAGTCGCCATGAGTGCGCACTGTCACAAGTCGGTATGCGTCCTAATATGACCTTAGATGTTGCCAGGACATAAAACTCCAACAATCAATGAATCAGGAGACGTGTGGTTACTGGTGCACAATAACTTTGAAGAATAGGGGCTATGTAAATAGTGAAGCCTAGGTTTGGGAGTGGCACCAACCCCAACTTCCTGTGTATAAACTGCACCTGGAGCTGGTCTTACTCATTCCACTGCTCATTGTCCTATCTTAAGGGGCTGTCACTCTACGATGTATAGCCTTAGCGTATGCCAATGTATGTGATTTTCGACCAACATATTGGCGTACGTCGTCATGCGGTACATATACGTTGGGCGTACGTCGGGTATGTTCTGGGTACATCTTTATACGTCGTCTTACGTCGCCATGTGTCAAGGCTCTGAAAAAAATGTGTGCTTGCTAAAAATTTCCAACATGTGTCGATGTGTGGCTCATACGTTGAACGTATGCTGTGTGTACATTTGGGATACATCGGCATACATTGGGAGTATGTTAGGGATACGTTAGAATATGTTGCTGCACGTTAGCCGTACTTTCAGCCGGTGGGAACATGCAGTCTGCGTACAGTGCACATACTGCCAATGGATGAATTACGTACTCCTAACTTACTTCGAACATATGCCTGCCATATCTCCAGCATACTTAACGTATACGCCATACTTCTAACGATGGAGTAATGTATGTAATGTTGGTCAGCGTACCGTGAGCTTATGCGAGCATTTTGTGAACGTTTTGCGAAGGTTTTGCGAGGCACATGAACGCTCTCATATGCTAGCAATAGGTCAGAGATACGTTCTGCATACATTATGTACATTGTGTGTACGTTGTGTGTACGTTGTGTGTACATTGTGTGTACACCCATTTTTATCCCCCGCCACTGAAAGGTTTGACGAATGCCGACGTACTGGCACATTTTTTAACGTTGAGCACCAGCTGACATTGTACGTCGTAGTGTGTCAGGGATTTTAATAACACTAAACACCAGGCTAGGTATTGACAAGTATTCACTTTCAAAGTCATTGGGTTGTCTCGGCCAGGGTTCGAATCCCATGACTTACCAAGATGGGAGGCGGCCGCTCAAATCATTCGGCCGCCCAGTCTGGTTAATAGTCATAAACCAAATATTGAACATCTAATTTAATTTACACTATTTCAAACAGAATATGGATGCGTTTCATTCTCACCAAAGATGAATTGGGTGTTGTTTTATAAATTGACATACCCTTTTTTTGGTCACCGGCATTCGATTTGTTTAATTTTGGTTTCAATTCATTGCTGTTATATTAAGATATAACAATAAAATACTGTTCATGATCTATAATGTGGAAGTAGAAATGACGAGCCAATCAAAAAATGGATATCCAATGCCAATACCGAGTTCATAGATCGTGTTTTGGAAAAGGGTTATTCATATATATAAAGAGCTCTTCATGTATTTCTATATATCTGAACAGCTCTTTTCCTAATAACGATCTAGAAACTTGGCATTGACATCGCAAACTAGTTTTTTTAATTGGAGCTTATCGCATTTTGGAAAAGAGCTCTTCAAATGTCTTTATCAATCAACCACTGCTGTCGTGGGTGGCAGGTCTGGTGTCCTGGGGTGTGTGTACCCCGCTTTAAAAGGTTGTTTCAGTGTGCATGTGTAGGCTACAGAGTGACCTTGGCATAGAAGTTCACTGAACTGCAAGGTCATCGACCTGAACTGGCATCGTGCCAACAATAATCACCAAGCATCAATCGTAAAGCACCAATCACCTGACAGCAGCCTGTTGTTCACCCTTCCATCTGACGGCTGTGGTAAGAACTAAAGAAAGCACACCCAAAGGAACTAGAAACCAACACAAGCGTAGAGGAAATAGACGAGGAACATTGCTGTGAGGTACCTATCGCCCCTAAAACAACGAACTGCAAATAACAAACTCACATTATTTATATTCTTGCGGACAGACAACGACACAACAGATAAGAGTTGGATGAGAATATCTCTGACTGAACCTCGAAAGGCCCCTCCGTTTATTAACATAGCTTAAGAATAACAATATAAAGTCAATTTTCCGGCCGAATGGATACCTGATAGCGACCGCGCCGCCCGAAGTCGCCTCAACCGGGCCCCCGGAACCTGATTGGCTGCTGTCGTGTGGCACGGGCCACCCCAGCTGGGTGAGTCCAGGCGGCACAGCGCCCACCAGCCATACACGGGCAGGTGATATTAAAGCCCTGCAGCCTAAATAATATGGGCAAAACTCGTTATACAATACATAACTAACCACAATATGGGAACACTAGAATATTTCTAGCAAACTAACATTTATATACCGCTTGTCTAACTCCAACTGACCAGACCCTACATTAAACCTTACTACAACTTTACCAAATGAATACAGAAGATAACTTCTGCTTACATTCTAAATACCAGGTAAATACTCACATTGATCTGACTAATATTGATGTAGTCATCTGACGCTACTGTTACCATAATGCTATGGAACTTGTGGGTTACAGAATTTCATTGTGTTATCATATGCTGTAAATTGTGTATTCAACCGTTATTATATACCTTACTCTAGACACGTTTTTTTGCGTAAATAATCCTGAATTGAAAATGACTGAAAGACCAGTGCTTCAGCACTGACAAAAGACTTATTCAGCAGAATAAACATATTTGCCACACCAAAAGCAAAAGAATGACTGGTACTCCTTGCTAATAGGTCTGTAACTATGGAAACATGTGAAGAATCAGCACATGATGTCAACAACAAGAAGTGAGAGAGATAAACGTTAGCGGTAATGCAGTCCTGGACAGATAGGTGACATCGGGAATGGGTTGTATCCGGGAATTTTGGAAAAGCTTTGTTTTGTGGCGGGGTTTTCCTTTGAGTAAGAATCCATAAGTGGCAAATGGGAATAAATTAAGTGATGCAGTAAGGAAATATGGACAATAATGTATTTCGAGAAACTTGACATGGGGAAGGTACGGACGGAAATAAAGAAATGGAAATTGAAAGGAAGAGAGAGAGAGAGATTTACGGTATGTAAAGTAGATTGGCAGTCCTACGGACACTTATGTGAATATTAATAAATGTACAGTAAAACCTCTCTAAGTCCACCGAGCATGGGACCGAAATAGTCCATTTAGCGAGGTGGTCGGTTTAGGGAGTTTTTAATTTTTTTTACAATGGTATAGACCAGTCGGGATGGCCGAATGAATTGAGCGTCAAACATACGTCACCAGGAAAGACCAATCATTTGTTAATCATATCAAGCCTTTTACCGGAAGCCAATAACTGCCGTCTCCAGGATACAACCCATTCACAATGCCACTAATCCATTCAGCGCTGCATTACCGCCCACGTTTATTTATTGTGCCTCTCGTTGGTGACGTCATGTGGTGATTCTTCATGTGTTTCCATAGTTACAGACCTATTAGCAGTGCGTACCATTAATGTAAAAAATAATGATAAGTTTTGCATAATCTCTCCAGTGAGTTTTTTTCTATATATTTTTAATTCTAAGTTTCTATTAATAATGCAAATAATAGAATTACCAGGCTGGACATTGGACCTACATTAACGCAGGTGGTGTCCTGCTGTAAGGATACATTAATACAGGTGGCCTCCTGCTGTGGGGATACATTGATGCAGGTGGTGTCCTGCTGTAATGATACATTGGTGCAGGTGGTGTCCTACTGGGGATGTATTACTGCACATAGTATCCTGCTGTAAGGATACATTGATGCAGGTGGTGTCCTACTGGGGATGTATTACTGCACCTGGTGTCCTGCTGTAAGGATACATTGATGCAGGTGGTGTCCTACTGGGGATGTATTAATGCAGGTGGTGTCCTGCTGTAAGGATACATTGATGCAGGTGGTGTCCAACTGGGGATCTATTACTGCAGGTGGTGTCCTGCTTTGGGGATGTATTAATGCAGGTTGTGACCTTCTGTAGGCATTGTATTAATGCAGTTTCTGCACTGTAATTCTGATTCAGTATCTGCACTGTAATGCTGAATCACTCTGAACTGTAATGCTGATTCACTCATTGTCTATTCGGTAATGCTGAATCACTCAGTACCTGCACTGTAATGGTGAATTACTCCGAACTGTAATGGTGATTCACTCACTGTATGTACTGTAATGCTGAATCACTCCGAACTGTAATGCTGATTGACTCACTATCTGTACTGTAATCACTCTGAACTGTAATGCTGATTGACTCACTATCTGCACTGTAATGCTGAATCACTCAGTATCTGCCTATAATGCTGAATCTCCCTGAACTGTAATGCGATTCACTCAGTATCTGCACTGTAATGCTGAATCACTCAGGATCTGCACTGTAATGCTGAATCGCCCTGAACTGTAATGCGATTGACTCAGTATCTGCCCTGTAATCTTGAATCGCTCAGTATCTGCACGGTAATGCTGAATCACCCTGAACTATAATGCTGATTCAGTCACTGTCTGTTCTGTAATGCTGAATCACGCAGTACATGCACTGTAATGCTGAATTACTCCGAACTGTACTGGTGATCCACTCACTGTATGTACTGTAATGCTGAATCACTCCGAACTGTAATGCTGATTCACTCACTGTCTCTACTGTAATCACTCCGAACTGTAATGCTGATTGACTCAGTATCTGCACTGTAATGCTAAATCACGCAGTATCTTCACTGTAATGCCGAATCGCCCTGAACTGTAATGCGAGTGACTAAGTATCTGCACTGTAATGCTGAATCACTCAGTATCTGCCCTGTAATGCTGAATCACTCAGTATCTGCACTGTAATGCTGAATCACTCAGTATATGCACTGTAATGCTGAATCACTCAATATCTGCACTGTAATGCTGAATCACTCAGTATATGCACTGTAATGCTGAATCACTCAGTATCTGCACTGTAATCCTAAATCACTCAGTATATGCACTGTAATGCAGAATCACTCAGTATATGCACTGTAATGCTGAATCACTCAGTATCTGCACTGTAATGCTGAATCACTCAGTATATGCACTGTAATGCTGAATCACTCAGTATCTGCACTGTAATGCTGAATCACGCAGTATCTGCCCTGTAATGCTGAATCAGCGTGAACTGTAATGCGATTCACCCAGTATCTGCACTGTAATGCTGAATCACTCAGTATCTGCACTGTAATGCTGAATCACTCAGTATATGCACTGTAATGCTGAATCACTCAGTATCTGCACTGTAATGCTGAATCACTCAGTATCTGCCCTGTAATGCTGAATCAGCGTGAACTGTAATGCGATTCACCCAGTATCTGCACTGTAATGCTGAATCACTCAGTATCTGCCCTGTAATGCTGAATCACTCAGTATCTGCACTGTAATGCTGAATCACTCAGTATATGCACTGTAATGCTGAATCACTCAGTATCTACACTGTAATGCTGAATCACTCAGTATCTGCACTGTTCTGTAACTGAATGACTTTTTAAATCCTGCCCTACTTGACAGATAGAAAGCATAAATGCTCGGCAGAAGGTGATTGCTTAATGGCGACCAAATTAATACAATTCATCAGTCTCTGATAGATGTCACAGTGGCCATGTAAACCTTCTATGAGGCCTTTTCCCCACAGCATGCTTTACACTGTGACACTACCCGCAACAGTAGTTCTTTCACTGACATCATAGATGTTGGGCGTTTTCCCTCCAGGCTTCCCGATGAATATGACACCTTCCAGATAGGGTCTGTTTGTCTTTGACAAATATGTCTGATATTTGGTCAATATTGCCCCAAAATAGGTCACGGTGACAAAACAGAGAACATATGAAAATGCCTAAAGGTGGCAAGATAGCAATCACCACAATTCTAAGACAAGCTAGTCCGGTCATTATGTGGGGTATAATATGTTATATGAATTTTACTTAGGTTGGAACTAGACGGGATGGCCGAATGAGTTAGAGCGTCTGTCTCCCACATTGGTAGATCGTGGGATCATGGGTTCAAACCCTGATCGAGTCAAACCAATGACTTAAAAGTTGATATTTGTCGCTTCCTAGCCAGGCACTCGGTATTATTAACATAGGGAAAGGACTGGTTGGCTCAGTGTCAGGATAATGTGACTGAGTGGGATATCAGGTCATGGTGCTGGCGGCCTGGTCTCCCAGTGCAGCAGCACTATAAAGTCATCATGAGTGTGCACTGTCACAAGTCGGTACCCATCCTGATATGACCTTAGATGTTGCTAGGATGTAAGACAACAAAAAACAAACAAAAACTATTTAGGTTGAAGCCTATTGTGCTTCTGCAGCCATATTGCGCGTACGACGTGTGACAGTACGCACTCATGGGGCGTAATCGATTAATCAACTCGGGTCACCCGAGCCACTTTTTGGCACATGCGCACATCCTACAGACTCGGGTCGAATAATTGAATACACTTCTCCACACTTAGGGTGGAAAAAATGGTGGTTTAATCCAAAACCTTTTTTTTTTTAATAACCGATATAACTACAGCAAAATAGGATTGAAAGTATTTTATGATGGCATAGTTTAGTTATATTTCCATTTAATTAATCTAGGTTATTACCCACAAAAAAAACATATATGACTGGTACTGGTAGCTGTTATCCTGCAGGATGGTACCAGTGCAAATGTGACGTCATCGCTCCTAGCCACCCCTAGCCAAGAGGTGGGTTACTGGGGTCGGGTTGTTTTGCACGCGGCACGTGTATTTCTCGACTCTACTCGCGGTATTTGATTTGAAATTCTGACGAGTTGGGTGACTCGAGTCACCCGGGTCGTGTTAATCAATTACGGCCATGGGGACTTTACAGTGCTGCCCAACTAGAAGACCAGGCCAGTGGCACCATGAACCGATATCCCACCCAGTCACAATATCCTGACACTGAGATAACCAGTTGCACTATCCTAGTAATATAATACCAAGCGCCATGCCAGGTATCAGAAATCTGGTAAATCATTGGTTTGACTCGACCGGGATTTGGAACTCCCGACCTTCTGCAAGGGGAAGCCTGCGCTCTACCGATTCGGCCACCGCGTCCGGTTCCCACAGTGACCACCCACCCCTATTATCGACGATCCCAAGCCATATCAAGGCGGTTCTTAGTAATAGTATCCCGCTCACCAACTTCAGGTGGATCATTGCGGCTCACGTGACGTCAACACCGTGCCTAGTTCCACATTCTCAGTGGCAGGCCAACTTCAAAAGTGGAAGTCAGCAAAAGTTTCTGATCTATGTAAGCCTGACTGTTGAGATGAGTTTTATTTAAACATAAACTAAGGTCATTGCAGGCTTCCCCAAGGGGTGATCTTCCAGCCGAGCGTCCAATTTTACATTAAATTAATTAGTTTGCGTATATTATAATTACAATTCTTATGCGTATCAAAAGCCGTGTTCACACGGGGCAGTTAATTCGACTCATATAAATCACCTTGCCTAGTTCGGCTCATATTTGGCATGTGAACGCACAGCTGAGGCGGTTTAGGGCTGATTCGAATCATATTATTCGGATTATATAAACCACTTGTGTAGGTGGTTTATATGAACTGAATTTTATGATTCGACTTATATCGCCCGTGTGAACGCAACTGACTTACTTGAGGCGGATTAAGGACGTCACACGCATGCACAGTCGAGACTTGAGTTTGTTTATTTTCCGGTCGATCAAAAGTGCATATTATAGAATTTAGTCTATGAAACCGCTAGCTGCGTGCAGATATTTATTTCATCATTTATTTTTAGGTTTTCACTGCCCAGCAGAAGTTTTGATCGTTCCAAAACAATACGATTCAGTCCATACATATCTAGGTCGAACCCACACTCTCTCATGCCGACGTCGACTAACCAAAACTGGTGCTGGTTAGTATGGACTTGCTCATGCGCAGATATCGATTTCCGGCTTAAGCCGGCCCAAGTACTGCCCATATGGACGTGACACACTTTCAAACTCAGTCCGTGTGAATGCGCCACTAATTCGCTTCATCTAGTTCGCCTCATCTAAGTCGGCGTAAACTTTGCCCGTGTGAACACGGCTATTGACAGGTATTAACTTGGAGCAGTAGAAAGCCATACGGTAAAGGACGAGGGGGGGGGGGAAACCAAAAAACTAAAAACACTTATCTCGATCTGATTCTACATATTTAACTTAGGAAATGGTGTACTTTGTAAGCATCGGTTTCTGTCTAGAAGGAATCCTAAGACAATTTGTTGAAGTGACAGGCTTACAGAGGGTAGGCATGGAGACCAGGCGGCCAGCACAATTACCTGATATCCCACTCAATCACATCCCAGTGACCCGACTTATAAAGCTGTTCCTGATTAATGTAGCTGAGCGGAAGGTATTAATTAGATCATGAGGCTGGCAATATGGTCATGTAAGTCAAGAGAAGCTGTGGTAATGAAAACCTTGTGGAACTCCATAATACTCCCATGGATAGACTATTGTTCACAACTTTGGATACCCACTTCTAAAGGACAGCTGACAAAGCTAGAGTCACTGCAATGCAGCTTCACATCTTAAATCGAAGACACCAAGAGCCTGGATTACTGGGACAGACACAAATTCCTCAAAATCTACTCCATTGAGCATCGATGTGAGAGATATCGAATTATATACACCTGGAAAATGATTGAAGGCAAAGTACCAAAGCATGGCATAACAATGTATCATTCAAAAAGATATGGTAGACTTGGTAAGGTACCAGCAATGAATACAAAAGCCTCACAGTTAACAAAAACACTGTGGGAAGGAAGTCTTTCTGTCCGAGGAGTACAGCTCTTCAATACAATGCCAGCTTACATTAGAAATCAGTCAAACTGCAGTGTACAATCATTCAACAGGCAGCTTGACAAGGTGTTAACAACAATACCAGATGAACCACAGATTCCAGGATACACCCAGCTAACGCCAGCAGATTCAAACTCATTACTGCACATGACAAAACTGAACAGAGCATCCTCACCACATGTCATGGGCTCTGATGGTGGAGTGTCCGACTTGGCCTGAGCATATAGCTCAAACACTCTAATCTAATCTAATCTAATCCCAGTGTTGCAGCACTATTAGGCTGCTATGAGTACTATAAATGAATGGAAGATGTCGGGTTATAAGTCTGGTAGCACGGTATCCCACTGACACTGCACTATAAAGCTGCCGTGAGTACTATGTCTGATAGGCAGGTATCGAGGCATGAGGCTGGCAACATAGCTTATCAGTGGTGCAGCACTATAAAGCATCGGCGACAAATGTGACTGAGTGAAAGATATCGGGTCATCAGCTGGCAACATGGTATCCCAGTGGCGCAGCACTATAAAGCTGCCGTGAGTGTCCACGTCGCAAGTCCTGGTATAACCTCCGATGCTGCTAGCGAGTAAAAATCCCCAATCACTGACTCACTCAGTAATTGCTGGCCATCCTGCCAGGTGTACATTTTACACCTCACATTTCCAGTAAGCGATTACCGTTAAGCATTCCCGGTAGTCCATTTGCCACCTCCCCGCCGGACATATCCGGCTTTCACCGCGTCAACAAACAACATTTTGTGTGCACGTGTGCATCGTAAGTCTCATACATTTTATAGGAAATATCCAGTCAGTGTAATTTCCATTACCTAGACAGGGCATGTTCAGGACTATCTAATCCCAAGCAAGTATTGGATCCCGGTCATGGCTCCAGTGTCATCATGGAGGTCATTCTAACAAAAGGGAACATTATGCCTAGATCGGGTTTGAACCCATATTTCTGCCATTTCAAGATAAACGTCCTAACTATTAGAAGATCTAGGCATTCTGGTGCAATCTACCTACCTACACCTACCTATGTACTTGGTATTTTACCTGGCGAGATGGGTGCTAGTCTAGTCACATGTGCACAAATGACATCATGTTCAGGTTCAAGGTCATCGAAAACTCATGAATACACAAGGTGTTAACAACAATACCAGATGAAGCACAGATTCCAGGATACACCCAGCGAACGCCAGCAGATTCAAACTCATTACTGCACATGACAAAACTGAACAGAGCATCCTCACCACATGTGGTGGGCCCTGATGGTGGAGTCTCCGACTTGGCCTGAGCATACAGCTCAAACAATCTAATCTAATCTAATCTACATGAACATAATGCGACGAAAGCACACATGGAGACTTTGAGTACATCCATGGATATTATTAGTTCTGTGACGTCACATAGGGAAGAGAAGGGTAGACTTCTACAGGTTATGAGGCATACTCAAAAGCCTTCAAATTCATAGTGGATTTTTCTTAATGCATATTTACCTATTCATTAAATCTGTTGGCTGAGATTCTAATCTGTATGTTGTGATCATCATCATCATCATGCTGTCGGTCGCGATGCGACAAAGACTACTTTCATTACTTGACTGCCGCTCTCCATTTTTGTGCGGTTGTGCATTTCATGAAAGCTGCCTGCAAAAGTGTTGAAGTGCTGCTGGCTTTTCCAAGCTACCAGCGGCACTCTCTCGGGGAGCAAATAGAGGTTTCACACTGGCAAGAACATGTCCAGACAGGCGCAAAACTATTTGTCCCTGCAGTGGCTGGTCGGGAGATGTTGGGAGTTCCATACATCAACCACCCTTGATGCTGCCACAGTGACATAGTCTTCTGTTTAGGGTTTGCTCCCTTAGCCTTTGTTTCTGTCAAGATGGTCCCCAACAAACAACACACTGAAGCGAACTAAGCAGTGATGATGTTACCTGTTGGGAATTTTGACATGACAAAGGACATGACAATTTGACAAAGGAATTATTGAAATATCAAACACCAGCAATTCTTACATTACAATGTAAGAGCAAATAGCCTGACATGGTGGGCAGAATTGCGGTAATGATAGCCTCTAATACTGAACTTACCCCTGATAGCTAACCATCTAGCACACTAAATCTCTGTCTTAATCTCTGACAACGGATGGGTATGATATCCACCTGAGCTGGGTGCCTGGCCATGCTGGGTGCCTGGCCATGCCGGCATACAAGGAAACGAACGAGCTGATCGGGCTGCGAAGAAGGCCCTGAACTGTGATCTTGAACCGTGTCTGATCCGTGGCTCTGATCTGAAACCACTAATAGCCACCCACATAAAATCCAAATGGCAACATGAGTGGGATGAAAACATTAATAAACTTAAAGAAATTGAACCATCTGTGGGAAAGCCACCACATACTCATGCGGGAGGTCGGTGGGACCAAGTGGTCCTTAGCCGCTGCCGTATTGGCCACTCGTGGCTTACACATGCTTTTCTGCTCAAGGGGGAACCTCCCCCTGAATGTATTGGGTGTCAGTCCCCACTGACACTCAAACACATTTTACTAAGTTGCGTTGATTCTTTGGCCCTGCGCCAATGGTTCTACACTGCAGACAGTATGCATGACCTTTTTACTAAAGTAAAACAGGAAAACATTTTAGCCTTTTTGAGGGCAGCTGGACTGTACCACCTTATATAGTTTACTAAATGGATTCTATCAATTATTAATAAAACTTTTCTTTTTCTATGGGAATTTGTTTCCCTTGACCACAAATATATGATTGTGAGCTTTCTAATTTAATCAGTGTCTATTGGCACATAATTGATTGTCTGCTTTTACATGTAAAAGTGATGGTTTGAACAAAAAACAAACATTTCTCGCCGTGAATATGGCCTATGCTGCCGACACGGCGTAAAGCAACCACCAATCAATCAATCAATCAGTCTTAATCTTCTGACCAGACGGGATGGCCGAATGATTTGAGCGTCCATCTCCCCTTTTGGTAGATCGTGGGATTCGAACTCACGGGTTCGAAAACTGGTCGAGTCAAACCAATGACTTAAAAGATAATACTTGTCGCTTCCTAGCCAGGCACTCGGTTTTATTAGGATAGGGCAAGGACTGGTTGACTCAGTGTCAAGATAATGTGACTGAGTGGGATATCAGGTCATGGGGCTGGTACCCTGGTCTCCAAGTGGGGCAGCAATATGAAGTCACCATGAATGCGCACTGTCACAAGTCGGTGCCCGTCCTGATATGACCTTAGATGTTGCTAGGACGTAAGATTCCAAGAACCAACCATCTTAATCTTCTAATATAGTAATATGCCCTACCTATGTATCCACAGAACTACCTCATAATAATAATAATAAAACATTTATATAGCACCCAATCCAGCAAGCCGTTCTCAGGCGCTTTACATAACAAACAAATATAGGCGGAACAGCAGCTGGCATAGTAATTCCAGCAGAAACAGCAGCTGGTGCTGGTGTGTTACTTTGGCGGCAATTGCTGCTTGCAATAGACCTTATGCAGCAGATGTCTTTGGCATCTAAACATTAACAATAACCGCTGATGGCTCAGTTCTCAGTACCACAGTTCCCTTCCTTGTGGTATCTAGTAGAGGTTCGGGAAATTGTTCTCCAGTCCTACTGCCTGGTATTCTATCACCAGAGAGGATTCCTCTATGGATAAAAAATGGACATATTCGACTGGGACATTTCCTTGCGCAAAATTTAGGCTCCGCCCACCTGCTCAGTAAACTTGGGCCGTAATCGGGTTCCAGTACCCATGCCCTATCCTAGTGATGCCAAGCGCCAAGCTAGGAAGTGCCAAGTATGCATTTTCAAGTTATTGGTTGGACTCGACCGGTACTCATATACATGGCTGGTAGACCAGTGCCTCGGTGCTGAAAAAAATCTTCTTATGAATAAAGCGTTTACTAAATGTCAAACAGCAGTACTAATCCTGAAATACCACACTTCCGCCGATGTGACCTATGACCTTCCGAGACCTTCATTCCTTTAGGGCTGACCATGCATGTGCGACAGGAAGCAAAACGTCATCGCAACGTGCCCCAAAGTCTGACGTCACAAGACACATTCCGCACGATGTGTTACACAGGCAGCTTATGGGAGGACATCTTCCTCTCCAAGCACTTCAGTAAGACACTGGGGAGCGCAATACACTGATTCTCTGCTCAGAGATGATTGGAAGCTAGGAATGTGGTAGAAACACTCCCCCTAGGTGTTGCCACTGTCTTTCGCCTTTTATCGTCGACAGCTCGTCTATATATATAGCTCTCAGCACTGGGCTGGTGTCATCTACAATACACAGATAGACAGGCATCTACCTACCTACACCGGAAGCGCTGGCCGAATCGGTAGAGCGCAGGCTTCCCGGGCGGAAGGTCGGAAGTTCGAATCCCAGCTGAGTCAAACTAATAACTTATCAAATTGATAATTGTCACTACCTAGCCTGGCACTCGGCATTAATGACAGGACAAGGACTGGTTAGCTCAGTGTCAGGATAATGTGAGTTTGTGGGATATCAGGTCATGGTGCTGGTGGCCTGGTCTCCCAATGGGGCAGCATTAAAAAGTTGCCATAAGTGCACACTCTCACAAGCCGATACCCATCCTGATATGACCTTAGATGTTGCTTGGATGTAAAACAACAAACAACAACATCTATCTGCTTAGCAAATAACACATATCCTTCAAGTACATCCTAGTAACATCTTGTTACAGGACCGGGCGCTGTGCCCTAATCGGTAGAGCATGGGCCTCGTGTGCGGAAGTTTGGGAGTTCCGTTCCCGATCGAGTCAAACCAATGATTTGAAAATGCATAATTGGCACTTCCTAGCTTGGCGCTTGGCATCACTAGGATAGGGCAAGGACTGGTTAGCTCAGTGTCAGGATGATGGGAGTGAGTAGGATATCGGGTCATGGTGCTGGCAGCCTGGTCTCCCAGTGGAGCAGTACTATAAAATCACCATGACTTGTGCGCTGTCACAAGTCGGTATGACCTTAGATGTTGCCAGGATGTGAAACTCCAACAACCAACAGCAGAATAATAGTACTAGGACAAACGTCTAAATATATCTTCCAACTCAGCCGAGCTTTCCATGGAGCCTCGACGGAAGGTGGATATTGATTTCGAGGTGACGAGTATCTGACTGCTGAAGAGGGGAGGTCTACTTTAATCCACACACCGGAAGTGGGAGAGCCTGCGCATGCGCGTGCAGGGAAGAAGGCCGGCGGCGCAGGACTGCGGGTGACAATGACAATGACAATGAATTTATTTTTACTCTGTCGACCACTCACAGGGTATGAGAGCAACAATATAACAACCTAGAATGGCAAGCAAATAGCAACTCCTGGCAGTTCACCACTGCATTAGTGTGGAGCTGCTTAACCTATTCACAGCGCCATCTAGCTGTTCACGACTACATTAGTGTGGTGCTGATTATCCCATTCACAGCGCCATCTAGCAGTTCACGACTACATTAGTGTGGTGCTGATTATCCCATTCAAAGTGCCACCTATCAGTTCACTACTGCATTAGTGTGGTGCTGATTAACCCATTCACAGCACCACCTATCAGTTCACTACTGCATTAGTGTGGTGCTGTTTAACCCATTCCCAGCGCCACCTATCAGTTATTAGTGTGGTGCGGTTTAACCCATTCACAGCGCCACCTATCAGTTCACTACTGCATTAGTGTGGTGCTGTTTAACCCATTCCCAGCCCCACCTATCAGTTATTAGTGTGGTGTGGTTTAACCCATTCACAGCGCCACCTATCAGTTCACTACTGCATTAGTGTGGTGCTGATTAACCCATTCACAGCGCCACCTATCAGTTCACTACTGCATTAGTGTGGTGCTGATTAACCCATTCACAGCGCCACCTATCAGTTCACTACTGCATTAGTGTGGTGCTGATTAACCCATTCACAGCGCCACCTATCAGTTCACTACTGCATTAGTGTGGTGCTGATTAACCCATTCACAGCGCCACCTATCAGTTCACTACTACATTAGTGTGGTGCTGTTTAATCCATTCACAGCGCCACCTATCAGTTCACTACTGCATTAGTGTGGTGCTGATTAACCCATTCACAGCGCCACCTATCAGTTCACTACTACATTAGTGTGGTGCTGTTTAATCCATTCACAGCGTCACCTATCAGTTCACTACTGCATTAGTGTGGTGCTGTTTAACCCATTCGCAGCGCAACCTATCAGTTCACCACTGCATTAGTGTGGTGCTGTTTAACCCATTCACAGCGCCACCTATCAGTTCACCTGTACAGTAAAACCTGTCTAACCAACCACCTCCACAGATCGACCCTCCCCCTATACCGACCGCTTTATTTGGGTCCTAACAATACCATTGTAAGGATGTTCTAACTCTCTAAACCGATCACCTCCCTAAAACTCCAACAACCAACCAACAAACCAACTGTTAGATGACCGAAGTTAAGCATGGCCGGAAGAGGCACTGACAAAAAGACTCTGTTCAGATGAATAAAAAAAATTGCTTACCAACAAAAAGAGAGAAAAAAAGAAGTGACACATTTACCTCGGGCCCCCTTCCCCTCCTACTCGAACCAGTCTCCGCCAGCCCCCCCCCCCTTTTTTTGTTCTTTTTTTTGTCACGGATTCTGCGTAGGCGGTTGGGGAATAAATAGCCCACAGTGAATAAAAATAGACCTGACGTAGATAAATATAAAGTGGACCGGAATGGGTTCTAGGCAAAGTGAAAGAATAAGTAAGTGGTTGGACAATGAATGATCTGGCCCCCACAGTCCTCCCCCTACCTACCCTCATTCAGTGCAGTGAATGAGGGTAGTTGTCTGGGAAACGGTGCACTTGTCTGTGATTGAGGGTAGTTGACTGGGAATGAGGGTAGATGTCTGGGAAACGGTGCAGTTGTCTGTGAATGAGGGTAGTGCCTGGGAATGAGGGTAGTTGTCTGGGAAAAGATGGAGTTATCTGGGAATGAGGATAGTTGTCTGTGAATGAGGTGGAGTTGTCTAGGAATGAGGGTAGTTGTCTGGGAATGAAGGTAATTGTCTGGAATGAGGGTAGTTGTCTGAGGCTGAGGTGGATTTGTCTAGGAATGAGGGTAGTTGTCTCTGAATGAGGTGGAGGTGTCTGGGAACGAGGGTAGATGTCCAGGAATGAGGATATTTCTCTGGGAATGAGGGTTCTTGTCCGGGAAACGGTGGAGGTGTTTGGGAATGGGAGTAGGTGTCTGTAAAAGAGGTATATTTGTCTGGGAATGAAGGTAGTTGTCTAAAAATGAGGATAGTGTCTAGGAATGAGGGTAGTTGTCTGGGACGAGGTGCAGGTATTTGGGAATGAGGATAGTTGTCTGGGAATGAGGATAGTTATCTGGGAATGAGGGTAGTTGTCTAGGAATGAGGATAGTTGTCTGGAAATGAGGGTAGTTATCTGGAAATATGTGTGGATGTCTGTGAAGATATGTGGGTGTCTGTGAATATGTCTGGGTGTTTGTGAATATGTCTGGGTGTCTGGTAATATATGTAAATGTTCGGAAATTATGTAGATGCCAAGAAATAGGTGTGGTTGACTTGTAATGGATATGTAGTTCTATAAATAGATACGTATAAGTTAGAATCTGCTTGATGGATTGAAGCCATGGGTAGGTAGATGTGGAGCGGTATCCTCCTGTGTAGACGAAATGAGCTCATTAGGCAAGATTCAAGTTGCATAGTCCATTGGTTTTGAGTTTCTGCTATTTTCTGAGATAAATAAGTCTATATTAGATTGATCGTTAAAATCTTCTTTACGTTAGTTTGCAATAAATTTTATTTTAGATGGTTAACTTTGGAGATATTTGAAGGAAAAAGCATGCCAAATTAATTGTGGCAAAGATGTAAAAAATATTGACACCGTAGGCTTCAGCAACAGCATGTGTTATTAAATTGACGTAATATTTATTCACTTCTACACAACATATGTTTGCTTACAAATCTAGGGAAGGGCTTTGGTTTTGAAAATGTTATGTTTAAATTGGAAAGGTATGTTTATGTCGATAAGGCTATGTTTATGTGAGTACATGAAGGTTTATGTTGATAAAACTAAGTTTATGTGAATGCATGTAGCTTTATGTCGATAAGTCTAGGATTATGTGAATATGTGAAGTTATATGTCGATAAGGGTAGGTTTATGTGAATATACGAAGGTTTATGTTGATAAATCTAGGTTTATGTGAATATGTGACGGTTTATGTTAATAAGTCTAGGTTTATTCGAATATGTGAAGGTTTATGTTGGTAGGTCTAGGTTGATGTGAATATGTGAAGGTTTATGTTGATAAGTCTAGGTTTATGTGAATATGTGACGGTTTATGTTGATAAGTCTAGGTTTATTTGAATATGTGAAGGTTTATGTTGATAAGTCTAGGTTTTGTGAATATGTGAAGGTTTATGTTGATAAGTCTAGGTTTATTTGAATATGTGACGGTTTATGTTGATAGGTCTAGGTTTATGTGAATATGTGAATGTTTGTTTCAAGAAGCTAGGTTTATGTGACTATGTGAAGGTCTATGTTGATAAGTCTAGGTTTCTGTGAAAATGTGAAGTTTATATTGATCAGTCTAGGTTCATGTGAATATGTGAATGTCTATGTTGATAAGTCTAGGTTTCTGTGAATATGTGACGGTTTATGTTGATAGGTCTAGGTTTAAGTGAATATGTGAATGTTTATGTTGATACCGATAGGTTTGTGTGAATATGTGAAAGTTTATGTTGATAGGGCTAGGTTTATGTGAACATGTGAAGGATCATGTTGATACCGATAGGTTTGTGTGAATATGTGATGGTTTATGTTGATAGGGCTAGGTTTATGTGAATATGTGAAGGTTTATTTTTAAAAGCTAGGTTTATGTGAATACATGAAGACTTAGGCAAGGTTTACGTGAATATGTGAAGGCTTATGTCGATACCGATAGGTTTGTGTGAATATGTGAAGGTTTAGGTCGATAGGTTGGTTGGTTGTTAGAGTTTTATGTCCTGGCAACATCTAAGGTCATATCAGGACGGGTACCGACTTGTGACAGTGCACACTCATGGCAACTTTATATTGCTGCCCCACTGGGAAATCAGGCTACCGGCAATATGACCCAACATCCCACTCAGTCACATTATCCTGACACTGAACCAACCAGTTTTTGCCCTATCCTATTAATGCTGAGCACCTGGCTAGGAAGCGACAAGTATAAAAATTAAAGTCATTGGTTTGACTCAACCGAGAACCGAACTCCCTACATTCCACACGCGATGCTCGCGCTCTACCGATTAATCCACCGAGCCCGGTCTTATGTTGATAAGGGAAGGTTTACACAAATAAGGTAGGCTTACTTGAGTAATACTACGTGCGTGCGAATAAAGATAGGCTTCGTTGTCTCAGGCCATGCTTGCTGATTATGGATAGCTTCTGTCATGCTATTATTGAATTTATGGAACAGCTCAAATTGGGATCGGCAGGTCAAGACTTAGACAACGAGACAGAGTCTCAGTTAGATTAGCCAACCTTTGAGTGGGTTAGGATAATGTCGTATCGGGGTTAGGACAATGGGAAATATTGCGCCTAGAGCAGGATTTGAACCCACACTGCTTGACATTCCGGGTTAGTGTGCTAACCATTACACCACCTAGGCTCATTGACCCTATCCACACATACCTGTCTATGCGGCTCCTTGCCGGAGAGTTCAGTGCAGAGTACTTACTACACTCATCCCCCTGGAATTGTAATTCTTATAAATGTTTTACATATCTATGTCGTTTTAGTGCTTACAATTACATACTTACCGGAAACCCACTTACACGGGGTAGGTTCAACAACCATACAATGTGTAGCTTGTGCAGGATCATGGGGCCGTATGCATGGAGCGGTGTTAGCGAGCCAAAACTGGTTTTGGACAGGATTTCTAGTTTAGCGGCGAAAAGTCGCTATACATGGAGCAGTGTTACGGAAACACCGTGAGTTTAAGGTCGGGTACGCTAACACCACTCCATAGCAGGTTTAAGGGTGGTGTTAGGTACCGATTAGGCCAAATATATCCAATGCTAACATATTTAACATAGTAAAAAAAGTGAAATTTGGTCAAATTAACCACAAAATCGAAGCGATATTAACGCCGCCACTACATCGGAGGCGATATTCATATTGTCGAATGTAAACAAAACAAATAGTTTTTGAGGCCGCGATCCGGTAGGGCTACCACTGGCACTGACACTCAGAATATCCCAACTTTCAATATTATCTCTGTTTTTAATCCTTTCAGAGCAAATTGTTCTTAGGTTAAATTAAATACTTCAGATCTTCCTCTTCAATCACACATTAAGATATTTTTAATTGACCCAACTAAAGCTTTAAAATCTATTTCGCAAAAAATAAATGCTCTGCATAGACATATCATTGCTGCAGCAAGCCGGCTGCTTCCAACGGACTAAATAACCATACTAGCTGTGCTCGCCGGGAACAGGCTCAGAGGGATTTCCAAAATCTATAAATAACTGCTAGGTTAGCTAACACCACCATGCTTTGTCTCCGTACATACCCTGTGACCCATTTCGGAACACCGGCGTTAGCTACCCCGGCGGCGGCCCTTAACACTGGAGCCGATACAAAATTGTTCATGCATACGGCCCCTGGTCATGGCAACCCAGTGTCGTGGAGGTGATGAAAATGGGAAATATTGTGCCTCGAGCAGGATTCGAACCCACAACCTCATGCATTCCAAATTAGTGTGCTAACCATTACCCCACCTAGACTCCCTGATTTCATCACCCTATCCACACCCATCTCTAAATTGTGATTCCTTGCCTGAGAGGTCAGTACAGACAACTACAAAACATTAAGTGGAAAGTCTAAGGTTTTCGTCAATAAAGGTTTGCCTTGACCATTCAAAGTTATCTTTATCCACCCGAACCTAAAATTGCTCAAGCAAAGTTTTCCCTGCTTACACAATCACCACGACTGAGATACAGACGCTAGAACCCAGCATCCAACTACTAATTAGGCTACTGTCCATGCCAGGGTCGGACAGAAGCACACTGCTCTATTCTTGATAACCATTGCAGTGTACATGCCAGACATAGGGGTCGGACACAGTGGTAGCTCACTTTTTTTTTTCTTTTTCTTTTTTTTTATTGAGGCTGTATTTATACTGTCCATAGCATATAAGCCCGGGTACCCAGGCTTGTTTTCAATGCTGGCCAGTTGTAGTGTTGGTGTTATCTTACCACACAGTGGCTGCTGATAAGGTATTTGATTGCCTGCATTTCAGTAGCAGATAGATAATTGGTTGGTATGGTTAGTAGCCTATGTTAGTTTTTTTGGATTTTCTTGGTATATATGTTTTTATTTTTCTACTCTTATTACTAGACTAGCCTACTCCTATTTACATATCATAGGCTTGTACGTAGCTGTGTGGTGTGTTATCTGGCTACTTTTGGCATGGTTACCTTCCATTGGGCATCCCGCTGGTGGGCCGTGACATATTACATGCCCCTTTGCGTTGCAGCTTACTGGGGGTTTCCTAGCCTTATTTTGCACAGATATTTTTTGTTGACATTGTGCGTGGTGCGTGGTGCGCTGGTGAAGCAACAGTGGGCCCTGTTCCGTGCACACAACAGTGTGCAGATGTGTTACTATGGTTACTAATTAGGTCAGTGAGTTGGTGACCATTGTCAGCACTCTGTAGTTGGGGTGTCAGACAGTGGGGAGGTGCTGACACACATATAAGAAATGGTATTTTATCTATTGTGAAATATTTCCGAGAACAATTTCACTGCAATATATATATATATATATATATATATATATAGAGCAGCCTATATATATATATATATATATATACAGTAAAACCTCCCTAACCGATCACCTCCACAAATCGACCACTACCCTATATCGATCGCTTTATTTGGTTCCCAACAATACCATTGTAACCATATTCTAACTCCATAAACCGACCACCTCCCTAAATCAACCACTTAAAGTCGGTGCCAAGGTCGGTCGATTTAGAGAGGTTTTACTGTATATAAGAAATAAATGCATAGCAATAACCTTACCAAGTTCAGTCATCAGGAAGCATGTGGTTGTGGATGCATGAGTTTAATGCATAGGGTTTATAAGACCGGAAGCGGCACCAACCCCAACTTCCGGCCTGTAAGCTGAAGCTGTCACCCGACCAGACGGGATGGCCGAATGAGTTGAGCGTCCTTTGCCTGTTTTAGGAGATCGTGGAATCCGAAGCCATGGGTTCATGGGTTCGAACCCTGTTTGCGTCAAACCAATGTCTTAAGAATTGATACTTGTCGCTTCCTAGCCAGGCACTCGAAATTATTAGGATACTGCAAGGACTGGTTGGCTCAGTGTCTGGATAATGTGACTGAGTGGGATATCAGGTCATGGTGCTGCCGGCCTGGTCTTCCAGTTGGGGCAGCATTATAAAGTCGCCATGAGTGCGCACTGTCACAAGCCGGTACCCGTCCTGATATGAGCTTAGATGTTGCTAGGACGTAAAACGACAAACAAACAAAGAGCTGCGACCCGGCGTGGTTACACACTGGGTAGCAGCTTCATGCCTTCCTGGTGGACCACGGGAGTGGGACGTAGGTCAGGTGGTACAGTGTCCACCTGTGAAGGTGTCGGTCATCCTATCGATCCTGCTCAGTGGACCCATTTGCAGTTTTGGTTATTTTCCGTTCCAATCAGTGGTCCACAATTGGTTCATCAAAGGTTGTGGTATGTGCAGTTTTGTCTGTGGGAATAACAGACCCCTTGCTGCTTATCGGAAAGAGCAGCCTATCTCGCTGCAGCGGGTTTCCTAAAAAGAAATATGTCAGAATGACCATATCTTTTACGTCCAATAGCCAGTGATAAAAATCAATGTGCTCTAGAGGCGTTGTTAAATCAAAAAGACTTTTTTCCTGATGGACCAGCAGACATGAACTACTGTCTGTAATAATAACTGTGTACAATTCCAGTTCAATAAAAGTATTATGTATTTGGTGAATATGCATTGCCAGGTATTGCATGATTCTAGAATTGTCTTTAAACATTTCTTTCTTCTTTTTTCTTTTTCTAAAAACATATAACATATCTCCAAATACGCACATATATATATAGTGCAAATATGCAAATCAGTGGATCGAATCACCAATACCAAATGCGGGATACCCGCCCATTGCTGCATCCAATCACAAGTGTTTTGTATTGTGTGGCGTAATTAATGGATCGGAAGTCTGAGATTGCAGTGGGGACTTACATCTGACCAGTTTTATGTCAATTTCAAGGAAAATGTTAGGTAATAAGGTATGTATTGGGTGTTGAAAGATGGTGTAGTAGGGGTGGGAAGGGGATCTTCCTTAAATATCCATTATAAACGATAGAAACCAATCCATCACACTGGTGCCATGACCAGAATTCCAAAGCTAGGTTGTCTCGGACTGACAAACGATACACCGTAGTTGCTGCAGTCTTCTGGGATCGTTCGCTAGTTTATATCAAACTAGGTCCATGAGTAGAAGTCCTCACCACTGCGCATGCTGGGAAACATGTGACCTACATTGGGGAGGGGGTGGGGGTGGGCGGTCAGGTGGCTGCTTAGAAAAGGGTGTATCGGTCCACCATTGGGACCAGTGTGCTGTCACCCGTCAGTGCTTCTGATCGGGTAAGGAAAGTCCACCACAGTGAAGACTGCCACCATAGCTGTGTTCACACACGCACTTTAAATCGATTCATATAAATCGACTTGCCTAGTTCGACGCACATTTGCCGTGTGAATGCGACGCTGTGTCGATTTAGGGCTGAATCGACTCGTGTAAATCGGTTCATGGAAACCACCATCATGAGGTAGTTTAGGCGAATCGATACTGCGTGAGTCGATTTATCTTGCGTGTGTGAATGCAACCGGTTTAGCTGAGGAGGTTTAGCGTGTCACACGCATGCGCAGTTGAGACCTTAGTTTGTCGACTTTCCGGTCGATCAAAAGCGCATATTATATAATTTGGTCTATGAAACTGCTAGCTGTGCACAGATATTTTTTTCATAATTTATTTTTAGGGTTTCACGGCCCGGCAGAAGTTTTGACCATTCCAAACCAATACGATTCAGTCCATACATATCTAGGTCAAACCCACTCTCTCGTGGTGACGTCGCCTAACCGAAAACTGGCGTTGGTCAGACTGGACTTGCTCATGTGCAGATATCGATTTCCGGCTAAAAGTACTGCATGTGTGAACACGACACTAAATCGATTCATATAAATCAACTTGTCTAAGTCGACATAAACTTTGCCCGTGTGAACACAGCTCATGTAGCAGAAGGGCTTATAACACTGACGGCCAACATTTGCATGTTCAAAATGCATTTGCATGTCTTGAATGTACATCACACCCTTACTTGTCACACAAATGTAATCTATTACTTGGTGGGAAAACAGGGCATCACTGTACATGTGACTTAATAATCAGGGTTGCCAACCCTTACGATTTTGCTGTAAGGTGTATGATATTTGTATGTCCCCATCATTACCTGATGCTGATCTTCTCGTTTTTCATTTAGGAATATTATATCAATCTTACGGATATATAGTGTCCAAAATGCACCACAGAGCATCTAAGATTTAAAAATGTGTCTCAGGGAATACCAGTAGACCCCCCGACTCCCACCCCCCAAATATATCATCACTTTAGATCTTCCGGTCTTTCATTTTCCAATCTTGGCAACTCTGCTTAATCATGTTAATAGGTCTAAATAGGAAATGACCGAGATGTGGCATTCTGTAGATGAGGTCAATATTATCTAAATGGGGAGCAGGTGGGCGTGTTCAGCGGTTCTACGTCACCGCTTCATGGCTGGTGGGCGTAGGCTGAAGCAGGGCTGGGTAGGCGGCCAGAAGTCATCGCAATGCATGTTGGGAACTAAATCTAAGAGAGTGCTAAAATACTGCGACTGGGATCGGGTACTAAATTAGAGGTTGGTTCCGGTGCCAGGAGACGAGTTGCTGATGCTGAGTGGGCGGTACAGGTGGGAGGTGGGGGGTGTTATTCAGGAGGTACACATATACTGAGCACAGTGGAGCCAACCTACCCCACCACATCGCCACACTGCCACACTGCCATACTGCTATAGTGCCACACCACCACACTGCCACACTGCTATACTGCCACACTGCTATAGTGCCACACCACCACACTGCCATATCACCACACTGCTATACTGCCACACCACCACACCGCCACACTACTATACTGCCACACTGCCACACTGCCACACTGCCACACCCCCACACTGCCACACCGCCACATCACCACACTGCCACACTGCTATACTGCCACACCACCACACTTCCACACCACCACACCACCACACCGCCGCACTGCTATACTGCCACACTGCCACACCGCCACACAGCCACACCACCACACTGCTATACTGCCACACCACCACACCGCCACACTGCTATACTGCCACACCACCACACCACCACACCACCACACTTCCACACCACCACACCACCACACTGCTATACTGCCACACTGCCACACCGCAACACCACCACACTGCCACACCACCCCACTGCCACACTGCTATTCCGCCACACCACCACACCTCCATACCGCCACACCACCACACCACCACACCGCCACACTGCTATACTGCCACACTGCTATAACACCACACCGCCACACTGCTATTCCACCACACCACCACACCGCCATACTGCCACCACACCACCACACCACCATACTGCCACACCACCACACCACCACACTACCACACTGCCACACCGCCACACTGCCACATCGCCACACTGCTATACTGCCACACTACTATACTGCTATAATTCCACACCACCACACTGCTATACTGCCACACCACCACACCGCCACACTGCCACATTGATATACTGCCACACTGCCACACCACCACACTGCCACACCATCACACTGCCACACCACCACACTGCCACACCACCACACTGCCACACTGATATACTGCCACACCACACCACCATAGCGCCACACTGCTATACTGTCACACAGCCACACCACCAAGCTTCTATACTGCCACACCGCTAAGCCACCACACCGCCATACTGCCATACTGCCAAACTGCCACACCACCACATCACCACACTGCCACACAACCACACTGCCACACCACGACACTGCCACACCACTCCACCACTCCACCACACTGCCACACCACCACTCTGCCACACTGCCACACTGCTATACTGCCACACCGCCAAACTGCCACACCACCACACTGCCACACAACCACACCACCACACCACCACACTGCCACACAGCCATGCCACCACACTGCTATTCCGCCACACCACCACACCACCACACTGCCACACTGCCACACCGCCACACCACCACACCGCCCCACCACTACACACATTGTTTTACCCACACCATTACATTTACACCACCATACCCACACTGTTACACTCACATAACTACACACATCACTCTACACACCACTAGACACACCACTACACACACCACGACACCCACACACCACAACACCCACATCACTAACTCACACCCCTACACCACTACCTATCATCCCACATCGTTACATCATACCTCTCCCTCCACCCCTCCCTACACCTACGCCCACGCCTCACCAGCATTGCTTACTTCAATGCCCAGCTGGAGACGTGTGTGACGTCATGAACTCCCTCCCCCTTCCCCCGGCCTGTACCCAACCGCCCCCGTCCCGCCCCCGTCCCGCCCCCGCCCCCTCCACAACCCTGCTCCAGCTTTCGGACAACTGCTAAGCCATGTGTAAAGTCCACGGCTGGAATATGTGGTTTGTGTAGGCAGGCTATAGTGAAATCAATACAGGCAAAAAGAGAAAGGAAGAGTATAAAGAGTGAAAGTAGAGAGAGTGCCAAGCCCTCAGGTTTATTAATTATAGTGGTACATGGATCTGGTATGGCACACCACTTGACCTTATTCTCCAATGAGAATCAAACATCTTGAGCTCCACCAATGAACATCAAGCATTCTTGGGTTCCCATGGCTACAGTGCTCTGCCCACCACCACCACCATGCGGCATGGCTGCTTGGCCACCACCTGCCCTGAGCTGAGTGTGTGGTGATCCATGACTAACAGAGGGGGAAGGGGGTAGTGAGTAGAGCTCCAAGTGTCCCTTACACACTATCTCCTAGTGCCCCTTTCACACTATCTGACTAACACACAATGACTATTGACCATGAGTAAAGTATCACCAGCAACTACATAAATACAATTATGCACCTGGCCCTATATAACTTTTACCATAATAGACCATTTGCATTCCCCCACCAATGCATTTTATCGGAATATTTAACACCTGGTCACATACACGTTATGGTGCTGTCACATTACGACGCATCGTGCAAACTTATGTCGATGTATGTGATTTCTTGCCGCTACGTCGGGATACGTTGTTATGTGTTACGCATGCATTAGGCGTTAGTTGGTATACATCAATGTACGTCGACGTTCATCGAGATACAGCGTCGCACATCAGGGGGTCAGCAAAGATTTGTGCATGCTCAAAACTTTCAACGCACGACAACGTTCGACAACGTGTGGACTTTACGTCCACCGTACGTTATGTAAGCATTAGGCGTATGTCGATGTATGTTAGTCAAAGGTTTTTCACTATGTTGCACTACGTTGACCTACTTTAAAGGCAGTACAGTCTGCGTAGTGACAACGTATGGATAACATACACCTAACATACGTTTAGCATTTCTCCAGCGTGTCTTGACGTATGTAATGTATGACGCGTAGTTCTGGCGATTGAATAACGTATATAATGTTCACCAGCGTTCTGTGAACATACCATGAGCGTAATTCTAGCATTTTTCGCTGGCAGGTACGTTGGCCATACATTGGTCATACATTGGCCATACCCTGTGTATACGGTATATATACGTCCAATTTTGCCCTCCATGCCGAAAAGTTAGACGCTTCTCGACATAAAAAAGCGATTTTATGCGTTGGTGGCGCGCTGGCGAGATGTGTCGTAATGTGACAGGGCCATAGCTGAACGTAGTTGAACGTAGGATAGATTAACGTGGGTGAAACGTGATATCACTGCCTTAAACTATGTTAAGGTAAGGCAGGTTTTGGTTGATCACCCACTTAATATTACGGATAAATTCGTTACGGTACGGATCCCGGTACGTTACGGTACGGATCCCGGCTGTCCATCCACGTTGAACTACGTTGAACTACGTTGAACTACGTTAAACTACGTTGAACTACGTTGAACTACGTTGAACTACGTTGAACTACGTTGAACTACGTTACCCTCCACTACGTTCAACTACGTTCAACTTCGTCCACTAACGGCTATGTGACCACGGCTATGTGACCAAGGTTTTGTGCAGGTCAAAGTACGGTAGAGTACGCTAGAGTACGCTAGGGTACGCTAGAGTACGCTAGAATACGCTAGAGTACGCTAGAGTATGCTAGAGTACGCTAGAGTATGTTGGAGTACATTAAGAAGTACGCTAGAGTACGCTAGAGTATGCTAGGGTACACTAGAGTACGTTTTCATCACAGACGCTACGTCTGCCTCAAACGTACCTCTCTTTTGAACATGTCCAAAGCTTAAATCGGAACTCACAGCCCACACATGTTCTTAGCACGTTCTCATCACGGAGAAGAATGGATGCCGGTACGTTCAACTGCGTTCAACTATGTTCAACTAGGTTAGCCTTCACTAACGTGTATGTGACCAGGCCTTCGGAGTACAGAGCAATGCGGGGCGGAAGCTGGTAGGGTGTGGGGGTGGGGCTTAGACGTGGGGGGGGGGAGGTGGGCGGTGGTAGTGAAGGGGGGGGGGGGGAGGGGGGGGGGGAGGTGTAGTTAGGTTTAGATTTGGTGGTGGTGGGAGGTGGTTGTGAGGTGTGGGTGAGGGGTGGGTTGGGATGAGGGTGGTAGGTGTAGTTAGGTTTAGATTTATGGGTGGTGGGAGGTGGTGGTGAGGTGTGGGTGACGGGTGGGTTGGGATGAGGGTGGTAGGTGTAGTTAGGTTTAGATTTGGTGGTGGTGGGAGGTGGTGGTGAGGGGTGGGTGAGGGGTGGGTTGGGTGAGGGTGGTAGGTGTAGTTAGGTTTAGATTTGGTGGTGGTGGGAGGTGGTGGTGAGGGGTGGGTGAGGGGTGGGTTGGGCTGAGGGTGGTAGGTGTAGTTAGGTTTAGATTTATGGGTGGTGGGAGGTGGTGGTGAGGTGTGGGTGAGGGGTGGGTTGGGATGAGGGTGGTAGGTGTAGTTAGGTTTATATTTGGTGGTGGTGGGAGGTGGTGGTGAGGGGTGGGTGAGGGGTGGGTTGGGTGAGGGTGGTAGGTGTAGTTAGGTTTAGATTTGGTGGTGGTGGGAGGTGGTGGTGAGGGGTGGGTGAGGGGTGGGTTGGGCTGAGGGTGGTAGGTGTAGTTAGGTTTAGATTTATGGGTGGTGGGAGGTGGTGGTATGGGGTGGGTGAGGGGTGGGTTGGGCTGAGGGTGGTAGGTGTAGTTAGGTTTAGATTTGGTGGTGGTGGGAGGTGGTTGTGAGGTGTGGGTGAGGGGTGGGTTGGGATGAGGGTGGTAGGTGTAGTTAGGTTTAGATTTGGTGGTGGTGGGAGGTGGTGGTGAGGGGTGGGTGAGGGGTGGGTTGGGCTGAGGGTGGTAGGTGTAGTTAGGTTTAGATTTGTGGGTGGTGGGAGGTGGTGGTGAGGGCTGGGTGAGGGGTGGGTTGGGCTGAGGGTGGTAGGTGTAGTTAGGTTTAGATTTGGTGGTGGTGGGAGGTGGTTGTGAGGTGTGGCTGAGGGGTGGGTTGGGGTGAGGGTGGTAGGTGTAGTTAGCTTTAGATTTGTGGATGGTGGGAGGTGGTGGTGAGGGGTGGGTGAGGGGTGGGTTGGGGTGAGGGTGGTAGGTGTAGTTAGGTTTAGATTTATGGGTGGTGGGAGGTGGTGGTGAGGGGTGGGTGAGGGGTGGGTTGGGCTGAGGGTGGTGGGGGAAGTTAGGTATTGACTTGACGGTGGTGGGAGGTGGTGGTGAGGTGTGGGTGAGGGGTGGGTTGGGGTGAGGGTGGTAGGTGTAGTTAGCTTTAGATTTGTGGATGGTGGGAGGTGGTGGTGAGGGGTGGGTGAGGGGTGGGTTGGGCTGAGGGTGGTGGGGGAAGTTAGGTATTGAGTTGACGGTGGTGGGAGGTGGTGGTGAGGTGTGGGTGAGGGGTGGGTTTGGGGTGAGGGTGATAGGTGAAGTTAGGTTTACATTTGAGGGTGGTGGGAGGTGGTGGTGAGGTGTGGGTGAGGGGTGGGTTGGGGTGAGGGTGATAGGTGAAGTTAGGTTTACATTTGAGGGTGGTGGGAGGTGGTGGTGAGGGGTGGGTGAGGGGTGGGTTGGGGTGAGGGTGGTAGGTGTAGTTAGGTTTACATTTGAGGGTGGTGGGAGGTGGTGGTGAGGTGTGGGTGAGGGGTGGGTTGGGCTGAGGGTGGTGGGGGAAGTTAGGTATTGACTTGACGGTGGTGGGAGGTGGTGGTGAGGTGTGGGTGAGGGGTGGGTTGGGGTGAGGGTGATAGGTGAAGTTAGGTTTACATTTGAGGGTGGTGGGAGGTGGTTGTATAGTCCGATGGTTTTGAGTTTCTGGAATTTTCTGAGATAAATACATTAGGTTGTTTGTTATAATGTATGTTACTCTAGCCGGAAGTAACTTTTATTTTAAGTGGCTAACTTTTGAGATATTTAAAGTGGAACCATGCAAAATTAATTTTGGCAAGCACACCAAAACTCTGACCCCATAGGCTTCTGCAGTACCAGGTTCTATTCAATTGCCTCGGTATCCCCTTCTATGTGGTGACAAATGTTTAATAAGTGCACCAGTATCTAAGTTAGATATGTAGAATGACATTTAGATAATTGTTTTTCGTTTTGAAAATTTGATATTTTCATCGCACTATGCAGCTTTACTGTGAGGCCGACTAAAATACGTAGCCGAAATAGACGGGTTGCACCACCACCCTGCCCTCTGATGGCTTTGTTTCTTTGTTGATTTACGTCCTAGTCACATCTAGGGTCACATCAGAATGGCTACCCAGTTATGATAGTGCGCACTCAATGCGACGTTATAGTACTGCCCCACTGGGAGACCAGGTTGCTGGCACAGTGACCCTATATCCCAGTCACATTATCCTGATATTGTGTTCTAACCAGTCCTTACACTATCCTATTAATACCGAATGCCAGGTTAGAAAGCGACAAGTGTCAATTGTATAAGTCATTGGTTTGACTCGGCTTGGATTCGAACTCCCAACCTTCCGCACGGGAAGCCTGCGCTCTACCGATTCGGCCACCGCATCCGGTCCCATCTGATGACAGTAACATGAACTAATGTATTCAGTAGCAGCTCATTGTGCAGCTCGTTTTGCGGAAAGGGTCTTATGGAGGATTTCCACCACCAACCTGACCTCTGATGGAATAACATTGACAACTAATGTAGTGTGTATACAGGCATGCTTTGCGGGAAAGGTCTATGAAAACCTGCTCGCCGTCATGGTTCTTGAATGAATGTGATCGGTGATGAAAGAAGGTATGCTTTGTTGTTGCTATACGTCCTAGCAACATGTAAGGTCATATCAGGACGGATACTGACTTGTGACAGTGCGCACTCATATACATATACTGGTCAACATCCTGGGGAGGTGAGGTGGGCGAGATGGCGCCACCGGTACAGTGTCGTATCTTATGGATGATAACAATAATAATAATAAGTAATATTCCCTTACGTATCTTTATACTCGCATAATATGTTATACATCACATATATGTATATATGTATATGTATGTGTATATATATATATGTATATAGATATACATGTGTATATATGTATATAGATGTATATATATGTGCACAGATGTATATACAGTATAACCCCGTTAAACCAAACTTGAAGGCACCCTAGAAATTTGTTTGGATTAACTGATCATTGGTTTAACCGAGCTTTGACTATGACTTGGCTTTGGCAAAAATGGGGGTGCATTATGAATTTACAATGTATGTGGACACTATGATTATTGTTTTTTATGTATATACAGTTTAACCCCATTAAACCAACCTCGGTTAAATCAAACGATCGGTTAATCCAACTTTTTTCGGCGACCTGGCAAGATACTACCATTTATCATATAAAAATGTCTCAGATGACCTTAAAACCACATGAAAGTTTGGTTTAACTGTACCCGAAGTGGCCTAGGGCCGACAATTTTGTTTGGATTAACCGATGCTTTGGATTAACCGACTTTGGTTTAACCAACTTTTTTATATGATAAATGGTAGTATTTTGCCAGGCCGCCAAAAAAAGTTTGGATTAACCGATCATTTGGTTTAACCTAGCTTGGTTTAACGGGGTTGTACTGTATTGTACTATTTGAATTGTTAAAATATGGACATCATTGAATTAAAAAAAAATATATATTTGAATTGAAAAAAAAGAAGAGAAAAAACCTCTAAACACACAATATATTTAAATTAAAATATGGAGAAAAATAAAATGGAAAGAAATATGTCAGTTAATTCATAATAATAATAATAATAATAATAATAAATAAAAAGAATGTGAAACTGCATAGTCGCTGAGCGTGAACTAACTGCCCGCCTGGTTCTCGTTGCAGGGAGCAAACAGCCGACACTAACTATGGCTGCTGAGTGGGTGCTTCGACTGGTGGTCATCGCGGCGGCGGTCACGTGCTCGCTGGGCTTCGTTCTGCGCAGGCGCGACTGGGACAGTGACGACGTGAACGCAGGCCTAGCTGAGGCGCGTCCGGTTCTCCGCGAGGAACGCCGGCGTCTCGAAGAGCGACCGCCACCACCACCAGAGGTCACCTCCTACTGGGCACAATCGGGGGAGGAGCTGGGAGAAGTTGAACCGGAACTGGAACTAGCGCCGCAACGACTGGGCGATAATGCGGAGTTTCTCAACAGCCTCCTTGGCGATGGGGATGAGGATGAGGATGTGGATGCGGATGTGGATGAGGACGGTGGGTATTATCTACCAGGGGCCGAGTTCCGGGCGGAGGAGGATAATGTGATTAGTGATAATGCCGAAGATCAGGGTATGGATATTACAGAGGCACCAGCCGACATGAGAGAACTTGAAACTATATTAGAGCCATCAGAGGATGAGAAGAATGAGGAGGAAAAGGAGGAGGAGGAGGCAGATGAGGAGGAAAGAGGGGAAGAAGAGGCAGTTAAGGAGGCAGAAGTGAAGAAAAACATTCCAGTTGCACTTGGAGGCCCAGGACCCGATTGGCAAAAACGCAGCCAGAAAGCTTTCGGGAGCATGGACTTGGAACAACTTATTGAGAAAGCAGCCGAAAAGCTTGCACTTGACGAGGAAGAAGCTGAAGAGGAAGGCGCGGAGGTGACCGCAATGCCGGTGAGCGATGCTGAGCTCCAGGAAGTTCTAAGCGATGAGGAGGATAGCGAGGAAGAGAACGATGGTGAGGAGGAAGTCCTGCCACCAATGGTCCTCGAAAACAGACCCCGCCTGAAAATCAAGCGTTCAAGCCAGTCAAACGTCAACCGGATGGAGAATGCGATGCCCAAAGAGGCGGTGGACAGCGGAAGTGTCGCCCGTGAGTATATCCGCAGGTTCCTCGAACTCGAGGACGATGAGAACACCAATCTTGCAAATGCGCTCAACCTGGCCACCATGGCGCAGGTCCATCGGGATGACGAGCTGGTCGTCCCTGAGGCCATGTACATCAAGAAGGCCATCGAGGACGAAGAGGCCATTCAGGAGCTTCGCGCCGAACTCGGGAGAGGTTCACAAGAACCAAGCCTGGGCATCGCTGCTGCCAAAGCCATTGCCAAGCATGAGATGAGGGAGCTGGGTAAGGAACTGGAAGAGCGAGAACAGCGTGAAGAGGAAGAGCAGGAGGAGAACCCCGTAGACGAGGTCACCGAGGAAGACATCGTGGAGTATGTGCCTGAGGATGCCAACGAGAACGACGTTGAAAAGAACATGATCCAGGAGATGGGTTATGGATATGAAGAAGAGGAGCAGAGTGACCTGGCAAGGAAGCTTCAAGAATATCTGGCGCACACGGGCGCCTTCCGCCAACAGAACGAGATCTCAGACGAAGGAGCCGAAGAGGATGCGGACGAACAGCAGCTTCGGCTGGGCGGGTCCTGGCTCGATCAGCCATTAGACATTGGACAGGAAGGCATCGCCCAAGATGGTAGGTAATGCTTGAGTGGTGGCGATGTAAGCTTGAGTAATCAATAACAGATTTTATCGTTGCCATGGAGACGCAATTCATTTCATCGTGGAATTGTGTGCTCTGTGGTAGCTTCTCAGGCAGTGCCGGATAAACCTAGTACAACTAGTAGCAAAATTTGCATGTGATATGGACCACAGATTTCAAGGGCCCTTGCTTGTGTGGTTGTTTGTAACCTTATGATGGTTACCGGCTGCAGAACTGCAGCAATATAGAAAGGCTCCGATAAATGAGTCCGATCTTTGGTTGAAGATTAATCTTCAGTAGGGACGGTTGTAGAAGCGGGGGGATGTCTTTACAACATTCAAAATGGTGAAGCGTTCGGGCAGCACCGAATTTCTCCGGTCCGGTGGTAGCAGAGCACTCATATCCAATCGACAGCAGCGAGGGTTTAGGAGAAAGGGAGGGGCAAAGGGGGTTACAGCAGATCCAGCAATGAGAGCAAGAGAGAGAAGATAAGGTACCAGGCCCCACCCAAGCACACAACTCCCTTGGTCAAGGGGAGAAGTATGCCTGGGAGAAATAGAAAGGGTAGAGTCTAGGAAAGAGAAATGAGGAGAGTTGAGTCAAAGGACGGTGTTTATTTGCTCTATGGTGACCAACCAGCGAGCTAAAGACGCGGACAGAGTAAGAATAGAAAGTGAAATGCTGGCGGGCTCCCCCTCCTGGAACTCTTTTCAGACATATCAAGGAGGAGCAAGGCCAACGGAGAGGAGACACAGAGAGGTGTGGACGAAGCGCAGTCCGGATAGCAAGTGCCAAGGGCCCCACCTTGATTATTATTAAATGCAAGCTACCAAATAATACTTTCAAGTCACATATCAGACATATTCGTTGTTATCTGGCTGCATAGGAAATGACAAAAAAATGCATGAGTTTAATTTAGGGCCTCTTTACAACATAATGCTACAAGCCGCACACTAGAGCCTTAATGGGGCCCTATTATCACGCATTCTTTCTTTACCAAATTCAGGGGTTTTGTCTTTCAAGTTATACATTGGAAATATTTATACCATAATTTTTCAAATTGAATGCTTTCATTGGATACTCTGCAACTTTCTGCTAAATTAATTGCACCTCTCTTTCCGATTATATTGACAAACGTAATATATTTATCTTCTTTTGTTGTGTTTAAGAGTTAGTAACGCATGCTCAATGTCAATTTATGACGAAGTGCCCCCCAAAAAAGGGGGTGGGCTTGAGACAAGAAGTGGTTACGGCTTTTTTTCAGTTCCAAGGTTTGAATATGGATGACCAACCTCATGACATATGTAAAGCAACATTTTGATTCGTCCCTTTTTCAGAATTTCTTCAAAAGTTTTATTTTTGTTAATGCGGCGGTTGGCTCCTGAGTTTGGGGTTCCAGTTCCGCAGCTAACAAGCGAATCAATTGTTCATGTCAGATATAATACGGGTTATTCGTGGACGGAGACCGACGGCCCAACCACCCCATTACACCCCTCCACCCGATTGTGGAGACCTCTCCCGTTATGGCCCTGTCACACTACGACGTAACGCGCCAGCGTAGGGACAACGTGAAAATAAATTTAACACGTCGAAAATCTCGTCGTAATATGCAAATTTGGGACGTCAATGCCGCGTAGTTGACATGAGCGCAATGTCGGTATAGCGTTGTGCCAACCAACAATCAACCAACAACCAAACAACCAACCAAACAACCAACAACCAACCAACCAACAACCAACCAACAACCAATCCACAACCAACCAACAACCAACCAACAACCAATGCACAACCAACCAACAACCAACCAACAACCAACCAACTAACCAACAACCAATCCACAACCAACCAACCAACAACCAACCAACAACCAACCAACCAACAACCAACCAACAACCAACCAACCAACAACCAACAACCAACAACCAACAACCAACCAACAACCAACCAACAACCAACAACCAACCACAACCAACAAACAACCAACAACCAACCAACAACCAACCAACAACAACCAACAACCAACCAACAACCAACCAACAACCAACCAACAACCAACCAACAACCAACCAACAACCAACCAACAACCAACCAAACAACCAACCAACAACCAACCAACAACCAACCAACAACCAACCAACAACCAACCAATAATGAACAACCAACCAATAACGAACAACCAACCAACAACCAACCAACAACCAACAACCAATCCACGACCAACCAACAACCAACAACCAACCAGCCAACCAACAACCAACCAACAACCAACCAACAACCAACCAACAACCAACCAACAACCAACCAACCAACAACCAACCAACAACCAATCCACAACCAAGCAACAACCAACCAACAACCAACCAACAACCAACCAACCAACAACCAACCAACAACCAACCAACAACCAACCAACAACCAACCAACAACCAACCAACAACCAACCAACAACCAACCAACAACCAACAACAACCACAACCAACAACAACAACCAACAACCAACCAACAACCAACCAACAACCAACACCAACCAACAACCAACCAACAACAACCAAACAACCAAACAACAACCAACCAACAACCAACCAACAACCAACCAACAACCAACCAACAACCAACCAACAACCAACCAACAACCAACCAACCAACCAACAACCAACCAACAACCAACCAACAACCAACCAACAACCAACCAACAACCAACCAACAACCAACCAACAACCAACCAACAACCAACCAACAACCAACCAACAACCAACCAACAACCAACCAACAACCAACCAACAACCAACCAACAACCAACCAACAACCAACCAACAACCAACCAACAACCAACCAAACAGCAAACAACAACCAACCAACCAACAACCAATCCACAACCAACCAACAACCAACCAATAACCAACCAACAATCAACCAACAACCAAACAACCAACCAAACAGCCAAACAACGCACCGTTGATCTAACGTAGCCGACGCATCCCTTCCGCATGTCTAACGTCGGTGTAACGTGAGTGTGACGTCACCCAAATGTCAGAGCATCACGTCGAGCTACGTCGAAAGTTTTCGACATGTCCAAACCCTCGACGTAACTCGACGTAACCTGATGTAAATCGACGTAAATCGACATCAGTCTAACGTCAGCACAATGTGACTCGACATTCCTCAAAGTAATGACGAAAAGTCATGTACGCCAGGCTTACGTTGGCTCTCACGTCGTAGTGTGACAGCCCTTTTATATAGGCAGTACCGACGGCCCCTGAACCACTGAGTATCCACCTACAGCCGCCAGCTCTTCAACCGGCACGGTGGAGCCCCGACGCGGATCTCCGCCGAACTACCTGACAAAGAACAATAGGTGGCGCAACCTTCGCTTCCCGCCAAAGCGATACCACGTGACTCCATGGCACTGCCCGAAGCAAAGCCATCCCCAAAACAACAACAGTAAAACCTCTCTAACCGACCACCTCCACAGATCGACCACTCCCCTATTTCGATCGCTTTATTTTGGTCCCAAACGACCATCCATACAATACAATTATAAAAAAAATGTAAAACACCACAAAACTGCCACCTCCCTAAATGACCCACTTAAAGTTGGTCCCATGGTCAGTCGATTTACAGAGTTTTTACTGTACATTCATAACCCAGCCTTCCAGACATTTTTTCGAATGGGTTGCTTAGCAACCCTGTCACTGACAGTGCTGTGGGAGTAATTATTATATGGTTCTTTATCTTGCGATGAATGCCAAGTAATTATTTTGTGGCTTCAGCTACTGTTATATGACCTTAGATGTTGCTAGGACGTAAAATAACAACAAACAAACAAACTGTTATATGTCCATCATATTACACTGGATTAAAGCCAGTTGATTGCAACGTTCCATAGCCATCGTACATGTGTTGTCACATCCGGCATGTAATTAGGTCAACCCCCCCCCCCACCCACCCATCTCAACCCACCACCCACTCCCATTCTATTGCAATCAAAATTAAATCAATTATTTAAGCGGTGTAATTAACGATAATGGGGAATATGCTAAATGCTTTTGTAGGCGGAGTGGCGACGGGGAACGGGGGTGAGGGAGGGTGAGGGTGAGGGTGGGTTGGTGTTGGGGTCGATGGGCGGTGCTCCATTGAAGTCATGTTGTCATGGAGATTGTAATTTCTAAATATTTTACATCTCATTCATGAACATCGATGCGTAGTGTGCACGTAATGCCGTCTATCCTCTCAATGTTCTTTTTCTTTCTTTTTTAAAGTAGGTTTATTCTGATTGATTTAGTCTAGCAGCTAGGACGGGAGTTTGTGTGAGGGGGAGATTGTGGGAGGGGGGCGGACTGAGGAAGAGCATGGGGGGGGGGGGGGGTTGTGTGAGTGTGTGTACATTTATTATTATGTTTGTGTGAGTGTATGTATGCATGTACATGTGTATGAGTGCTTGTTGATGTGTCCAATGTCTGTGGGTTTTTTATGTATGTGTGAGTGTGCCCATGTGTGTGAGTGCGGATGTTTGCGTATGCATTGTGTGTATGTATGCTTATGTTTATGTTGGTGTGCAGGAAGTAGCACACGCCCTCTGTTGAGCAGACGTACAATTCTGGGGGAGGAGTGTAGTAGTCTACACTACACTGACCTCTCAGGCAAGGAGCCACATATACAAGTAGACGTGGACAGGGTGATGAGATCAGGGAGCCTAGGTGGTGTAATCGTTAGCACACTAGCCCAGAATGCTAGAGGTGTGGGTTTGAATCCTGCTCTAGGTGCAATATTTCCCCATTTTCATCACCATCCAATACACTGATAAGTGGACCAGACGGGGCGGCCGAATGAGTTGAGCGTCCGTCTCCTGTTTTAGGAGGTCGGGGAACCGAAGCCATGGGGTCGTGGGTTTGAACCCTGGTCGAGTCAAACCGAAGGCTTAAAAATGCATACTGGTCACTTCCTAGCCAGGCACTCAGCATTATTAGGATAGGGCAAGGACTGGTTGGCTCAGTGTCAGGATAATGTGACTGAGTGGGATATCAGTTCATGGTGCTGGTGGTCTGCTCTCCCAGTGGTGCAGCACTAAGAAGTCACCATGAGCGTGCACTGTCACAAGTCGGTACTCGTCCTGATATGACCTTAGATGTTGCTAGGATGTAAAACAACTACAAATATACAACAAATACTGATAAGTGATGGGGGGTATTGTATTGTAGGGCCCGTTCCTCTTGGTTTGTATCGAACACAACGTGAAGAGACGACAGGAACATATCTATATGTCGTGGGGTTGATGAAGATGGCAAATATTGCAGCTGGAGCAGAATTCGGACTGGGAGGAGCGTAAACAACGGTCCCAGTACCTGGTGGGTATGTTGGTTGGTTGGTTGTTGGAGCTTTACGTCCTAGCAACATCTAAGATGGGTACCGACTTGTGACAGTGCACACTCATGGTGACTCTAGTGCTGCCCCACTGAGAGACCAGACCACCAGCACCATGACCTGATATCCAAATCAGTCACATTATCCTGACACTGAGCCAACCAATCCTTGTCCTATCCTAATAATGCCGAGTGCCTGGCTAGGAGGTGATAGGTATCAATTCTTAAGTCACTATTTTGACTTGACCAGGGTTCGAACCCGTGGGTTTGAATCCCACGATCTACCAACACGGGAAACGGAGGCTGAACTCACTCGGCTATCCCATCTTTTTATTTTTATTTTTGGTCCATTAGTTGTTTAAGCAGGGGAAATTTAGGTCATAGACGACTGGTCTTCCTCATTCCACTGCTGGTCGATAGAAAGCCCGAGCCTACACTTTTACCGACCCAAGGGATTTTTAACCTCCCACATGGTATGAGAGCAACCAGCCTTTGATGACGCTGTACGTTATACACAGCGGTGGAAATCCAAATTGACAGAGCTGGGGGCACAGGGAATCGAACCGCCGACCCTCAGATTAGGAGTCTGACCTAGAAAAAAGTCAGACACTCTAACCACTCCTCCACAGAGAACATCACATCTGGTCGTCGGGTATGTAAAGACGATCCGAGTTGTTGTTTTCAGTTCTTCCCAGGGACCCACGGAGAGCATGATTCGCAAGCAGCGTTTTGGAGTGGCGTGCGCATGCTCGCAACCCAGGAGGACCACAACCGTGCCAGAACCGCCATTATAGAGCATGTCATGGTAGGCAGGCTTTCAACCAATCAAATAACCAGGTTGGGTGGCGTCATTGGGAGGTCACGCGGCGGCCCGGGCATGGCCATACTGCGGCGCCGCCTGTTGACAAGTGGAGGAACTAAACCGGTTTCTTGGAACCATATCGCCATCTTGGATGGATTTTGTTGTTTTGTTGTTTGTTGGAGTTATATATCCTGATAACATCTAGGGTCATATAAGGAAGGGCACCACTTGTGGCAGTGCACACGCATGGATAACTTCATAGTGCTGCCCCACTGGAAGATTGCGCCACCGGCACCATGACCCAATTTCCAACTCAGTCCCAGTATCCTAATACTGAGCAAACCAGTTCTTGTCTTATCCTATTAATGCCAAGCACCAGGATAGGTAGTATCAATTTGGTAAGTCACTGGTTTGACTCGGCCAGGATTCAAACAGCTGACTTCCCGCATGGGAAAGCTGCACTTTTACCGATTCAGCCATTGAGTCCGGAAGCTAAACATGTCTAAGACGACATGAGCTAGATTGGATTGTTTGTTTGTTTGTTGTTGTTTTATGTCCTAGCAACATCTAAGGTCATATCAAGACGGGTACCGACTTGTGACAGTGCGCACTCATGGCAACTTTATAGTGCTGTTCCACTGGGAAACCAGGCCACCGGCACCATGACCTGGTATCCCACTCAGTCACATTATCCTGACACTGAGCACACCAGTCCTTGCCCTGTCCTAATAATGCCGAGCACCTGGCTAGGAAGCGACAAGTATCAATTTTTAAGTCATTGGTTTGACTCGACCAGGGTTCGAACCCACGACCCCACGATCTACCAGTACGGGAGACGGACGCTCTAACTCATTCGGCCATCCCTTCTGCTCAGCTAGATTGGATGAACTTGAAAAATAGCTGAGTCATTTAGAACTGACTGTAATGGAGCTGTCACATTATGACGCTTCTCGCCAATGCACGTCGACGTATGTGATTTTTTGGCGCAACGTCGGGATATGTCAGGAGGCGTTACGCGCGTGTTAGGCGCGCGTTGGTATTTGTTGATCTACGCCGACGGTCGGCAGCGCGCATCAGGGTATCAGCGAAGTTTTGTGCTTGCACAAAACTTTCAACACTTGACAATGCGCTGGTGCCAACATTATGGCGACGTTAGGAGCACATCGGAGGCGCTGGAATAATGTTATGCGAACGCTATGCACACGCCGCACGCGCGTGAGGATCATTCCCACACATTGCACCAAACTGTTGCTTAAACAATTTGGTGTTGTTTTACATCCTAGCTAGATCTAAGGTCATATCAGGGCGGCACGCCAAAACACGCTACCAATACGTTGCGCTGACGCCGAAAGGTTTGACGTATCTCGATGATTAAAAGTGATTTTGCGTGATGGCAGCGCGCCGGCGAGAAGCATCATAATGTGACAGGGCCATAAGGTGATAATAAGGTTATTTGCTATTGGTATTGCAGCAATGTTGGGAGATAATAGATCTGGTACAATGGCTGCTGATATGAGTCAATAGCATAACCCTTAGACCAGACTGGGTGGCCGAATGAGTTGCGCATCCGTCTCCTGTTTTGGGAGATTGGGGGATCCGAACACATGGGTTTGTGGGTTCGAACCCTGGTCGAGTCAAACTAATGACTTAAAAATTGATACTTGTAGCTTCCTACCCAGGTGCCCAGCATTATTAGGATAGGGCAAAGACTAGTTGGCTCAGTGTCAGGATAATGTGACTGTGTGGGATATCAGGTCATGGTGCTGGTGAGCTTGGTCTCCCAGTGGGGCAGCGCAATAAAGTCGCCATAACTGCGCACTGTCACAAGTCTGTACCAGTCCTGATATAACCTTCGATGTTGCTAGGGCCTAAATCAACAACAAACTAACAAAGCATAACCCTTATCACCAGGGTTAAAGGAAGCTGTTATAAGTCACTGCGACTGGAGCTGTACTCTGACAAACGCTCTCCAAGCACACCCTGGTTGTTTTTTTCAGTCCAGGCATCTGAATATGGAGAAGGAGAGTGCTAATACTGCTATGTAGCCAGGTGCTCGACATTACTAGGGTAGGACAAGGACTAGTTAGCACAGCATCAGGATAATGCGACTGTGGGATATCGGGTCATGGTGTCAGTGGCCGGGTCTCCGAATGGGGCAGCATTATGAAGTTGCCATGAGTGCGCACTGTCACAAGTAGGTATTCATCCTCATATGGAGATCAGTCAACAGCGGAAGTAGGTTGCGCTGGTCATTTGCCGCTAGGCAACCCCCGGAAACCAGCGTTCGCGTGACCCAATTAGGGCGCGGTGGCCGCTGGGACGATTCTGGCTAAGGGGATTGTGGGAATGGAGTGGTATGAGGCCGCATAACCATTGAACGTTGTGGGTAGTGTGTGTATGTGGATGTGTATGTTGTATGGATGTGTGTGTTGTATGAGTGTGTGTGTTTTACGGGTGTGGGTATGTGTGTGAGTGTGAATGATGGCATGTGTGTTGTGTGTAGGCCTATATATGCTTATGTTTGTGTGTCTGTGTACATGTGTATGCGTTGTGTTTATGTATGTTTATGTTTGTGTGAGTGTGCATACATGTGTGTGTGAGTGTGCATGTTTGTGCATGCACTGTGTGTATTATGTTTATGTTTGTGTGAGTGTGTGTGCATTTGTGCGTGAGTGTGCATGTGTGTTGTATGGAGGCCTATGTTTGTGTGAGTGTGTGAATGTGTGTACCTTTAAGTGTGATGTGCATTGACATGTGAACCATGTGTGTGTGTTATGTATGTGTGAGTGTGTGTACATGTATTATTATGTTTGTGTGAGTGTGTGTATGCATGTACATGTGTGTGAGTGCTTGTTGATGTGTCCAATGTATGTAGGTTTTTTATGTATGTGAGTGTGCCCATGTGTGTGAGTGCGGATATTTGCATATCCATTGTGTATATGTATGCTTATGTTTATGTGTGTACATTTGTTATTTGTTTATGTCATTGTCAGTGTGTGTGCCTATGTGTGTACATTTGTGTGTGAGTACATGTTGCTGTGTGCATTGTACATATATTACGTAGGTGTAATTTAGTGTACATTTGTATGTGAGTATGTGTGTGTGTTGATTGTACCTTGTGGATATGTGTGTTATGTTTTGCGTGAGTGCGTGCATGTGTAACTATGTGCATATGTATTTGGTGTGTGTAGTTGTGTGTATGTGTAATTATGCTTGTGCGTATACATGTGAGTGAATTTGTGTGTGAATGAACCCGTTGGTGTGCCCATGTGTTTATTATATATGGTGCATGTACCTGTATGTGTTGGTCTGTTTGGGTGTATATTACATGTGCATATTTATTCATACGTGTGTATTTCGATGTGCTTAGGAACATGATCGTGCGCGTGCATGTGCGCGTGCATATGCGCGTGCGTGTGCGGTGCGTGTGCGCGTGCGCGTGAGCCGCGCGTGTGGGTGTGGGTGTGGGTGTGGGTGTGGGCGTGCGCGTGCGCGTGCGCGTGCGCGTGCGCGTGCGCGTGCGCTTGCGCGTGCGTGGTAAGGCGGACGTGATCCTATTTCGGGATAAATGGACGGTGGGAATGGCGATGGGGCAATCGGACCCAGAATAAAACATACAGGCAATATACACGCACATCAGCAGGATACGATGGACTTTCGGATAAAGGGCCCTGGAGCCGAGCAGAAGGCGCGGAGGGGGCGAGGTGGAGGCGAGGAATGGGTAGGGTGGGGACGAGGGGGGGGGGGGCGAGGGGGGGGGGGGGGGCGAGGTCGGGACGAGGACCTGGTGAGGTGGGGGCGAGGTGGGGGCGAGGTGGGGGCGAGGAGTGGGTAAGGTGTGGACGAGGTGGGGGCACATAGTGGGTGAGGTGGGAACGAGGTTGGGACGAGGAGTGGGTGAGGTGGGGACGAGGAGTGGGTGAGGTGGGGACGAGGTGGGGGCACGAGTGGGTGAGGTGTGGACGAGGTGGGGGCGAGGAATGGGTGAGGTGGGGACGAGGAGTGGGTGAGGTGGGGACGAGGTGGGGACGAGGAGGTGGTGAGGAGGGAGGGGAAGAGGAGGGGTGAGATGGGGGCGAGGTGTGGGCGAGGTGGGGGCGAGGTGAGCAGATGGGTGGGTGAGGTGGGGGCGAGCTGGAGAGAGGAATTGGTAAGGTGGGGGCGAGGAGTGAGTGAGGTTTGGAGCGAGGAATGGGTGAGGTGGGGGCGGTGTGAAGGAAGGAGTGTGTGAGGTGGAGGCGATGTGAAGAGATGAGTGGGTGAGGTGGGGCGAAGAGGTGAGGACAGGAGTAGGTGAGGTGGGTGCGAGGAATGGGTGAGGTGAGGGCGAGGTGAAGTGAGGTGATGTGGGCGAGGTGAGGAGAGGAGTGGTTGGGGTGAGGAGAGGAGCGGGTGAGGTGGGGGAGAGGAGGTAGTGGGGTGGGGGAGAGGTGAGGACAGGAGTAGGTGAGGTGGAGGCGAGGAAGGGGTGAGCTGAGGGCGAAGTGAGGTGATGGCGATGTGAAGAGAGGAGTGGGTGAGGTGGGGGCGAGGTGAGGTGAGGTGGGGGCGAGGTGAGGAGAGGAGAGGAGTGGGTGAGGTGGGGACTAGGTGAGGAGAGGAGTGGTTGAGGTTATGATGCTGTCACACTAAGACGTTTCCCCCGGCTCGCCGCCAACGCGCAAGATATTTGCTAGGACTAAAGACACGTCCAACTTTTCGGCATTGTGGGAGAAAGTTTGATGGGGTGCAGCGTGTTAGTGGCGTGTTGGTTGCGTGTTATTGGCGTGTTAGTAGCGTGTCATTGGCGTTTTGGTAGCGTGTTGGTACCGTGTTGGTAGCGTGTTGGTGGCGTGTTGGTGGCGTGCCTGTGGCATGTTGGTGGTGTGTAGGCAGCGCGTTGGTTTCGTGTTAGTAGTGTGTCAACGAGTATGTACCCGCCACCAACACGTCAGGACGCGCTGGCAGCGTGTCCACACCTGCCGCCAACGTGTTCAGGCGCACCGGCAACACGTCCAATGCGCCGAGAAATGCTGGAGCAATGCCAATGGCGTGCCCACTACCCGTCGATGGGACGTTGCAGATGCGCCGACGGCACGGTCGCAGTTTGGCGAAAAAAATGCCAACGGTAATCGACGTTGATCAACGATCTGCCAGCGTTCCGCCGGCATGCCAGCGACGGGTGTCGACGTGTTGGTAACCCGTCCATAACGCGCGCTCCAACCCATCAGAGCGCGTCAGTCCGCGTCGAAAGTTTTGTGCAAGCACAAAACGATCGGCACACGCCGACAGCCGCCAACGGCCGCCGACGTGTCGGTACACACATTGCTATCACTCAACATGTACCGACGTGTACCGACGCGCCGTTAATGCGCCGTTAACATGTCCCAATGCGTCCCGACGTTTTGACCAAAAAGACAACACGTCGATGCGTGTTGGGGCGAAACGTCGTAGTGTGACAGCACCATAAGGAGAGGAGTGTTAAGGTGGGGGCGATGTGAAGAGAAGAGTGGGTGAGGTGGGGGCGAGGAGTGGGTGAGGTGGAGGCGAGGAGATGGTGAGCATGGACGGGAAGAGGAGGGCGCGAGGTGAGGGGGCTAGGAGTGTGTGATGTGGGTTAAACGAAGAGGCGAAGTGGGCGAGTAGGAGGCGATGTGGGGGGTTGAGGAGGAGGGTGAGGTGCGGGCGAGGAGATGGTGAAGGGGAAGGGGATGAGCACGGAGCGAGATGGGGGAGAGGATGCGGCGAGGAGGGGCAAGGAGGAGATGCGGTGGGGCGAGTAGGAGGCATTTTACTCAAATCCAGACTGTCCTTTACTAATGCATGATTTCCATTAACTAGATAAATCGCAACCATTTAGTTAGCTAAATTTGGATTATACTTATACCCAGACCATACCGATATAACCCTCCCTAGAAAACTGACTAAAACACCACTTACATTAAATGCACACACTGAATGCACAGTCCTAACCAGATATACCACAAACGCTCAATCAGCCGAATGTAATAACAATATTTTATTACTTTAAAATTGTTCTTGTAATTAAATTAGTGTAAATTACCAAAGTTAAGCATGTCCGGAAAACCAGTGCCTAGGCGTTGATTGTATTCAGATGAATAAAAATGTTCACACACACAAAAAAGACACAGACTGTGACAGCTCCGGCATTTCACTGCTGTGAACGGCCTGAGATTATCCAGGGTCCTCACATAGACATGGTAGGCTAATGCCCACCATGAACGCCAGGGACCGACCTCCTACCGGAAGTGCACCAAACCCACGAACCCAGGACCTGCGCAGTCGGACCGGAAGTGGTAAATAACATCGTTACGCACGGAGAGCTCGCTTCTGGTTTCGAACAAAAGAAGTAGGTTAAACTGTATGAACTAGTATTGGTTGTTTTTTTTTTCCCGATTCCCATCTAGATCACACTAAAGACTTTACAAATTCCGTCCTGATATGAACTTAGATGTTGCCAAGCCGTAAAATGTCAACAACCAAACAAACAAAAGAAATAAATGATAGCTGTCACTACCTCGACTGATGCCGGTGTCATGGTATAAAACCCCGGCCCGATCGCAGCCCCTGCCGTGAAGACAGTTGACTAAGCATTTATTTTTGTAAAATAAATTAAAAAGCTTTCATTGGATCGATTAAAAATATCTTAATGCGCGATTGAAGAGGAAGATCTGAAGTATTTAATGTAACCTAAGAGCAATTTATGCTGAAAGTATTAAAAACAGAGATAATAGTGAAAGTTGGGATATTCTGAGTGTCAGTGCAATCTTCATACAGAAAAAGTGAAATATCTCTAAAGCTACACCACTTAGAAACAAGCTGCTTGGTACACATATAGAAAACATATTCGACGGATAGATTATATTAAATTTATATGGTTAGGGTTGTGCATTTCTATTAATCTTTAATAGACACTGGCAGTGTGTATTCGTTCTGCAGCCAAGCTGCGCCTGTTTACAAACTCTGCGCATGCGCAGAAGCCACGGCAGGGGCTGCGATCGGGCCGGGGGTTTATGCCATGACACCGGGTAGTATTCGTTGGCCCCGGAGCTTTGATCATTTGTTGGGGGTTTTGCGTCTTATCAACATCTAAGATGTGGAATGGGAACGCTAATGCAACCGAGTAGGTTACTGATGTCATCGATATTGATGTCATACTACATTGCTGGCATAGTAAGAATTCGTCATGAGTGCCCATAGCCACACGTCGGCATCCGTCGTGAAATAACGTCAGATGTTTCTAGGATGTAAAACCCCAAACATTATGATCCCCAGCGGTTTATTCGTTTTAATCTTTCCCCCATGTTTCTTTCTGCAGTTCTATTGAACTTGCTGTCACACAAGAAGAGAAATGACCGTTGCAAAGTTATTGGATTGGAGTTTTTTTCCCCCAGTTTGTTTGGTGGGCTTTTTTTCCAGACTGAGCTTCAATAACATCCATTTGGTCAAGAACTGAGGCTGCATTTGAATCAAGTTGTTTTCCAGACACAGTCTCTGCCATTGCCCCATATATTATGCCCATGTGTATGTAATTAATCTACATGCTTTGCACAATTTGATGCAACAGGTTATGTAGAATGTCATTTTGTTTGTTTTAAATGTATTGTTTCAGATCAACATGATATATCATAATCGAAAGACATGGTTTTACAAGCCCATAGGCCCATGTGATCATCCGACGCGGTGGATGGGGTTATTTCAAATGGGTCTCAACATTTGGCTTTGACCCATTGACCTATGAGAACATACAAACATAGGCAATTATGTTGTTAGATTTTTATTTCACATGAACAAATATATTTTGCTATTTGCCATGAAACTATACTCCGATGATTTCATATGGTACTAGTGCCATTCAGCCGAGCAGACGGCACCCCTGGATCACTATAGAGCATGTACGCCACAAATCCACTCTGAGCACTATAACAGTGGGTTACACGCCTTCGATTGCAGACTGGGAAATCAACCCACTCCTTCGGGAACTTTACCAGCGTTACTCAGCCGGCCAGCTCTCAAAGCGAGGCCAGCAGGAAGTGGAGAGCTTAGAGCGACGTCTCGAGCTGGGACCGGAAATCGAGGAGTTTGGTAAGTTTGTTGATAATGCCTTGGTCATAAATGATGTGGTCGCTGCATGATGCTTTGGTCTACAGCATGTCTTGCGGTTTATGCAAATGTTACGGTGTTGCGGTCTGTGGTTTATCTATTCACAAATCGTAGGGTCACCGCAAGGCATAGGTCACCATACGGCGTCTTACCTTTTTTTTGGCGCTGCACCACGCATATACAAACAAAAGTGAGCGTTCAAAAGGCACACAAAGAAAAGAGAGACAGAGGAGTTTGAAGACTATGCGAACGAAGGGGAAGTTGAAGAAACTGATTTGAGATTTTAGTTGTTTGACAAAATTGTTTCCTTCTTCTAGTTACTGTCACGAACGAATATAGTAATAGGGAGAACAAATAGTAAAAACCGCAATCCCGCCACAAGTGACCATATGGTGTTGCAGCAGGATTGCGGCTTGTGGTGTTGAGATTTTCTGAAGTTAAGATAACTTCAACTTAAAACAACCGCAACCCCTTGCGGCGAGCAACTAAATATACGATCACTGTACGGCAACCGCAACCCACCGTACAGTCTGGCCGATGCGGCGACTTACGGTCCCCGCAAGCACGCCATAAGGCATTTGTGACTATGGCTTAAGAGTGCACAACTGCTTGTTGATAAATTTGCAATGTGGACTACAAATTACCTTTTTTTCTATATTATTAATTCAATGACAAGCAACACGCAATATACATTTGGATGGTAACTCTGGATGGTAAACTATACACCGCCTTTTTTATTCACAAACAAGTTGTAATCTGCAGACCAACTGATTTATTCCTGAACTGACCAGACCAGCTGCCTGCAGCCCAGGCCCACTACACCCTCTTGGTACAGCCATCGCATCACCAGGCTACTCAACCAACACAGAGAAGCACAGGAACCGTATTATTCCATCCCACTACCAACAGTCTTTCATAATATAGGCATAAATCTTCATTTATACCTCACTTAAAAAAAGTCTTAATTGTAGCAGAGAGCGTGTATATAAACAGATGAGAGGGACAACTCCCGCGAAAAACGGTAACACAGGCTACAGTGGCGTTCCTGGCGGTTAGTGTTGAACAAGCCTTGAGTTTGCCGGTACGCTCAGTGCAAAACATTTGTTTTTATTCAAAATTAATAGAAATCCAGAACCCTAACCTTATAAATTCAATATAATCTTGTTGGTAAACATGTTTTCTATATGTGTACTAAGCGGCTTGTTTCTATTTGGTGTAGTTTTAGAGATATTTCACTTTTTCTGTAGGAAGATTGCACACGACCATTGACAATGCCTTGAGTTTGCCGTACGCGTAGTGAAAAAACGTCAGTTTTATTCCAAATTAATAGAAATCCAGAACCCTAACCATATCAATTTAATATAATCTTGTTGGTAAACATGTTTTCTATGTGTATTCCAATCAGTTTGTTTCTAGGTGGTGTAGTTTTAGAGATATTTCACTTTTTCTGTATGAAGATTGCTCACTGCCATTGACAATGCCTTGAGTTTGACAGCTGTGTCATATACTGTTCAACAACCACCACTTGGAGCGCCACAGTCTGCAGATGTTACATGCTCTAGTATGGGAGTTGTCCCTCTCATCTGTTTATATACACGCTCTCTGATTGTAGGCTCCTTCCATGACGTTGCAGATATTTGATTAAGGGTAGTTTGAAATGCCACATGGTCAGGTAGGCCCGGGTAGGGTGATTGCATCGGGGAGCCTATAGAGCCTAATAGTTAGGACACTACTTCCGGAATGGTCGAAGTAGGGGTTCGAATCAATGACAGTGATAATGACCATAATAACCCCAAAGATAGCAACAACAGTAATGATAATGACAATGACTGCAACAATAACAACCATAGCAACAAGCACAATGAGAGTGATAATGACAGTAACAGCGACGCTGACAGCAACAGCAATAATAAAAATGGCAACAATGACAGTGGCAGCAACAATGACAATGACAATGAAAGTGATAACAATAATGACAGCAACAATGACAACCATAGCAACAACTTTAATGACTGTGATAATGACAGTAAAAGCAATGCTGACAGCAACAGCAATAATAACAATGACAATAATGACAGTGACAGCAACAATGACAATGAAAGTGATAATGATAATGACAAGTAACAATGGCAACCATGGCACTAACTTCAATGACTGTGATAATGACAGTAAAAGCGACAATGACAGCAACAGCAGTAATGACAATGAGAACAATGACAGTGACAGCAACAATGACAGCGACAGCAGTAATAGCAATGAGAACAATGACTGTGGCAGCAACAATAACAATGAAAGTAATGACGATAATGACAGCAACAATGACAATTATAGCAACAATTACAATGTCTGTGATAATAACAGTAACAGCGACAATGACAGCAACACCAGTAATGACAATGGCAGCAATGATAACAACGACAGTGACAGCAACAACGACAATCATAGCAACCCACACAATGACAGTGATAATGACAATAACTGTGACAATGATAACAACAGCAATAATAATGATAATCATGATGTGACATCAACATTAACAATCATGGAGACAAGCACAACGACAGTGATAATGATGGCGACAATGACTGCGACAGCACCAATGATACCAAGAGCATCAATGACAGCAACAGCAACAATTACAGTAATGATAACGATAACAGTAACAGTAATAATGTCAGCAATAATGATGATAACAGTGATAGCAACAATGGCAATGATACTGACAGCACAATGACATTGAGAGTGACAAGATAATGACAGCAACAACAAGAGTGACAGTCACAATGACAGCAATATCAACCATGACAGTGGCAACATTAATAACAGAAATAGCAACGTCACTTACAGTAAGAACAATGTCAATGGTATTTACAACAATAACAGATTACAATAACAATGACATTACATGAACAACAATAGCAATATCAGGCAGAGTGGCCGAATGAGTTGAATGTCTGCCTCCCGTGTTGCTAGGTCGTGGGATCGGTTGGAACCCTGGCCAAGTCAAACCAATGACTTCAAAGTTGATACTTGTTCGCGATTGAAATTTCACACGCTTATTTCAATTTTGCCTGCTTAATTAAAGCTGCATAGTCCGATGAAAACATAAAATTGTCAAAACCAAAATATTTGTCTAAATTTGATTCTACATATCTAACTTATATGCTGGTGCACTTATTAAACATTTTGCGTCACCTATAAGGGGATACTGAGTCAATTAATGGAACCTGTTACTGCAAAAGCCTATGATGTTAGAGTTTTGGCAAGCTTGCAAAATTAATTTAGCATGTTTCCATTTCAAATATCTCAAAAGTTAGCGATTTATAATAAAAGTTACTTCAAACTAAAGTAAGGTAGATTGTAATGAACAACCTAATATGTTTATCTCAGAAAATGTGATAAACTCAAAACCATCGGACTATGCAACTTTAACTAATGTACCTCAACAAAATTGTTTGTTTGTTTTTTAAGTAGAAACAAAGGACCATCATTAATTGGTAAATCCACAATTGAAGATTTGCTAAACGCGAGGAAATGTGGGTTTAAAAACAGTCAAACCTTTTTTTTTTTTTTTGTGACAAGTTTTTTATTCTGCCCATAACGTATAAGCTCCCGTAAGGGTGCTTGTTTTCAATGCTGGACAGCTGTGATACTGGATTGGTCTGGTCCCGCACTCAGGAGTCTTTACCTGATCTTTCTCGGGCCAACCTTTGCAGTTTTGGGTGTTAGTAGTTTCTATATTAGTTTTTTATTTAATTTTCAAGTTTTTTCCTAACCTGTATATGATAACTTAGCCTACTATGTACATCTACACAGATGACATATAGGCCTGTGGGAGAGGATCCCATCCCATTGTGGTTTGTTACAGCATCGTTTCACCACCTTTAATGTACTCAATTAGCAACTTGCACCCCATCCAATAATGGCGACATGTTCCCGGCATGCTTCAGTTGACCCATTGGAGGAGGAGCAAGAATTGGAGGCAGAAGAGGAGGCGGAGCAGGAGGCAGAGGAGGAGGCGGAGCAGGAGGCGGAGGAGGAGGCGGCAGTACGTAAGCCATCCGCACAGGAGATCGAGGACATAGAAGAGGAGATCGAGGAGGCGTTGGAGAAGTACATGCAGACTGGGACCCTTGGAGACGAGCTGAGGAGGGAGCAGGAAGTACAGAAGGAAGGTGGGTTTTTTTTTTTTTTTGGTTTTTCTTTTAATGATGGTTTATTTACTCTGTCCATAACATATAAGTTCATGATAGAACTTGCTTTCAATGCTGAACAGCTTTAGTCATTAGTTTGTTATTTATGATAGAACTTGCTTTCAATGCTGAACAGCTTTAGTCATTAGTTTGTCGTTTATGATAGAACTTGCTTTCAATGCTGAACAGCTTTAGTCATTAGTTTGTCGTTTATGATAGAACTTGCTTTCAATGCTGAACAGCTTTAGTCATTAGTTTGTTATTTATGATAGAACTTGCTTTCAATGCTGAACAGCTCTAGTCATTAGTTTGTCGTTTATGATAGAACTTGCTTTCAATGCTGAACAGGTTTAGTCATTAGTTTGTCGTTTATGATAGAACTTGCTTTCAATGCTGAACAGCTTTAGTCATTAGTTTGTGGTTTATTGTCTTGAATGATTTGTTAGTAATATTTGTAAGTGTATTTATCTCAGAGCCACCCAGGAGCTTCCTGGTCCACAATAGTATAATGTAGAGTGGCACTCCATAACAGAATTTTAATGGCAGAAACTCAAAACCGTCGGATTATATAACGTAATTGAATCCCAACGAAAAGCCATTTAAGTACTAATGAAACATGACATATTATGGTGTGATTGTCTTGTTCCAAGTTTTCTTAGAAAAGCCAAAGAGTTGCGGAAGAAAGATTCTGGGGAATCTCTTCTGTTTATTAATATGTATTAAAGAGACAATCATGTGACAACACAACTTTGCTTATCCATGATCCAATACCACTTGCCATAGTTTGTCTATCATGGATGACAGTGATCTCGGAGAGGGGGGAAAAGCACAAATTCATTGTTTTGTGGACGATAATACAATCACAACAAGGACAGTGGAACGCCCTTCAAGCATAGTCTGTACTGAGTGATCAGTGAAATAGAGTTAGGCAGCGCTGGGAGAATAGTGGATGAAACTTTACCTTTTTTTTTTTCTTCTTTCTTCTTTCGTATATTAGTTGTTTAAGCAGGGGAAATTTCAATCACGGACGATTGGTCTTCCTCATTCCACTGCTCCTTGCCCTATGCTAATAATGCCGAGCACCAGGCTAGGAAGTGACAAGTATACATTTTGTAAGTCATTAGTTTGACTCGACCAGGAAACAAACGACTGACATTCCGTACAGGAAGCCTGCGCTGTTACCGATTCGGCCACCACGTCCATTCTCATAGTTTGAAGTAACTTTTAGTTCAAGGGTTTGCTTTGGATATATTTGAAGTGAAAATATACCAAAGTAATTTTGACATACACGTCACAATGCTGCACACCATGGCCTTCAACAGTCACAGGTTTGGTTTTTATTTATTAAATTGACTTGATATGTTTTCCATGCAGCAATAAATGGTTAATTATTAATAAGTGCACCACTACCTAAGATGGATACATTAGTTGTTTAAGCAAGGGAAATTTCAATCGTGGATGATTGGTCTTCCTCATTCCACTGCTCCTTGCCCTATCCTAATAATGCTGAGCACCAGGCTAGGAGGTGACAAGTATACATTTTTAAGTCATTGGTTTGACTCGGCCAGGGTTCGAACCCACGATCTACCATAATGGGAGACGGACGCTCAACTCATTCGGCCATCCGGTCCGGTATTCTTACGCAATTCACTGACATTGCTAAGCCTATGAGAGAATTTCCGCGTTTTTGTGGAAATCCACCCCTGCTCAGAATAGGAGGGACCCGATACCGACCGACCTCCAACCCAATGCCAACCACCAGCCGAACACTGACCGGCCGCTGACCCAACACCAGCCGTCATTGAAAGCTTGGGGCAGTGTTAAGGGGCTGGCACATTAGGGTTTTTTGCAGGAGCGTACAGCGGTGTAGACACTTCGTCATATACATCGGCATACGCCACCATACACCGCCATATGCTACGCATACGCTATGCATACGCTATGCATACGCTATGCATAGGCTGTCATGTGCTGGCCTATGCCGTTGTACGCCGCCACACGCTTTCTCCCGTCCGTCCAAATTCTTTTGTGCATGCTCAAAAAATCTTGACCTATGGGAACATATGGTTGATACGCTACTCATACGCTACTCATACGCCAGTGTACGCTCCTCGTACGCTAGGGGTGCGCTGGCATAGGTTATGCATACGCTCAACTTGCGTCACCAGCGTATCTCTAGCGTATGTATCATACGCATAACCTACGAGTTACGTATGGGAGCGTACTCCTAGCATATGCAGAGCGTATGCACAGCGAATTCCAAGTGTATGCCATAGGTCTCGACATCGATCTTGACTCATACACTACTCATACGCTCATATGCTATGCATATGCTATGCATATGCTATGCATATGCTATGCATACGCTATGCATACGCTACACATACGCTACACATATGCTAATGTCACAGTACGCTCTCATATGCTCCTCGTACGCTCCTCGTACGCTCCTCATAGGTTACGCATATGCTCAAAAACACCGGATAGGTCACCAAATGTCATGATAGGCTGGCACATGCAGCTTTTTCCCATTTTCGACGTAGGTCTTCAATACGCTCCCGCCATACGCCATAATGTGACAGGGCCTTTAAATGCTCCAAATCGTTCCGGAATTTTGTGTTGATATTAATTAGTAGGAGAACATGTTTGGTGTGGGATTTACACATTTTAGAAACAACACTTGGGATGGCAGACTAAGAAAGAATCTCGGAAAATGCAGAAATCCGTGAAATCGCGGAGATGTTTCACTCCTGACATAATTATATTGAAACCATTATTTTATGTGGGAGGTATCTGATGCAAAGTATCAATATTCATTCATGATCTTCCTTAAGAGCGGGACGGAGCTCAGTTGGTAGAGTATCCACCTGTGAAGGTGTGGGTCATCCTAGCGATCCTGCTCAGTGCCCCCATTTGCATTTTGGGCTATTTTCCGTTCCAACCAGTGGTCCACAACTGGTTCATCAAAGGCTGTGGTATGTGCTGTACCGTCTTTTGGAAAGTGCATCTAAAATACCCCTTGCAGCTTATCAGAAAGAATAGCCTATGTGGTGGCAGCAGGTTTCCTCTAAAGAAATATGTCCAAATGACTATATACTTGGACCAGACGGGGTGGCCGAGTGGGTTGGAGCGTCCGTCTCCCGTGCTGGTAGATCGTGGGGTCGTGGGTTCGAGTCCCAGTCGAGTCAAACCAATGACTTTAAAATTGATACTTGTCGCTTCCTAGCCAGGCGCTCGGCATTATTAGGATAGGGCAAGGACTGGGGTGCTCAGTGTCAGGATAATGTGACTGAGTGGGATATCAGGTCATGGTGCCGGCGGCCTGGTTTCCCAGTGGGACAGCACTATAAAGTTGCCATGAGTGCGCACTGTCACAAGTCGGTACCCGTCCTGATATGACCTTAGATGTTGCTAGGACATAAAACAACAACAAACAAACTATATGCTTGACATCCAATAGCCGATGATAAAAAACAATGTGCTCTAGAGGCTTCGTTAAATAACACAAACTTTCCTTTTACTTTTTTTTTGTCTTCCTTAAATGTTCGCTAGTCTGCACCTCCTGAGTGAAGATGCCAACTTTTGTAATCGCCTCCCTCCCCTTTCCCCCCTTTTCCTCCCTCTCATTCCCCCTTCCCTCCATCGCACCTCCCCTCTCTCTCCTCACCCTCCCCACTTCCTTCTTCCCCATTCCTCCTCCTTTCCCCAGATCCCCCTTTCCGGTTCTCCTTCCCCCCACCCCTCTTCCCGCCATTCTCTTTCTCCTTTCTCATACCTCTTTCCTCCATCCTTCCATCCCATTCTCCTTTCCTCTATCCCTCTTCCCTACCTTCCCCTTTTCTCATCCCCTTTCCCTCCCCCACTCTCTCCTCGCCCTCCCCTTCCCTTCCCCCTCCTTCTCCCCATCCCCCTTTCCCCATCCCCCTTTCCCCATCCCCTTTCTCCCTCTCACCTTTCACCTCCCATCCCTCCTTCCCCCATTCCCCTTCCACCTTTCACCTCCCATCCCCTTTTCCCCCATCTCCCTTTCCCCTTTCTGCCTCTCACCTCGCATCCCCCTTTCCTCCATCCCCATTCCCCTTTCTCCCTCTCACCCTTTCTCCCTTTCCCCTATCCCTCTTTCCCTCCGACTCCCCCCACCCCACCCCTCCCCTCCCCCAGCCTTCTGGCTGGGAGCTTAAGGGGCTGTCACACTATGATGTATAGCCTTAGCGTATGCTAACATATGTGATTTTCGACCAACACATCGGCATACATTGTCATACGGTACGTATACATTGGGCGGACATCGGGTATGCTCTGGGTACGTCGTTATACGTCGTCTTACATCACTGTGTGTCGAGGCTCCAAAAGAATTGTGTGGATGCTCAAAATTTCCAACGTGTGTCGTTGTGTGGCTCGTACATTGAAAGTACACTGCGGGTAGATTCGGAATATGTTGGTGTACATTGGGAGTATGTTAGGGATACTTTGGAATGCGTTGCTGCACGTTAACCATACGTTCAGCTGGTGTGAATGTGCAGTCCGCGTACAGTCCATGTACTGCCAACTGATGCATTACGTACTCCTAACGTACTGTGAACGTATGCCTGCCATATCTCCAGCGTACTTAACATATATGGCATACTTCTAGCGATGGAGTAAAGTATGTAACGTTGGTCAGCGTAATGTGAGCATATGCGAGCATTTTGCAAACATTTTGCGAGGCACATAAACGCTCTCATATGCTAGCAATAGGTCAGAGATACATTCTGCATATGTTACATACATTGTGTATACGTTGTGTGTACACCCATTTTTATCCCCCGCCACTGAAAAGTTCAACGAATGGCAACATACTGGCAAATTTTCTAGCATTGAGCACGCGCTGACGCCGTACGTCGTACTGTGACAGGGCCTTTACAATGACAAAGCTTAATCCTTTCTTATCGTCTGCCCAAATGTTCAAGATCACTCCATCGGAACCTCACTAATCCATTAAGCTACTCGAGTCATATTAAACAATTAATGAGGACCCCAAAAATAGGCCAAGCCGGAACTGAGAAATCTGAGCCGAATGTCTATAACCCTTATCAACCTCGGCAATCGTTTAACTCCCTGAGTGTGGATTTCACATTCTGGAAACGCGAACACCTCTTTGTCGACTGTAATCCCTACACTCCTTACATCACAGTGTGTGTTCATCTTCTGAAGGCCACAATATATTGTTCAGAGGAATAAACCAATATAGATCCTGAAGATGTGTAGTCCTTCATTATATATTAATGACACTCCGATTGATACAATTTCACTCATTGGTGTTCTCTGTGGCAGAGTGATTAGAGTATCTGACTTTTTTCTCGATCGAACTCCTAATCTGAGCATCGGTGGTTCGATTCCCCATGCCATCAACTCTGCCAATTTGGATGTCCACCACTGTATATAACTTACAGCGTCATCAAAGGCCAGTTACTCTCATACCATGTCTATGTGGTGTGGGAGGTTAAAAGTCCCTTGGGCCAGTAACAATGTAGGCTCAGGCTTTCTATTGACCAACTGTCTAATGGCGAAAACAGGACTATTCAGACTTATTCATGATAGGCAGTATATATCTTCAAGAAAAAAAGAGAAAAAAGCTTCACCAGCCACAGCTGGCCCCCGTATTATTAACAACTCCATCCCAAGAGTGGGACTGAATATTGTGCAGCCATTACAACCGGAAGTCTATTAACACTAAATAGCAAACTCCAACAAACAACCTCACATAAATAACCACAAACTGGTAACACTAGAATATTTCTATCCGATTTACACTAATCCACTCCTTGTCTAACTCCACCTAAATGCTATTTCACTTTAATACTTATGCTGCCATATATACTCTATATGCCATTTTTTGTGTAAATAATCCTGCCTTGAACAATGGGCTGGATGCCCAGTGCATTAGCGCTGACAAAAGAACCTATTAAGCAGAATTAATATATTCGCCACACAAAAATCACAACATTAGAAGAAAAGAAGCATCGGTAGAGTGTTAACACCAGTATGGTTACTGGATATGATTGTCTTGATATGACCTCACATGTTGCTAGGACATCAAATACCAACACAGAACCGTCCTGATATGACCTTAGATGTTGCCAGGATGTAAAACTCCAACAACCAACCAACCAACAAAGAAGCTAGTATCTATGTTTCGATATTTATCCCGCTTGAGGCGCCACCTGTATTTATTAATTAGCACACCCTAGCAATTGCATTTTGCAAATATATTGTTTTTATTATTAATTTAAGATGAAAAACGAACTATTCACCAGGACCGTAATCGATTAACACGACCCGGGCGACTCGGGTCACCCGAGTCGTCAGAATTTCAAATAGACCACCGCGAGTGGAGTCGACAAATACACGTGCCATGTGCAAAATGACCTGACCTGAGTAACCCACCTCTTGGCTGGGGTGGCGAGGAGCGATGATATCACATTTGCGCTGGTACCATCCTGCAGGATAACAGCCACCGGTACCAGTCATACATGTTTTTTTGGGGTAATGACATAGATTAATGAAATGGAAATATAACTAAACTATGCCATCATAAAACACTTTAAATCCTATTTTGCTGTAGTTATATCAGTTATTAAAAAAAAAAAAGATTTTGGATTAAGTCACCATTTTTTCCACCCCGAGCATAGAGAAGCATATTAGATTATTCGACCCGAGTCTGTACGATGTGTGCATGCACCAAAACGTGGCTCGGGTGACCCGAGTTGATTAATTGATTACGCCCCAGATGGTTCTGTACTGAAGAAATACCTGGGACCCTATATCACTACCTACACCCCACAGGAAATAAACCTGACTGAATTTTGTTTGGTCCATTAGTTGTTTAAGCAGGGGAAATTTCAGTCATAGACGACTGGTCTTCCTCATTCCACTGCTGGTCGATAGAAAGCCCGAGCCTACACTTTTACTGACCCAAGGGATTTTTAACCTCCCACACCACATAGACATGGTATGAGAGCAACCAGCCTTTGATGACGCTGTAAATTATACACAGCGGTGGAAATCCAAATTGGCAGAGGTGGGGGCACGGGGAATCGAACAGCCGAACCTCAGATTAGGAGTCTGACCTAGAAAAAAGTCAGACACTCTAACCAATCCGCCACAGAGAACATCACAGAGAATCATCCCGAACGCCCGAAACAAACAGTTGTGAATATTCCCCATAGGACGAACACGTCATGACCAACTGATGATGATGATGATGATGATATATAAGGGAATTAAGAATACATTAACACCTCTCTAACTGACCAACTCCACAGATCGATAACTCCCCTATATCGATCAATTTATCTGGGTCCCAAACGATCACCCATACATTACCATTGTAACGATAAAAATAACTCCCTAAACCGACCACCTCCCTAAATTGACCATTTAAAGTTGGTCTCGATTTAGAGAAGTTTTACTGTAGTCATCAAAAGATCATGAGAAAGCAAATCGGGCATTAAAACTATAATTTAATGATTATTCTGAAAAACATGAAAAGACTTCCACTCAGTGACATTATCCTGACACTGAGCCAACCAGTCCTTTCCCTATCCTAATAATGCCGAGCGCCAGGTTAGAAAGCTACAAGTTTCAATTTTAAAGTCAATAGTTTGATTCGAGTGAGAACCGAACACCGAGAACCGAACACCCGACCTTCCGCATGCGAGGCGAGCGCTGTACCGATTAGGCCACCGCGCCCGGCTGAATAAGTTAGTAGCCAAGCACTAATGCAACGGCAAATTCGATACATTGTGAATGGAATAAAAACAAATTAAAAAGAAGTTATGTCACGGCCCACAAACGGGGCTGCCCCAAGGGAGAAACCTGGACCACTCTCAGTAGATAACAAACAACAACAAGAACTAAAACCGTTAGCTATCTAACGGTCCTTCCCTATTTCGGATCGACCTTGGATAGCCAAACCCAACACAAAACAAGCTCAAACATCTATGAGCCAAGAACACACTTAACTGAAAACAGCTACTTAGCAGTCTTTCCCTATTTCGGATCGACCTAGAATAGCCAACCCCAACACAAAACAAGCTCAAACATCTACAGATACTAAATAAGCACCATGTAACCAGAAAGGGCTACTAGAGCAAATAATGTGCCACTACTAAAGCAGACCAGAAGCCAAATAAAAGCTCATGAGAGAAGCACGCTGGAAATGGCTACCAAGGTGTGGAATGCCCAAATGGTAAAGGAATGACAAATTCCTCACCTAAAAACTTACAAAAAATATCTGTGCAAAATAAGGCTAGGAAACCCCCACTAAGCTGCACTGCAAAGGGGCATGTGATATGTCACGCCCACCAGCGGGATGCCCAATGGAAGGTCACCATGCCAAAAGTAGCCAGATAAGACACCACACAGCTATGTACAAGCCTATGATATGTAAATAGGAGTAGGCTAGTCTAGTAATAAGAGTAGAACAAAATAAAATAATACATATATGCCAAGAAAATTTAAAAAAACTAACATAGACTACTAACAATACCAACCAATTATCTATCTGCTACTGAAATGCACGCAATTAAATACCTTATCAGCAGCCACTGTGTGGTAAGATAACACCAATAGTACAACTGGCTAGCATTGAAAACAAGCCTGGGTGCCCGGGCTTATATGCTATGGACAGTATAAATACAGCCTCAACAAAAAAAATACATATAAACAAACCTAGATAGTGAACTCTCTCACAACATCCGATTATCATCAACATTAGCGGCCTCACGTGACTGCGTGTTTCTGTGCACGTAGGCAGCGTCGCATGGACTTGATATATATCGCTGTTGTCAATTGCCACTAGTTCCCAGGGACGCCGCATGGGGGCGTGGGAGCGGGCCCAACGCGCAGTGATACTGATAGAACGCAGGACTCATGGTCATGAGGCGGCTTATGTGGGAAGGAAAGTGTAGGCTCTGTGGGAAAAGCACCAGAATAGGTATTTTCCACTGAGCATGCGCAGTGAGTCGATACCGACACCCCCACTTTAGTTCTCGCCACTGCCATCAGAGGGCGGGTTGGTGGTGGAGATCCTATGTGAAACCTTTTCTATCAAGCATGCTGCACTGTGATGTGTGAGCTGCTACCCATAACAATTAACATTAGTTCTTGTAACTGCCGCCAGAGGGCGAGTTAGGGGTGGAAATCGTCTATTGAGGATTTGTGCCAAACGATTAACACCACGGGACCAGTGCCTCGTTGGCCATCATGGTTGGATAGAAAGTACAGTTATAACACTGCCGATGCGGCGACAATGTTAATATCGCTTTGATTTGGGGTTTAATTTGACCAAATTTCACTTTTTGAGTAAGCTATTCTCATAAATAACATTATTTCAACCCCAGAGTGAACATTCATGATTCTAACTAACAGAATTAGATTGTAGCAGTGAATAGATTTGTGCTTTTTATTTTGTTTTCATTCGACAATATCGCTGGCATGCGGTGACGCCGTTAATATCACTTTGATTTTGGGTTTAATTTGACCAAATTTCACTTTTTGAGTAAGCTATTCTCACAAATAACATTCTTTCAACCCCAAGTGAATATTTATGATTCTAAATAACAGAATTAGATCGTAGCGGTGAATAGATGGGTGCTTTTTATTTTATTTACATACACTTGATAGCAGAATGAACTGCTTCTATCCAACCACGATACATGAGTTTTGTTGTTTGTTTGTTGTATTTTACGTCCTAGCAACATCTAAGCTCATATCAGGACGGATACCGACTTGTGACAGTGCGCACTCATGGCGACTTTATAGTGCTGCCCCACTGGAAAACCAGTCTGCCAGCACCATGACCTGATATCCCACTCAGTCACATTATCCTGACCCTGAGCCAACCAGTCCTTGCCCTATCCTAATAATACCGAGCACCAGGCTAGGAAGCAACCAGTGTCAATTTTTAAGTCATTGGTTTGACTCGACCAGGGTTCGAACCCACGACCCCACGATCTACCAACATGGGAGACAGACGCTCTAACTCATTCAGCCATCCTGTCTGGTCCAGGAGTAGTGTGATGCCTACGTCACACGCAAATCCTCAATTTCTAACATTTATTGTTCAGATGCATAGATGTCTATCATGGTTGTGTTGGCCGCCATCATAAATGTCCCTATTTGTTTTAGCTATAGGGACAAACTTAGCTAGAATTGATTGATTGTTGGTACAAGCTGAGCATTTTCTCATTTCACCGGACGCAGTGGCCGAATCGATAGAGCACAGGTTTCCCATATAGGAGGTCGGGAGTTTGAAACCCGGCCGAGTCAAATCAATGGTTTACTAAATTGATACTTGTTGCTACCTAGCCTGGGGCTCGGCATTACTAGGATAGGATAAGAACTGGCTAGCTCAGTATCAGGATAATATGAGTTAGTGAGAAATATGGTCATAGTGCTGGTTGCCTGGTCTCCCAGTGGGACAGCACTATAAAGTCACTATGAGTGCGTGCTGTCACAAATTGGTACCCATCCTGATATGATCTTAGATGTTGCCAGGATATAATACCTAGCAAACAAACTTTTCCCGTTTATGGTATCTCTCCTGGAAAATAATTTCTGCACTTTTGTTTATAGCTTCCAAGAAAGATTGATGGGAGAAATTCACATTCTTTTGCTACACCAGTAGAGACTCTCCTCATAGGCCAGTCAGCGGATTCGCGGACATATGTAGTGTAAAGGTGGCATTCCTTACGCGTTTTGCGTAATGCGTTATGCGTCATGCGTTATGCGGTATGCGAATGCCATCATTCCTTACACACGTTATGCATAATGCGTTATGCGGCACACGACTGGCTATATTTTAAAAATAAAAATAAACAATTATTCTCCATACTGCTCTGTATATGACCAAATATTGCATTTATATCTATGTACCTTTTTGTACGTCACATGGGGGTTCCTACCTTTATTATAACCAAATTATAGATAAGTATTCATATTTTTGTGGCTCAGGTAGCATTTTTACCAACCCGAACCCCCACCACCACCACTACCATATGTTTCCACTCAGAAGCCTTGTGCGTGACCATTCCGTAATGCTCAGTCGCCTCTCCTAGCGTTAAACTAATGGACACATCAGACTCAGGTTTCTATTCACACCCAGCTTGACGCATAACGCATTACGCACCGATCGCTACATGGACCGATCGGGATAATGCATTCGCATTAGCATTTGCATTACGCGTGTAAGGAATGTAGCTCATAGGTTTCAAGGCGTTTCGATTTTTTGTCGCATTCGCATTCGCATTACGCATTATGCTTGTAAGGAATGCGCCCTTAATTCTACAACCATACCTTATAAATTACCAAACGAAATTGGACCAATTTGCAAATAAAACAATCTTTATTTACCCCATACAAAAGTGTGAGTAGTATATGATACTGGCAATTTCTAGCAGGTTTTACTGCATCACGGTTCAGAGAATGTTTTGAATGACTGTGGTTTTACATTCTGAAGTCAAATTAAGACAGGTACTGGCTTTTAGTACACTCTCACGGTGCCTTTATAGTGCTGCCCCACTGACATACTATCCCAGCTGCACCATGAACATAATATCCCACTCATTATGTCACGTTATCACCGCACTAAGGATGCCTAACTCTTTTAGCCTAGTTTTAATGGGCGACAGGTCAAAACTGCGACAAGTGGCAATTTAGTTGTAAGAAGTCCTTGGCTTGAATCGGTAAAGCATAACCTCCCACATGAGTCGGGATGGAAGTGATCTTGAATGGGAAGAAAATGGTAGAAATATGGCGATAATATGGTTAAAGCAATGGCAGTGGAATGTTCTCGAAAGAGGTAGGATAGTGCTTTGAGAGTACTGGATGAAACCTGACTTCTGGTGTTATTCCGGGATTTCTTGACTGCTAAACCTATGAGAGAATTTCCGCGTTTTTGCGGAAATTCATCCCCATTTTGAATAACACCAGCCCTCACTGAGACTGAGAGTGTTTGTGGAATTGTGTGTTGGTATTTGCTAGTAGAGTGAGAAAATATATAGAATTGTTTTAGATTTTACGTCCTCTATATAGAAATATATACACAGCAAAACTTCTATAAATCGACTGACTCTGGGACCGACTTTAAATGGTCCATTTAGGGAGGTGGTCAGTTTAGGCAGTTGTTTTTTTACAATGGTATTGTATGGGCGATCACTTGGGACCCAAATAAAGCGATCGATATAGGGGAGTTGTCGATCTGTGGAGGTGGTCGGTTAGGGAGGCTTTACTGTATATATATATATATATATATATATATATATATATTTCTTCTTTTTTTTCAATTCAATTTTTTTTTTTACACAAACCAGATATTACCCACAGTCGGATAGCCGCGAAATGTCGAGGATCTTTTAGTTTTATCCCTACATGAGAGACACACCCTATTATTTACCCACTAGGCCGGTCATCTCATCCCGGTGTTGCGGTTTCCACGGCACACCAGTTTGCCAGGGACACATCCATTCAGATGCATTTTCAATGGCCGTGAGCAAATCTTCATACAGAAAAAGTCAAATATCTCTTAAATTACACCACCTAGAAACAAATCGCTTGGTACACATATAAAAAACATGTTTATCAAAAAGACTATATTAAATTGATACGGTTAGGGTTCTGGATTTCTATTAGTTTTGACTGCGCGTACCGTCAAACTCAAGGCATTGTCAATGGTCGTGAGCAATGTTCATACAGAAAATGATAAATATCTCTGAAACCACACCACCTAGAAACAAATCGTTTGGTACACATATAGAAAACATCTTTACCAAAAACATTATATTAAATTTATAAGGTTAGTGATGATGCTGTTCGATTTTGACGCATGTGCAGAAGCGATGTGTCCCTGGCAAACTGGTGTGCCTCGGAAACTGCAACACCGGTCTGCAGTCTGGTCAGAGCTGAGTGATTGGTGCCCACTACCTGACAGCGCTGACCGAAGCCAAGCAACAACAAACATGAAAAAGAAGACTAAAAAAAAAGCAAAACCACAACCCCCCCAAGAGAAACCCAACAAACTAATCAGGTGAGAGGTGTGGACGAACAACAAGTTCACTCAACTAAATCCTTTGTTTGCAGAAAGGTGTCCGGCAGTGGCACTGGTAGATGGGTGCCGTTACGCCGTCAACGAACTTGGCCTGAAGCTGGACGCGGAGGCGCTGGATCTCTGCAACCGCCACCAACTCTGTTATACATGTGTAAGCACCCACAGCTCGCAATAGTGTCGTGTTAAAGCTGCATAGTCTGATGAAATATCAAATTTTTTTTTTTCTTGAAGATTTATACTGCCTATCATGGATAAGTCTGAATAGACTTGTTTTCACCATTAGACAGTTTGACGATAGAAAGCCCGGGCCTGCACTTTTACCGACCCAAGGGATTTTTAAGCTCCTACACCACATAGACATGGTATGAGACCAACTGGCCTTTGCAGACACTGTAAGTTATACACAGCGGTAGAAATCCAAATTGGCAGAGGTGCGGGGCATGGGGAATCGAACCATCAACCTTCAGATTAGGAGTCCGACCTAGAAAAAAGTCAGACACTCTAACCACTCCGCCACAGAGAATTTTCAAAACAAAACCAATTATCTACATTTGATTTTACATCTATCTAACTTAGATACTGATGCACTTATTAGCATTTGTTTCTGCGTAGAAGGCAATACTGGATCAATTTACCAGAACCTGTTACTGTAGAAGTCTATGGTGTCAAGCTTGCCAAAACTAATTTTCCATGTTTGAATGAAAGATATCTGAAAAGTTAACATTTAAAATAAAAGTAACTTTGAACTAATGTAAAGTAGATACTAGTGATCGATCTAATATATTTATCTGAGAAAGAAATACAGAAATTCAAAACCATCGGACTATGCAACTTTAACATTGCACAGTCCGATCGTTTTGAGTTTCTATCTTTTTTGTTATTTTTCTTTTCTTTTCTGTTATAGCTAGGCCTAAATATATTAGGTTGATCATTATAATTCACGACAAGACAAGGAGTGGTATAATCCTGCTTTTATTCAGTCAAGAATGAAGAGAATGGAAGGAATGAAAGCTCGAATGGGGTACACGGGCATTCAACTCTACTGATTCAACATGTGTTTCCGTAGTTGAGGGGTGGCACAATTGGTGATCGCAAAAATATAGATGGTGCTGGTTAGATCATTATATATATACAGTATAACCCCGTTAAACCAAGCTCGGTTAAACCAAATGATCGGTTAATCCAAACCGTTTTCGGCGGTCCGGCAAAATACTACAATTTATCATATAAAAAAGTTGGTTAAACCAAAGTCGGTTAATCCAAAGTATCGGTTAATCCAAACAAAATTGTTGGGCCCTAGGCCACTTCCGGTATTGTTAAACCAAACTTTCATATGCTTTAAGGTCATCTGGGACGTTTTTTAATGATAAATGGTAGTATTTTGCCGGTCCGCCGAAAAAAAGTTAGGATTAACCGATCGTTTGGTTTAACCGAGCTTGGTTTATTGGGGTTAAACTGTATATACGTTTAAAAAAAAAATTAAATCAAAGTGTCCACAAACATTGTATATTACATTCATGATGCACCCATGTTTTTGCCAAAGCCAAGTCAAAGTCGAAGCCAAAGCTCGGTTAAACCAATGATCGGTTAATCCAAACAAATTTCTAGGGTCCCTTCAAGTTTGGTTTAACGGGGTTATACTGTAATACTGAATGGTGGTTAAGTTTTACAGTCATTCTGATCACTACTCCTCTGTTGTTGTTTTTTCTTGAAGATTTATACTGCCTATCATGGATAAGACTGAATAGACTTGTTTTCACCATTAGACAGTTTGTCGATAGAAAGCCTGAGTCTACACTTTTACCGACCCAAGGGATTTTTAACCTCCCACACCACATAGACATGGTATGAGAGCAACTGCTGCTGTAAGTTATACACAGCAGTGGAAATCCAAATTGGAAGAGGTGGGGGCATGGGGAATCGAACCACCTACCTTCAGATTAGGAGTCCGACCTAGAAAAAAGGCTGACACTCTAACCACTCCGCCACAGAGAACACCTCTGTTAATCGGCACTGCCAATGCATATCATCGTACTCCACTGATGCTTTTCCATGTATGGGTTGTTAATAGCATGTTTTTTTGGTGCCTAAAGTACACATTTAATTATTTTGCACATTAGAAAATTGACCACATATGGCAGGCGTTCATCAATCATACGGATCGTTGAAGACAGGCACTACTAAACATACAAATTACTATTCTAGAAGTTATAGTTCGTTTTAGTATTATACCTAACACCCTGTGGTTCCACTTCTCCCCACCAGGGCGCCGTCCACGGCATGACGTCGCTGGAGTGTGACAACGGCTACCTACGGGAGGCGAACCGGCTGTGCGAAATTGAGGGCGACAACCAGGACTGCAGCACCGACGCTGCCGGCCTCTTTATCCTCATGCTACAGTCGCACCAGTTTAACGCGGCCCTCACCACCGTCCCGGCCGTCTGTCGCAGCCGCTGCACCATGAACTACATCGTCGGGCTTGGCAACAAGTAGCGGCGCGCGGTAACGTGGCAACGACGACAACATCCCAGCGCGCAGGACCAACTTAAATCTGCGAACCACCGAATAAACCAGAGCCATAACAAACAAAATACACTCACACGTCAAAGTATTGTTCATCGAGCTCTCCCTAGCGGCGGCGTTACGTGGCAACAACAACAACAACGACAACAACAATAGTGGAACGCTTAGGAGGAAAAATAACAAGAGTCAGAGACAGAGAGAGCGCGCAGCAAGTCCTACTCAAGGCTACTGACACAGCGTCTCGACGGCCATTGTTGTTTTGGTGGCGCGTTGTAACAGATGTCGGGTTAGAGGAGGAAGACGTGTTTTGGGGGCGTTTGTTTACAGGAAGCACCGACCGGAAGTGGGATGAATGGAAACGTCACGTAGCGGTGCGCATGTGTTGGTACAGGGTGATGTGTGGGCAGGGAACCCCGACTGTCATTTACAGTGTAAACGAGCCTTAATTGCAGGAGACATGCGCTGTTGGACCAAGCCCATGTGACGTCACATGTGAACTGTTGTTGAGTAGCAAAGTAACTAAATTTGTAGACAAATTTCCCCCCAGTTAAAAACCAACAAAAACAAGCCTCGCACCATGTAATATAAATTTAGCACTTATTAATTAACCAAATTATTGGGATGATTATTATTATTATTAAATTCATCAAACATTGCCAAAGAGACTATAATTCTGATTATAACCACCATGGATATGTATAATTATGAAATTCCGTTGATATAAATATATATATATATATGTATAAATATACACACACATATATATATGGTAGACATAGGGGTATTGTAGCTGTTCAAGAGTGTTCCCTTTTGATGTGAAACTGATCTCTATAACTTATAAAGATTATTATGAGCCCCCAAGTGAAAATCACTCAGATCTGTCAAGCCGACATTCTATACTGCGGGAACAACTAGTGACGGTTGTCTGTGTGTGGTTTTAGTAGGTGTATGTGATATATAAAACAGAGTATGTACATGTTGTGTGAAGTGATGTCCCGACGCCATCTAGCGGGGTAGGTTGTGACCATTTCCTGTCATGCATCACCATTGTGACTATATACATTGCCACCGGGTGGCAGCAGCAGTAGCCGAAGAGTGCTGGATTCCGAATGATATAAACCCAAAAGCACGCCAATAAACAACAATAAATAAAACACGAGTACCTGGTAACTTAAAGTTAAGGTGTGAGATAACTGGTGAAAATAGAATAGTGGCTTCTACACAGCTAGAGAATGGTATATATGTGCCAGAGAATTGTCTCAGAAGGGTTGACGGGCAACAGTAAGGGTAAGAGAATGCCCAGAAAGAAAAGAGAGAAGAAATGGAAGAGGGTAAAGTGAAAGGATGTAAGCAAAGACTAAGGAATGTATTTACGACGCTTAATTGCGCTTCATATTTGTCAGAGATGTAGATCGGCATTGCGAACTTGGCTCTCCTCTAGTGACTGGTCGCTATGGAAACATCAGACAGAGTCACCGGTTGCGCCTGCGCGGTAAGCTGTAGTGATGATGTCATAGTGGCGGGCTAGGCGTGGCCATGTTGCGCAATGCCCATGTTTGTTGTTGCAGTCCATTACTTAAGCACTGAGTCAAGTTGTGTTGGTTGAAACTGACAGTAGTAGTATCATAGGAGCCATTCTCTGCTAACTTGAGCTAGGTCAATTCTAATGGGGGAAGACATCATCAAGGATAAAAACACAGCTCGGTTGAAGCGGAAGCATTCATTACGTGAACGGGTGTGGATATTGAATATAAAGTGTTTGTACGAAACAACCTGGATGACAAAGGGTGGGGTTGGGGTTGGGGGTTGGGGGGAGCTGTAAGGTATTATAACTATTATCATTATTATTAACTGACATTGCAAAAAAAAGAGGACAATCACAAGAAATCGCACAAAGGAAGCCGAAGAAGTGTTTTGATCATTGATCACAAAATAGGTGTACACTTTAATACGATACGTGTAAGTAGTTTCGACTGACCAGTGTTTTGCTGGTCGGTATCGATTTGGGTTTTTCTTTTTTCTCTCTCCTCTTTTATCTTGTGATGTACCACAATTATTACGTAACGTCGGTGCGCAAATTGATTGCTTTAGATTCCCCACTCTGTGTGGCGTGAAGTAAGATTGAGCTATGGTGGCTGTTACGTAATGTACAGTCCTGTGACAGTAGCGGGCGACCGTATGTAGTTGCTAAACAGGCAGTGTCCTCATCGCACATTCATCAAGCAGTTGGAGCATGCGCAGAGGGTGTGCACAAAAGAAGTTCTTTATTGTTGCCATAACGAGCTGACACTAGAGTCCCAATAAGGCCTAGATCATCTAGAAGAGGATCTGTAAGTTAAAGTTGCATAGTCCGATGAAAACATAAAATTTTCAAAACGAAAACGCTTATCTCGATTTGATTCTACATATTCAACTTAGACACTGGTGCACTTATTAAGCATTTGGTGCTGCATAGAAGGGCATAAGAAGTCAATTAATAAAACCTGTTACTACTGAAGTCTAGGGTGTCAGAGTTTTGGCGTGCTTGCCAAAATTTTGTTGGCATGTTTTGATGTCAAATATCTTCAAACTTAGCCATTTAAAATTAAAGTTACTTCAAAGTAAAATAAAGTAGAATATAACGATTAATATAATATGTTTTTATTTTAAATTTGAATCCACTTTCTTTTCTTCTTTAAGAAAGAAATGACACCCAGTGACGTCACGTTGTAGGATATATAGATCTTATATATATATATTATATATAGATCTTATATATATACCTGCCTCTTCCTGTGACATGCGAACGAAAATACAGCAGTGATGCAGCCCGGATGTACATTTGTCATTGATGATGTCTGTTCAGACCATTAGGCTTTCCGTTTGCAAGTGTTTACTTGTGCGTTGACATTGTCATCTCCCACCTACCCACCCACCCACCCAGCAGACGCCGTATGCACTAAATTACCCGGGAATGCCCCGCCCCACGTCCCCTTTTGTTAATAAGATGGTGTGGGTTTTTTTTAATTCACTTGGATTAATTATGACAGTCATATCCTTAGGCTACTTGGTGCGTTGCTTAGTTCCGAATGATGTCAGTAGCCTACTGCTACCTGTTAGTGGATATAGTCCACTGCTTGACAGTGCAGTCAACCACCCACCACCCCCACCCTGTAGGCGACCCCAAGCGACAGGGGTGACACCAAGCGACACAAATGGCCGACTGTCACAGCAAGGCACCATGTGGCAGGAGTCGGCCATTTTGGTTACCATCAGAACTACTCATACTTAGATTGGTCTCACTGCAATCCAATGGTAAGCCCTCCCCCAGCCAGCATTCCCTGGGTGGGCCCCACATGGGCAGCCCATCTGGGGCCCAGCTAAATTTGGCCACATGTGGGCCTATCTCAGTTATTGAATATGTTCAACTATATCTTAGACAAAATATGATTTAGTTTGTTTTTAAAGCTGGGAATCTAGCCCATGTGGGGCCCATCTCACACCCACTTCAGAGCCCACCTGGAGTCCCAGCCCAGCTGTGCCTAGCTCGCCCATTGACAACCCATGTAGGGCCCACCAGGGCATGTTGGCTGGGATTTACCTTTGGATTGCAGTGGTGGGGGGTGGGGGGGGGGGCGGAAGGAGGGGAAGGTTGTTGCTCTACTTCATCCCTCCCTCCCCTCCGCTCTCCCACCCGAAGGTTAGTAGAGCGTAAAACTCCATTAAGAGATGACGAAAAAAATAACAATTGTTATAGTGAACTGAAGTATCTCCAAATGACGATTATTTATTTAAACTTCAAAGAGTACATGCCAATGATCCCTTAGTCACACATACACAGTTATTTTGAAAATTCTGTTTCTGGTTTTACTCCCGTCACTGTACTGCATGCATTTCCTCGACCGCCCCCCCCCCCCGAATACCCCAACAGAATCCTTCGTCAAAATAATACTAAATAACCCCAAAGCAACCCCAAGTTTATCCAAGTTGATTAGAGAAATAATCCCCTTTCCCCTGCTTCTTTGAAGCTATATATTTAACTATATATTAAGATAGGATTCATTGGCGTCAAATCGTATGGTAAAGTTCAATTATGCTGCAACTATCTTGGGCATTCAAAGTGATTTTGAAACAATGTTTTGTGTGCCTCTGTCAATAAGTAAATGACTAAATACTAAATTTAATTAATTCAAACAAAGCTCTAGTTATGGGTTATCATACTCTAATGGACTCTGCAATGGTTTAGACCCCCCCACCCGGCCCCTGGTTACCTACCCCTCTTTCTCTAAAACAAATATTTAAAAAATTAAATACTTACATTAAAAAGATAGATTTAATGTGAGTTATTGAAAATACCCTCTACCCCCTTTTGTCAGAATTCAGCGGAAGGAGGGAAGGGTTCCATGTACCCCTACCCCCACCCACCCACCCTCAGATCGTTTAGTGGTTTGTTGGCGATTCTCTGTGAAGTGAGCCGTGACAGTCGCCTACTAGTACTAGGGTCCATACAGTGGTTTAGGGAATAAATTAAACAATCTACTCTATTGCCATGAGAAACGTTGGCATTCATATACCGCAGACACAAATATGTCATTGCTAAAAATATTGATGGGTTAATTATCTGTGATGTTTTCAGCCTTAGGACAATGTTATATTGTATTGGCAAAATAGTTCAAATTAATTCTTTATTTTAAAAAACAACATGCATGTTTAGTCCGACATCTGCTTAGACCCACATACATGTATTTGTGGTTGTTGGTTTTATCGTTAAACATAAATGATTATATTTAATCAGCTCAAACTAGCATTATTTATTTCTCAAATCGAACATGATTTGACAGCAGAATAATTAACATTAATAGCAAAGTGCAGCGTTACCCCTACCCCGCCACCACTCCCAACCCCCTACCGGATTGTGGACGTACTAATGGTAATCAGTAAAGCACTATCGGTCGCTTACTAGAATAGAGCTTACTAATTCTAATGCCACCCAACCTTAACAGGTTGGGAAGCAGTTGCAATATATGTAGGTGCATGGCAACTGCAGAGTAGATGACCACATAGGAGTATTGTTTATCTTGATGTATGTTGGGCGTCAGCTTAGAACAAAATAAGTGTCAACCTATAACCAAAAAAAAAAAACTAACAAAAAAAACATATATATTATATGAGAACTAAGTTACGTCGTGTTATTAAGCTATAGATTTATAGAGATCGGTATATAAATACAAATATAACACTGTATAATGGTACTTAATGTAAAGTGTTACTGTTAATTGAGATGCAGTCAACAGCAACATCTTCACCTGTGAATGCCTTGATGATACCTGGACTGTTGTAACGTGCCCAATGACGCAATGGGAGAGAAAAGTAATTGGGTCAAATTAGCATAAACATCCGGTCTGAGACAATGGCATATTTACGTGTCGTAAGATAGCGTAATGTGTCATCTATCCACAGGGGTACGTATATGTGCCAGCTTCGTTCTCTCCAATACCAAAAAAAAAAGACATACCAAAGTATTTCCCAATAAAAATAAATCGGATTGAGATCGAGACAGGAGACATTTGTCCCTGTTGGACATTTAGGTCTCGGGACGGTGTGTTTATTCTATGGATGTTTTCGACTGGTTTTCCCCCCACTCCTTAATCGTTGTCACTCCTTGATGTTATATTTTCATTCTGGCACTACCAACAAGAAAATGTACTTCAAGCACAAGCAGAGAGCTACTACAGAAATCTATATTTTTGCTGATGTGTATCACAGGTGATCAACAGATGGGCCGGAACATGCGTACGGAAACCATTATTATCAGAAATAAATAATAGATTGATGTGAACCCGCGCCACCCTCGCGTTATTCTATTGTGTCTTAATTAAGTTTCCCATTATAATTTGGATTAATATATCAAGTTCACAATGATAAACATGAACCCAAAATAATGTCATCCTTCCTGTAGCTATGACCATAGTCGGGTTCTAGTACCCATGGTTTCTGCTAGGTGCCGCCTGGGTGCATCCACAACCATAGAAATACTATACAGACATTAGCCTAGGCTAGCGCTAGGCCTATCAATCAATAGACGAGATCACCGTTCCGAGTGTGCATGCACTGAAAACGGCGTTGGCAGCAAAGGAGGGCCATTGAGTTTGCTGATACGCATAGGGAGTTTGCTGATACGCATAGGGGAAAACTTTGATTTTATTCAAAATAAACAAAAATCCATAACAATTTGGCACAAACATGGATGGATGGATGCATGGATGCAATATAATGAATGTGTTTAAGACACAACTCTCCATAATTAAGCATTTTGAGCTAAGAAACATACAATTTCAGTCACTTTACAGGCTGATGTTTACATCACCATTGATTAGACATAAGTAATTATTGTTCTAAATATTAAAATGTCAAATGTGTCAACAAAACTTGTTTCAAATAAATATATAACCAATGTCTGATTAACCCTAGCCATTTCCTAACCCAACAAATGTCATTAACCATAGGATATGAATAAAAACATGAATTAAATGAGTAAAACTGATTCTGGCTATGGCTCTGGTACTATTTGAGTGCCCAGATTGTTCTCAATTTAAATGCAGATGGTGTAAGATATGCTGATTAGATTGATCTAAATGCAATGCTAGATAAAAGATTAAAGTGAATCGGTATAGGTGGTCGGGAAAACAAACAAACTCGGAATAGTTCTAATTTGTGCCACATGGTGGTGCATGCCTAGTACTGAACCTTTCCACTTGGTGGTGTAGAATGACCTAGATTGATCATGTGACAGCTGTTGTTGTGAAGATGGCTGGGTGACTGGAGAGAAGGGAGAGTAAAACTGAAGTATTTTCAATTTTCTTTAGAGTAGTTCAAATAGGATTTTATATTTGCTTTAATGTAAAATATATGTCAGCTCAATTACATTGCATAATTCAATCAAATCACATATAGAAGTAAAACGTTTTTTTGTTGTTGAATGTAAAAAGGTTTTGGGCTGTATGGGGTTTGAACTTACAACAGCAAACAACTTCAGTTTACAAGATGAACACCCTAACCACTAGGTTACAGAGGCCACAAGTAGCTGGTTGTCTCAGTTCCGGCTATTTGTATATACGGTGTCATAAAACTCATATATACAAGGTGTATGTATGTATGTATGTATGTATGTATATATGTATGTTATGTATGTATATTTGACGTATATGCTAGTTCATTCAGTGGACGTACTAATGGTATATATATATATACAGACATACACAATCACACACCTTGTATATATGACGTCGTATATACAAATAGCCTGAACTGAGACAAGTCACTATGTGTGGTCTCTGTGGCCTCCTGGTTAAGGTGATGAACTTGTAATCTGAAGTTGTTTGGTGTTGTGGGTTCAAACTGCATTTGTTTCACTGCTTTTTACATTCAACAACAAAAACCGTTTTTCTTTCTATATGTGTTTCTGGTTGAATTATGCAATGTAATTGTACTAACATATATTTTACAATAAAGCAAATATATTTCCTGTTTGAACTACCCCCACCCCACCACCACCCTGACCTCAGCACTGACCCACTTCTCACCCAGCCTCAGCACTCTCCCTGACCCAGTTCAATTGCAGTGAGTCTATAAGTTATAGCACTCCCTCCACATATCTGGTTATATAAACATAAAAACTAAGCAGAGTTGTGCTTGGAGAGCATTTGCCGGAGTACGGTTCCCGTCGCCACGAGGTATACCGGGCCACTTTAACATCTTAATTTATTATATATATTCTTTTAGTTGCTATTCTATGTTTCAAGCAAGAGCTGAGATGAGGTGAAACTAGCACATTTCCATAGCTGCACCCAGTGTCTTAGCATTAGCCATGTGCTTCGTGGGGGTTTGTTTATCTTCCACGCATCCCACAATGCACCACACGGCTGGAATGGCGATGTACTCTATAGAGGGGGTGTAATGACGTCACGAGACAATTTCCGGTGGCCATATTGGATTACATATGAAAGGCTTGTAACTGCTTACATTGTGTTTATTTACCGATTTGTTGGTTTATTTGTCACTGTTTTGAGCAGTTTGGCCTCAAAATTTCGGGAAAAGGATTTTTTGATGGAGGGGAAGTATTTTTTTAATCATGGAGCCTCACATCTATGCTAAAGCGCAGTATGTTGACACTTTGGATGCTCTGGCAAAGAGTTAGAAAGGTTCGGGCAGTACCTGCTAGGTGGCACCACAAACTTTGGCAGCCGCCAACTAGGTAGGCCCAGTGGTGGCCGTAGTGTTCTTGGTATAACAAAGGGGGCACCATAGGTGGTATTAATTGTAATTCAAGATGGCTAACGGCTGAGTGTTGACGTCATGTGCACTCCCTCTATAGGATACAGCTATAATAGGCCTTGGACCTGTTAGCCACTGTTAATTAATAGAAATCGACACATGTATGACCCAGGCGTCACCTTAAATCTTCAACGTAGAGTCAGCTGTACACGAGTACAAATTGCATATGAGTAGATCAAACAGAGAGATAGCCTACTCATACTCATAGTGATAGTCATAGGTAAATAATCATTCAGTATATGTTATTCACATTTATTTTTATATGTATATTCTATGGACCAATTTGTGTAACTACCATAATAACGGGTTGAAATAAAGTATTGAATTGAATATAGTACAATCTTGGAACAGTTTAAATGAGAACACTGTGTGCTCACCAACTTAAAACAAATGTTGAGGCTCGACTAGATAGCCAGCGAAAGAATAAAAATCTCTATTTCGACTAAAGTACTGCCCTTCTCCACCAGGAACATGCAGGAAGAAGGAACCGACTACAGGACCTTTTCAATATAGGCCCGGAGGGTGATAGTGTGTTGGTAGGCAAGTTTGAAAGGTAAAGTAAAAGAAAATCATTCACACATCTGTTTAAAACAAAAAAAACTCCTGTCAACTAGGCCCACTTCAGAATAATAAAATGTAATTAGTACAGACAGAAATACACAAACATGGAATTCTATTGCAGTTAACAGGTGCTCTATGATTAGTAATCTACCAGTCAGGTCTATATATATATTTAGTAAATAGAGGAATTCTGACCAATTGTCTTATCATACTGTACCATTTAGAAACTTTTTATTATTTTTAAGTAAAAAGTGTAGGCCTAAATAACTGCACCAACAATGGCTAGAATCCCAGTCCTTATGCATTGAAAGGGGACAAGAAAATACTTTGTCCAGACAAATATATACACAGACAACATACCCAGAAAAGTATATGGTGTGTATTATTTGGCCTACTTCACAGCTAAGAGGGTCATTAGGGCTAAATGACCCTACGAGTTATGGGTGGACTTCAGCCTTGATTGGGCCGTGAAGAACTCCCCTGGAAATAGATTGTTTCAAGACATAGGCCTACAAATTATGACTAGTAATATTCGATCATAACTGTAATTAAGTATATGTCTTGATCATGTTACTATTCTTTTAAAGCGTTTGGGAAGATTAGTATTTTGTCCTGGTTGATTGTTGAAAGGTGGTTATATGGTATTTAAAAGCGAGATTCCATCAGTACTTTGAAAGAAATGTAAGGACCCATTTTAAGCATGATATTAATTAGACCGGTGTCGTCTTTGAAGTTTGTACTAATATATGTACGGCCATAACCAATGAACTATCAAGTACTAATGGATGGACGGCCATAACCAATGAGCTATCAATGTTATTGGGCCAAGCTGAACCACCAGGCAATAATAATACAATAAGTAATGTCTCATATCTCCTGGCATGCTACTAGTATTTGACATGCTATTACTCTCCACCAGGTGGCACCACAATAAGTGATGCTGCACATCGACTACCGTGTTTCTCGCATCCAATAGGTGGCAGCACAATAAGTGATGTCTCCCATATATTGACATATTACTGCTCTCCATCAGGTGGCAGCACAATAAGTCATTTTTAATAACCATCACATTATCCTGACACTGAGCTAACCAGTCATTGCCCTGTCCTATTAATGATGTGCGCTAGGCTAGGAAGCGACAAGTATTAATTTTAAAGTCATTGGTTTGACTCGACCTGGAACCGAACTCCCGACCTTCCACAGGTGAGGCCCGAAAAAAGTGTTCGGAAGCTGGGTTGATATATCTCTCGACACGGTTGATATATCTCATTTTGCAATCTACTATGATAAATATATGATAAATGTTTATCTATCAAAGCTCCTAATTTAATATATATATTTGTGCAGTGTGTTAGATATTGCGTACACATGAAACATAGTAGGGGAAGGGCACCGATATTGGACCAGCCCATATATTGGACCACCCACCGATTTCTGGTTGTGTTGCATGCACGAGTTGCTAACTTGCAGCCCCGTTCTATGGGGAAATCTAGAGTATGTAAAATGTACTAAATAGTATTGATATTTGTGTATTTAAATCTACTGCCATATACATTTGTAAACACGTAGTATATTGAATGATTTATTTACAACCCCGTCAAACAACTACGGCAAAGAGAATTAAATACTAATAAGTAATAAGCTCAAACTACATAAACCTATTGCTAAAACAAAATCAAAGAACGCACAGGAAAATATAGTATCTCGATTATGGAATTTGGTATCTGATTTTAATAATGTGGCAAAAATATTGGCATATAATTCCATCATAGATATTCCTATGGAATGGTTATTACATAATGCAATTTAAAAGTAAATAATAGTCGCCGATCTGTAGAGCAGTGTTCGGGTGGGATGCTGCATGTGGTAATCCTGAACCCAGTGAACAATTAACCGGGTGTCACACTACTCACACCCGAGTATCAGGACATAATCCACTATGGCAGGGTCAGCGATACAAAATGATATTGCAGTAAAATAAGTCAATATGAAACAATTATATTAAATTGATCTTGATGTTCAAATATATTATAATGATTCGGATAATGTACACTACAAATGATTGTGAATATATAGCATACTAAACATATGACGTAGACTTATGATGTAAAAGCCTTTGGACTATATACTTATGAAGTTATATTCAGCATTTTCATCCCAACAGAATATGTAGATAAATACATGTGTTATAAATAACACATAAATAACACATCATGTGTGTTATAAAGATTTAAACAACTTGAAACCAATAATACATTGATGAAAATGTTGATACTGATAATGTACGCTACAAATCATTGCGAACATATAGCATACGGGTCATTCCATAAAAACTCAACCAAAATCCAGAAATCTTCCACAATCACCGAAACAGATTTGGCTAAAGGATTTTCTTATGAGTACCTCTATGTGTATTATAATAAACACATGCACAATTTTAGGTTTCAACTCCTAAGTGTTTCCGAGATATGGGCCTCCACAAATTGGGGCCATGCCCACTTCTTGCACTCACAAATTGTGAATGTTAATTTGGAGGGGGATTGTGGGGTCAATTTCTTGGAAATGAATCAGAGTTGTAGGCTGACAATTGTCACCCTAGGTACTTTGGACCCAGGCTGTCAGAATCTGCTATTAGAATTGACCTAACTCTTCTCATTTCAAGTTATTGACATCCAAAATATGTGCATTTTCATGGGCGGAATTTCTTTTTCAATTTTTAAGGGTCCGCTGTCATCCTAGGACCATTTACAGAGGGTTAATGATTGCTGGATTCTTTTTCTTTGAATACAAGTCTGTCTGCAGTTATACTAAATATGTACACATATGACATAGGCTTACTATGCAAAACATTTTCTGCTATATATTTATGTCTACATTTCAATACCAACAGAAGATGTCGATGAACACATGCGTTATCAATAACACTTCAAATTAATTTGCAATATGTCATGGACATAAGTTCTATATATTGATATATTGAAACATTTCTCAATTAAAATGTTTCTCCAGCATATATAACAAATAAGATATAAAAATATTCCATGCATGGTTCATTTACACACCACCTGTTATCACTTGTGTTGGTATTACATCCAGGTTATAAAATATCGGAACCAAAAAGAACCTAATTAAAATTATCTTCTATATATATATGTCACAATTTTCAAATAAATGGGATGTTAAGGGATTCATTATCACTATGCACATATCTTGTACGAAATCAACATGTCATCATCTACATGACGTAACATGCAAATTGTTGTAAATATGTCAATATGAAACAATTATATTAAATTGATCTTGATGTTCAAATATATTATAATGATTCCGATAATGTACACTACAAATTATTGTGAATATATAGCATACTAAACATATGACATAGACTTATGATACAAAAGCCTTTGGACTATATACTTATGATGTTATTATATCAGCATTTTCATCCCAACAGAATATATCGATAAATACATGTGTTATAAATAACACATACATAACACATCATGTGTGTTCTAGAGATTTAAACAACTTGAAACCAATAATACATTGATGAAAATGTTGTATACAGTTGGTTAAGTTCATTGAAAATATAACACTTGGTGCGTTCATGTGCCCCATATCTTACACATATATATAGTGTCTCAAGTAACGCGGCTTAAGCCTGCTGGTGACTCCAGCCTGGAGAACCATGTCCATCTTGGTATGCAGTACAAGTCGGTGTGCAGGTCTACTTGTGATTGGCTGGGTACTCGTCACGTGCCATGATGTGCCCTGCTTCCCCCCATAGGCCTCCTGCTTACTTTTTGTATGGGTTTGTGCTCCGGTGTGAGCCATCAGTGAGGCGGTTCATTCTGCGTTCGAATTCATTGAGACACTTTGCGTAATAGTCACTGTGAATTCGGGGGTTCACCATGGAGGACGTGTACTGGTCTTTGTCCTGATGCTTGTTGTGTGGACGCAGGGGCTTGTCCGGCAGGATGGGAAGATGTCTGAGACTGAGAGCGGCAATGTCAGTGGGTTTCCTCCGCAGGTCTGAAGAGGAGGTGGCCTCAGGGGTGGCATTTCGCGTGGCTGTTTGCACCCACCGATACGTTGGTTTCTGAATAGCTGGTGGTTTTGGCTTCTTCAACATATTCATCTGGGACTGCCTCTTCAGCTCTACCTCAGTTCTGAAATAGAATAAGCACAAATTACTCATACACTTACAAGTATGTCGATATGTGTGATGACTAATTTATAATTTCAATGCTTTAATATAATTTCTCTCTCTCTCTCTCTCTCTCTCTCTCTCTCTCCTCTCTCTCTATATATATATATATATATATATATATATATATATATATATATATATATATATATATATATATATATATATATATATATATATATATATGAGGTTCATTCTCCGAAAACTGGTCACTAAAGTGTGCCAAGGAAGCCAAAGGTGAAAACCGATAAAATAGTAATAGAAAACATTGCAGATAATAGCAGAATTCATGTTCCTGTGAATGTTTGCATGCTGTGCATAATTATGTCTGATTTGAACATATATTTCACTTTTTGATTTAGATCTTATTCAAATTGAGCAATGCGTTTATATCAATTATGTAACATGAAAATCAAATAACTGTACAGAACATTATTTTAACATACACAACAAAGCTAACCACGATTTGATTGATTAGAGTTAAGCAAACAAGGTTGTCTTACAAGAAAAAGGTTGGGGGGGTGGAATTGAAAAGAAACTTTGGGTAAATGCATGGTGTCAATGTGTAAATTTTCACATTAGCACAAAATCATTCAAGTATACTTTTGATATCTTTTGTGACATAGATTTAACAATCTTAATACACAGAGGCCACAATAATTATTTGACTTGCTATCAATAAAAGAACAAATTAATTAGCAGCATTGTAATATGGAAACCAAATATGTGGTTCCCAGTTTTAGAGAAGTACCCATATATATATATATATATATATATTTATTTATTTATATACATACATACATATATATAGCTGTATAACTCTAAACACAAATGGGTATATATATACATATATATATATATAAATATATATATATATATATATGTATATATTTTTGTCATGTATGTGCTAAATATAGCTGTGTGTCTGTGTGCGTGTGTCTGTGTGTGTGCTCACCTTGTCTCTGACCCACTGTTGTTCTTCTTGACCGGCTGTTCCAGTCTCCACGTCCCGACAGGTGGCGCGCGGATCCCCGACGGGCGTTTCCCTGTCGGCGCCTGAGGGATCTTGCTCGGTGGATCATCTGCGCATTTCACTGCGCACATCAGCGGCCGGATGGGGGCGGGGCCGGCGTCGCGCCGCCTGGCGGCACTCCCGGCGTTTGGCCTCATGTCGCAGGTTATCCTTTCAGCGCTGTAAACAAACGCCACAGTTAAAGCTGCATAAAGGTCGATGTTTTTGGATGTCTACTACATTCTGAGATGAATACATTACCTTGATTGTTAGTCTACTTTACTTTAGTCTGAAGTAACACTTTATTTTAAATGGCTAATTTTGGAGATATCTGAAGTGCAAACATGCCAAACTAATGTGGGCAAGTATGTCAAAACGGGCACCATAGGATTCAGCAGTAACACGTTCTGTTAAAGTGAAATACATGGATGAGCGTTTTGCTTTCAAAAACCTGATGCTTTCATCGGACTATGCAGCAACAAGTTCAGTTACTTTTTTTTATCAGTGTGGCTGTACTATTGGTAACCCCTCTCCCCTTCTTCCCTGCTCGCCTCATTTCCCCGCCTCTCTCTCCACCCCCCCCCCCCATTCTTCACCCTCTCCCCCTCTCTGTCTGTCTCTCTCTCTCTCTTCTGTTCTTTCTTTCCCTCCGCTCCTTCCAATTTTTCTCTCCCTCATACGCACTATCGTTTCCATCCTCCCCCGCTCCCTCTTTTCTCACTTTCTCACTCACCGCACTCACTGACTTACTCATTCTCACTCACACACTCATTCACTCAATTTCACTCACACACTGACTGACTTCCACTCACACACTGACTGACTGACTGATCACTCACTCACCGCACTCACTCACTTACTCATTCACCCAGTCTCACTCACACACTCATTCACTCAATTTCACTCACACACTGACTGACTTTCACTCACACACTCACTGTCTGACTGATCACTCACTCACTCACTAACTTACTCATTCACTCAGTCCCACTCACACACTCATTCACTCAATTTCACTCACACACTGACTGACTTCCACTCACACACTGACTGACTGACTGACTGATCACTCACTCACTAACTTACTCATTCACTCAGTCCCACTCACACACTCATTCACTCAATTTCACTCACACACTGACTGACTTCCACTCACACACTGACTGACTGACTGATCACTCACTCACTAACTTACATATTCACTCAGTCTCACTCACACACTCATTCACTCAATTTCACTCACACACTGACTGACTTCCACTCACACACTGACTGTCTGACTGATCACTCACTCACTCACTAACTTACTCATTCACTCAGTCTCACTCACACACTCATTCACTCAATTTCACTCACACACTCACTGACTTTCACTCACACACTCACTGTCTGACTGATCACTCACTCACTCACTCACTTACTCATTCACTCAGTCTCATTCACACACTCATTCACTCAATTTCACCCACACACTCACTGACTTCCACTCACACACTCACTGTCTGACTGATCACTCACTCACTCACTCACTCACTCACTCACTTACTCATTCACTCAGTCTCACTCACACACTCATTCACTCAATTTCACTCACACACTCACTGACTTCCACTCACACACTCACTGTCTGACTGATCACTCACTCACTCACTCACTCATTCACTCAGTCTCACTCACACACTCATTCACTCAATTTCACTCACACACTCACTGACTTCCACTCACACACTCACTGTCTGACTGATCACTCACTCACTCACTCACTCACTCATTCACTCAGTCTCACTCACACACTCATTCACCCAATTTCACTCACACACTCACTGACTTCCACTCACACACTCACTGTCTGACTGATCACTCACTCACTCACTCACCCACTCGTACTCGCCCATCCAACTCTTATAACTCTCCCAGCACATGTTTAGATATGTGAACATAAAGTTATGCAAATATAGGCCTACACTAGGGAGCATTTGACGGACTTCAACCATCATTTACTTAACTTTAATTTCATTGAATTATATGCTAACAGAAGCTGCTTTTCTGACTGACCAAACCACTTATTAATGTGCAATAAGCAGATTATTATTGTTCTGTAGATATTGAAACTACACACACCTGTCTGAGTCTTCAGGCTTGTGGGGACGAGGGTAGGGTCGCTCCACTTTCCTCGTTCTCACTTGACTGTTGGTCCTCGCCTCCTTGTTTCTGGAATACAACAGTAATTGTCTCAGTTTTCTTTGTTGACATTTTATGTCCTAGCAACATGTAATGTCATATCAGAATGGAGAACTGTAGGCATAACCGCTTGCTTCTTCCTTGGCTGTCAATGCTGTTCCATTTTTATTTCCTATGCGGATTATATGAGCATTTACATCTGAGCTATGTTTGATTTCAATTTAATTTGGTTAGCACTTTAAATAGGCTATATTTTCTTTCAATCTCTTTTGGTTTTATTTCTCTGGCAAGAAATAGAAGAGAAATGGCTAGCAGTCTGAAGGAACACAAAACACTAAACCGAAGATGGATATCAAGTGTAAGTTAACTTATAAGATTAACAATACTAAATATAGGTAATTAACTAAGAAAAATAACCACCTAACAAATGTGAATTTGCGATATGAAAATAATGAATCTGTACACACTTGTCAGTGGCGACCTCTCTGGCCACACGGTCAACTGTCTTGTTTGTTGCACGGGATACTCTCACCGGAGACTCTCTGTCGACAACGCCAACACCAGTCCACACCTTTCGGTTGACACGGGAACCGTCTCTGTAAAGAGCATTAAAAAATTACTGTGTGCCCTCACAAGTTACTGACCATGCACAAGTGACACAAAGCCACTGACAATATGCAACATACCCAACATATCTGACCCCATGCAACTCATCCAATATCGTCACTTAGGCCTACCTTGCACGAGTTATCCTGCACAGATTATTTAATACTAAGCTACTGACACTACACAACACACCCTACCCATCTGACCCTATGCAAGTCATCCCATACAGCCACTCAAGGGGCTGTCACACTACGACGTATGGCCTTAGCGTATGCCGACGTGTGTGATTTTCGACCAACACGTCGGCATACGGCATCCTACATTATAGTATATGTTGGCCATACGTCGAGTGTGCTCCTGATATGGCGTCATAGGTCGTCATGGGTCGGCGTAGGTTGAGCTGCTAAAAAATTGTTGTTCATGTTCAAAATTGTCCACGTATCTCGCCATATGGCTCATACGTTTCTCATACGCTCCACATATGCTCCGCGTACGCTCGGCATACGTCATGTATGTTATGCACACATATGGGGTAGGTCAGGACAGGTTGGAACACGTTAGCCATACATTCAGCCTGTTGGGAACGTGCAGTCCACGTACAGCCAACGGATGCACAACATACTCCTAACGTACTTCGAATGTATGCCTGCTGTATCTCCAGCAGACTTAATGTATATGCCGTACTTCTAGCGATGAAGTAACCTACGTACCGTGAGCATATGCAAGCGTTTTGTGAACATTTTGCGAGGCACATGAACATTCTCATACGCTAGCAATAGGTCAGAGGTATGTTCTGCTTCCATTACATACGTTGTGTGTACGTTGTGTGTATGCCCATTTTTATCACCTCCCCCTGAAAAGTTTGACGAATGCTGACGTACTGGCAAATTGTTGTTCGTTGGGCACGCGCTGACGGCGTATGGCGTAGTGTGACAGGCCCTTTGCATTGCACAATTTACCCCACACAGAACTTAACACTGAATACCCCACTCTACACAACACACGTGCACATCTTAACCTCCACTGTTTGTCCTGCCCAAGTTACGCTACACAAATTACCGTAGACCACTTACACTGAGAAATTTATCCTACCTTTTTTACCTAATGTATCGTACCTAAAACCACATATGCCACACAATTTGAACGATACAGTTTAGCATGTCCATATAGCTACATAGTCCGTAGTATTAATATAAGAAGTGACAGTATAGGGGATACTTATGTAATCATTTCATCCTCCCACCTGCCCTTAGTACCTCCATGTCCTTAAAGCTACATGGTCCGTATAAAAGGAGTCACATTATACAGGATTCTTGTGTAATCACTTCATCTTCAGACCTAACCTTCCATATCCTTAAAGCTACATAGTCCGTAGTATTTATATAATAAGTCTCAGTATACTGGATTATTATGTAAACACTTCATCCTCAGACCTGACCTTAGTGGTTCTATGTCCTTAAAGGTACATAGTCCGTAGTATTTGTATAATGAGTCGCATTATTGGGGGTTCTTATGTTATCAGTCCACTCCGCTTTTTGTTGTTGTACATTAGTTGATTAAGCAGGGGAAATTTCAATCACGGACGATTGGTCTTCCTCATCCCACTGCTCCTTGCCCTATCCTAATAATGCCAAACGTCAGGCTAGGAAGTGACAAGTATCAATTTTTAAGTCATCGGTTTGACTCGACCAAGGTTCGATCCCACGATCTACCAACACGGAAGCCGGACGCTCTAACTCATTCGGACATCGCGTCTGGTTACGAAGTACAAATTACTTTACATGCTTATTATGCACAACTTACAGTACACATCCTATCAGGCCATACACAACTTACCTTACAGAACTTATCGTACAAACCTAAACTTTATAATTTACACCGCATGGCTTGCACGCTAAAGCTTGCACTACAATTACCATAAACAACTTATATTAACAACTCACACTATAACTTACCATAAACAACCTATGTTAAACAACTACAACTTACCCATCACAACTTACCCTACACAGCTTGTTACTCACACCAAGCCATACTTAACTTACCTTACAAAACTTATTCTACCTAGACTTTATGACTTACACGCATATCTTGCGCTACAAAGCTTTTGATAAAACAGTTACCATAAACTACCTATGCTAAATGACTTAACTACAACTTAAGCCGTGTTTACACGGGCAATTGTGAAGCGAATTAGACAAAGCGATTCATATGAAGCGAAGTAGCGGCGCGTTTACACGAAGCGAGTTTGAAAGTGTTTCGGCGCCGGGAACCAGCAGCCTTAGTTCTGCCTGTAGCCAGCAAGCACTGCTATATTTGTTTAGTTTACACACGTCGATTCGACGCAGATGTAGCTGCTACGTTAATATCGCTTGGAATTTAAGGTTAATTTAATTAAATTTCATTATTTGAGGATGTAATTCTGTTAAATATGATCGCATTTAATAGATTTCGGCCTAATCGGGCCCTAACACTGCCGGGCACCAGCGATTAGTTACTGCTCCATCTGTAGCCGGCAAGCACTACTATTTTATTCTATCACCGCCCAAGAACCAGCAGAATCGCTTCATATAAACCACTGAGCAAGGCGATCTACAAAAAGCTCATCATATGAATCGAATCAGCCCTAATACGCTTCAGCGGCGCGTTTACACGGGGAATGTGAGGCGAACTAGGCAAGGCGATTTATATGACGCGAATTAACTCGCCCGTGTAAACACGGCTTTAGCAATCATAACTTACACAACACAGCCTGTAACTCACACCAGACCATACCCAACTTGCATTAGTCCGACAGTCATACAGAACTTAAAATGTATATCGACATCACATAGCTTAAAGTGCAAAGCTTACACTACAAAACTTACCATAAACAACCTACACTAAACAACTTACACTACGACCCATCACAACTTACGCGATGCAATCTATTCATGGAAGTAAGGTACTGGTGTTTGTTCATGCCACTGCCACTGCTCACTATTATTGTATGTAACCTTCCACATAGTGCTGCACTTTGCCATGTTCCCCGGGTTGTATCACAATATGAGAATATGAAATCTAATTCTGCCGTTTTACTGAAGGTGACCAAGCCAGTGGGCTCACAATTAAATGTATTATTTTACTACCGTTTATAATAAGCGGGACTGCTAAATTAATACCATGCTATGCACTAAATGTTAACCAAATCCATTACCTGACAGTAATTATCTTCCTATCCAAATATGTCCTGGCCCTATCTGGTTGTTTTGTTTTTTGTTTTTTGGTGATGGGTGTATTTATGCTGCCCATAACGGTTAAGTCTAATGACTTGTTTTCACTGCTAGAGAGTACTAGTCTTGTGACTCCCCTTCTTTTTTATCACTTTCAGTTGTTGTGTAGCTAACTACTGCATGCATTCTTTCTGTTTGTAAGCATTCTCCCACATCCCCCAAACCTCTGTGAGTTTGTTCGTTCTACAATTGGATAATTGTTTGGTTACCAATAGTTAATATCTCTGAATGTCTTCGCCTTGCTGTGTTAGTGGTCATTAGGTTTTGATTTTAAATATGTGAATTAATACTGCCCAGTAAATTATTCGTGTCTACAATGAAAATTAAGGTGGTTTGGCCTAATATGGCCTGATGGGATCGATCCCTCCATCTGCTACTGCAGCGCCACTGCGTATTCGTGCCCTGCGCCTCACTGTTCGGCCAGTTTGCACCGGGTTTTCAAGCTGTCCACACCTACCCATATCCACTAGCCAGGGTTGCTACTTGTTCACCGGTCGTCTGCGGGCTGCTTCCGTCTGCCAACCTGCTGTCTACCTGTCATCTGTCAGGTGTTCATCGGCAATTGTAGTTGGTGCGACATGTTTTTTTGTCGCGAATGCGGCGAGTCTCATAAGAAGGACAACAAGGAGGCATGTGCTGCATACCAGCAGGAGAGGCGGACGATGTGCCAGTCGAGTATGGTAGCGAAAGGGAAGAAACCGGCAGACGACAGGGAGTTGGAGGTGGTAGACGCGTCGTTGGCGGCACTGACGGTGGGCGACCGGGAGAAAAAGGTGGCGGACGACATTTCCAGGCTGGAGGCTGAAATACGGCTAGGTGCATTGAAAGAGCGCAGGAGAGAACTACAAGCGGTGCAGGACGGCCAGTTGGGACGACGGCTGGAGCAGACGGCCGACCATGTGGACGCTGGGGGGCTACCGGCGCCCACGTGGAATGTGGGCGGTTCTTCTCCGGGCACAATGGACGCCGCTAGTTCGTTCTCAAACTACAGGCGCTCGAGGGTGCGAACGCGAGTGGAAGGGGGACGACGACGAACGCGCAGCAGGAGCGACAGTAGTTCAAGTAGACGGAATCGCAGTAAGTGGGCTTTGAAGCGATATACTGTGGCGGGCAAGGAGGTGCGCCGGTTGAACGGGTATGAGGTGGTTGCGGCTACAGGGTTGTGGGAATTCCTGAACTATCTGTGGCGGACTATAGAGCATTGTTAGAGCATATGGTGTTCATTTCAGTCAGAGCTAGGGACGACTATTTCAGAGATTCTGCTCATGTTGATTATGCCCTTGCTGTTCATAAGTCTGCTGAGAGGATGGGCATGGCTGCCTTTGCTAAGGTGAACTCGGGTGAAAGTGCGGTGCATTATGGCGCACAGAATGCAAAGGTGCGCAAGCCGGGTGCGGGGCGCATTCGGCAAGAAAACCACAGGAGGTGGTTATAAGCCTACACGCTGTTGCTATCAGTGGAATGGGGACGACGGTTGTTCCAGGACGGAAGAGGAGTGCGTATATGACCATAAATGTTCGAAGTGCGGTTCGAAAAACCACAAAAGGTATAAATGTAAAGAATGAGCAAGGGAAAGTCAGCCAAAATCGTCTATTGTTAAGCACAGGTATGTGCGGCCATTGGCACAAGGCTATGCAATTAGTGACACGGACATTGTTAATTGCAAGGATACAGCCGGCGGCATTCCTGAGCAGACTGCTTTGGTGGGGGGGGGGGTGCGGGGGGGGGCATGTGCATGGGGGGAGTGTAGCATGTGACTTCGCGGCAGCCAAGAACATTCCAAGCATTGCAGAGGACCGTGTGGTGTTAGACTCTTTGGCTGTGGGGGCGCGTGTGCCTAGGGAGACTTTAACATGTGAAGCTCCAGCCAAGAATATTCCGAACGTTCCTTTAGAGAATATTATGATAGACTCTTTGGTCTGGACTTTTCCTAACGAGTTAGGGAGAGTTGGTAATTTTGTTGTAGAAAACTGTGATGATGAAAGTTTGTTTGTTACTTTATATCAGGAGGATTTGACCTCGTTTGTGCATTTGCAAGTTACTATAGATTATTATAATGGTGTTTGTACTTGTGCGCATTTCATTGCAGGCGTTCCGGCCCAGCTTTGTCCATGCAGGGTGTTCGTCGAGTGTTTTTTTCGAGGGGAGGTAGACCCTGATTGGTGGTTTATATTGTCAGGGGTCGTCTTTGGTTTCAGGGTTATTAATGAAAATTGTACTTTGGCCTATGAATTAACTAGAAAGAGTCGCTGTTCAGTTGAACATAGAGATTTAATTGTTAGAAAATTTAAAGAGGAGTTGGATGCCAATATGATCTCGGAGTCAGTTGAGACACCTGTTTGTACTCATGGGATGTTTTTAGTTCCTAAAAGTGATGGTGGAGGTCGAGTAGTGGTGGATTGTAGTAGGCCTGATTATTCTGTAAATGATAATACCAATGATATTGCTACAAAAATTTCTTATAATTCTATTGATTATGTCGTCCGCGTGTTACATCGTGGAGATTACTTGTGCACGATTGATATTAAAGATGCTTATCGTGCAGTCTCCATTCACCCGGGGGATAGGATTAGCCAGGGGTTGTTAGGCCCTTCTTTATTAAATGATTCATATGTTAATTATTGTGATAATCGCTTGTGCATGGGGCTTTCGTCCAGCCCATACATTTTTTCTCGAATTTCGGACTTTGCCGTTAGATGTGCCTTGAGGGAGGGCATAGAATCAGTCATTAATTATTTGGACGACTTTTGTATAGTAGCTCGTTCAAAGCTAGCAACGATGTCGGATCAATGGAAACTTATCTCAATTTTGCGCAGGATAGGGTTTTTTATTAACTATAAAAAAGTGACAGCGGCAGAATCTAAAGTTAGGTTTCTTGGTATCTTCATTGATAGTGTTCAACTGGAACTAACTCTACCTGAGGATAAATTAAACAAGACGATCGATATTTTGTTTAAATTGCAAGGTAGGCATAAGGCTAGCAAGAAAGAATTGCAGCGTGTTGGTGGGCTGCTTGCTCATTGCTCAAAAGTAATTAAAGGCGGCAGGACTTATTCTCAAAGCATTTATGACTTATTGGCACGCCTTAACAAATTGTATTATAAAAATTTGGCTCACTAAAGGCGTTAGGGAGGACCTTAAGTGGTGGCTCGCCTACGCTAAGGAGTTCAATGGCAAAGCTAAAATTTTGGAGCGCTTTGCGCCGATCGAGTCTGCCTACAGTGATGCCTCCAAGTCGGGATACGGGGCATTATATGGGTCGGATTGGTTGGTGGGGTCCTTCAAGCAGTCAGACGACCTAGCTTTGCATGAGTATGCGGCGCACCATATGGTGAGCACCGACAGAGAGGTTAGGGAGGAACACATTAACGTGCAAGAGCTTTGGGCTATCTATGCGGCGAAAGACTGGAGGAATAAAAATCTGCTATTTATAACTGATAATACAGTCGTAAGCATAGCTATTAATGCTGGGCGCTCAAAGAGCAGCCAGATTATGTACTATATTAAATTATGTCAGATTTAATTATGGACAACTAGTTTTGTTGTAGCAAGGTTTTTTCCGCTCCTTTTTAATCTTTTCCAGGGTGTGCGAAGCTGGAAAATGAGCAGAAGGCTTTTCAACTGCAGAATTATTCTGATAATTCAATGATGACCCGTTCTTCTCAAGTTAATAAGTACCTGGAGTTTATTGATTTGTTTCATCCCTGTCGCTCGCCCTTTCCTTGCTCTAATGAGCAGGTAGCTCTTTATGCGACCTGGCTTGCCAGGTCCTTGAAGTACTCATCGATTCGTAATTATTTAAGTGGCTTGAATTATTTTTTGCGATCTCATTCAGAGCCATTGATAGACTATGCTAATTTTGCTTTAGCATCGACCCTAAGGGGGATTCGGAGGGTAAAAGGGGATGCTCCGGGGAGGGCTGTTCCTATGCTTCCTCATATGTTGAGGTCAATTTTCTCTAGATTAACAAGTAATCGAGGCCATGTGGCATGGCGAGCTGCAATATTGTGCTCATTCAGGGGTATGCTTCGGAAATGTCAAATGTCATATATATATATATTTAAAATCCGTCCTGCTAAGCGGGAGCGCATCTGTCCTCCTGAGCGGGAGCGGCAGTGGTAGTGACCAGGCGCAGCTGGTATCATGCAGTCATGAGCCACTCACAGGTGGCAGTGCAGTGGAGAATGAAGGAACTAATCTAGGCATATGAGGTTGGGTAGTACTAGCTCAATGACATTAGGGTATAGACTAAGTAAAGGGAGAGAACTGCTAGGGGGTAGTGTCCTTGTTTATATTCCCATAATAGATTATAGAGCACATATATATGTAGTAGGATATATATGAAGAATTCAGGCACAAAACCCCGTAAACACCAATCAACAAATTGAGATAAGTATCGGATTCGAACCCTGAAAAAGTAATTTTCTTAATATTGTTTCTGTTTAGTTCATTGCTCCATAACCATGTGATCATAAGACAAGTGGAATTAGTGAAAATTAAAATTATTTTCAAGTAAAAATCTACAACGACATACATCCCATATGCATTCTATTATACTAATGTACCACTATTTGTTTTTTTTTATATACCCTGTACCTTATGTCAATCATCTAGTTAACCTTATTCGCCACGCCGCTGTTGTCTGTGCTTCTGTTGCCACCTGGATGGTGTCCTGCCCAATAACCAGCTCCAGACCTCACACCCCTATATACACACATCATTTGCAAACTAGTTAGTTTATTGCCTGATATGGATGTTTATGCCCATTACTACCACAACTACAACTACTGTGATGTGTGCGCGTAGCCCGCAGTAGGGTCCAGTGTAATGGGACGAGCACCGCTAGGGTGGACTCGTAATAAAGGCAGTAGCGCCTTACACCTCAACGCGTTCGGATTTGCATTATTACATGGTGTCAGATAGAGGGAAAACATGCCCAACACTAAAGCTCTCAAGTAATTGGAAACAATGGTTCAGGTCGTATTCTATATATGCAACGGCAGGTGGCGTGGAAACTCGGCCGGAGAGAGTGCAATGCTGCATTTTTCTCCATGTGGCCGGACCGGACACCCAGCGAGTGTTCTTGAACATGGAGTTCGACCCGAGTGAGGGAGACAGGATTGAACCGCTAGTGCAAGCGTTCAAGACTTACTGCATGGGGAAAGCAAACATTATTATTACCAGATACAAGTTCAATACCCATAACCAAGCAAGTGAGAGCATGTCAGAGTATTTGACAGCGCTTCGAGATAGGGTGAAGGACTGCGAATATGGCCAGATTCAAGACTCACTGCTACGTGACAGGATCGTGGCCGGGGTAAAAAATGTTAGCCTTCGCAATAAGTTATTATAAACTGCAGATTTTACACTACGGCGCTGCATGGACATGTGCAAACTAAGCAAGTTCAGGGCGGAGCACCTGAACGGAAAAACTACGGACTCAGATGATAAGGAATTGGATTACTTAGCCAGGAGCGCCGGTATGAAAGCCACATCACGAGGTGCGCAACCAGCATGAGCAGCGGCGCCATCTTGGAGACTGAGTGGCGCCCATAGACCATAGACCGTGTCATGTGTGGTAATTGTGGATACCCGCACCATCCGGGAGCATGCCCAGCACAGGGAAAGACATGCATGTCCTTCAGGAAAGTTGGTCATTTTAGCGCCGGCCCCGATCAGTGAGATATCGATGAGTGTGTCGGAGCCTCACAACCAGGAACCATCATATGACAGTACACGATTAACGAGCTCATGGCGGACTTGGTCGTGAGTGAACTGGAGAAGGACGCGGATAGGAGGAAGCTGTGGTTCCGGGACTTCGCGATCAAGGGACAGGCAACGAGATTCAAGCTCGACACGGGCTCCGAGGCGAATGTGTTGCCCCGAGCGGTGTTTGATCGCATGGAGGGAGCCAAGATGACAGTGGCGAGGTGCAGCCTCATCACCTTCTCTGGACAGCGAGTCAAGCCCGATGGGGAGGCGATCGTCAGCATCAGGGGACCTCATATCATATTCCAGATCGTCCGAGGGGCTCACCCAATCCTAGGAAAGGAAACCTGTGTCACTTTGGGACTGATCGCTAGGATCGACGAGATTGATATGGGCCATCGAGGCAGCAGACAAGATGCAGAAACTGTGGTAAGCGAGTATGCTGATATTTTCAGGGGGCTGGGGCTGATAAAGTCAGACGCTGTAATTCATGTTGATACGAGTATAACACCAGTAGTAGATCCCCCTAGGCGTATCCCTTATGCAGTTGAAAATAAAGCAAAAGCAGAGCTAAAGCGCATGATCGAGTTGGGGGTAATTAGAGAGCAAGTCGAACCAACAGAGTGGGTGAATTGATCACCATAGTTAAGAAAGCAACAGGTATCAGGGTCTGTCTGGATCCACCTAAACTCAACCGTGCAATCCTCAGAGGCCCCTTTCCAACCACCACGATCGAAGAAATAATTGCAAAAAACGCAAATGTACAGTATTTTTCTGTTCTGGATGCACAATCGGGGTATTGGCAGATCGAATTAAACTATTCTAGCTCGCTCCTATGCACATTTAATACTCCGTGGGGGCACTATCGCTACACTCAACTCCCCTTTGGGGTAAAAACAGTGGGTGATATTTTCATCCATGAGATGCACCGCATCATGGGTGATCTACCTGGAGTAGGCATTGTGACCAATGATATCCTCATCTATTGTTCTACGATCGAGGAGCATAATGAGCGACTTAGCGCAGTACTGGAGTGAGCAAGGTCTGTCAACCTTAAATTGAACCCCGCAAAATCCAAAATTTGCAGAACAGCTGTTACGTATTTGGGCCACAGACTAACGCAGGATGGCGTCGAGCCAGATCCAGACAGGATTCAAGCCATTGTGGACATGCCATCGCCATGTGACAAAGCAGGCATGCAGCGATTTCTGGGCATGGTGGGGTATGTCCATAAATTCATACCCAACCTGTCAGATATCGCTAAACCACTGCGCATCCTCCTGAACAAGGACGTCGCATGGCACTGGCAGAAAGAACAGGCAGATGCATTTGGAATGCTAAAACATAAATTGCAAAGTACACCAGTATTAGCTTATTATGACGTAAACAAGCCGATCGTGTTGCAAGTCAATGCATGTCAGTTAGGGGCTGTCATCATGCAGAATAACAAACCGATAGCTCTAGCTTCTCGTGCATTGGATTCAGCCCAAACGAAGTAGGCTATTATCGAGAAAGAGATGCTGGCCATCTGTTTTGGGTGCCAGCGATTCCATGATTATTTGTATGGTAAAGAGGTCCAGGTTCAGACAGATCATAAGCCACTTGTTTCAATCATGGAAAAACCGATCCATAAAGTGTCCGCGCGGATGCAGTGCATGAGGATGTGCTTACAGAACTATGACCTGAAACTAACGCATATTAAAGGAACGCTTATGTTTTTTTCAGACACTCTATCACGGGCCCACAGTAAAGACAGCAATGCTGTGAGTTTGTTTGATGATAGCTTAAGTGTGGCCATGGTCGAGTCTTCAGCATCAAGTATCCTTAATGACATTAAATGCGAGTTTGAGGCGGATGCGTCGATGGTAGAGTTATGCGAACAAATACAGCAGGGATGGGACTCTAGCATGGCGCAAATACCCGCAAGCATACGACAGTGTGCGCCATTCAAAGATGAATTAACAGTCAATAACGGTCTGGTAATGAAAGGGAACCGAATCATCGTCCCAGGTAAATTAAGAGGCAACATGTTGGATGTACTCCATGAGACACATTTGGGTTACTACACAAAGTATCCGGAAATAGCTAAATTAGATAATACATCCTCTAACGATATAATTAATTCACTAAAAGATAACTTTGCTAGACATGGGATACCCAAAATAGTGGCATCAGACAATGGGCCGCAATTCACGAGCCGCGAATACCACAATTTTGCAGAGCACTATGGTTTTACCCCATTGGATTCAAGCCCGTAATACCCAAGGAGCAATGGGCAGATTGAGCGGTTTGTCCAAACGGTGAACCATATGATAAAGAAATGCACCGAGACAGGCAAAGACATACAATTAGCTTTAATGAATTACCGAAATGCACCAATACACGTTCTGAATGCTTCTCCAGCTCAATTGCTGATGAGCAGGATGTTGCGATCTCGCATACCCACCATAGCTCAGAACCTTAAACCACATGTCCAACAGGCGAAACGGCAAGAAACATTGCATATTCAAGAAAGGCAAAAATACTACCATGACAAAAAATCGGGAAGCCTCACCAATCGCTACAGACAGGAGACCAAATAAAATATAAAAATCACCGCAGACTGTGGAAAAAGGGGGTCATCAGCAGTTGCGCAGGCCCGACAGGGCGCGAGTACCAAATAGAAAATGAATCAAACAACCAATTAAACAGGAATCGAGTACATCTAATTAAAACACCCCAGGCAACAAACAGTACAAACACCACAACAGTAAACACACCAGCAGATAACCTACTTCCAGACCCACCCACCATGGACATAAACCCACACCCAATCAAAACATTGAGGTTTGGTCGAACAATTAGACCAGTGGTTAAATTAGACCTATGAAGTAGAGCAGGTGACGAGCCCATTTGTGGCAACAGATTTGCACGGTGGTGCGGAAAGCACACATGTTAGTAAAGTAATTGTAGTAGATAAAGGTAGTGAGGTGCTGATTGAACATGAAAATTCAGCGGTAATGAGTGTCATTATAGTTATAAATATCGATGGATTAAGAATGTAAAGGCAAGTAAAAGGGTTACTTGTGAAATTGACTAAGTTGTGTTGTTATATGAGTAACTGTGTGGCATTACACAATGTTTGAATAAAAATGTTAGTAAGTAAGATTGTAAAGATTAGATTAATGGTAAATGTAAAATGGTCATTTGTCATCTGATGCCAAATTTGCCGTTTGGTTGACTTTGTATAAAGATAGATGACGCACGACGTGAACATTTGCAGTTCAGGCCACAACTGGAATTGAATAATATTTCTCACTTTGTTAAACCTGCCTTTGTGAAAGGGGAGGAAAGGGGAGATGTGGAGGAACAAAAGTTAGATGGTTATGAATAGTGATAGGATTATTAAATGTACCAATGTGAGCTCAGACAGAGAAGTAGTATGTGATGGTGAGCACCGAATTGTAACAACTAGGTTTAATATAAGAATCATGAGTAGAACGTGGTTGAATGTTTATTGTGAAATCTAGATGTGTGGAGTCCAAGAAGCAATACACGGGCCATGTAGCATCCAGCTGTATCACCTGTATGGAGGGGGATGTGATGTGTGCACATAGCCCGTGGTAGGGACCAGTGTAGTGGGACGAGCACCACTAGGGTGGACTCGTAATAAAGGCAGTAGCGACTTACACCTCAATGCGTTCGGACTTGCGTTATTACAACTACTACTACTGTGCATAATAATAAGTAGTTTGGTGGGGGATTGTGATTGGGATGTTACTACTACTACTACTAATAAGCAGTGGTGGTAGTTGGGAGAGTATGATTGGTTGGGGTGTTACATCCACTACTACTAATAATGCTAATACTTAGTCGTAGTTGAAGGGAGGTTATGATAAATTCGAGGGTTATATCCGCCAATGCTAGTCTACTACTACTAAGAAGCACAATACCCATTATGATTGACTAAGGTTTTCCAAGCACTAATAATAATTAATAGCTTACCGTCCTATAATAATAATGACTGTATAGCTTACTGAGCTATAATAATGTCTGTATAGCTTACCGTGTTATCCTACGCGCCCCCTTCAACTTCGCTTTGAACTTTCTGGCAAGGTTGATAAGGGGCTCCACTATTTGCTTTACTTCGGCGCGCTTGGGCATGAGGGGCGGTTTGCGAGGGCGGTTCCTCTCCAGGACCCTGTCCAGCAGGCAGGACGGACCCTTGCGCCGGGAGCCACGCTCTTGGTTCAGGCAGTCGTTAAAGGCCTCATGAATGAACCTGTGTATGTTGGGGGAGGCGCCTTGCCATTGGCGCTTGATCATGAGATCGACAGCGCTCAGTACCGGCGGCGGGGTTGAACTGAAATGTTAGTACAGTGGTACCTAGATAAAAGATTCACCCTCTACTTGTAGTACATGGGTGAATGACAACGTAGTGTAAATACGGTCGAAAATAGCTCTAGTATGGAACAGGAAGTAGAATGCCTGCCTCCAGTATCAAATGGGTACTTATATCGGCACAGAGTTGGTGAAATGGGAGAGAGTGCAAAAAGACAAGATGGCCGCCATAGAACGCCATCGATTTCACCTTTAAATTCTATTAAACTACATGTTTTATTATATTTTTCAACTCAAAGGTAGCGGGGAAATATTAAGACATATAAAAAGAATAATTTTTTCTTCTTAGATTGTGAAATTAGGCTCTCATTTCATTTCCCCACTTTTTCGACAGATTTTATATAGGGCTGGGATTCACCCGTGTACTGCGAGTACAGGGTGAATCCTTTAACTAAGTGGTACCATGCTCAAATGAATAGCGACATATAGCTAAATAACCACTTTAAAAAAAAGTTATTCATAGTAGCTGGATTGGTCGTAATGCAAAGCATTACGCTTGATGCGAGGAGAGGAAGAGACCCTCCTCCGCCCCGGGCTGTCGCGCTGCCCTCACACCTCACCAGACCCTGCCGCGCGCCGCCTCCTCCCCCGCCCCTGTCTCGCGCAGCATTCGCGCCTCACCCGACGCCCGCTCCTCACCCCCACTCGCCCTCCCCCGGGCCGGCAGCTTTCACTCGCCCTCCTGCCGCCTTCCAGATCTCTGCCGTCTTCTCCTGACACTCCTCCTCGGACCACTGCCCCGCCTCAGGCTCCTGCACCATGCCCGGACGCGGAAAGGGAAGAGGCCGCAAGAGCACCAGGCTCACCGCCCGGGCCACGCCGGGGCCCGCCTCGGGCTCGCCCGGCGACGCCTCAACATCCCCGGCCCTGGCCTCCCCCTCGGCCACCTCGGGCGCCGACACAGCCATCATTCTCCAGGCCCTGCAGCGCCTCACTACGCGCATGGACGCCTTCGAGTCGGCGGGAGCCCGAGGAGCGCCGGAGCAGACGCAGGCAGGATACAGTACGCCGCCCGCCCCAGCTCCTCGGGCGCAGACCGCCGCCGGGGCCCGGCCCCCGCCGCCACCTCAAGCGACTCTGCCCGGGGCAGCCCACCCCCACTACCAGCAGTATGACCGCCTCGCCGCCCGAGGCGGCCCCGCGCCTCCCCCGGCCTACCTCCAGGACGTCGCCGAGGACTACACCCCAGCATCAGCGGCCGACGCCGTCCGAGACATCCTCGCTTCCGCCGAGGCGCAGCGCGCCGGCAGGCGCCAAGGCATCCCCTTGGGATACATTTTCCCCTCGGACCTCATCGAGAGGGGCCCTGAGCGGAAGCCGGTCAAGAGAGGGGAGGCCACCCGCGATGAATATAACCTCGCCCTCCTCACCCTCGCCGGTCATCCAGCCTTCCCCGAGCACTCCCTCCAGGGCCTACGCCACCACCACCTCACCGTGTTGAGGGATATCCTCGTGCATCCGTGGCCTACCGTCCGCCGCTACTCCGAGGCCATCTTCACCTGGATAGCGGACGGGAGGCTCCCCCACGGATAGCATGACCCTGTGGCCCTCAACACCCTGAGGATGGACTCCATCACCACGCCCACCCCTCCCGCAACACCAGTCGCCCGAGGCGACGACTCGCCCCGAGGCGAATGGGCCCGAGGCACGCACCTGCCCCGGCCCCAAGCCGACACCCGCACCGCCTACGATAGGCACACTCACGGGGCCCCCTGCCCCGCCTGGAACCGCGATCCCGCCTCGTGCGATCGGGCCCACATCGGGGAGGCCCACGGCGAGGTGGGAGACAGGAGCCGGCACATCTGCGCCTACTGCGCCAATGTGCGGCGCTTACTAACTAGGCACTGCGAGGCCGAATGCCTCACCAAGCAAGCCCGTGAGCGCCAGACCCCGGCCGCCTCGGCGGATTTTTGATCCGCCGGCCCCCCCCCGGCCGGCCCGGGGGGCCCCTCCCGGCGCCTCACCCTCACCACTGCCGACGGCTCGCGACTTCCACCGACAACCTCCCAGCGACCACCAATCGAAACGCCGCCCAGACGAAGCCGGGGCCCACCACCTCGCACCTTACACCTCAGACGACACGGCCCAGCTTCACGAGCCACCGGCGCTCACGACACCGCCTTCATGAACCCGCCCGACCCGACCCCGACCCCCACCCCGCCCAGCCCTGAGGAGTTCGCTGCCCCCCTGCTCGACCCTGGCCGGACCTCCTCCCCCCAGGCCTCAGGAGCGGGCCTCCCTTTTTTGGCCGCCCGCTCCCCCTCCATCTAGGCCCCGGACCTTCTCCTCGACCAGGCCTGCCTCCCCGGGCCCCCGCCTCGGGCGCCCGCGCCTCCGCCTCGGGCGCGCCTCGAGACCTCTCCTTACTTTTTGGCGGAGGGCTCCTCGGCACCCCCTCTACCAGAACTCTGACTTTGCTCCTCATGAGCCCCTCCTGTATTTATCTCTGCTCCTCATGAGCCCCGCACTGTATTGCTCCTCACGAGCCTGTTCTTTGCTCCTCATGAGCCCTTTCCTTGTTCCTTGCCTGTGTACCTGTTCCTCTGTATCCTCTGCTGAGGCGTTAATAAAATGCCTTTTTCCCACCCCCGCCTTCCCTTCTTCCTTTTCGCGCATCGGTCGTAATGCGAAGCATTACGCTTGATGCGAGGAGAGGAAGAGACCCTCCCCCGCCCCGGGCTGTCGCGCTGCCCTCACACCTCACCAGACCCCGCCGCGCGCCGCCTCCTCCCCCGCCCCCGTCTCGCGCAGCATTCGCGCCTCACCCGACGCCTGCTCCTCACCCCCACTCGCCCTCCCCCGGGCCGGCAGCTTTCACAACTCACCTGCTGTCGCCCGCGCCCCCCCCCTTCCCTTATAAGGCCGCCCGCCGGCCTCCCTCAGGCACTCGCCCTCCTGCCGCCTTCCAGATCTCTGCCGTCTTCTCCTCCACCCACCCACCCAACTTTCCCTCCTCTACCCTCTTCCTTCTGCGGCGGAGGGCTCCTCGGCACCCCCTCTACCAGAACTCTGACTTTGCTCCTCATGAGCCCCTCCTGTATTTATCTCTGCTCCTCATGAGCCCCGCACTGTATTGCTCCTCACGAGCCTGTTCTTTGCTCCTCATGAGCCCTTTCCTTGTTCCTTGCCTGTGTACCTGTTCCTCTGTATCCTCTGCTGAGGCATTAATAAAACGCCTTTTTCCCACCCCCGCCTTCCCTTCTTCCTTTTCGCGCATCGTGATAACTTTGATTAAACTTCCTATCAATTACCATGTCGGTGTAAAGCATTCACACTAAATATGGTGTTAAATAAGAACATAAAAGAATCTCAAAATGCTGTTAAGGTATCAATCAACTTTGCTTTATAAAAGGAATGTCTCGAACATATTTAAGTTATGGCTAAATCATTCTTTTCGGTTCAAATCGTTATTCATGTTAAATGTTAGCTTAAATGTTAGTTCAATGCCCAAAGCCAGTGTCACCATTGATAGAGTGCTCTTCCAATCATTGCACACATTTAACAAAAACAATTTACCCACTAGAATTAATTAATAGAATGGAGAAGGTGCTATATGAGTGCTTGTCTGTTATTGATTATTTGTTCTTCTCATTCACATTTCAATATGGTTAGCCTGCAAGACCTGCCTTAGTGGATACGTTTGTTAATGGTAGTGTTAATTCTGCTCTGGGTGGGCTTTGTTTATTTGGAATTGGATAACTTTGTGTGTTACCATAAAACATGGTAGGTGTTCTTGGTTGCTATCCCCCAAAGGGTAATCTGTCTGTTTGTAGACCCAACAATATTTGGCAGTTTACCAATAGCATCAGGATAAACCACAAGTTAGGAAAGTGCAGATGATGCATACAGGTATGTCATGTAAATGATTGTTTATAAAACAAATAATAATAAGGGTCATGGATCATAACAGCTATGTCATGGAAATGATGGTTTAAACAAAATATCTATCATACATGAGTTGCATCGGTTATGGGGAGTAAATAGCAATAATTTGAAGGGATCATTTATTTAGTGTATTTGGTTTAAAGGGATATTCTCGACATGTCGTTTTTTGGTGAAGTTATTTAAAGTTGCATAGTCCGATGGTTTTGAATTTCTTTAATTTTCTGAGACAAATATACTAGATCGATCACTAGTATCTACTTTACACTAGTTCAAAGTTACTTTTATTTTAAAAGGTAAACTTTTGAGATATTGTGAGTGCAAAGATGGAAAATTAGTTTTGGCAAGCATGCCAAAACTCTGACACCATAGACTTCTGCAGTAACAGGTTCTGTTAAATTTACTCAGTATTGCCTTCTACGCAGAAACAAATGCTTAATAAGTGCATCAGTATCTAACTTAGATATGTAAGATCAAATCTAGATAATTGGTTTGGTTTTGAAAATTTGATATTTGATCGGACTATGCAACTTTAACAGCACTGTGGCAGAAAACATGTTCACGGTTGGGTGGATAAAATTGTCCTTACCACCTAGGTTCACGCCCTTTGTCACCCTTTAAGGCAACCCCACAACAAAACGAATTTCCAGTTGTCCTGCTCTTGTGGCGCCTCTTGGGTCGCTCTTGCCCGGAGGCACTCATAACGGGAATGTTGCTCGCATTGGAGGCTCTGGTGTCAGTGTTTACTGCTGCAGCCGCAGCAGCTTCACTGGGCACCCAGACTGCCATTGTGATCGCTAAACAAACAATTGTCATTGTGTTACAGAAACTTGTCATTTGAAAACTCTCACCATAACATAAAGAAACCACGGGCAATGACAACCACACCCATTAGTGGATGATATCAGTGACTATTGTCATCGTGTCCGTAACTAGCAGTAAGCTCTAGAGTGAGAAATAGCTAATATTATTTGCGCCATTGTGCTGTGCTTAGTCGATTGCATATGTAGGTATTGACATTTGCCAAACAAGTGTCACTGTATTATATCAACTTGGCATTTGTAAGTTCCCACCATGACATGTAGAAACAACGCACAATAGCAACCATGCCCATTAGTGGATGGTATCTGTGACTATTGACATCGTGTCAGTAACTAGCAGTGCCATAGTTAGAGTGAGAAATAGCTAATGTCATTTTAGCGTCACTGTGCTATGCATATTCTATAGCATATGTAGGTATTGATATTTGCCAAACAATCGCCATTGTATTACAAAAACTAGACACTTAAAACCTCCCACTATGACATAACCTCCCCCCCCCCCCCGAAAAAAAGAAAACACCCGCAATAAGAACCATGCCTATAGTGGATGATATCAGTGGCTATTGATAACCACAAAGTCTGGATTTCAGCGAAAACCAGAAAATACCTAACCCCAAACATGGCTATTCAATATAAAAGGGCATGATACTACCATATTTCGACCATGGTGATGTAAGACTACAAAATAGAACACTTAAGATATGTCTGATGGTGGAACATAAGCCGTGTTTACACGGGCGAGTTCAGTCGCTTCATATAAATCGCCTTGCCTAGTTCGCCTCACATTCGCCGTGTAAACGCGACTCTGAGGTGGATTAGGGCTGATTCGCTTCATATGATTCACTTTATGTAAACCACCTCGCGAGGTAGCTTATATGAAGCGATTTAACTTGAGTCGGCCTATCTTGCCTGTGTAAACGCAAGCGCAAGGACGTCACAGTCGAGACCTGAGTTTGTTGACTTTTCGGTAAATTTGGTCTATGAACCTGCTAGATGTGCACAGATATTTTGTTCATGATATATTTTAAGGTTTTCATTACCCAGCAGAAGTTTTGACTGTTCCAAACCAATACGATTCAGTCCATACATATCTAGGTTGAACCCACACTCTCTTGTGGTGACGTCGACGAACCCAAACTGGCACTGGTTAGTCTGGACTTGCTCATGCACAGATATCGATTTCCGCCTTAAACCGCTCCGTGTGTAAACACGCCTCTAATTCGCTTCATATAAATCGCTTTGTCTAATTCGCTTCACAATTGCCCGTGTAAACACGGCTATAGACACCCAACTCATGATCTCCAGAGGCAAATAAGAGTCAACAAAGGCCTACTAAACACAGAAGAAACGGACATATCTCAAAATAGCAGCATTCAGGGAGTCAGAGAAGCCTGGAAAGATGCAGGTGTCAAAAAGGGCAACAAGATGGGGTGATGTCCCCCGATTGATATTAAACCGAGCCAAAAACAGATCATATGAGAAGAGTACTGACTACACGAAAGCAAGGGAATGGAATGCACTGGGAGTAGAAGACAATGGAAACATATATTTATATATATATAAAGTTAGGCTACGCTCTGGAAACAAAAGACAAACATGAATATGGGTTGATCAGTTTTAATACTGGTCTCTTGGCTAGGCTAACTGCCTAACCGGTTACAAAGTTTGAAAACCCGGTGCGCACTGGCCGAAACAGAGGGCGCAGGGCAGGAACACCCAGTGGCGCTGCAGTAGCAGGCGGCGGGATCGATCCCGTCAGGCCGTAATAGGCCAAGCCAACTTAATTTTCGCTGCGCGCGCGAGTAACACTACTGGGCAGTAATTAATACAAGCGATAATGAAGTATGAGCCGCTCCGCCTTTTTATATATTGATAAGTAATTATCCTATCTATATATATTCAAGGAATCAAAATGGAGCTAAATACCCTACTAGACTAACCCCACCCCTACCCCCACAAATAAATACACTGATAATTAAAACCCCACTCCTGGAGGGTATAAATGCCAGGCATGATACACCCAGGAGGTAAACTTAAAACTGTAAAACCAAAATATAACACAGCAAGGTGAAGGTTGTCAAGAAAAGTATATATTCAGGGGCGTAGCTAGGCGTACGCCCATACGCCAAAACGTCCACATCGTTTTGTCAACAACAACAAAAATTAAAAAATAATATATATATATATAGAGAGAGAGAGAGAGAGAGAGAGAGAGAGAGAGAGAGAGAGAGAGAGAGGAGGCATGTACTGATGTAGTAGTCCGGAGTGTCGAAAACTCAAGTCTAAAATGTGTAAAATCCGCCAGCTTAAGCTTAAGCGGCCCTCTAAACCCCATGCCGAAATTAGGAGTACACATCGTTAAAGGTCTAGCTATGCCCAGAGAGCGTGTATATAAACAGATATACACGCTCTCTGCTATGCCCTTGATATCCTTGATATTGGTAACCAAACAACCAACCAATTGTAGAACCAACAATCTCACAGACGGTAGGGCGATGTAGGAACATATCCACAAAGAGAGAAAGAATTCATCCAGTAGATAACTACACAACAACTGAAAGTGATAAAAGTGACAAGGGGAACCACGAGAGTATTACTGAGGGGCGAAAACAAGTAATTACGCTTAACCATTGTGGGCAGCATAGATAGACCGTCACACACACAAAAACAACACAAAACCCAAAACAAAACACAAGCTGTGCCACAGTTGTAGTGAGTAATACTAATAGCTACTCATCCATTCCGTCATTTTGCAATGCTTATTTCATACAATAGCGTATATAGATATTGATATTTATAAAACAATTGCCACTGTATTACAGAAACTTGACACTTAAAACCTCCGTTTATGACATAAAAATACAACGCACAATAACAACCACGCACATTACGGCATTCAGATTAGTGAATAATATCAGTGACTATTGCTATCCCATCCATAACTAGCAGTACCACAGGGAGAGTGATAAATAACTATGAACATAGCTCCATAAATTTGCATATACTATATGAATATATTTATTTCGTAATTGTGCTATGCGCATATTCGATAGCATGTACATAGGTACTGACATTTAGCCGAGATAGGGCAGAGGGAAGTTATGGGAGACTACTACATTGGACATGGTCATGGATCATCTTTTTGAACGAGGTCGGTCATCAGTTTACGCATTGCTATTGGATCACACGACACTACAGTTAAACTAATAAACGTTACTATTTTCATTTCATCAATATAAAATCACAAGATTAGCTTTTTGGGCATGACAATCGTTGGGGAAATTTGTATTAACGAGGAGACGAATCGTAGCCTATGTCGATTCGTTGACAAAGGGCAACTGTTTTGTCGCGAGTAACCAGTAAATAGAGCACATTAACTCCAATTAAACAACCTACCGGTTGCAACACTCTCTCGACGGTAAAGCTTTGTCAAGATGTCGGGAAGTCAGCGGTTGCCCGCCGCTACCCGACTTGGCTTCTGGCGAAGCACAACCGATCTCTCCACAACTTATCTGCGGGTTGAGTCAGTAGTCACTGTTACTAGGCACGCCAGAACTCCAGAACGAGGCACCCTACATGAGGCTATATTCGTGACGTGTCGTCATTTCCCCCTGGCGAGAAAGACGTGAACTTCTACAGCCTTTGCGTAGTCGGGTTCCAGTACCCATGTTTTCCGCTAGGTTGCGCCTGAGTGCGACCACCACAGTGGCGACCTCTGACGAAACAAAGGCCAGGGGACCAGGCTACTATGACACACCGCGGCCATGTTGAAACCAGACCGAGGGCACTTACACCTCTGCCAGGAGAGGTTGTATGTAAAGTAATGTGAAAACGTTTTTGTCAACCAAAACCTCTCGAAATCACTCAAATTTGAGGGTATTTATTTTTGAATGTAACATACCTTTTTTCTATCCATCGGCCAATTTTCACGAAGATTGGGTGACCCTTGCATGGTGATTTTCCCCATTCTTTAACTACAATGTGACTGTCAACTTCAAGTCTGTATAATTATGGTGGTATCATGTAATGCAGCACTGCCAGCGTAGCTATCTGTGCAACAGAGTTAAACAACTAGTCTTAGTAATTACAAATTAATAATAGCTATAAAAGGGTTAACATATTTTTTTTAATATATCTATATTAAGGAAGTTATGCAATTTTGATTTTAAGAAAAGATTAGTAGCCAAGGTGAGTGACCTTGTTGACATTGCCTACTGAAATGCATCTGATCATCACTCAATCTTCATGAAAATTGACCAATAAATAGGAAAACGGTAAGCAAAAATTATTATGATAGTTTCAAAAGTTAATATCCTCAAATTTTACTCCTTTAATTTATCTAGTAGTTCATACACATCAGCACACAGTGTGTGTCTTATGGCCATTTCCAATACCGACGCTTACTCAGCCTCGTTCTGATGCCTAATTAGGTCGCGCGTGAATAGGGTGAATGGGTATGTGATCTGAGCTGACCTTTAATCTAGGAACCTGATAGGGCTGTAGCTAGAGATTCTTGTTTGGTTCATGGATATTCTTGGAATGGAGTGGCAAAGGCCTGTGGCACTAGGGTTTTAAAAAGTCTGAGACACAAAAGTTGTAAGCTCTACCAGCATATAGTCAGGGTTGTTTATTTATTTGTTTATGTGCTTATATAATTTACTTTATTATTCAAATTAATCGATGTCAAATTAAGCATTTTGGAAAACGGGCAATTGGAAAATAGGAAGAGTTCAGGCGCAAAACCCCGTAAACGTCAATCCACAAATGTAGATAAAACATTAGAATCAAACCCTCAAACATTTTATTTGTTTCCTGCTTCATTGTTTTGCTCCATAATCATGTGATAACAATAAAAGTGGAGTAACAACAAAAGTGAGAATTAAAATGATTTTCAATTAACAAATATTTTATTTAAACTACATTTTGGGGTTGGTGCTTAAGGCCCTGTCACATTATGATGTATGGCGGCGGTGTATGTGTAACATGGCGAAATAATTTGAAAATCATAATAGGTTGAGATACGGCAACCTTTTTGCACTGCGGGAGGTCCCAGCGACGTATGAAGCGTACACGTAGCCTATGCCTGGCGTATGTCTACCGTATCCCTACTGTATGCAAAGCATATGACGACGTATACTCGGCGTATTGGGACGTATTTTGACGGTTGGAGGTGACAGGACTAGCGTATGAGTAATGTACGCCGACGTATACCGAACGTGCTCCTAACGTATTCCAACATACCACTAACATACACGTAGCGTATGAGGAACGTATAAGCCACACGTCGACACGCGTTGAAAATTTTGAACATGCACAAAAATTTGTTCGGAGCCTCGACGCATGCCGACGTAAGAAAACATATAACGCCGTATGCAAGGCGTACCTGACGTATGGCTAATGTATATGTAACGTATGACGCCATACGCCAATGTGTTGGTCGAAAATCACACACGTTGGCATAGGCTAAGGCTATACGTCGTAGTATGACATCACTTTTACAGAACGATTGTGAGTACGTTATATACGCGGAGGGCATAGGTTCAACGTACGGCTAACCTATGCCGACCTACCCCTAACGTCGCATATGCCCATCGTATGTCTAGCATATGAGAAACGTATGAGCCTCATGCCGGCATAGGTTTTTAATTTTGAGCATGCACAAAAAAATGTTGGCAGCTCGACCTATGCCGACCTATGAAACGCATATACGACCTATGCCTAATTCCCAGCCATGCTTATTCACTGAATAATTAGTGTACAATATTTGTGTGGCATCCAGACACCACGGTTACACGTGTGACGGAAATTTGTAATGTTATTTCTGAAGACATTAAATTTTTATATTTTTAAATTTAAGCATGCATACATGTTAATAAATACTTCCTCTTTGATTTGGGAACTGTTTTGTTTGATATATCAATGCAATACAAGATGTTAATAAGGATTCAACCATGTCCCATATGTCATGTTACAAATGGCTGAGTGTAAAATGGGGTTTTTTGGTACAAAAACAGTTCATAACTAAAAAGCCCAAAGTTGCACATAGTTTTATTTTATTTCCCTTATTTCTTTCATCAAATCTGAACATGAATATGAAAAGTATAAGGAAAAAAATAAGTAGGAAGGTACATACATACACACATACACCCACATAAATACACACATACATACCCACACATACAGAGAAACACACACAGACATACACACACACAGATACATACAGACATACATAGACAGACACAAGCAGACAAGACACACATTATATTTTGTTAAAAACCCTAGTGCCATGGGCCTATGGCACTAATCCATTCCCAGAATGTTTCCACCCCAACCAGGAATATCTACCTACAGTCCTGTAAGGTTCCAGGTCATCTCACATCACGTGGTCACCGCGAGATGACCATCTGGGTCATAGCCACAGGACTTTTGACAAGCTTGTCGAAATTATTTTTGGTTCTTTCAGCTCATATTACTTCAAAACTAATCATCTTTAATCAAAATCACTCCGGAATAGTGATTAGTAGCTTGTAATGATCAATTTGATATATTTATCTCAAAAATAAAACAAAAATTCAAGTGCCATCGGACCAAGCAACTTTAACCTATGACAGCATATGCCGATGTGTTGGTCGAAAAGTGCATAGGTCGGCATATGCTAACGCCATAGGACGTAGTGTGCCAGGTCCTTTACAGAGATTTGCGCCTGAACTCTTCATGTCTATAAAAGTGTCTTAACCGTTCTACTCCTATCGTTTTATTAATATACACATGGATTGCCCGCTACTGCTGCTGGCCGCCGCCGTCTCTCATCGCCGGCTGCCTCTCCTTCTCTTAACCATTTCAAATTTTCGTTAATATAACTTTCCCGAGTGCCGACAGCCTATGTAGTATATGTTCATGGGCTCTACCCCCGCATATCGTTTGTGTATTAATTACCTTTGCTAGGGGCGACGGTGTACTCCGCCGTCGCTGTCACTTATAAACACCCAAGATATTACCTATTATTGTTATTGTCTGTATTAAGAAGGGGGTTACTATCCCTGAGGAGAGGGTCAGTCTACGTACTGTAATATCTACATTACTCCCTCGTCTGTGCAGAAGGCCAATAGTAATAGATATAATAATGAACCATCATTAGGGGGTTGACCATAATGGTTAGTGTAATAAGGGACCTGTTTGTGAAGGGTAAGGAATGCAAGGAACATCTCAATCACATTTTAAGAGCTCACAACTTTATTTCTGTTCCTACCAACACCATGTAATCTCTTCCGATGTGAATCGTATGAATAAATACTTCCCCTCCATTTCCTTTATAGTCAAGATACTTCAGAGCTCTAATAAAACACGTCTGATGGGTCCGGGCCCAACAGCTCGAACCTTCTACATTGCTAGGAGTGTAGCGCGGGATGCCACAGCACGTCTCCTAGCAACGAATTACAGCAGCGAACCCTTCCCCGCATTTGATGCGGGTTCGTCTTGGTGAGTTGCCCCCATTTCCATATGTGGGTTGCTCGACCCAAGCCCGAACCGGCCACCGCTTGATTATAGTCTTGCCCACTTCATGTGTATATATGATGTATAGGAATTATGAGTATAATAACCCGGAATTCCACTTGCTCCTCACACCCACCCACAGGTAATCGGATGGTGGAGCTTCGACCATCTATTGCTCCAACCTAAACCTCAGCTCCGATGGTGGCACCACCGCTCGCCTTGCTCATTATCCTGACTCACTTTCCGCCGGAAAAAAAATTTCATTTCAGATATGATAATATTACAAAATTATTAAGCGATTTGGTAGTTCTAGTCTGAAATAATATAAATAGTTAGCTAGGGAAGCATACTTTGCCCTAGTTTTTTAATTCAAGAACATGATTAGACTTGTGGTGCCACCTATTGAGTTCTGATGTCACATTTCCGATCATTTTGTAAGATCTAACCGATATCAGACATATGTCAAATTTATGGAGATATTCCGATATCTAACTGATGTCAGACTTTCTATATCTGATGCGTCCAATGGGGGTGGTGATGAAAATGGAAAATATTGCATATAGAGTAAGTTTCGAACCCACACTTCTTGCCATTCCGTGGCTAACATCCTAACCATTACACTACCTAGGGTCCCTGAGGCAATCACTCTATCCACGCCCACCTGTTAATGTGGCTTCTTGCCTGGGAGGTTACACATGTCATAATCACCTATTTACTGACTTGAAATACCATACTTCCATGAATGATGCGTTATAATTTACTCCATACATTTAGTTCTTTTCAGACAGATTGTGGTGGTAGAAATCGTTTATAAGACCGTTTCCACAGAGTATGTTGCACAGTGAACAGCTATTGACATTGGTCGTAATGCTTGCATTGCGTTTGATTCGCGGCAGAGGAGGACCCCCCCCCCCCCCCCCATCTTCCTCCTCGCGACGGTTGGCGGTTACGTCACCCCCCCCCCCCCCCACCCCCCTCTGGGTCTCGGCCCTTATAACCGAGCCCGCCGCTGCCTCCAGCTCTCCTCCCGTGACCGTCCTGCTGCTCATTTTCCACCCACCCACCCATACGTTCTTTTCTTCCCTTCTTGTACTTATTCTCCTTCCTATGGGAATTTGTTTCCCTTGACCACAAATATATGATTGTGAGCTTTCTAATTTAATGAGTGTCTATTGGCACATAATTGATTGTCTGCCTTTACATCTAAAAGCGATGGTTTGAACAAAAAACAAACATTTCTCACCGTGAATATGGCCTATGCTGCCGACACGGCTTAAAGCAACCACCTGATGTCTCACATTTTATTCTGAAATAAACCGCTGTTTTTCTCCACCTCGATGTCCTCTTCCTCCTTCGTCACGTATCAGTTCTTCTGTTTTGTTGGTGGTTTTGGAAATACTATATAAGGCCTTTTCCTCAATGCAGCCTGCACAGTGAACAGCTATTGACATTAGTTCTTCCACTGATGTCAGAGAGTGGTGTGATGGTGGTGGCAACCGTCTCTAAGTATAAGACGTTTTCCACAGAACAGGCTGCACAATTACATTAGTTGTTCAGCTGTCGCCAGAGGGCGGGTTGGTGGTGGAAACGTCTACTATGAACGGTCCCTACCTCTTATGGTTTAAGGTCCGGTCACATACACGTTAGTGGACGTAGTTGAGGCTAACATAGTTGAACGTACCCGCATCCATACTTCTCGGTCATGCTATTTTGGTAATAACATGGGTGGGCCAGGAGTTTCGATTTGATCTTTGGACATGTTCAAAAGAGCACTACGTTAGAGGCTAATGTACTGTGGTGAAGTGCCCGTACTCTTAATGTACTCTAGCGTACTTGGACGTAGTGGAACATAGTTGACCGTGGTGGAGGCTAACGTACGTTGAACGTATTGGCATCCGTGCCATAACGTATTTATCCGTACCAAAACCTGCCATACATTAACATTTTTCACCGTAGTTTAACATACTTACACCATGTTTGACCCACATTAATCTATCCTACGTTCACCAATGTGTATGTGACCAGGGCTTTAGCCTCTGTATACGCTCAATGTGTGAAGCTAACAACACGAAGATGGCAATCACGGCTATTGGTACAGTTTTATTCCTCCCCATCTCATTTACAGACAGTGAGTTACAAAACAATTTTTAAAACGATTCATTGTGAGTGCTTGACTTGTGCTTTCAACACAAAACTTTAAAAAAAAAAAAAATCTATAAGCACAGCACAAATAATGTCAGTGTTCATAACTCTATTCAAAATAAAATTGGTAACTAAGCGGGCTGACATTAAATGTAGAAAGGAAATAATGGTCACTACATTAACAACAAAAATCACATTGCATTATCTTCAGAAGTTACATGCTCTCTTTATTTGTTTAAATAGCTTGGCAATGCTTTGCACTCGTAAACACCGTTATAGATACACTTACATGAACTCCTGTTAAATTGGGAATGACTTGTGAGTGCTGGTGTGCTAACTATATACAAACTTCACCAATTGTACCTCTGTACATTAATCACAAACACTATCTGCAGACAAAGGACCGGGGGTGGGTGGGTGGGTTGGGGGAAAACAACACAGTGATGACCTTTATTTTTCACTATATACTTGTCATACAAAAAGCACCCCATCACATTTCATTTTGAAACCATTGCAATTCCCTGCTAAGCTTTCACCACAGTGACTAGTCTGTTGTGTAACTAATACAAGGCTTTCACCAGAACAATGACGACACCTAGCCGGAGCGATCCTAAAATGTCTGATCAATTCACCCCGGACCGGATGACCTAGTGGTATATTCCTTTTCTTTTGTGGGAGGTCATGCGTGAGATTGCACTCCCCAACCGAGTCGAACCAAAGACGGACTAAATTGTTAAAGTTGCATAGTCCGATGAAGCATCAAATTTTCCAAACCAAAACACTTACCTAGATTTGATTCTACATATATATCTTAGATAGTGGTAGTTATTAAGCATTTGCTGTTACAGAGAAGGGCACGAGGAGTCAATTTAATGGAACCCGTTACTGCATAAAGCATATGGCATCAGAGTTTTGGCGTGCTTGCCAAAATTAATTTCGCATGTTGTCACTTCAAATATCTTCAAAGTTATCCATTTAAACTAAAAGTTACTTCAACCTAAAGTAAAGTAGCTTATAATGATCAATTTAATGTATTTATCTTAGAAAATGACAGAAACTCAAAGCCATCGGACTATGCAACTTTAACTTGTCGCTGCCTTGCCTGCCACTCGGCATTACTAAGGCAGGGCAAGGACTGGTTGGCTCAGCTTCAGACATATGTGACCGAGTGGGATATCCTATCACTTCAGATGGTGATGGCATGGTATCTCAGTGGGGCAGTGCTATAAAGTCACCAGCAAGTACATACTGTTGGGGGTTTTACCTCCTGACAACATCTAAGGTCATAGGACGGGTACCAACTTCTTGTGACAATGCAAACTTTAAAGTGTTGCCCCACTGGGATCCCGGCCTGTTGGCACCATGCCCCAATTTCTCACTCAGTAACATTATCCTGACTGAGCAGCTAACCAGCCATTGCCCTATCCTAGTGATGCCGAGCGTCAGACTAGTTAGTTGTTTTTGTTTGTTTGTTGTTGTCTTACGTCCTAGCAACAAGTATCAATTTTGTACGCCATTTGTATTGACTCGACCAGGATTTGAACTCCTGACCTTCATGGGAAGCTAGTGTTCTAATCGATCCGACCACTGCATCTGGCCAACATCACAATCAGTCGATCCATTCACTGTCAGACTGCGAGCATTCATTGCACCGACTCTGATAACGTAATCTAATGACGCAACAATGACAGGGTAAATAACTCATGTAGGGCCTACCCGACACCCGAATCAGCCACCAAAGCTAAGTCGACTCTTCATATTCAAAGATGGCGACTTAACATTATGCTTCACAAGGCGTTCCTCCCCTCCTAGTTCGCAATATATGCATCGTTTGTTTGTTTATTTCTCTCTAAAAGTTGTGCATGCCAATCAGAAATGGTAAACAGTTTCGGATTGGGTTGCACAGCCTGTACATTAGTTACGTACGCTACGACAGATGGCGCCACATATGACGCGTTTTGGCCAGTGAGAGGCTGGGCAGGTCTGGTCCAGTCTGGTCTGACTAGTCAGGTTCGATCTGTCTGGTACAATTAGTCTGACCCGACTAGTCTGGTTCAGTCAGGTCTGACTAGTCTAGTATGGTCTGACTGGTCAGACCCAACCTGTAAGACCCAACTAATCTGACCCGACTAGTGTGGTTTACCATTAGGCTACGGTAATAAGTCGGTGGCCAATTCATACCACTACAACTAACAGAAGGCAATTTCATCTGCAATTAAACGGGAATAGTATAGACCAGACCTGTACTTGGACAAATGCTCTCCAGCAGAGCGTTGCACGTGGCTATATGTTCAGATAAGCAAATGTATGCTTGAAGAGTAAGAAGGGCATCCGTTCTGCAAAGAGGTTCTCCAGTCTGTTTGTAAACAAGTTTGAAAGCTGTCAAATTTTATGAATTATATTAAATACCTGTTCAAGATAACTTCAAATTAGATCAGATATAACTACATTACCACTGATAATAATAATATTAATAATAATGAGGACTACAATGAGCAAATTTCAAATTTGAACAATTTTGCAATTGGGCGAAAAAATAAGATTTTCTACATGAAATAAACAAACTCTGAAGTGTTCAAATTGCATAAACCGGAGACATAGTATGTGACATTCAAACAACCCCACACTAAACGATCATTCTGATTTGGAATAGTGCTCCGTGCCGGATTTAGATGAAGAGGCCCTCGGTTATTCCACTTGTGACGCCCCTCCCAAAGGTCTATGGCAGCGTCAACAATAATATACAGCGTGGCTGGAGCACCCCCCCACCCCCTAGATTCTGAGGCCCTAGGCTTCAGCCTGCCAACCCTATAGGTAAATCCGCACTGGGCACTAGGTTGTGTTAGGTAGCAACCCGAATTGTGTGAGTCAACACTGACAGCGTTCTTTCAGCCTGTTCACTCTCCATGCGCAAATTTGGTCATATAAACAGAGACCATGCCAGTCTATACGCTACCCCTTTAAGGTGTCTCAGGTGCTGGCAAGTTGGGTTGTCAGAAAGAGCACATAAGCCACTTTCAGTCAACTACATCTGACTGTCTGTTGGCTCTTTTGGTTGGTTAAAGCTGCATAATCCGATTGTTTAACAGTTTCTAACATTTTATTTTATATAAATATATTAGGTTGGTCGTTATGATCCATCTTACTTTAGTTTGAAGTAACTTTTATTATAAATGGGTTAACTTTGAAGATATTTATAGTGAAAACATGCCAAATTAATTTTGGTGTGCACACCAAAATGCCAGACATGGTAGGCTTCAGCCGTGACGTTCTATTAAATTAGAAGAGTGCTTCTTCTATGCAGCATAAATGTTTTAACGAGTGCACCAGCATTCAAGTTGAATATGTAAGATCAAATCTAGCGAAGTGCTTTGGCTTTGAGTATTTTACGCTTTCATCAGACTATGCAGCTTTGCTCTCAACAAAACCAATGCGTAAAGGCTGTGCTTTGTTACACATGACCAACCATTCCAGGTACATCACTGACCACGCAAAGTGTTTTAGTGGTCTTTTTAAATGCAATGCATACATTGCATTATGCAGATTTAAGGCCAAACCATTTGAATCCCATGTACAATACCCAAACCCGAAGGTACTGCCTCTCTGCAGGGTCATCATCCCTCCTCCAGAGGTCACAAGGTCACAAGAGTACATGACATGTTCACATAGCAAAGACTGCACCAGGTGAACCCGGTGCAGTGTGAATAGTGGACGATTGACGAAGCGATGCAAGTGGACAGAGTGTGTGTGTGTATAATAGTATATACTCAAGTGATTATTACCACTTGTATGTTGTGCAGCTAGGTATACAGTGTGGAGATTAAAGTTGCATAGTCCGATGAAATATCAAATTTAAAAAACCAAATCAACGATCTAGATTTGATTTTACATATCTAACTTAGATACTGATGCACTCATTAAACATTTGTTTCTGCATAGAAGGCAATACTGAGTCAATTTAACAGAACCAGTTACTGCAGAAGTCTATGATGTCAGCTTGCCAAAACTAATTTTCCATGTTTGCATTCAAAATATCTCAAAAGTTTACTACCATTTAAAATAAAAGTAACTTTGAACTAATGTAAAGTAGATACTAGTGATCGATCTAATATATTTATCTCAGAAAAAACACAGAAATTCAAAACCATCGGACTATGCAACTTTAAAGTTGCATAGTCCAACGGTTTTGGGCTTCTGTCATTTTCTGGGATAAATATGATGTTGATCGTTATGAGATACCCTACTTTATTTTCAAGTGAAATTAATTTTAAAATGATTTAACTTGGGAGAAATTTAAAGTGCAAGCATGTTAAATTAATTTTGGCATGCTTGTCAAAACTCCAACCCGTTAGGGTTCAGCAGAAACAGGTTATATTAAATAACCCCCCTCTAAGCAGCAACAAATAGTTAATAAGTGTTCCAGTATCTAAGTTAGATATGTAGGTTCAAATTTAGATATATGTGTGTTTTGCTTTAGAAAACTTTATGCTTTTATCGGGCTATGCAACTTTAAGGTGAACATGGGTAAAGTGAACGCGGGTAAGGGGACCAGTGAGGGGTGGGGGGAGAGTTGATTGAGCCGAATAAGTAATCAGCCACGTCAAACTGTATTGCAGCAAAGCGAATTAGGGATCAAGTCGAGGATAAGCCTAATTAGGGATCATTAAAATTGCATAGCCCGATGGTTTTGAGTTTCTATTTTAGATAAATATATTAGTTTGATCATTATTATAATATACTTTACTTTATCTTGAAGTAACGCTTATTTTAAATGGCTCACTTTTAGGAAATATCGGAATTGAAAACATGGCAAATTAATTTTGGCATGCACGCTAAAACTCGTGACACTATAAGGTTCAGTAGTAATAACTTCTGTTAAATTGGCTTTGTATCCTCTTCTGTGCAGCAACAACTGTTTAACAGATGGGATGGCTGAATGAGTTAGAGCATCCGTCTCCTGTGTTTGGTAGATCGTGGGTTCGAACCCTGGTTGAGTCAAACCAATGACTTAAAAATTGATACTTGTCGCTTCCTAGCCAGGCGCTCGGCATTATTAGGATAGGGCAAGGAGCAGTGGAATGAGGAAGACCAGTTGTCCACGATTGAAATTTCCCTTGTTTAAACAACTAATGGACCAACAAAAAATATATAAAAAAATAAGTGCATCAGTATCTAAGTTAAAATCACACAATCAAATCTGGATAGGTGTTCTGGTTTCGAAAAGTTCATGCTTTCATCTGACTATGCAGCTTTAAGACACCATGCCTTGGAGGGAGGTATCAGTGTAACAGAATTATCAGGGTGGAAGTGGCTGAGATAAGAATGTGTCTAAATGTATAAACTGACAACCCATGCAACAGTGAAGGCAGCAACTCAGTCAGAGTTTAGACGGAACAGTGGGGAAGAATGTGAATGAGGAAGGAGAGGAGGAAAAGGAAGAGGAAGAGAAGAGAGGGAGGGAGGATGAGTAAAGGATGAAAGAGGAAGGGAGAAAGAGGAGGTGAAGGAGAAATATTTACAGTCATTGTCCAAAGGTCAAGCGCTTTCGGCTATAATAGGGCTTGTCACGAATGGCATCCGCGTTGACATTGAGTATTCGAATGGACAGTCAGTCGGACAGACAGATTCAAAATCTATAATTAGCACAATGGTGTGTAATTGCAATGAGTTTGTCACGAATGATGTCATAAGATTGACGTGAATATTCAAACAGGCAGTCAGTTGGACAAACAGACTCAAAGTCTATAATTAGCACTATGACGTAATTCCAACGAGCTTGTCGCGAATGATGTCATCCGCTGACTTGAATATCCAAACAGGGAGTCCAGTCAGACAAACATAGTCTATACTTATCACTGTGGGCGTAATTGTAATTGTAACTGTGACAAGTCCTAATACACAACTAGCAGAAATGAACAAAGGTCACAAATGCAGTCCAAAATTAAATACCCTATGCGAATGGATTAAACTGCTAAAGTTTTTATCACTGATACCAAGGGCAGGTCATAGGTCAAGTTTGGGTAAACAGGTGTAAAATCAATGTGTGGTGAATCCCGAGGTACAGGTGTGCATATATGTCATGTGTAGCAGTGAATGGCTGGGGTTATATTCATATCTAGCTAGTGGAAGGATTAGGCATCTCCAGAACCTCCTTACAATGTGTTAACAAGTGCAGACAATATTATCGAGGATATAGGAAGAAGACATCTTTCTTCTTGAATGATTCCTCTGAGGCATCTCCATGCATCCATGAAGTTAATTTCACACCGCTATCAGTGGGACACACATCATACTCCTCTTAATCAAATTTGAGTGCATGGACCTTGCTGCTTCAAAGAAAGATCAAATGCTTTCAACACACATATATTTGATTTACATGCAAAGCTCTTTGGAAATTGTTAGAGGTTAGAAAAGTATTTATACATGCCACGAAGCAAGCTCATAGCCAAACCGCACACCACAGTGTCGCGAAACAGTATCACTCTCACAAACATCCTAAAACGAATGTGAATGTGGGTAAACCCCTTATGATAACCGCAGACTTGATTCAAATGAGCAAACCAGAAGTAAACACTCAAGGCAAACATAGACCACCATAAATAAACATCGTTGAATAAATACTGATCGCAGCACCATTTTATATAGCGCTAGATACTGGTGTTAGGAATCTGGCAATTTAGCCCCAGTTTTGCCCGCCTCCCTTTTACTAAAGAAATCACTGAATCCAATTATAGAACTGTCTGCGATTTAATACAATGAACTTAAATTGAATACTCATTTCATGTGCTTTTAGTTGGTTTCAGTACGCAATAATTATCTATCCCTTTTATTAAGTTCTACCACTGTAGGTAGCTAAAATTCATCTTACGTACATTAAATAATACTATTGTGTTGCAAAGAAATATACAAAGGCTCTAAAAGCTTCGCTTGTCATTATATATGAATGAAGTACGTCTATTAGCATTTAGTCTAATCAGCAAAGTGCCTATCACACACAGCGGTAGAGTTGTTCCCAGGCCTTTCTGGTAGATGATTTATCTGGTACAACTACCATTTTGGCATGCATCACCAATATGTCTAGTTTACATAATTTGCAAGATAGCAAACACTAAAAAAACTATTTCCACTACGTCTTTGGGCATGAAGACCACTCTTTTCTTTTAAAATAAATTATATTACATGAACTATTAGTAGGTTATGCGAGTGTTTGTTAGGGTTAATACCCTATAAGGTGTCACCACCTGGTGGTTTGAAGTAAAACTTCAGCGCCAAAGTATTAGCTCTAATATTATGTCACTGCCACCAGCTAGTTATTAGCTTAGTGATATATACTGAAGGTCGTTCCAAAAACGATGGTAGATACCTGATCAATTAGCAAGCCAGGTTTGAGAACCAGACTAACACAGGGCCAGAGGGGAATGCTTATCGAGTGATAAAATACATCACTGCGTGTTGCCATCCAGTGTTAATCGAAGACCCAGTGCTCATCTATTCAGTGGGGTTTCGACATCCTGGTGCAAAATGGAGCCAGGTGCTGCTTCACGACACTGCGGTAGGTATTGGGTAAATACAGAAACCAGAATTTAAGGAAATAGTTACAAACTAGGCGCAAATAGTTTGGACTGATATTAACTTCACTTTGCACCACAACAATAAAACACACACAAGACTTCAATAACCACCTCTTGTTCTTCTTTGTGAGACACAGACCTACAGTTACATTGAATCTCAATCACTTTCCTCTCTTACATGTCCACTCTAAGATATAATTACCCACAACAACTAGAGCGAAGAAGAATAAGTCAACACACTATTACCATTTTTGGAATTAGTTAACAACAGAGTTAAGCAAAGCGCCGCAATAAACCAGCGTTAATTATTACCCACCAGCCCAGTAATACCCTTCACGATAAGATAAACCCGACGGGGTTAATATATCACTTATTTAAGTTAAAAGTAACATGGAACCGTACATAATGCACATACAGCTAATCAACCCAACTCTCATTGTCAACAAGAGCTGGCCACCATTGGACTACACCAGACAGAAGGAAGCCTATTCACTTATTCGCATATCCACTACTCGCTTGTATTCCCGGGTGGTGACCCATCCAAGTACTGACGACATTTAGTTGCTTAACGCTGGTGAATGAGAGTCAGTGCTTCCAATGTGATATTGCCCATATTGACTCACACAGAAACCCTTTGATTCGCACAGAAGCCTATTGACTGACACAGAAGCCTATTGACTCACACAGAAGTCTATTGACTCTTTAACATACATATTTCAGCAGCTTCATAGGCCTATACAGCCATAGAGGACAAGACATACATGACAATAAAGTTGAACTGCACAAAGATAGACTGGCACAAGACTCACTGACAATAGACCACAACACAGGGCTACATTGCTACACTATTCATCCTTAGGAACCTGATCTGATCAGACACTACTATGCCATAAGATTTAAAACATCTTCTGCTCACTGCAACTTGTTTAATCTGACCACCCTAGTTACTTAACTAGGGTGGTCAGATTTGCCTTGTTTTAGCCGTCTTGACAGACAATCCATCTACAGACGAACTTACGCATTGACTAACCATTGATGAAGAGCTCATCAAGTCTTACGCAATGTATCCCATCTGATGAGTCTCCTCCTAGAATCAAATGCGGCAAACACCTCACTGTACATGGTTTAGTTTGGATTGACAGCAACAGCAGGTTAAAACGAGGCTGACCAATCTGGGGCGGTATCCTTTTTCAGGTGTTCCACATCAAACTGCAGCAATTCAAGAAGTTGGAATCTGATATCTGATCAAACACCCACTTCTCAGTGTTTGCTTAGTACTTATGGAGCGAGTGCTACAACGCAAACTCCCAATCTATCCTGTGGTGTGGAAAATGTAGACAATAAGGTTCACATGACTTGTTCAGAATACTAGGTTTTGGCCAGGTGGTGCTCGGCTAGTTCCTGGTCAAAGCCTGCCCACTCAGTGACTGACACATGAACACAATTTGTTTCAATCTACGAAGGCAGTGGTGTTGAGGCATGTTTCGCGAAAGGTTCATCATCAAACATTCCTTGCACATGGTACCAGCACACTAATAATGGTATCAACCATATATATCTATATATATCTATATATACATATATATAGATATATATATATAGAATAATGCTATCGCCAGTGTTAAAATACATGGAAATAATAGTATCAGCTTCTTATGGTAAAGTTGAACACAGTCACCAGTTCCATAATAAGTCTGTCATCACATAGTAATAAAATACAAACGGAAGTCACGGAAAACTTGTGCAGGGAAAGGTACTACAACAGTTAATATTTTGATTCCTGTAATATGCTTGGTTTAAGTGTATGCCATCTTCATTAATTCATATTTGATTAGTTTATCATCCCCAGGAGGCCTGTTTAAGAATTTGAGAATTCCATACATCGTTATTCGCGTCCCAGTTCCTCAGGCGAAGCCCTTCACGACATGTAATTGGCCTATTCCTCCTACCCCGACCCAAAAGGGGATATATGTCATTCACAAATAGGTGGCATACAATTCACTGGATGTCTCCCATTAGTCCTGTTCACTAATGTACATAGATAGCTACTCATGTGACCTTCCTGTTTACAATGCTATTACTTTGAATTCGTTCATTATGACAAGAATTGCCCTGAAATTGGTATGTACGTCTAATAAAATACCATAATTTTGTTTCTATACATCAATATATACACAGGTACATACTCAATCAAGTATGTACCTCTTGGCACCAGTTCATTACTTAACTGCCTTAACAGCAATCTTTCTGCGTCTTTTGCCACCAGCAACGTCTCATTCTGGCTGGTTTGCAATATGTCGCGAATCACTTACAGTAGGTTTCCGTTTTGCTTGAACTGTGCCTAATAAATTTCCCATACCAGACACTTTTCTTACTTACTTGAGCGACATATGACAATACCAAAATTAGTCTCACACAGTAGGGTGAAACAGGTTTCGCATTGCTTGTGCATCATCAGGCCCTTGAGGCAATTGTGACACTGCAAGATAAAGTGCAGACTGCAGACTACCCACTACGCATGCACTACTGGTCTACAATGCGCCTACAATCATATTCCAAAGAGCTTTTGTTTTGGAGTGTAACCACAATGCAGTGAACACTCGTAGAATATCCCAGTAACTCACAGTGGCTCTCTTTGTAGAAGCTCCAGCAATGGAGGCGCGACCTCATTCCAAATCTAGATTGTGCATGGTGTCTGTGTTAGTATCCTAATTATCTTCAGTTGGACAGTTACAGATCTGTCCCACAGACTTGGGCTAAATCCATTAGCAGTGGCTCGGCAGCAATCTGCTGTAGCAGGGCGGGCATTTTTTATGTTGCTTGTAAGTCAAGAACCGTAGATAGTTTTGATATTTTTTTCCACTTGTTCGCGGCATCAGGTCAGAACCTTGTAGCTAGCTGTCTGTGGCTTACCATGAAACCTAAATCACTTACTTAAGCCACACACAGTTAAGCTCAAGCCGAATGACCACAGTGTTTCATGGTCATAGCGCTTTACAATAAGCATGATGCTTTTCTCCTAGAATGCTTGTGGCAAGTTGGGTCGGCCAGGTTTTGATCCTTGGACTGTCGCGTTATAACACAAATTGTGCAAAGCACACATAGGGCGATGTCTATGAACTGGCTACCTGCTACACCTGACTTGTGTTATTAGTCGTGGTGCTAATCATGTTGAAGACTGTGACCGAACCTCGGTGACTGTTAACGCTTGACTGTTTGTCATCCTCCAGTAACTGCAAAGAAAACATTTACTACTTCAGAGGTAAGGTACTGGATGCAGGAATCAATACGGGTAGTTAGCAATGGGAAGTGAGATACAGGAATGAGTGACGGTAGTTAGCAACAGGGGCAGGTACCAGGTACAGGAATCAGTATATAAATACAGAGACCAATACAATAGCAATGGGAGATGGGTACTAGTAGCACAAATAAATACATAGATACAGGAATAATTAATACAGGGACTTGGCAATGGGAGATGGGTACTAGATACAAGAATCAATACAGGAATCAGTACAGGGAGTTAGCAATCAGAGGTGGGTACTTGATAAAGGAATCAATACAGGGAGCAATACAGGGACTTTAGTAATGGGAGGTGGGTATTTGATAAAGGAATTAAAGTTGCATAGTCCGATGGGTTTTGAGTTTCTGTCTTTTTCTGAGATATACATATTAGGGTGATTGTTATTATCTACCTTACTTTAGTCTGAAGTAACTTTTATTTTAAATAGCTAACTTTTTATATATCTGAAGTGCAAACACGCAAAATTAATTTTGGCATGCTTGCCAAAACTCTGACACCATGGGTGTCTGCAGTAATAGGTTTGATGAAAAGAAATGCCTCCGTATTCCCTTCTATGTGGTGCCAAATGTTTAATAATTGCACCAGTATCTAAGTTATATATGTAGAATCAAATCGAGACACTTGTTTTGATTTTGAAAATTTGATGTTTTCATCGGACTACGCAGCTTTAATACAGGAATCAATACAGAAATCAATACATGCACTTAGCAATAGGAGGTGGGCACTAGATACAAGAATCAATACATTGATACAGGAATCGATACAAGGACTTAGAAAAACGAACAGCGTAATCCATACCGGTAGAGTTAGCAAGAGAGTTAAAGTAGAAAAATCACTGTAGCCAAATCTTACCGATTCACCAAATATGTCGGAAAGTCTGTCTGCCAGGTCCTTGAAGTTAGTCCGAAGCGCCTCTTGGTACTCGTACCGATCTGTGTTTATCAGCCTTCCATTCAAGTCCAAACCAAGGCTACATATATGTACAAAGTTTCTGCAAAATATAAATATGTTAAACTCTTCAGTCGCACAGAATCTCACTACTCGGACTATTGATGAAGCAAATCTTTGTTGTTGTTTTTGGTGATGGTGGTGGTGATGATGATGGTGGTTGTGGTGGCATTGGTGTGTGTGGTGGTGTTGGTGGTCGTGGTGGTGGTGGTGGTGGTAGTAGTGATGGTGGTTGTGGTGGCATTGGTGTGTGTGGTGGTGGTGGTGGTGGTGGTGGTGGTGGTGGTGGTGGTGGTGGCATTGGTGTGTGTGGTGTTGGTGGTGGTGGTGGTGGTAGTGATGGTGGTCAATATTCTTAGCATGAACAACCAATAAACATTCCCACTATAGTGAGTTCCGATGTGCCAACCTTGCATTTACCTCAGCCACTACATTGGCATTGTTAGCATAGGCAATTTGTGACCTATTTATGGCGCGCCACCGCCCTACCACTTGTGTCCAGGTGACCAACACTCCCTGTTAGGGACAGAGTACTTAAGAGCCCATGACACATGCCTCGGGATTAGACCATGACTAGCGCCTGACCTCTCATGGGAATAAAGACCTGCACTGACACTCCAGCTTTTGTGTCCTTTCGTTCAGTTCTGAAGTTAGAGCAGGAGAACCAACCTCATCACACTTTCATTTCCAAGTTCATTACTCTTGTCATTTCTAGGACCTAAATATGTAACAAATGCTTGCAAGTGGAACCCATGCTGCAATCACATGACCAAATCTAGAATTTATCGACATAACTTTGACTCACCGGAAGGTTTCTTTGAGCATTGCGACTTTGTCAGGGGGATACTTGTGAACCACATCATCTGCGAGGAAGGCCTCCGCATAGGCCACTGGGCCAGCGTTAACCTAAAATTACAAAAATAAACAAAGTTAGTGAAAAGTGCTGCAGGTTTGCAGTACAGAAATAATCGCGGAGATCTTTCATCCCTCTAAAATGATTTCAAGAGTTTCATCCTTTTTAAAAATAAATTCTTCTTACTTAAATATGCATATATCTTGTAATATATCTGTGACATAGTGAGTGTGAGAAAATGAGTTGCGGTGCCCAATGGAGTTAGATTATTACCGGGATTTACGCCAATCAAAGAAAGCCTGTTTCAGTGTTTGTACGGTGTAATTTTTATTTAATGACGCCTCTAGAGTGCGTTGATTTTTTGTATCATCAGCTATTGGATGTCAAACATATGGTCATTCTGACACATTTCTTTGGAGGAAACCTGCTGCCACCATATAGGCTACTCTTTCCGATAAGCAGCAAGGGGTCTTTTCTATGCACTTTCCCACAGACTAGACAGCACATACCATAGCCCTTGATGAACCAGTTGTGGACCACTGGTTGGAATTGAAAATAGCCCAAACTGCAAATCGGTCCACTGAGTTACGTGAATCAGAGCACGACAATAGATTGGTAATTGGAGGAGTCTAGTCAACTCTGACCGGTACCTCAAACATCTGACAAACGGAAAAGCATGCACGGTTTCCACTCTTTATAACATATATATATATACAAGGTTGTTCTTTTGATGACTTTTCAACGATCTTTCAGGACAGGTCTGTTTAAGGACCAAATACAGAAATCCTATGGCCATCCTTATGAAATAGTGCATGCTACAACCCTGCGAGGGTGCTGGAATCATCTACTGACCATCGAAAAGTTAATGAATCATGGAATTCAGCAACAAATGGTAACAAAATCTTTTCATTTTTTTTGCAAACCAAGATTATAAAAGTAAAACATGATTTAAAATTGCCAGGCATGTGAATAATAACTAAATCAGCCAGGACCAGACGGCACCCACCTGGACACTGACGCTGCCCTGCAGTTTCAGCTGGATCTTCTTGAGGTCCGGCGGCTTCTGGCTGACGACATCCTCCAGGTCCACCACCTTGTTCTGCATGGCGTCGATCGCCACCTCGATCGGCCTCAGCTTGAACTCCTTGTGGTACACCACGAGGATGCGTTTCTTCACGTACGGGAATGAGTGAGAGGCTGGAAGGCACAGCATGTCAAAATTTGAATGGTTCGATGAAACTTTAACAAAATTTTATGTAAAGCTGGTTTTATTTAATGATGCCTCTGGAGCACATTGATTTTTGTATCATCGGCTATTCTGACATATTTCTTTGGAGGAAACCCGCTGCCACCAGATAGGCTACTCTTTTCCATAAGCAGCAAGGGGTCTTTCATATGCACTTTCCCACAGACAGGACAGCACATACCACACACAGCCTTGGATGAACCAGTGGTGGACCACTGGGTGGAACGGAAAATAGCCAAAACTGCAAATGGGTGCACTGAGCAGGATCGATAACCTTCAAAGGCGGACACTCTACCACCTGAGCTACATCCCGCTCCCCCCCCTTTAAAAAAAAAATCAAAACCAAAACACTTTACCTACATATGATTCTATATATCCGACTTAGGTACTGGTGCATTAACTAATGCTTTGAGAGGGCATACACAGAATAATCCGAATTTATTAACCCCCTCCTGTTGGGCACCTACTTTGAGACAGACATTAGGCAGGGAGGCTACTAACCAACTAGGGAAATCTTGTGACCTCATTAGTCTTGCCCTGATTCTAAGAGGACCAAGCTACCAGTAGTATATCATGAGTTATTAATCAACTCACACATAACCAATTACTGTATGCCCCAATAGAAGCATGCTACCCAATAGAAGCACACCCCCATTTCAAGATTGAAAGCGCGCACAAATCTACAATCATATTCAGACTGAATGCACATAAAATAAGACAATCCCACTTTATTTAAGAGGCATGACAAAAACAAATCCATGAAATTCTTTAACTTTGAATACACGTGCATCCATGTGTCTGCACTTGTGCAGTGCGTGTCTATTGGGACATATACGGTATATCTGGGAATACAATACAAAGGTCACTGAGGTCAGCAATAATTACCCCTAGGATCATTGTTCCCCCCAATGGCTTAGAAATTCAAATCAAATCTTGCAGCCGGCATGAAATAACCCACTTGTCAGCACTGTTCTCCGCTTGAACTGTTCGGCTATCTCTCCACGCGCCTTCCCATTCTCTGTAAAAGGCGTCTCGAACATGAAGCGACGGATGTTGTTGTTCCGCTCAAAGTCCGTCTGTCTGTCCTCGAGCTCTTTCTCTTCGAAGTAGGGCGTCACGTACGTCACCTGGATGTAGGCCAGGCGAGGGTTCAGCTTCTCGGTGTTCACCTGCGGATGGGCAAATAACACCGGCTTTCAGACCTATTCTGCTTGTTTATTTCTTGGGGTTTTACATCATAGCAACGTCAACGGCCATATTAGAACAGGTACCACCGACATGTTCTAACAGTGCATACTCATGGCAAATTTGTGATAGAAACTCAAAAACATCGGACTATGCAACTATAATTCAAAGCTAACAAATAAGACAAGCAAACTGACCGTGGCAGAGTCCATGATGAGGTGGACATTGCCTGCACCGTACTTCTCCCCGTACATGGCCTTCAGGCGGTCACAGATCTCGGTGAGCCCGGTGATCTTGGGCTCTTTGTAGATGTACTCCTTGCCATCCTCCTCCTCGAAGAAGACCTGTCCAAAGAATGCAACCCGGAAGTACTTGCCGAGCAGGCGCTTTCCGGTGCGCAGAACGTCTACAATCTTTGTATAAGCCTTCTGCAGTGTCCCGTACACCGCCGCCAGTTTCTGTAGGAGAGAAGAGGACGGTGATCAGTAGTGAGCAGAACTCTGCATCACTGATAACCAGGATCAACAATAACCAGCATCAACAATAACCAGCTTCACTGATAACCAGCTTCACTGATAACAAGCATCAATGATAACCAGCATTAATGATAACCAGCATCACTGATAACCAGCATCACTGATAACCAGTGTCAATGATAACCAGTATCACTGATAGCCAGCATCGATGAAAACCAGCATCAATGATAACCAGCATCAATGATAACCAGCATCACTGATAACCAGAATCAATGCTAACCAGTAACACTGATAACCAGCATCGATGATAACCAGTATCAATAATAACCAGCATCATCAATAACCAGTGTAAATGGTAACCAGCATCAATGATAACCAGTATCAATGATAACCAGTATTAACAATAACCATCAGCAATGATAACTAGCTTAAATGATAACTAGAATCAATGATAACAAGCATAAATGATAACCAGTATCAATGATAACCAGTATTAACAATAACCATCACCAATGATAACTAGCATCAATGATAACTAGCATCAATGATAATTAGCACCAATGATACCACACATCAATGATAACCAGTATCAATGATAACCAGTATTAACAATAACTAGCATCAATGATAAGTAGCATCAATCATAACCAGTTTCAATGATAACCAGTATTAACAATAACTAGCATCAATGATAAGTAGCATCAATCATAACCAGTTTCAATGATAACCAGTATTAACAATAACCATTATCAATGATAACTATCATCAATGATAACCATCATCAATGATAACTATCATCAATGATAACTATCATCAATGATAACTAGAATCAATGATAACTAGAATCAATGATAACCACCACTGATGATAACAAGCATCACTGATGACCTCCAACTACAACTGGCATTAACCGTAACATGAACCATAACATTAACCATCACCAGTACTAACCATAACCAACATTCAAAGGATACAGAGAAATAGAAATCTAATGGACACAGATGGATTGTGGCAGTCAAAAGGCAGTGGGGTGGCGACTGACCTCGTACTGTCGCGTCTTCTCGTAGATGGGGATGATGAGGCGGTAAACCTCCCCGAGCAGCTCGTAGCGCTCCGCCTTCTCCAGTAGCCGCGCGCACTCCTCCAACAGCTCAGTCAAGTCGCCCTAGCAAACAGAGTTTAGCTTGTTTGTGTTTTACGTTGTAGCAACATCTATGGTCATATCAGGATGGGTACCGACTTGTGACAGTGGACACTCATGGCAACTTTATAAGTGCTGCCTCACTGGGAGACCAGGCCTCTAACACTATGACTTGATTCCCCCCCCCCCACCCCCCTCACTCAGTCATATCATCCTGAGAATGACCTAACCAGTCCTTTTCCTTATCCTAGAAATGCATTCGCTCTACCCATTCGGCCAGCGCGTCCAGTCATAGGCAGCACCGTGTCAGATTCTGCACAAAGAGTGCTGATTAGGCTTTTCTCCCATCACCCTTAAATAAACTCATACCTACCACCACTTTCTTGAAATGTCATTCTTTACCAAATCAATTAGAATCAACATTAATTTTCTTCATTTTCTTAGAAATTCTGTAGTTTTTACTTTCTGTCATATTTATTTCTTAGATAAGTATTTCTAACAAATATTTCAACCCTAATATATATTTTAAAGGGTTAACTTTTGAGCCTATTCTTACACAGGCCTACTCTTGCACCAGCCTACTATTACACCGGCCTTTGCCAGCCAACCCTTTCACTGGCCCACCCTTATGTTGGCCCACCCCATCAATGGCATAACCCCTTCGTTTCACTGGCCTATGCTGCTGACCTACGCCATCACTGGCCTACACCATCACTGGCCTACGACTTCCCTGGCCTACCCCTTTGCTCCCCCCTTTGAAGGCTTACCCCCTTCCATGACTTACACTTTTGCTGTCCTACCGTTTCTCTGGCCGACCGCTTCTCTGGCTTACCCCTTCCCTGGCCTACCTCATTGCTGGCCTACCCGGTCACTGGCCTACCCTTTTGCTAGCCTACACCTTCCCTGGCCTACCCCTTGGCTGGCATACCCCATTGCTGGCCTCCCCCTTCCCTGGCCTACCTCTTCCATGGCCCAACCCATGGCTGGCCTACCCCTTCCATGACCTACCCCTTTGTTGGCCTAATCCTTCCCTGACCTACCACTTCCCTGATCTACCCCTTTGCTGGCCTACTCCCTCCCCTGGCCCACCCCATTGCTGGCCTACCCCTTCCCGGGTCTACCCCTTGACTCGCCTACCCTTTCCCTGACCTACCCCATTGCTGGCCTAATCCTTCCCTGGCCTACCCCTTCCCTGGCCTACCCCTTCCCTGGCCTACTCTCTTCCCTGGCCTACCCCATTGCTGGCATAATCCTTTGCTGGTCTACCCCCTTCCCTGGCGTAACCCATCCCTGGCCTAACTCATCCCTGGCCTACCCCTCTGCTAATCTAATCCTTCACTGGCCTACCCCTTCCCTGGCCTAACCCTTCACTGGCTCCCCTAGTGAATGCCGGCTCCACTGACCTCTGTGTACTGGACATCCTGCATGCCAGAGTCATCCCTCATCCCGGACTCTTCGGGCTCCACGTTTGGGGAGATGTTCTTGAAGGCGCGACAGCCCTGCGGAAAGACTTCTGCAACAGAGCAAACCACAAGGCGTTCAGAACCACAAACGCACACAACCACAAAGCAGGCAATTGCCTCCAAAAGAGTGATCACTTAGGCACCAGTCAACTGCACAGTTTAATATCGCAGCAAATTACTTCATGTTCAAAATAAATTCTCATTGGCAAATATTATGGACAACAAATAATCTTAGTAAACAAATAATTAAATAAATAGGCATTAAATATCTACAAGTTTAGCTCAATGATATTAATTAATCAATGCTGTGAACACACCCTAAAAGGGCAAATCTATTAATTTAAATCATAATGATTAGCTATATTAACTATTGATAGGTTATGAGTTCAAAGCCTTGGTAGAAATTAGATGATTAAATAAATGTAAAGATTAGTAAAGGAGGAAAAGACATAACAAAATATGCTAAATAAAATATTAGTAAATCATTTGGTTGGGTTAAATAGTTTACGGGAGTGATTTCGGGTTGAGGTTCGGATTAAGCTATCTACTATCATGAACATATAAACACTACAGAACAGTCTGCTATGTCCAGAGGAGTGATGATGGAAATATGGAAAGGGGAAGGGGATGGGAGGGTTCTGAAGGCAAACCAATGGATTGTCCACCTCATGGTAATGAATGAGAGATAGAACTAGCTATAATAGTGTATTAATAATAACAAGTGTAGTAACAATAACAGCGTATTAACAGTAATAATGTCTCATTCAGCCTGCGTAGTGCTACTCTATTGGACAATGGGGTTATGTATGTATGACATGCAGGTCATTCAATATCTGTGCAATTTTCTGTGCGCTCTTCGAATACATCATGTATGATTGTCTACACAAAGTGGAGGTTATCTATGCTATACATGACAGTGATTTGTGACTTCCGGCTTATATAAAGCGTTTTCTTCGCATCATAACCTATGTTGCGTATATTTGTGCAAGTTAGATAAGGCTAGTGGTGGTGGGTTAACTGCGCTATATAATGCTGACATGGCAGGATTTTCACTGTAAGCCAAGTGTGGTCATACTTCGGATAGAGCAGTGATGATAAGCACAATCAATGTTTCCTCTGGAGCCCTACAAATGTACCAAATGGCACCTAAGCAATAAACAAAAATGAAACTAATCCACCTTGAGGATGGGAGGATTCCCAAAACAATTGGAAATTATCGCTACATCGTATACAACATAATCATGATGAATTGATTTATTAAAATTGTGTATCTATATGTAATCTTATATATCATAGCCACTTAAGCTTTTTGTCTTTTAAGAAAATAACAAAACCAAAACATGTTAGGACATTTTTTTTTTGCTATAAATATTTAGTTGACTTATTTAGTGAAAATAAAGGCATATTATTAAGAAATAGAAGCAAAGAATATAGCTAAACGATGCCTTCCTACAACCCATTGTTTTTTGTGGTGTTTTTTTGGTGTTTTTGGTTTGTTTTCAAATTCAGCGCTGTGTGGCTGGTAACAGAAGCAGATTGAGAATTGTCAACAGGTGGCCCAGCTTACATTATCACACAATGCTGGGGTAGTTCTTAAATTAGCATGCGACACTGACAGATAGATCTTCACTGAGTGATGAGAGGAGATACTGGCATAGTGTCCATTATATTCTTAGTCCAATCACAAACCACCAGGTGGTATTAAGCAACATATGGGGATGAGGGGCGGGGGGAGGGGGTACAGGCTAGCAGTGGGGGGGAGGGGGGAGGGGGTACAGGCTAGGGGGGGCTCAAGGTTAGCAGTGGGGGGGTTATTAGATATTAGCTGTAACTAACACAGTAATAACCACTTTAAATAAACAATATGGCTTCCAACGACAGGAAATAGTCGATTTCCATTGCCAACCCGCCCTCTGTTGGCAGTGACTAGAAGTAATGTGGGTAGCAACCAGCTCACGGCGCAGCATGCACTGCGGGTAAAGGTTATAGAGGATTTCCACCACCAACCCACCTGCCCTCTGGCGGCAGGGGTAAAAACTAATGTTGTGGGTAGCAGCTCACTGCATGATCCGTGGGAAAATGGTCCTACCAGGGATATCCATCACCAACCAACTCGCCCTCTGGCGGCAGGGGTACAAACTAATGTAGGTAGCAGCTCACTGTGCAGCATGCTCTGTGGAAAAGGTCTATAGTTCTCAACTACAATCCGTTAACAAGTGGTGGCTTATAAAATAATGTGGAGACATTCTACGACAGATGGAAGCCATGTGTAGGCATTCTATTTTCTTTTTTGTACATTAGTTGATTAAGTGGGGAACATGTCAATCACAGACAGCTGGTCTTCCTCATTCCACTGCGCCTTGCTCTATCCTAGTAATGCTGAACGCCAGGCTAGGTAACGACATGCATACATTTTTTACGTCATTGGTTTGACTCGGCCAGCGTTCAAAGCCGGGGATGTAGATATACTATGGCAGATGGAAGCCATGTGGAGACATTGTATGGCAGATGGAAGACATGAGTAGACATGGTATGGCAGATGGAAGCCATGTAGACATTGTATGGCAGATGGAAGCCATGAGTAGACTTTGTATAGCAGATGGAAGCCATGTAGACATTGTATGGCAGATGGAAGCCATATATATGGAGACATCCTATGGCAGATGGAAGCCATGTAGACATTGTATGGCAGATGGAAGCATGAGTAGACTTTGCATAGCAGGTGAAAGCCATGTAGACATGGTATGGCAGATGGAAGCCATATATATGGAGACATCCTATGGCAGATGGAAGCCATGTAGACACTGTATGGCAGATGGAAGCATGAGTAGACTTTGTATAGCAGATGAAAGCCATGTAGACATGATATGGCAGATGGAAGCCATATATATGGAGACATCCTATGGCAGATGGAAGCCATGTAGACATTGTATGGCAGATGGAAGCCATGAGTAGACTTTGTATAGCAGATGAAAGCCATGTAGACATGGTATGGCAGATGGAAGCCATATATATGGAGACATCATATGGCAGATGGAAGCCATGTAGACATTGTATGGCAGATGGAAGCATGAGTAGACTTTGTATAGCAGATGAAAGCCATGTCGACATGGTATGGCAGATGGAAGCCATATATATGGAGACATCCTATGGCAGGTGGAAGCCACGTAGACATTGTATGGCAGATGGAAGCTATGAGTAGATTTGTATAGCAGATAGAAGCCATGTAGACATGGTATGGCAGATGGAAGCCATATATAAGGAGACATTCTATGGCTGATCGAGGCTTCCTTGAGATGACTTTCTAAGGTGAGTTGCTTTATTATCACCTTCCATTTTCCCCTTCTAATATAACCAAGTCATTTCATTCCCCACCTGGCTAAGCATAACTCGTAAATGTTTTCTTAACATTTATTTATTCATTTAGTATTTTAGTAGAAATAAGAGAGAAAATGTAAAGAAGGGTGAAAAAGAAGCAACGGCCATGAAGTGCATGGTATTTTGAGAGAATTATCTCGTGATTGTTTAAACAAAAAACGTATTAAAAGCGGAGAGTAGAATAAAAGATAGTTGCAAAAAGAAGTCACTATAAATCTATATATATTATATATATATGATATGTATATATATATAAATATATATATGTATTATATATATTATATGTATTATATATATTATATATATTACGTATATTAAGTACATTATATATATTATATGTATTATATATATTACGTATATTAAGGATATTATATGTATTATATATATTACATATATTAAGTACATTATATATATTATATTATGTATTGTATATATTATGTATATTAAGTATATTATATATATTATATATTATATGTATTATATATATATTACGTAAATTAAGTATATTATATATATTAAGATCCCTTAATAAATATGCGCTTAAGAAGAAAGCTGTTAAATACCTCTGCATGGAATACAGAGTAATGATTTCCCTTTTGGGAAAGAACTCTTCCATTATTTAAAGACTAGCATACGTTCAGCAACATCCGCAAGTGAGCAAAGCCATTCACCGCATGGTTAGTCTCTATGCCTAAAGTTACCCTCTAAGTCCTCTAAGAGAAAGATTAAAGGAGAAGGTAATCCCTTATAGGTATACAGCATAGTATCTTACTGATGAGGATATTTTTGTGGAGTTTTTTTAAAGAAAGGATTTGCCAGCTTCAATTTATCATTGAGACACCAACCTTCAGCCCCTTTCTTTGTTGGAGTAACCCTTTTCTTTGGGCCCCACTCGATTCCTGCACAGTCACGGTTATATTACAGTGATTATCAGGCAACAAAACAGTATAATGAGCGCCAAGCCAACACATCGAAGCAAACACCATCGTGGTCAGTGAAGCCTATCACACAGCTGGAACAGACAGGGTATTTGTGAACATGGAGATAAAATAGTTTGGGCACGCTGGTTAGTTGATTTTAGATTTCTTAACGAGATTATATTTAGTGATTGGTGTTTACAGATAGAGCTATGACTTTGGATGACCTTCCAATGAATAAAGACAGCAGCGATTTAAATATTATGGGAGGCGGTCACTCAATCTCATTACATTATGGCTGCTCTCTCCCCCCCCCCCCACCCCGCCCCTACCCCCCCACCAGCCACTGACACCATGAACCGATATCTCATTCAGTCACATTATCCTGATACTAAACAAACCAGTAATTGCCTGATCCTAGTAATTCTGAGCGCCAAGCTAGGAAATGACAAGCAACAATTTTGAAAGTCATTTGATTGACTCGGTCGGAGTTCAGACTCACAACATCCCGCGTGGGGAAGCTAGCCAGCACTCTTATGATTCAAGTAATATTTTTCAGAGCCCAAGATGAAAAATTAGTTATTTACAGATTTGTCAAATTCGTACATGGCCTTTTACGGACAACACCTAATGGCACGAAGCACATATTTAGTCATTGCTTATTTGTTGATTTCTTCACATGACCTTGCTTCTTCTCCATTAAGCACTTTAAATGCAGCAGTTTCAATAGCAGTGGTTGATTTAGGGCGGCTATTTTATTTGTATTGTCATCATGTATTGTAACAATCAGCCTCTACAAACAATTAATTGCCTTCAGTAAAAGCACACCCAGTATTTCTTGCTTCACACTCCAAAGAATCTAGCTTGACACTATTAACTCCTGACATTCCACCTTAACATTAAAAGCTAACTTCTGATTTTTGTGTGTGTAAATTGCTTAGTTCTTAGAACTAAAAGGTATTAGTTGTGGCTTAGTAGTTTAAACAGACCATTACACATGATGCATGTTAATCTCCTGTTAATATAGAAATTTAAATAGCTTGCACAATATAACAGGTCTAGGCATTCACAAAGGACCACTCCCTCTCCTCTCTCCCCCTCCCCCCCAAACCCAAGCCATGGCCACTGGTTCCTTATAACGCAGGAAGCCTGCGCTGTACCGATTGGACCACCGCGTCCCGTGTGTGTACTGCTAATAATGCTGAACCCGTAAGTAGCCGTCACAGCACACTATGATGGCCACTAATTAAGTTGTGGCACTATGGTGTCTAATTTGAATTTCCACCGCTGTGTATAACTTACAGCGTCATCAAAGGCTACTTGCTCTCATACCATGTCTATGTGATGTGGGAGGTTCAAAATCCATTGGGTCGGTAAAAGTGTAGGCTCGGGCTTTCTATCGACAAACTGTCTAATGGTGAAAACAAGTCTATTCAGACTTATCCATAGTAGGCAGTATAAACCTTCAAGAAAAAAAGCTTGACGTAAGGTCTACCTGGAGTCCTTTCAAAGTTGACAAGTCAAAATTGTTCACGATATCTGCTGTAAAGCCACTTGAGCTTTTACTTACCCCCTATGCCATGCATACATAGGACCCTCTGGTTAAATATGTCATTCTTTACACTCAGGTGAGGTAAGTGTATATGTATATATATGCAAGTAGTTTCTGTAGCACAACCTTCCACTGTATGTTAAAAACGCACCTATTAACTGGTGGTTCTCAGGCACATTCAGACATATAGCTGTGACAGCACAGATCGAGAGAGAGAGAGAGAGACAGACAGACAGAAAAAGAGAGAGAGAGACAGGAAGAGAGCAGAGCAGTAATCTGAGTTGACATGTCCAATTGCTTACTCATGTGCAAAGTGGAGCTAACTGAGTCTAAATTTGGCTTCTTTGCGCACTTAATCCGAGACCAGACATGATGGCCTCATCGCTAGGAAGGTCAGGGGGTTCAAATCGAGGCTGAGTCAAACTAATGACTTACAAAATCTATACTTGTCACTACCGAGCCTGGCGCTCAGAATTAATGGGAATGAGCAAGGACTGGTTAGCTCAGTAGCAGGATAATGTCACGGGGTGAGATATCGGGTCATGGTGGCCTGGTCTCCTAGTGGGGCAGCACTATAAAGCTACTATAAAGCTGCCATAATTGTCCACTGTCACAAGTCTGTATCCGCGGATGACCCGATATCCCAGTCACATTATTCTGATACTGAGCAACCAGTCCTTGCCCTATCCTAGTAATGCCGAACACCAGGATAGGTAGCGACAAGTCAATTTTGTAAGTCATTGGCTTGACTCGGCTGGCATTCGAACTCCCGACCGTCCGCACAACGCCAGACAATTCGTCACAACGCCAGACAATTTGTCACAACGCCAGACAATTCGTCACAAGAGGTCAATTCATCACACGGTTGGGCACAATTCGTCACAACACTGGATAATTCATCACGAGGCCAGACAATTCGTCGCAGCCCCAGATAATTTATCACAATGCCAGCCAAACAATTCGTCACACTGCTGGACATTTTATCACAATGGTAGACAATTTGTCACAACGCGATACAATTTGTCACAACGCTAGACAATTCGTCACAACACTAGATAATTCGTCGCGATGCTAGACAATTCGTCACAATGCTAGACAATTTGTCACAATACTAGAGAATTTGTTGCAATGCTGGACAATTTTCTCACAATGCCAGATACTTTGTAACAATGCTAGACAGTTTTTCACAATGCCAGAAAATTTGTCACAATGCTAGACCATTTGTCACAACGCTAGACCACTTGTCACAATGCTAGACAATTTGTCACAACGCTAGACAATTTATCACAATGCCAGACAATTTGTCACACCGCTAGACCATTTGTCACAACACTAGACCATTTGTCACAACACTATGCCATTTGTCACAACACTGGACAATCTGTCACAATGCTAGACAATTTGTCACAAGGCTAGACCATTTGTCACAACGCTAGACAATTTGTCACACTGCTAGACCATTATAATTTGTCACAATGCTAGACCATTTGTCACAACACTAGAGAATTTGTCACAACGCTAGACCATTTGTCACAATGATAGACAATTCATGTTGGTGCTGGATAATTCGTTGCAGGTGCAGTTCGCCCAGCCCACTCCTGACTTTTTGTATTGTGAGCGCTTTGGTATGAAGCAGTGATATGCATATTCAGCATCTGCACCCAAACCAACTAATGGACCAGCTACAAACCAAACCCGAACACGCCAATGGCTCACAGCCGAAACTCGTTAACAAGACACCGCAATCGACAGGAGGAAACTATACTCAAGTGCGACAACCGGGTCGTCAGAGGTGTGAACTACAGAAGTAACGAATCGAATAAAAACAAAGGACCAGACAGAGGGGGGTGGAGGCCCAGAAAGGTGGGCAGAGGAGGGCAACAATTAGGAAGCAATATCAACCAATAAAAGACGGCAGGACACATGGGACGCTGATTGGGCTTAATTGAACATGTCTAGTTAGATGGAGCATCATCCTTATTGTGTACGGATAAGACCGGCTCTCCAGTGAGAGTCCATGCACATGCCTGTGGAGTGGGTGTGTACTCCATCACTTACTGCCTAGCTTTCCTGTGGCGAAGAGGAGACAAGGCACAGAATTCATTATTAGTCCTCGAAACCCTGCATTTCTAGCACCATCATAATATCACAATGGGAAGGCAGCACAATTAATTCAATCTTATTTTTTGGGGTATTTTTGTGGTTGATATTTCTCTTTTTGGTGGGGGGGCAATTAACCTTTTTTTTTTTTGCGGGGTAACATCAATCCATTTTCAACTCTATATAGACAGGACATACGTTACAAGAAAAACACATTCACTGGTTCTCATTATACAAGCACCAGTTTTTACTCCTATGCACCGCCAATATATTTATTTATATATGGGTCGTTTCATTGTAAATGGGGACAAAGTGTGACATGAGGGTCATAAATGAATATTGTGTATTTTCCAATTTTTTTCACTGAGTAGCCAACTCTTGTCCATATATATCCTGGTAATGTGAAGGAAAAGATAGTTGAGGTTACCATTTTGTCAGAAAAACCAAGAACTAATTGAGTAGCCAGCCCCAAGTGTGGCCGTATTAATCACCAAGTGTGGATTTATTAATCAAATCAATTAGTTAATCAAATTTATTGCATGAAACAATTAATTTTTTTACATTGTGGTCACCTAAGTATAGAAATGCACTGTAAAGAAAGCTGCACAGGATGATTATATTTTTCCCAATTTTGAGTTGTGGATGAAACACAATAGAAGGGGACACCAAAAATAATAAGGAACTTCAACTTCAATTTTTTTTCAGAAAGCTTTGTAGAAATATTATATTACTAGCCATGGTACTACAAAATAGCCTTACATGCAACAATAGCAACTCTTTTTTATTGAAGCTCTAGTATTCCCAGGATAACATATTACCTAATTTAACAAGCATGGGACAAGCAGGGAACACAACAGTTACATCCAGAACCAGTTTAATCACCCTGGAATATTAGATAACAAAAACAAATATATGCATGCAAAATGAATATTTATTTCAAGTAAGAGTCTTCTTTTATTATTTCATTGACTAACAGGTAATACTCTAGGCAAAATAATGGTCTAGTAGGCTGTAGAAAAGTCCAAATTCTCCATGTCACAAATTCATGCCTGTAAAACACAATATTTTGTTAATGAAAATGTTGCCTTTTTTTAACTATGTCACATTAAGCCTTAATTTTTTCATATCTATCTCTCCAAAGTGTAAGAATACCAGTTCTATAAAGAAAATACCTCCTCTACTCTTTCCATGATTGCTTTAGACCATTACATACTGAAAAGTACATTGGCCCCATTTACCATGAAACGATCCATTATATTTTTTAATTGGCCAAAATTGCCAAATGCAGAAGAGTGAAAGGAGAAAAAACAAAAAAAATAGGAACGGTTGCCTTCTCAATAGCAGAAATAATTACTTAATCAGAGAACCCTTGAGGAATGTTGGCTGGAGGACAGTTAAATATATTGCAAGATGGGTGACTTTATCCATCCTCTATATATACTCTTCTGTGGTATCAACAAATGATGACATTCAATACAGAATTGTACCATTGAAATTACATACAACATAGTATATGTATGTAACAGATATGAGCCTGTCTCACAAGGTGATAACTCTGGGTTTTTTTTGTCCACGTAACAATTGACACAAAATAGCACAGAAACGGTTACACTGAAAACACAAGGACATTTGCTTCAAATCAATATGTATTCTATTGGGATTATGAAACACCATAAATCAGTTGATCCTGAGCAAATGCATAACCAGAGAGTATGTTGATCGTTACAATGGACAGAGTTTTGTCCCAAATTACTTAACACCTTTTGAGACAGCCTCATATACATATACTCACGACTTTTAACGTGCATGCCAAAATTAATCTTGCATGATTGCAATTCAAATACCTACAAATTAGCCATTTAAAATAAAAGTTGCTTCAAATGAAAGTAATAGATTATAATACTCAAATTAATATATGTATCTTTTTTAAAAAAAGACAGAAGCTCAAAGCCATCGGACGATGCAACTTTAAGTTAGTTTCCGGGGAGAGGTGAAATACCTCAACACTGACGCAAATCAGTCAGTATTTTCCCACCCCCCAGCACCCCAAACCCTTCCAACCACCACCATTAGCTGAGACCAAAGAATCATCGCAACGTACAAAAGTTTCAAAAAATGATGATGGCAAGAAAACCTAAATTATTACTAAACTAAATTCAAAAGATTTGTATCAAATTGGATAGTGCTACCCAGAGGTGAAAACAAGTGTTGCCACACTTATCCGTTATGAGCAGGGTAAATAAATTCATCACATAAAAAAAGCAACAACAAAAAAAGCTTCCAGAAGAATTGCGCTCCGATCCCATATCAGGCAATAACTGCTCAATATCAGACTTTTAAAAAACAGACAATTTTATTTAATAGTTGACAGTGGATTTCCTACACCTTCGAGCCTCATAGTGAAGGGAGCTGTTGTCAAAATTCCACCTCCTACCCTTCCCTCTCAACCCGCAATGTTTCCATGACAACCACACCCAAATAAGATCTGCGACCAACTTTCTATGACGCCACGTTATCGCAGACAACATCATTCAGCACATGCCAAGTGACAATATCACATGGTAACTCATCACAAGGTCACTCGTCACAGGGTCATTTGCCACATGGACACTCATCACAAGGTCATTTGCCACAGGGACACTGAACTCGTCACATGGTCATTTGCCACAAGGTCATTCATCGCAAGAAGTCACTCGTCACAAGCCCATTAGTGACAGGGACATCCATCACAAGGCCTTTCGTCACAAGGTCACTCATCACAAGGTCACTCATCACAAGGTCACTCATCACAATGTCACTCATCCCAATGTTACTCGTCACAAGGTCATTTGTCACAGGGACATCTGTCACAAGGTCATTTCATCACAAGGTCATTTGTCACAGGGACATCTGTCACAAGGTCATTTCATCACAAGGCCATTCATCACAATGTCAATTGTTACAAGGTCATTCGTCACTAGGTCATACGCTACAAGGTGGTGGTTCACATTTAGATTCAAAAGTTTTTATGACGCTAGCAGTGGAATACGACAACAAAACTGTTAAAAGGGACCAGAGAGAGAACACAGACAGGACGGAGAGGTGTCACCTTTTATCCAGGGTGTGCCCTTTAAATTGCAAACTAACAAAACAAGTTGCACAGATTACAACCTTTACATTCTATTATCGCATATTATACAGTTGAAGAATGCCATGTAGGTGCACAAGACACAACACTATTTGGCTCTAAAAATTAGCACTTTAAATAACTGGGTCAAAGAAGGGGGTCGGGGATCAGGGGTTCATGGTATAGGTTTGGCATTATCACTTTTATTGACAGATGGTCAAACTAGGAAGTTACTGCTGAAGAAAACCCACTTCTTGGCTCATTGCCTAAAAGTATCTCCGGCTAGTCATTTTTTCCCTCAAATAAACCGAAAGTGTTGCTAGTGCTGGGCCCAAACGAGGTTTCTCTGAAGTGATCCGGAAAGGAGGCATCCCTCAAGTAAAAACGAAAGCATTGTTAGGGCTAGGCCCAAAAGAAGTCATCATTGGCTATGTATGCAATGGTAAATATAGCCAATGATAACCTCTTTTGAGCCCAAGTCTAGCAATATTTCTGGTTTACTTGAGGGAAACCTCCTTTTGGCCTAGCGCTAGCAACACTTTCAGTTTACCTGAGGGAAACTTCTTTTGGGTCTAGAGTTAGCAATATTTCTGGTTTACTTGATGGAAACCTCTTTTGCGTCTAGCACTGTTAATATTTCCGGTTCACTTGAGGGAAACCTCATTTGAGCCTAGCGCTAGCAATACTTCTGACTTACTTGAGGGAAACCTCATTTGAGCCTAGCGCCAGCAATACTTCCGGTTTAATTGAGGAAAACCTCTTCTGGGCCTAGTATTAGTAATAGAACGACCTCATTTGGGCGTAGCATTCACAATACTTTCGGTTTACTGGAGGGAAACCTCTTTTAAAATAACTGAAGTACATGGAAAACACCATCAAGAAGGTAATGCTTAGCACAAAAGCGCTGATAGGTCTTGCCATATTAATCATTTTAAACATCCTGATGTTGCTTCTAATTCAAGGGACCAACAACAAATGGGCAAAACAACCATCATCGACATTCCACACGGCCCTGGTTTTCATTTCACTTTCACACCAGCCTCTTTTTGGAATACAAATACAGATCAAACGATTTCAGCTCACAGGTAGAGCCATACAAAAAAAGGTAGAAAAGAGCTGAATTGACAAAGTCACGGTCTGAAACATTACACATTGAAGTCACAAAATATGGAGTAGAATGGCCAGTCGTGTATGTCTTTCCGAAGATCTCTGCACAACTTCCCTGTTTATATAGCCAAATAGGGCCGCGTTCAGGGTGCGTCTCCGAGACGTCTTGGGAAAATCCCTGACGTCATGCTAGTCTGAATGGCAAAAGCAGTTTGTCGCCTTGAAAATGGCCGCCCACATAGGTGGCGGCCATTTTCAATGGAAAAGCTGCGCTGTGATTGGCTGAAACCGCTGAATACGGCGGCCATTTTCGAGGCGCTTTTTGTCTCCTGCCTGAAATGGGGGGCATCTTCGAGACGTCTCCGAGACGAACCCGGAACGCAAGTAGGCGAAACACCGTTGCGGAGACATCTCCGCGGCTCCTCCGAGACATACCCTGAATGCGGCCCAGGTGTTGGCAGAGTGACAAGCAGTGCAAAGGTATCACCATGCAGAGTTTTTAATTCTGCTCATTGTGGTATTAAAACTAAAACATTTTGGCAAATTGGCGTTTGCTCTGTGCCACCTTAATGACATCAGCTATACGCACAATGCTGGAGAGCATTTGTCGGAGTGCGGAACTAACCGTCCCAGTCCATATCTAGATAAAAGATTCACCCCATACTTGCAGTAGGGGTGAATGACAACGTAGTCTAAATACTGGCGAAAATAGCTTTAGTAGGGAACAGGAAGTGCAATTCTGGGTTCCAGTATGCAATGGCTACTTATATCGGCACAGAGTTGGTGAAATGGGAGGGAATGCAAAAAGACAAGATGGCAACCATAGAATGCCATCGATTTGACCTTTAAGGTGTATTAAACTACACATTTTATTATATTTTTCAAATCAAAAGTAGCGGGTAAATATTAAGATATATATGAAGAATATTATATATTGCTTCTTAAATTAAGAATTGATCTGCTCATTTCCTTTACCCAGCATGTAGATAATTTTCGCCAGCTTTTAAATAGGGTTGGTCTTCAATCCCAACTCATGCTACTGCAGTACCGGGTGAATCTATTATCTAGCACCTTTACGGAATCACAAGCCTAACTTTACGCAACTTTGCGCTGCACATTTGCTTGCAGTGCACATAATGAACTAGCATTCTCTGTCCCAGTAGTCCCAATGTAATGCCTACCAGTAGATTGTAGGTCACTATGAGTGACATAGTGACAGAACCCTAAAATGAGAGTCGTCTGCAACAACAATAAAACAAAGTAGCAACCTGACTTCCGGTAAAATGTTTTACCATGCTCTGACAGTGAGTGCTAAGAATATGAGGAGAAATGACACATGTGATCAAGAAAAACGCCCAGAGAATAGGAAATATCCCATCCTTGGTATTCTTTGTGTAATAGTAATAGTAATCCACAGGAAACAATTTCACATAACATAAAATACACAGAAGATGGACAATAATATTTATCATGTATATCTGAACATTATTCCCACGATCAAGTCTTAACGTGAGCATTCTTTTAGAATAGAGCTTTGACATTAATTGTAATATTATCATGATAATATTACAATTAATATCAAAGCTCTATTCTAAAAGAATTGCAGCTTCAGTAGAGGCTAAACTAGGTGACTAGTTGCGGAAACTCTTCTCTCGAGAAGCTAGCTGGTTAGATTTTGTGGCCGTTGGTCCTGGTGTAGTACAGTCAAACCGCCCACCCCCTTTTAAAACACTGCGGAAATGTTTTGAACATACTCTAGCGAACATACTCTAGCGCCCAAGTTGAAAACATTCTGGTTAAGTTGAAAACACTTTGCTGCCAAGTTCAAAAGATTCTGCTGTCAAGTTCAAAACATTCTTCCGCCAAGTTCAAAACACACTGCTAGTTCATTTGCATTTTGTAGTGCAAGAGGTTGGTTTATTGTGGGGTTTTATGTCCTAGCAACATCGAAAATCACATCAGGATGGGTACCCGGTGGCGTAGCTAGAGGTAGGAGTAGAGGAGCAACTGCTCCCCCTGAGCACTTTGTCAAAAGTGGCGTCTTTAAAAAAAAAATGTAACTCTTTAGTTCTTGTGTGCGATAAAAGTCATATCTTTCTTAGGCTTGGGTTTTAAATATAAAAGAACAATTATGCACTTCCTATAAAACTGTATCTTCCTTGTGGTTTGATGTTAAATACACAATAAAAATGCATAATGAATTTGTAATTATTTGGTATGAGTTATGGCACCTTTTTTTATGCGCTTGTACCCCTAACTGTAGGTGTTTTGAATTTAACCTGAGTGCTTTGAACATACTCTGGTTTCAGAGAGTACCGCAGTGTTTTGCATGGGGTAGTGTTTTGAGCACCCTACACCGATACGAGTTACGGCTCACTGTTCACACTAGGTGACTGGTGACAAGCGATACAACTACTGACCTAGTGTAAGCCTCTACTTTATTTATACTAAAAACCATTATAATGAGTTTCAAAAATGGTTTACAAAATTTTATTATTTCTTTTCTTACTGAGAGGGTTATACAGTAAAACCTCTCTAACCAACCACCTCCACAGATCGACCACTCCCCTATATCGATCGCTTTATTTGGGTCCCAAATGATCGCCCATACAATACCATTATAACGATAAAAAAACTCCACAAACCGACCACCTCCCTAAATGGACCATTTAAAGTCGGTCCCATGGTCGGTCGATTTAGAGAGGTCTTACTGTATATATTTTGGGTAGTTGAATGCAGCGAAAACCAGATTCTCGGAGTGAACTGTGCAAACCATATGTACTCACCTCTTCTTCGAAGGTACTCAGCCACCAGCGCAGCGATATGAATGTAGCAGTGCGCCGCCTGGTAGCGAAGTAAAGAACCACAAACTGATTAAATACCTAAATAAATAAGGCAATAGCTCCTAACAAACACAGCACTGGATTTCTAATATTCCATTTAACTATTATCGCAGTACTGTGTCACTAATATTCCATTTAACAATTATCGCAGTGCTGTGTCACTAATATTCCATTCAACTATTATTGCAGTACTGTGTCACTAATATTCCATTTAACAAATATCACAGTACTGTGTCATTAATATTCCATTCAACTATTATTGCAGTACTGTGTCACTAATATTCCATTTAACAATTATCACAGTACTGTGTCACTAATATTCCATTCAACTATTATTGCAGTACTGTGTCACTAATATTCCATTAAACTATTATTGCAGTACTGTGTCAGTAATATTCCATTTAACTATTATCGCAGTACTGTCACTAATATTCCATTAAACTATTATTGCAGTACTGCGTCACTAATATTCCATTTAACTATTAATGCAGTACTGCATCACTAATATTCCATTTAACTATTATCGCAGAACTGCGTCACTAATATTCCATTTAACTATTATCGCAGAACTGCGTCACTAATATTCCACTTAACTATTATCGCAGTACTGTGTCACTAATGTTCCATTTAACCTTTATCGCAGTACTATGTCACTAATGTTCCATTTAGCTAGTATTGCAGTATAGTATCACTAGCCAGTCGCAGTAGGGGGGTGGACCACCCAGGAACCCCCTACCACCCCTTTGTGGCTAGCTGCCATCACCAGTCACCAGACGGGTGACACTGACAGTCTGACAGTGGCCAGCGCAGTATCTGCACCATATGAGGCTCACGGACGGACTACTACACCAACCAGAATTTAAAAAAAGCTGGTACATCTCTGCTAGCAGTTGGCGTTACCTCGGAGAAGTCACTGTTGTTGATGTGAATGCGCGCCATGGCCTCGAGCCAGGTGCGCCTCAGCTCAGGCGTGCTTGCGTAGGACTTGGCGAGAGAGTATTGCAGGTCAACCAGCATCTCCGGGTCATTCTGGTGCTCCTGCATTCAAAATAGAAGTAGTGCGTTGTTTAAAGTTGCATAGTATGTTAAAAGCGTCAAATTTTCTAAACAAAAATACTCATCTAGATTTTATCATTAGTTAGATACCGGTGCACTTATTAAGCATGTGTTGTTGTATGGAAGGGAATACTAAGTCAATTTAATAGAACATGTTACTGCTGAAGCCTAGAGTGTCAGACAGACACAACCACACCCACACACACACCCACACACATCCACACGCAAAACACACCCACATACACACAGATACACCCACCCACACAACCCAAGCACCCACCCACGTACATAGGCACATCTCCACACACAACCACACCCAAACACCCACCCACATACACACCAAAAACATCCACACACACAACCACATCCAAATACACCCACATACACACCCACATCCAAACACACACATCCACATGCAAAACACACCCACATACACACAGATACACCCACCCACACAACCCAAGCACCCACCCACGTACATAGGCACATCTCCACACACAACCACACCCAAACACCCACCCACAAACACCAAAAACATCCACACACACAACCACATCCAAATACACCCACATACACACCCACACCAAACACACGCAAAACACACCCACATACACACAGATACACCCACCCACACAACCCAAGCACCCACCCACGTACATAGGCACATCTCCACACACAACCACACCCAAACACCCACCCACATACACACCAAAAAACATCCACACACACAACCACATCTAAATACACCCACACCCAATCACCCACATCAACACCCATATACACAGATACATCCACCCACACAACCCAAGCACCCACCACATACACAGGCACATCTACACACACAACCACACCCAAACACCCACCAACATACACACATCCACATGCAAATACACCCACATACACACCCACACCCAAACATATATCTACACACACAACCACACCCAAACACACACCCAGATACACATCCACACACAACCACATCCAAATACACCCACATACACGTCCATACCCAAACACACACATACACATCTATCTACACCCAAACCCATCCACACACACAACCACATCCAAATACACCCACATACCCACCAACACCCAAACACACACATGCACGTCTACACACACAACCACACCCAAACACCCACCCACATACATACTAAAACACATCCACACACACAACCACATCCAAATACACCCACCTACACACCCTCACCCAAACACACACATGCACACGTAAAACACACCCACATACACACCCACACATAGATCTACACACACAACCACACCCAAACACCCACCAACATACACACAACCACATGCAAATACACCCACATACACACCCACACACCGATCTACACACAACCACACCCAAACACACCCACATACACACCCAAACACATCCACACACACACACCCACAACCAAATACACCCACATACACGCCCATACCCAAGCACACACATCTACACAGGTACATCTACACACACAACCATAACCAAACACACACCCACATACACATCCACACACACACACACAACCAAATACACCCACATACACGCCGATACCCAAGCACACACATCTACATAGGCACATCTACACACACAACCACACCCAAACACTCACCCACATACAAAGATACATCCACACACACAACCACATGCGAAACACACCCACATAAACACATGGATACATACACACAACCCAAATACATACTTGTATACACACAGATACAACACACACAGATACAACCCCCCCCCCCACCCCACACACACAGCCCTTTTACTTATAGAAGCCGCACTTGGACTACAAGTCGCATCCTGAACCTAAAACAAAGCCGGCTCACCTTCATCTGTGCCGTGGCCATCAGCACAGTCCGGATGCGTTTTGTCAGATCCTTCACCTCCACGGGGAACACTGTCCGCTAGGGGGAGGAAGATGCACAGTGAGAGGCGTGACAGACACTATACACACACCCACCCCCACACCACCCCCCCACCCCCACGGGGAACACTGTCCGCTAGGGGAGGAAGATGCACAGTGAGAGGCGTGACAGACACTATACATACACCCACACCCCACCCACACCTCCACGGGGAAAACTGTCCGCTAGGGGGAGGAAGAGGCAGAGTGAGAGGCGTGACAGACAGTATACACCCACCCACACCCACACCCCACCCACACCTCCACGGCGAACACCATCCGCTGGGGGAGGCAAGAGTAGCCTGGTTCCATGGCCTTTCAACTGTGGTCATTTCAAAGTTCAGGCACAGAGGTGCAACAGTTTTCCGCTATTATCACCCACTTTTTTTGGTGCCAATCAAAACAATGTCATAAGCAAAATGGACATTTATGTGCCTTTAAGCATTGCATGCATAGAGAAATATGGATATGTGGCTAATTATTCTGGATTCTGATTTCATTTTGAATATATTGTGAAAGTGATATTTAATTGGCTGATCTAAGTCCAATGCTTACAAACAGAAAGAATGCATGCAGTAGATAGCTACACAACTGAAAGTAATAAAACAAGGGGAACCATGAGACTATTACTGTCTAGCGGCGAAAACAAGTCATTAGACTTAACCGTTATGGGCAGCATAAATACACCATCATAAATTTTATTTTTTATTTTACATTTGCACTTTAAAAATCAAATTTAAGAAGCAAAAGTTGGTTAATTTAAAATATATTTGTCTATCAGTTTTTAGTTCTGTCATGTTCTGGTGCCGATGAGCTGTTGTTTTCTCAGCATAGCCACCACTGAGTGAAATGCCTTGTTCAACAACTGCCGCTTGATGCGTGACAGTCGCAGACATTACACAGTCGGGGATGGGAATTGAACTTCTCTATATACACATTCTTTGATCTTAGCAACATCTAGACTCATATCAGGATGATGGGCACTGATTTGTGACAGTTTGCACTCATGGCGATTTTATAGTGCTGCCCCACTGGAAGATCAGTCCACCAGTGCCATGACCCAATATCCCACTCAGTCACATTATCCTGATACTGAGCTAACAAGTCCTCAATATTTCCTAGTAATAATGGATACTGAGCTAACCAGTCCTTACCATATCCTGGTAATAATGCAGGGTGACAGGCCAGGAAGTGACAAGTATCAATTTTGTAAATCAGAGGTTTGACTCGAGCGGGATTCGAACAACTCCCGACTTTCCACACGGGAATACGGCACTCTACCGATTCGGCCACCGCGTCCAGTCAAAATAGTCTCCTGGTTATTAAACTAGTTTAGGTGTGCGTGCGCGTGTGTGTGCATGTGCGTGTGTGTGTGCGTGTGTGTGTGTGTGTAATCAATGATGAGCCAGCTTTTACGACATCCACTGGGGTGGTTGACCTACTTTTCCCCCTAACCGATAGGGGACCAATGGGCCGATTCCCGCACCAATTACTCATAATGGAGGAAAGAGGCAGTAGGAGGTCGGAGTTAGGGGAGGGGTGAGTTGGTTGGTTGGTTGTTGGAGTTTTACATCCTGGTAACATCTACGGTCATATCAGGACGGGTACCGACTTGTGACAGTGTGCACTCATGGTGACTTTATAGTGCTGCTCCACTGGGAGACCAGGCCGTCAGCATCGTGACCCTATTACCCACTCGGACACATTATCCTCACACTGAGCCAACCAGTCCTTGCCCTATCCTAATAATGCCGAGCGGCTGGCTAGGAAGCGGGAAGTATAAATTTGTAAGTGATCGGTTCGACTCGACATGGGTTCGAACTCAAAGGTCCGAATCCCACGATCTACCAAAACGGGAGACGGAAGCTCAACTCATTCGGCCATCCCGTCTGGTGGGGGAGGGGTGAGGGATGGAGGGGAGAGGTGGGAGTCTCATTACTACAAGTACTCAGGATCACCCGGCTAGAGTGATATTGTGGCGACTACATTAGGAATACTAACGTCGGCAGCTTGGGCCAATACACAGACCCGCATAATGTCACGTGACGCAGGTCAAGGTCATGCTCACAGGTCACGTGTCCAGTCGACATTGTCCGAACGCAATGTCATTCCGGGCCTAGCGTCCTAACCTGCGGTCCACCCAGGCTCCCTGATGCAATCGACCTACCCGGGCCGACCTATGTGGCGACTGGCTTAGTGGGGCATGGTGCATGCAGTCTACTACACTCGTCTCCATCCATGAGAATCGTGAGTTTTTCAAGTGGGTCTATGTCCACAACTTGTTTTAATGCTTATTATTACAAATATCCAGGCAATGCAATTGCATATACAGTACAACCTCTCTAAATCGACCGCCCATAGGACCGACTTTAATTTGTCCATTTAGGGAGGTGGTCGGTTTATGGAGGTTCTTTTATCATTACAATGGTATTGTATGGGCGATCGTTTGGGACCCAAATAAAGCGATCAATATAGGGGAGTGGTCGATCTGTGGAGGTAATCGGTTAGAGAGGTTTTAATGTACATGTCGTCGTGCATGGCTTTTGGTGTTAAAAAAAAAAGATGTAACTTATAAACAAATGGAAGCATTGGACATAAAGTGGGGCTCATACCCACATTTCTGCCATTCTGGCACCTAACATCTGAGGCCACTTATTCTCAAATATATCAAATCAAAATGGCAACATGAATGAGATGAACATCCAAACAATAAGTTGCATAACATCAGCCTATGCATGTAAGAACATCCACAGCATTATGCTGGGTGTTGGCAGGATGCAGTAGTCCTCCTCACCTGATGCCGCGTTGGCCACTATTAGCTGACTCATGCATTTTTACTCAAGCAAGAACTAACCCCTGAGTGCATTGAGTGTCCGACACATTCTACTTGGGTGTCCAACAATCTTTTAATGACCCGCAAGACTTTTTTGGCAATGTAAAGCACAAATTTGAGTTTCTAAGAACAACTGGACTGTATCACATTCTGTAATTTTAGCTATATTTATAAGTTATTTTTGCTTGTCATTTGACACATATTTAACCACTTCAAAATCGCACCCAAGATAATTTTTGTCCCCATCACTTGACACAAATCTTACCATTTCAGAATTGTGTGTAAATTTCAATATAAATGTGATTAACGAAACTGACAGAATAAACACCACTATCATTTTGCCGTGAATATGGCCTCCTGCTGCCGACATGGTGCTAAACCATTAGTAATCAATCAATCAATCAATCAAAGACTATCCAAAATCAGGGAAATCAGGGAAACGAAAGCACCAAGACCTGTTCATTTTTTACCAATAGTGATAAAACCCAGAAATGAAAGTGTAAACCATGTACATATTAGTAGCTCACCTGCATAGCCTTGTCATTGTTGGCGTATGAGTTGATGATGGACAGAGAGTCAGTGAAGCGCATGTTGCTCAGTCCAACCACATCACTGATCAGCTGTGACACCGAGATGATCATCTGAAACACAGGCGAAAGAGGAACTTAAAAACTAATGCCTATGCATAAAACAAATGATGTATTTGTCTTCTGTTTTTTTCTCTGATATTAATACATCTCAAGTTAAAAACAACAACAGAAGCACAAGAGGTATTTAAAACTAACACTTATATATACAGCAGATGCAGTATTTGTCTTCTGGGTTTTTTTTTCTGATATTAATACACTTCAGGGTAAAATGGATATGGTTTTTAAATTATATATTTTTAATATAAAATTAAATTGTTTTATTAATGTTATTAATTTATAAACAAAACAAATAACAATGACATAGCACACACAACAGGGAAGGACAATATGAAAACATAATTTGTTCTAACGTTGTGTCTATCCTTCTTGATGCATCCTCTCATTTATTACAGTATTCACCACATTGTCCGTTTCAATATCTTAAACTCCATGCACTTTTTAAGTCAAAGCATCGATTATTAGTTAGTTAACCAAGCAGATCCATCACTTACATCACTTACGAAGCTACGATGCTGCGGAAAAATTAACTCTTCACTGTTTAGTATGAGGGGAAATGCTCCTTAGTAAAATATAAGTGTGAGGATAACTAACACCTTTTGTTGGTTTAGTAAAATAAAGGTGGGGAGGAAAACCGACACCTGACTGTCTGTTTAGTAAAATATAAGTGTGACGATAACAAGCATCTTTTGTTGGTTTAGTAAAATACAAGTGGGAAGTAAAACTAACATCTGTGTCTATTTAGTAAAACTACAAGTGTGATGACGATGACTAATGCCTTTTGTTGGTTTAGTAAAATAAAAGTGGGGAAGAAAACCGACACCTGACTGTCTGTTTAGTAAATTATAAGTGTGACGATAACAAACACCTTTTGTTGGTTTAGTAAAATACAAGTGGGAAGAAAAACTAACATCTGTCTATTTAGTAAAATACAAGTGTGACGATGACTAACACCTTTTGTTGGTTTAGTAAAATAAAAGTGGTGAGGAAACCGACACCTGACTGTCTGTTTAGTCAAATACAAGTGTGACAATGCCTAGCACCTTTGTTGGTTTAGTAAAATATAAGTGTCAGGTTTCATACTCCTTGGCAAATATAAGTAAGAGGGAAAAGTATTTGACTAAACAGATGCTTGCGTTACAAGTGTGAGGGTTCACACCGCTGAGTAAAATACAAGGAGTAAGGAAAAGTAACGGCCCCTGTTCTCTCCCTGTTTATTAAAATACTAGTGTAAGAGGTTCACTGGTTAGTAAAAACACAAGGAGGAAGAACAACTAACTTCCTCTTCTCTCTGTGTATTAAAATACGAGTGCAAAGCTTCACCCTGTTTATGATCATACAAGTGTGAAGGTTCACACTGCTCAATACGATACAAGTGCGAGGATAAGTAACTCCTCACACTATTCCTCACCATGCCATCACCTCTGCCAATTTGGATGTCCACCGATGTACATAACTTACAGCATCATCAAAGGCCAGTTGCTCTCATACCATGTTCATGTGGTGTTGGAGGTTAAAAATCCCTTGGGTCGGTAACAGTGTAGGCTCAGGCTTTCTATTCACCAAGTAAAATGTCTCATGGTGAAAAACAAGTCTATTAAGACTTATCCATAATAGCCTGTATAAATCTTCAAGAAACAAATATTTAGTAGATGACTAAGTTTTCACACTGTTAGTTAAAGTACAACTTTGCATTTAAATAGAAACTGAAAACCATCGGACTAGGCAACTTTAACATTTGAGGTCAAACCAAGACGAGAGGGGATTAAAAAAGATTATGTGAGTAGTTCCAGTCATAAATAGCCACATTGAGTTATCTTGGTTTAGGTTACCAAGAAGAGGGTTCATAGTGGAAGGTTAATTCAAGGGTAGCTTTGTTAGTTATGTCATCATCATCATCATCATCATCATCATGCTGTCGGTCGCAATGCGACAAAGACTGCTTTCATTACTTGACTGCCGCTCTCCATTTAGCTCTCTGCTGTGAGAGTTGCGTCCATGAGACATTTCATGAAAGCTGCCTGCAAAAGTGTTGAAGTGCTGCTGGCTTTTGCAAGTTACCAGCGGCACTCTCTCGGGGAGCAAATAGAGGCTTCACACCAGCAAGAACATGTCAAGACAGGCACAAAACTATTTGTCCCCCTAGTGGCTGGTCGGGTGATGTTGGGAGTTCCATACATCAACCGCCCTTAATGCTGCCACAGTGACATGGTTTTCTGTTTAGGGTTTGCTCCCTTAGCCTTCGGTTCTGTCAAGAACCTGTACCACAAGGCAGTGGTTTACAGTTAGTTATGTAGTTGTTTGTATAAGGGGGTATCTGACTAAACATTCGCTTATCTGATTCTCAGATATACCAAAGAAGCATCATACTCTTAAAAACACGTGCTGAGCAGAACTTTAAAAAAAAGTGCCATCAATTCCAGCGATATAATGGCTTCCATATTACATGCAGTTAACTATGCATGGGAGTGGACAGGCCGGGAGCTCGGCAAGTCTCAGAGGGCGATGGAGAACAGGGAACAATGGAGAAGATGGGTTGCAAAGTCATCTGTAGTGCCCCAACGCATCCTCGCGATTAAGGGATCGATGATTTGTTTGTTGGGGTTTTGCATCCTAGCAACATCCAAGGTCACCGACTTGTGACAGTGCGCACTCATGGTGACTTTATAGTGTTGCCCCACTGAGAGACCAGGCCTTCCACACCATGACCTGAGATCCCACTCAGTCACATTATCCTGACACTATGAGTGTGCACTTTTCACAAATCGGTACCCGTCCTGATATGACCTTAGATGTTGCTAGGACGCAAAAACACACCAAACAAACAATAAACAAACACAAAGCAATAAACCCCATAACGGTCGATACCCGCTTAGAATTAACAAATCTAACGGAACTTTAAACAAATATTTAACTTTGAATCGTCCTTCTCTTCCAACACAACTAAACATAAACACGGTACAGTAAAACCTCACTAACCGACCACCTCCACAGATCGACCACTCCCCTATATCGATCGCTTTATTTGGGTTCCAACAATACCATTGTAACCATATTCTAACTCCCTAAACCGACCACCTCCCTAAATCGACCACTTAAATTCAGTCCCAAGGTCGGGCGAATTAGAGAGGTTTTACTGTATATGGAAGTCGAACCCTGAATCTGCCGTTAGGTACATACTACTGTTCGGTACTCTTGGTACCTTTATATTCATATTAGTACCTAGGTGAAAAGGTAAGTAAATTATCGATGAACCGATTTTTTTTTAAACAACTAAATAAACTAAATAACAAGTTGAAATTCCCAGCATGCACCACACTCAACATTGCCATGCCCCCCCCCCCCCACACACACACGGCACTCCCACACCCACACACTCCTTCAAACAGACACCCACCCACACAACACACCCACACACATACATACACACACAGACAGACACACACATTCCCTCGCACACCCACACAGACAGACACACACATTCCCTCGCACACACACAAACACACACCACACAAACTCTCTCAGTACTATGTTAGTAGACATGCCCAGGCCGTTTATAATATCTAGGTCAGTGTTGTTATGGTTGCTATGGAGACAACCACGTGGTCGGTCCTCACCAAATCAGATATCTTGTGGAACATGCCCAGAGTGTGAGCTTCCTGAAACAAAACGAGCCAACCCACACATTACACACAACTCAAGCAACGACACATCAACGACAACACGCCACTATGACAAAGTTATGGTGCTACTTGGCTTATGGTTGTGTTGTTTTGCTTCTTTAAAAAAAATATTTTTGATTATTGCTATACCCAAGGATGAAAGTGATCTACAGGAAAAAAAGCGGAGATGCGGATATTCTACATCTTTAACCTATGTGTCATAGGTTTAGCACTGTCAGGGAATCATGGAAAATTTCCGGAAGTGAGGTTTCATATATATTGGTATTCGCTGATAGTGCTGTGGCATTTGGAGCATTTATTAGTGGTATACGCTGATAGTGCTGCAGCGTCTCCACCACCATAATATTAGTATAGATCTACACTGATGGTGCTGTGGAATTGAAAAATCCCGGAAATCTGTGGAATCGCAGAGATCTTTCATCCCTGTATACCAGATGGGATGCCCGAATGGGTTGAGCATCTGCTTCCTGGGTGGTAGTTCGTGGAATTCCGAGCCTATGGGGTTCAATTTCAAATCCTGGCCCATTTTCCAATGTTGGCAACCCTGAACTAGGTGAACACTAACTTTAGTGTGTCGAAACTGAAGTATTGTTATCTACTGATACCAATTCAAACAAATAATGGCCACTAAAACAGTATTTAATTAAAAATTATTGTCAACTTTTATCATAGTCACCTCAATTATCCCCTAAGTTAATGAATGGACAAACTAGGGCCACCTTGAATCTAATTAACTCCAAAGTGCATCAATTTTTAATAGCTGCCTACATCATTTTTGTAATGTTTTCACATGAAACTCTGTAAGCCAAGCATCACCATAACAATATGTAAACATTTGCCAAATTATGGATCTGAATGTAACAGAAAACGCTACTTACAACATTTATTAAACACAACTCAGGTTACAGAACAAATTAATATAACACATTTTATACTGTCTATTTCAGCCATCCCAAGGCACATGACAGATAAATAACGAGTACAAAAAAAAATACACACACATTCACGAGTAAGCAATACATGTGCTAATGCCATCGGCATTTTCTTTGTGTATTTTAATGCTTTTTTTTAATATGTCCTGTTATGTTGAAACTTTGCATTTAAAATGGACACACTGATACATATTTGTAGTTACAGATATCTCTCATCCTGAAATTGTCAATATAATAATAATAATAATAATAATAATAAATAAAAATGATAACAATGATGTGATGATGGTAATGATGTTATATATTTGTTCAAAATGGTCAGCTTAATGTCTTTGAAACCTATTTAAGAAACACTGGCTTTGCACTTGATGCTGCGTTACAATCCTTCTACCAGGTCTCACCAGACACTACTAGAAGGGTGTCTAGACGCGTGTATAGACGAAGGTCTAGACAAATGTTTAAACGAATGTCTAGATGAGTGTCTAGATGAATGTCTAGATGAGTGTCTAGACAAGGGTCTCGATGAGTGTCTAGAGGAGTGTCTAGAGGAGTGCTTAGATGAGTGCTTAGACAAGTGTCGAGACGAATGCTTAGACTTGATGAGTGTCTAGATGAATGCCTAGGTTGAGTGTCTAGATGAATATCTAGACTTGACGAGTGTCTAGATGAGTGTCCAGATAACTGTCTAGACTAGATGCATGTCAGGATGAGTATATAGGTGAGAGATTAGACGAAGGTTTGGAGAGTGTCTAGATGTGTGTCTAGATGAGTGCCTAGATGCATGTCTAGGTGAGTGTCTAGATGTGTCTAGGTGTGTGCATAGACAAGTGTCTAGATGCATGTTTAGGGAGCCTAGGTGGTGTAAAGGTTAGCCCACTGGCCCAGAATGCCAAGAGATGGGGGGGTTTAAGTCCTGCTCTAGGCGCAATATTTCCCATTTTCATCACCCCCCCATGACACATATTTAGGTGAGTGCATTGACACATGTCTAAGTGTATGTCTAGATGTGTGTTTAGGTGAGTGCCTAGATGCATGTCTAGATGCAATCTTAGGTGAGTGCACTGACACTAGTCTAAGTGAATGTCTAGGTGAGTGTCTAGGTGAATGTCTAGATGTGTGTCTAGGTGAGTACCTATATGTGTCTAGGTGGGTGTCTAGATGTGTGACTAGGTGAGTGTCTCGATGTGTGTCTAGGTGAATGTCTAGATGTGTGTCTAGGTGAGTACCTAGATGTGTGTCTAGGTGAGTGTCTAGATGTGTGCCTAGGTGACTGTCTAGATGTGTGTCTAGGTGACTGCCTAGATGTGTGTCTAGGTGAGTTTCTAGCTGTGTGTTGAGGTGAGTGTCTAAATGCATGTCTAGATGTGTATTTAGATGTGTCTAGATGCCTGTCTAGATGCATGTTTAGCTGAGTGTTTAGGTGAGTGCCTAGATGCATGTCTAGATGCATGTATATGTGAGTGCATTGCCACATGTTTAAGTGAATGTCTAGATGCGTGTCTAGATGCATGTTTAGATGAGTGTCTAGATGTTTCTAGGTGCATGCATAGACATGGGTCTAGGTGAATGTCAAGATGCATGTCTAGATGTGTGTTTAGGTGAGTGTCTAGATGTCTGTCTAGGTGAATGCTTAGATATGTGTCTAGATCAGTGTCTAGGTGAATGTCTAAATGCGTGTCTAGGTGGATTTCTAGACACATGTCTAAGTGAGTGTCTAGATGTGTGCTTAGGTGAGTGTCTAGATGTGTCTAGGTGCATGCATAGACACGGGTCTAGGTGAATGTCAAGATGCGTGTCTAGATGTGTCTAGATATGGGCCGAGATGTGCATCTACGTGAGTATCTAGACACATGTCTAGGTGAATGTCTAGCTACATGTCTAGGTGAGAGCCTCAATGCATATCTAAATGGGTGTCTAGATGTGTATATAGATGTGTGCCTCGATGAGTTATAGACACGTGTCTAAGTGAGCATCTAGACTGATATCTAGGTGAGTATCTAGATGTCTGTCTAGGAGAGCGTCTTGATGCGTGTCTAGGTGAGTGTCTAGATGCGTGTATAGGTGAGTATCTAGATCTGTGTCTAGGTGAGTATCTAGATGCATGTCATGGGGAGTATCTAGATGCATGTCATGGGGAGTATCTAGATGCATGTCTACGTGAGCGTCCCTACCTGCAGGTGGGTCCGTGTGAAGCTCTTCCGCTGGCTGAACTCAAAGTTACTGCGCATCAGCAGGTACATGAGTGCGCACGCCTCACTGCGCGTTGAGTTGAGACGAGAGTTGCAGCACCGTAGGATCTGAACACCAGCACAGCAGCAATTAGCGGGTCATCTGTGCACTGCACACTGCACACATACCTCCCTCACATCTCACACAAGAAACCCCTTAATTCATTAACACCGGATGCCAGCAGCACATAGCAAACACAAGCATGAGTTTGTGAAATGCACACTATTTTCCAATAGCAGTCTAAACTTTGGCTCGCAATCCTATCATTGTAATATTTGAACTTTTTCTTGTTGATGGTCTAAAGAAGTTAATGATGATATTTTGACCAGATTTATTATAGATTATATACTTCTATTAGTTCTAACTAAGTGTAGCCTCTACTTAATGAATGGCACTTTGATCACATTTATTATAGATTATATACTTCTATTAGTACTAAGTCAGTGTAGCCTCTACTTAATGAATGGCATTTTGATCAGATATTTTTTATGATTATATACTTCTATTAGTTCTAAGTCAGTGTAGCCTCTACTTATTGTATGGCATTTTGATCAGATTTATTGTAGATTATATACTTTTAACTCAATGTAGCCTATATATAACTGGAAATCTGATCAGATTTACGATGAATTTACGATGGCTTATATACTTCTAACTCGCTGTTGTAGTCTCTACTTATTAAGTGGCAGCTTTATTACAGAATATATACTTCTCACTCACGTTATTACACATACTGCCGCACATGGTTGCACATCCTTGAAACAGCAATTTCGGGAACTGGAAACAGAAGAGGGATAAAGTGAACGCACAATCAGTAGAATTACTTGGTTAAGAGTGTAGACCTGCCACCTACCGGAGGCCGACGGCAGAACCACACCCATGCACCGAACCTTGGCCACGGCGGTGGCGCCACCTTAGGTAACTACACGAAACTAAGGCACATCCCACACTCCTCTGGCCTGATATCCGTATCAAGCCGCCCGCCGCCTGCCGCCCGGGACCGACGGCTGCACCGCTCCCTTGGAGCACCCACCAACTAGTTTTTTTCATGAAGATTTATACTGCCTATCATGGATAAGTCTGAATAGTCTTGTTTTCACCATTATACAGCTGATCGATAGAAATCCCGAGCCTACACATTTCCTGACACAAGGGATTTTTAACCTCCCACACCACACATCGGTCACATGATCACATCGGTGGAAATCCAAATTGGCAGAGGTGATGGCATGGGGAATGCGCGGTGGCATCACCTCATGGACACAGAAAGCAATGGACACACATCCACCTCCTACCACCCGGTACAGTAGCGAAAGCACTCGCACAGCCAAACACTATCACCAACGATTGACTGGCCCACCCCGCCACCTGACATCGGACCAGACCTCAATAGCTTAACAATGCACTTCTGCCACTTGCTACCCAATCCACACACAGGTGAGTGCCAATGATCAAGCCGTCCTCATTTTTTGTTGTTCGATAAATAAAGTCTTTAAAAAAAGTGTTTCCTGTTGCACGATTAACCCTGCAAAAAGTTGCTGACTTAATTTTTTTCTGATGAAAAAAAAAATGGAAGCAGTACATTATTTCATTCTCATGCCGTTAACTTTAAATGACATTATCTAATCCTTAGAAATAAACCCTTTCAGACCATCACAGATACCTGGTGATAGTTCCTTGCTTCAATGAACATTTTCTGACAAATTACCTTTTGTGTACATCAAATTATATCATGGTCAAGGGATTCATGGTAAAAATAAAATAAAATAAAATAATTTCTTTTTAATCCTTCCCAACATACCATACTTGTTTTGCTTGCCTGCAACAGGAAGCACAACAATTTGCTTTAAGGGCTGACCTACGTAATAATACCCTCTCATGCGTCAATTACAAACATTCAGAGATTAACATACTTTGTTGATGAAAGACCTCAGTGCCCCGAAAGCATGTCGCTGGACAATCTCGGACTGTGAGACCTGCATGAAGTGGAGGTGAAGGTCAAAGACCTTCTCCATGATCGGGTTCACCCCGTCCCGGAACTGGAGCTGGTCCTGGAAACAAGCACCGGGAACTGTCACATCTTGGTGTGTGCGCAAAGCAATGTCAAGCTCAAAGTTGCATAATCCGATAGTCTTAAATTTGTCACCAAAATATACAGGATTAACTAACAATTGTCGATGTTGGTTACAACATGAGTAATTGAACAAGGTGGAGTCGGATTCTTATTCAAACGGTCGCTGGTGCCACCTATACTCGAACCGTAACATTAAATATGTATATCGACCATGCCTAGCAGGTCTTTTGGAACTACGCTGAGTATCCACGCAGAGCTGGCAGACACGCGTATGTAAATTAGATATGATGTCTAGACTAAATTGCTACAAAGTTATGAAAGTGTACGTAGTTGTGACGTTTCGCGGCGCCTAAGCTACTATATAAAGCAAGCAAAAACTTGATATCAGCCACTACGACCTGGGCGCGGACGGCGACGGACTTTACTCTGCCATCCCACCCGCCTCACAATAAGAGACTAGAACTATAGGGCTAAAGCATCTTGGGGGCCTTCTCTCATTATACTCACGCATGTACAATTACCATTCTAGTGCATTAAAGAGTCCAAATATATACCATTCATCCCAGTTTGGGTTGTTAATTATAAGCTATTAGCTCGGAGTAGTTTTTGTGATAACTGCCTAACATTAAAAAATATCTGAAGTACAAGGACACTGCTACACATCTCATGCAAAGATCATATTTACCAATGAGGATTGTTTGTTTATTTGTTTGCTTGTTGGAGTTTCATGTCCTGGCAACATCTAAGCTAAGGTCATATCAGGATGGGTACCGAGTTATGACAGTGCACACTCATGCTGACTTAATAGTGCTGCCCCAATGGGAGACCAGGCCACCAGCACCATGACCTGATATCCCACTCAGTCACATTATCCTGAGACTGAGCCAACCAGTCCTTGCTCTATCCTAATAATGCCGAGCACCTGGCTAGAAACCGACGAGTATCAATTTAATAAGTCATCGGTTTGACTCGACCGGGAACCGAAGTCCTGATCTCCAGCGCGCGAAGCCTGCGCTCTCCCGATTCTGCTGAGGGCAGCTGATCTGTACCACCTCATATAATTGATTAAATCAATTCTATCGATTAATAAATATAAAACCTTATTCTTTTGTCAGGAATTTTATTTCCTTTGGCCACAAATTATATATATGTGAGCATTTTAATTTAATAAGCGTCTATTGACACATAATTGATTGTATGCTTTTACATGCAAAAGCAATGGTTGAATAAAAAAACTAAAATTCTCTACGTGAATATGGCCTATGCTGCCGACATGGCATTAAGAAACCACCAATCAATCAATCAATCAATTCGATTCGGCCACCACGCCCAGTAAAGTGTTAAAATGATTTTATGGGTGTGTCCTAAAATGATGTTATGGATGGATGACCTGATCACCAGATGACCTTGAGACTGACTGACCTTGAAGTGGTTTGTGTAGAGACACACGACGTCCAGCACGACCATGGCGACCTCGGACGACAAGTTCGCCTCGAGCAGGGCACGCAGACTGGCATCCGTCTCTGCCTGACTCATCCCTGCATCAACAAGCCCAACAGGGTCATTCACTACTCACAATGAAAAAGCTTACAAACGGGTTAAGTGTAATTTGTTGTTTTGTTGGTAGATTAATTGATTAAGATTGGGAAATTTCAATCACGGATGATTGGTATTCCTCATTCCTCTGCTCCTTGCCCTATCCTAATAATTCCGAGCGCAAGGCTAGATAACGACAAGTATCAATTTTTAAGTCATTAGTTTGCCTCGACCAGGGTTCGAACTCATGAGTTCGAATCCCATGACCTACCAAAACGAGAGGTGGATGCTCAACTCATTCGGCCACCCCGTCTGGTCCATGACTATCTTGTGGAAGCCATCAAGTTAAAGTTGCATAGTCTGGTAATTTTGGGAGCATTTCTGTCAATTTTCTGAGATAATTATCTTAAATTGATTGTCATAATCTACCTTTCTTTAGTTTGAAGTAACTTTTATTTTAAATGGGTAACTTTTGAGATATTTGAAGTTCAAACATGTCAAATTCATTTTGGCAAGCACACAGAATCCCGGAGAAATGCTGGAAGACTCTTTCTTGCTTAGGTTTTATGTTCTAGCAACATGTAAGTTGTGGTCCCAGCGCGCTCAAACCTAAGAACCATTGTCTCCCCAGTAAATATTGTTATTGCCCTGTTTGCTGCCACCTTACAAGTTATTTGCCCAACAACTCCAGAAAATTCATATCAGTCTGGAAGTATTGGTATAAACATCGACACTAATAAAGACTGTACTAGACTATTAAATGACTGAAATGTACAATCCTCCAAGCATAGTTTATCCCATCATTACCAACAACCGATTTAGTCACCCCCCCCCCCCTCCCCGGTATTAACCTTTTCAAGCATGACCCTACAAGCTAACCACACTCCATCTAACAGAATAAACAAACCATTCTACTAACAGTCCATCTCAAAATCCCATCTCCAACAACATGATTATGCAATTCACCACACAGTAGGCATACAAACCTGTGAAGGGAAACTATGCACCTAACCACTCCGTAATGTAACGGTCTAAACAATACACATGTAGGTATCTAAGTATGAATACAACATAGAACTACTTATCTTATAGGTGAATTGTCAAACTATACCAGATGTAAAGTCTTGGAATGATTAATAATATTATTTCAACTGACTTGAGCTAGCTGCTGATGACAATATCAGACTATATTGTAAATAACTGTATTGGCACATGGCTGGAAGACCAGTGCCACGGCGCTGACAAAAGACTTTATTCAATAAATAAACTACATTTACAATAGAACAGGATTCGGACTAACCGATTGTGGCGTTCTCTGTGGCAGAGTGGTTAGAGTGTCTGACTTTTTTCTAGGTCAGACTCCTAATCTGAGGGTCGGCGGTTCGATTTCCCGTGCCCCCAGCTCTGCCTATTTGGATTTCCACCACTGTGTATAACTTACAGCATCATCAAAGGCCGGTTGCTCTCATATCATTTTGTGGGAGGTTAAAAATCCCTTGATTGATTGATTGATTGGTGGTTGCTTTACGCCGTGTCGGCAGCATAGGCCATATTCACGGCGAGAAATGTTTGTTTTTTGTTCAAACCATCGCTTTTACATGTAAAAGCAGACAATCAATTATGTGCCAATAGACACTAATTAAATTAGAAAGCTCACAATCATATATCTGTGGTCAAGGGAAACAAATTCCCATAGAAAAAGAAAAGTTTCATTAATAATTAATAGAATCCATTTAGTAAACTATATAAGGTGGTACAGTCCAGCTGCCCTCAAAAAGGCTAAAATGTTTTCCTGTTTTACCTTAGTAAAAAGGTCATGCATACTGCCTGCAGTGTAGAACCGTTGGCGCAGGGCCAAAAAATCAACGCAACTTAGTAAAATGTGTTTGAGTGTCAGTGGGGACTGACACCCAATACATTCAGGGGGAGGTTCCCCCTTGAGCAGAAAAGCATGTGTAAGCCACGAGTGGCCAACACGGCAGCGACTAAGGACCACTTGGTCCCGCCGACCTCCCGCATGAGTCTGTGGTGGCTTTCCCACAGATGGTTCAATTTCTTTAAGTTTATTGATGTTTTCATCCCACTCATGTTGCCATTTGGATTTTATGTGGGTGGCTATTAGTGGTTTCAGATCAGAGTGAGGGATCAGACACGGTTCAAGATCACAGTTCAGGGCCTTCTTCGCAGCCCGATCAGCTCGTTCGTTTCCTTGTATGCCAGCATGGCCAGGCACCCAGCACAGGTGGATATCATACCCATCTGTTGTCAGTTGGTTCATTTTATAAATGACCGTTGCTAGAATAGGGTGATTCGTTTTCAGTCCAGCAACAGCCAGGAGGCAAGAGAAGGAATCACTGTATATAACATAGTTAGTGTGGTTGGATACCTCGATACACTCCAAAGCGAGAAGGAGTGCTCGGGCCTCTGCAGTGAAAATCGAGCTCTGATCGGGCAAACGTACACCAAATTTTTCCCGTCGGCAGACTGCTGCAGCAGCTACCCGGCTTTGGTCTTTCGAACCATCAGTGTATATGGAGAGGTGGTCTGCAAACTGGCCTTGAATCTCTGCATGCAGTCCTTTGTACTCGAGTGGATGTGTCCCAGATTTCCTCAGCTCCGTGAGTCGGAGGATAACCGATGGCTTTCTCAACGACCACGGGGGATGTTCTGGGACTTTGGCATCCTCCAACACATCCAAATCCACGCCTAAGGCCTCCAAATGAGGTTTCATTCGGAGCCTCAGTGGCCGGATGTAATTTGGCCTGGCTTCATACCTGGATTTGTCATGTTGCTCGAATAGACAATTGTGTGCAGGATTCAATGCATTAGTTTTTATCTTGACTACATATTGCATGGCCAGTTTGATTCTCCTGTTATTAAGTGATGGTTCATTGGCTTCGACATAAAGGCTCTGAACTGGTGAGGTGCGGAAGGCCCCAAGGGCCAAGCGCAGTCCCTGGTGGTGGATCGTGTCTAGCAGCCCAATATATGATTTCCTTGCGGAACCATATACTATGCTGCCGTAATCCACTCGTGAACGAACCAAGGTTCTGTACACGGAGAGCAGAACATCTCTGTCCGCTCCCCACTCTGAGCTGGACAGCACCCTCAGAATATCCAGCGCTTTCAGGCATCTTGTTTTCAGGTACTTTATATGTGGCACAAAAGACAGTTTTGCGTCGAGAATGAGGCCCAGAAATTTGGTTTTCTCAACGACTTTAATGGGATCCCCATCCAGGGTCAGCTCCGGTTCCGCATGTATTCTACGCAGCAGGCAGAAGTGCATGCAGACTGTTTTGGTCTTGGAAAATTTGAAACCGTTCAGAACTGACCATCGATGGATCCCATTTATGCTTGGTTGTAGCTGTCTCTCTATGACATTCATGTTAGCACCGCTGTAATATAAAACAAAGTCGTCCACGAAAAGACTACAGGAGACCCCCTGCTTTACAGCAGCAGCAATACCATTGACCTTGACCCCGAAAAGGGTCACGGCCAGTATGCTGCCTTGAGGTACTCCTAGTTCCTGTGAGTGTAGGCGGGAATAGGTAGTCTTGACACGGACGCGGAAATGCCTGAAGGCTAGAAAGTTCCTGATGAAAATTGGCAAGTGGCCACGAAGGCCAATCGCATGAAGATCCTCCATGATGCCATGCTGCCACGTTGTGTCATAGGCTTTTTCGAGGTCGAAAAAGACAGCCACAACGTGCTCCTTCTTAAGGAAAGCATCTCTTATGAAGGTCTCCATGCACACCAAATGGTCGAGGGTGCTGCGGCCCCGTCTGAAGCCACATTGAAGGTTGGACAGGTGGTGTCCTGACTCCAGTAGCCAGACGAGGCGGTTGTTTATCATGCGCTCCATGGTTTTACAGATGCAGCTTGTAAGGGCTATGGGACGATAGTTGTGGGCTTCACTCTGGTCTTTACCAGGTTTGGGAGTCGGTATTACTGTCGCCTCCCGCCAAGAGGCGGGGACGACACCCGACTCCCAGATGTTGTTGAAGAGTTGAAGCAACAGTCTCAGTCCATGTTCAGGGAGATGTTTAAAAAATTGATAATGAATTCCATCAGGTCCAACTGCTGTGTCATGCGAGCTTTCCAAAGAACACCTCAACTCATCCATACTGAATGGGGAGTTGTAGTGCTCCTCGCCATCGGAAGAAAAGTCCAAGAGCTTTTGCTCTTGGCGTTCCTTGACCACCCGAAAGCCCGGGAGGCAGTTTGCCAAAGACGAGTTTCCAGCAAAGGTGCGAGCCAATTCTTCACTTATTTCGTCGAGTGATGTGAGAATGGTGCCATTGTGTTTCAAGTGCTGGACTACAGAAGAATCACCTCCCCTTCGTTTGATTCTTCTGATCATTGTCCATACTTTGCCCAACGGCGTGTGCATGGTGATGCTAGAAACAAATTGTCTCCAACACTGCCTCCGCGCTTCTTTGATTGTTCTGCGAGCGCGAGCGCGCAGAATTTTAAAGAGCGCCAGATTTTCAGCAGTCGGTCTCCTGTGGAATTTACGCTGAGCTTTCTTTCGTTCCTTAATAGCCCTCCTACAGCCGTCATCTAACCATGGAGGCGTCAAACGCTTGGGAGTTGCCGAGGTCTTCGGAACAGTTTTCTCCGCGATCCATCTCAGCATCTCAGTGAAGGCATCGATGTCACTGATGTCTGGAGTGAACTTCTCGCAACATAGGGTCTGGAAGGTGGGCCAGTCGGCTTTACAAAGCCGCCAGCTCCTCTCTCGCTCTATGGGAGATGCCCCCCCACAATTAAGAATAATTGGGAAGTGGTCGCTCCCGCAGAGGTCATCCCAGACCCTCCACGAAAAGTCCAGCGCCAGTTCTGGTTCTACAATGCTGAGATCGATGGCGGAATATGCTCCGTAGCCGGGATGCAAATATGTGTATGAACCATCGTTCAATACACACAGAGCATGAGCGGCCACAAGGTCCTCAATTCTCTTGCCTTTAGCGTTCCTATTGTCCCCCCCCCATAATGGGTTGTGGCCGTTAAAGTCACCCATAAGTAAATATGGGGACGGTAACTGGTCCACAAGGGCGTCCAGTTCTTGTAAAGTGAGAACGGAGCTCGGAGGAATGTAAATGGAACAGAGAGTTACAGTCTTATGCAGCGTCAGACGAACAGCTACAGCTTGTAGTGTTGTGTCTAACGCCACTGGCGTACACACCACATCACGTCTGACCAAGATGGAGGAGCCGCCAGCGGCTCGGTCTCCATCTGGTGCGTGCTTGTTATGAATGGTGTAGCCTTTAAGACTACAACTCTCAGAAGCTTTTATATAAGTTTCTTGTAGGCAAACAGCGAGTGGATTGAGGTTGCAACAAAGAAGAGACAACTCTTCGATGTTGCTCCTAAAACCTCGGCAGTTCCATTGAATAAGAGATGCACCTGTCACTGTCATTTTGGAGCAGTGACAGGTGCATCTCTTGGGTCGGTAAAAGTTTAGTCTCGGGCTTTCTATCCACCAGCAGTGGAATGAGGAAGATCAGTCGTCTATGACTGAAATTGCCCCTGCTTAAACAACTAATGGACCAAAAACAAAAAAAATTGCTGTCATATATATATATTCTATAATATTGGCATTCTGTCAAAGTTGATCAGCAAATTAGTTTTCTAAAGTGGAAATCTGTGATATCAAGATCTTTCATCCTTGAAAAGATCCCTATGAATATATCAATTCTAATACTGAACTACTGAAAACAAAATTCACTTTGACTTAGCTACATTAACCCAGGGTTGCCAACACTGGAAAATGAAAAAAACAGAAGATTTTCTTTTTGGTAAAGTATTTATTCATCTGAATATGACATTTGTCAGCACCGGAGCACTGGTATTCCAGCCATCTTACTATTGGAATTGACATTCTAAATAATCTAAGTTTGGTCAGTGCTATATTAGTCACAGCACCGATCGTGTAGAATTAAGGGAGTGGCTCCTGCTGTACAATGTACAGCACCAGTTACTGCGGTTCATGCAAAAATGGGGAGCAGCACCGAGTAGAAGATGTATACTCGGGGCAACTCAAACAATCGTTGTGGGTTACATTTTTCTCTTTATCTTACGGGATGTTATATGGGGGGGGGGGGGAGGGAGGGGCTGGGATCTAGGGGTATTCCCACAGAAAAGAATTTAAATCTTAGATGCTCTGTGGTGCATCTTGAACACAACAATCCGTAAGATTTATATAATATTGCTATATTAATGGTATTGCAGGGTTGCCAACATGGGAAAATTCAGCCTCAGTTCTGAATATTATTAAACTGGCATAAAAATAAATTGAACAAAATAAACACACAAAAACGGAAGATCGGCGTAAGGTGATGATGGGGACATAAAATATCATACACCTTACAGTGAAACCGTAAGGGTTGGCAAACCTGTTAATCTAAACCACCACTAACCATTAAGCGCGTCTGGCTGAATGTCGTTGAAGCCGGCACTGCTGTGGCGGAGGTATGACTGCATCAGCTGCCCCTTCTTAACGGGCAGTGTCATTGCCCGCTTACTGTCACCGATGATGCTGCATTCAAGATGAGAGAACACCGCGTCAGAAGATGGCGAATACCGCATCACAAGATGGCGAACAACGCATCACAAGATGGCTAACACCGCATCCCAAATTGGCGAACAGCACATTAGAAGATGGAGAACATTGCATAACAAGAAGGCAAACACCGCATCACAAGATGGCAAACACCGCATCACAAGATAGTAAGCACCACATAACATGTGAACATAAATGGCATTTATGATATTACAGATATATTCTAATGTTGGGGAATTTATTTAAACAGTTTCCTTTTTAATTCATAAAAACGTAGCTAGAACTCCTCACCCTCAATCTAACCACCTTCTACATAACCTTCTACATGGATTTGACAAATAATGTATCTTTTCATTAAAAAGAAATATATAAATCATTTCTAAATATTTTCTAGTTATTCGCGCTGTTTAAAAAAAAGATCTTAGCAGTGAAAGTAATGATGATTTTAGGTCATGTAAGCAAATTAAGTATTTTACTTTAAAAGGGAAAAGGCTGAAAGATTATCAAACACCTCGAAGTCTCTACTTGATGAATAAATGATAATTATGGAAATATATATACTATGTATACACAATACATATAGTATACATTCTAAATATATAGTATATATAGTATATACACTATATATAATTCAGTAAGGTGGAACCAATCTCGCATATATAGTGGATTTGTATTTATCAAAGCAGGATGTTCAAGTGGTTCAGCTCAAGTCTCTGGTTGATCGGGGCACAGGACGCCAGCCCAGGTCCAGGATAAATCATATATATTATATATTAAATATATAAAACATAAATATCTATGTAAGGATACAATGACACATTGTGTACGATGCAGCAACATGGTCTATGGCGCGGCTAATACATACAATGGCATAGTGAGAATACTGCAGGTGCAACAGAAGCATACACGACTGTGCGCAACATACACTGTGACAGAAGCGCAGTGCACGGTGGTGAATAATCAGTGCGTTGGATCACAGGAAGTCTGAACTAAGATGGCCTCTGGTGTCTGGAAATGTACCGGTCAGGTAACGCTTCAGTCTTAGCGAAGCGAAAGATTCAATCACACCGCCAGGGGAGCAGACACTTGCAAAGGTTATCACAAATCCAAGGAATGCCCTGGAATCCTGTGAAAATTCTCCGAATCCGTAGATAATTCCTTGAATCCGTAGGAACAAAATTCAAGGAATCCTATAAATAATTCCAGAAATCCTGAAAACATTCACGGAATCCAGAGAATATTCTCTGGATCTTGACAATTTCCAGAATCTGGAGAATTCCAAGAATCCAGGGGGAAAAAATCCACATAATCTAAGGACTGTTCCCCAAAATTAAAAAAAGGTTATATGAATCCAGATATAATTATCAGAATCCAGAAACAATTTTCAGAATTCAGAGAAAATCTCAATATCTAGCAAAAATCATGCAATCCAGAGAAAGTTCTGGAGTCTAAATAAAATCTAAGAATCTAGAGAAAATCTATGAATCCAGAGGAAACCCAGGATTTCTATGAAAATTCTGTACTCTAATAAAAGTGCAAGAACTTGAGATAATAAATCTCAGCTTCCAGAGAAAAGCCCGGGAATCCAAACCCAACTCCCTGTTCCAGTTAGACCTCACGAGTCAATGTTTACACAGAGTAGTAGTTACATTCAAACATCAAGATGGCTGGATTCTGGGACATTTTCTAGATTCTGAGATGCTTACCAGATTCTAGTGAATAGTGTAACCCTGCCGATATTTGCTGTTTTCCACGTGAATCCTCAATAATCTAACACTTTTCACCCAGAGTCCAACTTTGTTCAGACAACCTGCATTGTCCCATATCATATGTGAGCTGGCAATTAGCATATATATATATATCATATATATTATATATATACTGTATTCTCACGGGTTAACGTACCCTTTGCGTTTAAATTGGCAAATCACCGAAGTGGGGGTTGGCATTTACCCACACATGGGCATTTATGGGGTGGGCATTTATTGGCCAAGTGGGGGGTGGGTGGTGGAGGATGGATGTTAACCCACACATGGGCATTAACCCGTGGGAATATGGTACATACATATCAAAGAAAAAACAATTTTTAAAACCATAAGTGAGTTTATATTTTTGAGATTACCCATTGCCCAACACTTCTTAACTCTTAAAAGTAAAGCTACTTTTTAGTAGTGATGTGCATAGCTGTTATCACGGAATGTTAATGGCGTTTTCCCCCGAACATTTCATGGTATTAATTTAATTGCCAGACCACGGTGCAGACAGGTTTGGGAGTAGGTAAGCGTCATGATGCTCCAGCTTGGAGAGACTGATGGTTCTATAAAGGGTTGTGATGTTTCGATTTTATTTTTATTTGACTGGTGGTTCTTTTACGCCATTTTGTCGTGTCGTCAGCAAAGGCCCTATTCCTGGCGGGAAGTGTTCAGCTTTTTTTATTGTCATTATTATTCAACCATCGCTTTTACACAGAATGTAAACGCATATAATCAACTCGGTGTCAAATGACAATTTTGATGAAGGTAAAAGCTCACGATGATGAAAATTGTGGCAAAGGAAAACAAAATCCTAGGTAAACATCAATGGTGTCATTCCTTTTTAACTGCTTAAGTTTGTCTAATGAGCTATATGGGGTGGGAAAGTAGTAATTTCTGAGGGAAGTAGTAATTTCTGAGGTAGGACAGTAGTAATTATTGAGGTGGGAAAGTATTAATTTGTTAGGGAAGTAGTAATTTGTGAGGTAGGGAGGTAGTAATTTATGAGGTAGGAAGTAAGATGGGAAAGTAGTAATTTGTGAGGAATAAAGCGACATAGAAGTGCAATATTCAGTGAGTGAACAAATTCGGTCAGGGTACCCATAGTGCATCTGCACATGACCCACATATCACGTGACACAAAGACTACATTACCTCTCGCTGCATCCACCAGGGGGCAGGGGCGGGTATGTAAGAGTGACAGGTATTGGCATATGAATAGGGCAAGGACCTACAGCAGTGGTTAATTAAAGGTCCATCAGAAAAGACGGGTCTAATAAGGAAGACATGGGGAAGATTTGCCAGTCGCAGCCAGTTGGCCACTGCCAAATCGCTAGCGAATCAAACCACGCCACCCTAACAGAGTCACGTGACCTTGTCCGAGAACTGTAGCTGAGACGCCTTAAGGGATTCTTCGTAGGCCACAGTCCAAGGACATGGCCATGCAACTTTTTACGGGGTGGATCTTTCTGCTTCTTGTTCCGACCACTCTCTGCGAAAATTAGGAATAGTGAGAAGGGTGGAACCTGTTCTGAAAGTATGGTTTCACCTATGCGCTGTTGGTTGGTTGGTTGGTTGGAGTTTTATGTCCTGGCAACATCTAAGGTCATATCAGGATGGATGCCGACTTGTGACAGTGCACACTCATGGTGACTTTATAGTGCTGTCTCACTGGGAAATCAGGCCGCCAGCACCATGACCTGATATCCCACTCAGTTACATTATCCTGACACTCAGCTAACCAATCCTTGCCCTATCCTATTAATGCCAAGCGCCAGGCTAGGAAGTATCCATTTTATAGGTCATTGGTTTGATTCAACTGGGAACCAAACTCTCAATTCGGCCACCGCGCTTAGTACGCTGTTGGTCATCAATCAGATTGCATTGATTAGCAGAACTGAGTCCACTGATATAATGCAGAGTTGAAATTACTTGACTACACCAATACAGCAATCAGCCGCATTAACTAAGCCTCATGCGGTATATTTTCCAAATATCAAGTGAGTTGGTTTTTATGTCCTAACAACATCTAACGTTATATGAGGATGGGCACTGACATGTGACAGCATGGTGACAGCTGTATAGTGCTTCTATCAGGAGCATGATGTCCCACTCAGTAACCTTATCCTGAGACACTAAGTCTCCCTTCATCTCTATCCTACTAATGCACAGCACCAGGCAAAGTAGTGGTACTGATAAGTGCCAAATTTGTAAGTCCTTGACTTGACAAACATAGGAAGCAGACACTGTCGTCTATCACTAGGCCATCTTGTCCAATTAGAACTGCTCAAAAGGAATCATCGATAAATTGGTTCCTTGGTGCATTGATTGCTTCGTGCACTGATAGGCTGATACATTGATAGCCTGATACATTGATAGCCTGATATATTGATTGCCTGGTACATTGATTGCCTGTTGCACTGGATTCCTGATGCACTGGTTGCCTGGTAAATTGATTGCCTGGTGCATTGATTATCTGGTACATTGATTCTCTTGTGCACTGAATTACTGATGCACTGGTTTCCTGGTACATTGATTGCCTGATACATTGATGGCCTGGTGAATTGATTGATGGGTGCATTGATTGCCTGGTGCATTTATTGCCTGGTACACTGATTGACTGGTGTATTGATTGCCTGGTATGTTGATTGACTGGTGCATTGATTGCCTGATACATTGATTGCCTGGTACATTGATTGTCTGATACATTGATTGCCTCGTGCATTGACTACGTGGTACATTGATTGCCTAGTACACTGATTGTCTGGTGCACTGAATTCCTGGTGCACCGATTACCTGGTACACTGATTGCCTGGTGCATTGATTGCCTGGAATACTGATTGCCTGGTGCACTGATTGCCTGGTACACTAATTGCCTGGTGTACTGATTACCTGGTACACTGGTTGCCTGGTACACTAATTGCCTGGGACATTGATTGCTTAGTACATTGATTGTCTGGAATACTGATTGCCTGGTGCATTGATTTCCCCTGCGATCAAACCTGGTGGATTTCTCAAGAGGCACAAAAAGCCTTCACATTTAATTCAGCTGCCTCTTGACACATTAATAATTTAACAAGTTTTTTCCACCAATAGGATTATAGGACCAACCAATGGCGAACTGACATCAAACTAGATGAAGCCAGATAGTGGCTGAATCTATCTTAATATCATTCATTGATCGATAACCCTGTAACCTTAATGGTAGAAAGACCTTGTATATTATGTATTACACCACCACGACAGTGTTGAGTTTCCTTTTATTACATAGCAATGCCGAATTTATTCAATTTCTTTTTATTTCTTAGCAATGCCAAATTTATGACATAATTTATTTTAGACTAGTTCAACTTGAAAGAACACATGGATTTTAAAAATTATTTTTAATCTATTTATAAAATGAACTGACACAGACAATCACTTTTGAAGTAGCTCTTAGACAGAACATACACCATTACAGATTAATTTGATAACAAAGTCAAGAGGTAACTTTATTTTGATGTATATGCTAACCCTTCATTTCGTCAGCACTGGTTTTGAGGCTCTTTTTCAATTCGAATGTCAACTTGAATCCATGTATCATACTTGTTTCTTGTCCCAACTCTACAGACAGAGATTGTGGTGCCTTAGACTTGATCAGTTTGAACTAGCCCAAGTAGAAAGTAGTATGTGTCAAATGATACTAGTACCAATGGTGGAAAACCTTGTACCATACTGAAAACAGGCACATTCGGCAATGGTGGTGTAATACAAAAATCAAAAAGGTAAATACACAAAAACACAACTATATAGCCTACAAGTTTCAAGTTGTGTGTACTAAGTGACAACAGGACACCATTTAATAATTCAAGCTCTACATAGAGCAAAGGACAACAGTCGGACATTAACAGTAAACTGTGTTCAGTGACTGTGAACATGAGTTCTATTTAAAACTCTGGTGAACACTCATTAACAAATTATGTACATGGTACATATATAATGTATTCAGTAAATGTAGGCTTGCTACATATATATATACACACAAATTATGTACATAGTACATATATAATATATATACAATATATATATTATATATGTACCATGTACATAATTTGTGTATATGAGTCAGCCTCATGAAAATGGGCCAATTGGTGGTTTATTTAAGATGTTGGCGTCGCAATTCTTAAAGTGTAGTGCATTTCTTTGTTATATATTAAATTATCCTAGAAACAAATAAGGTTGTTGTATTTTCTCTAACTTTACATTCAGGATAAATTTAAGGACTTTCCAATACCTCTGTCAATGCTAAACTATAATTATGACGATCGACGCCGACATCTAATGATCGATGCCGACAACTTCCCCCAATTGGCCTCTTTTCATGATCCTGACCCATATATATATATATAGATAGATATATATAGAGACAGAGAGAAAGAGAGAGAGAGAGAGGGAGAGAGAGAGAGCAAGACTACATTGACAGAATTGCACAGCTATGTAAACGTGGCCTCAGTTTGTTATCTCCTATTAAGCATAAACACATTCGCTAGTGATGTAACTCTTCGAATAAGCGTATCTAAATAAGGGCGCCTTAGATTTAGTATACACTAAAATTGCCTTTACTAAAGAAATATTCTAATTCTAGGAGGGCACCAAGCAATCAAATTAACGTAAAATGTATATCGGTCCTAAGGAGCCTACACACGACATGATACGTAATCATTTGACAGCTTCTTTACATGATAAGCGACATTAGTTTTATCGGCATTGGTATATCAGGGATGATAGTGGTTTCAGGCACAAAAGAAAACGGAAATCAAGCAGAGATTAATATCCCGACGGCAAATTTCAGTTTACACCTATATAAAAAATGGCCCTAGGCTCTGAAAAAGAAGGAAATCCACTTAAAAACGAAAAAATATCATCCTATTATATTGTAATTTGTAGACTGCAGACTTCATTTATCCGGACTCACCAAAGATTCATGATCCGCTGCTTGCCAATGTAATTGAACGTCTGTATGCAGATTCTGAATAAGAGAAGGAGAAATTACTATAAGTTGGTGCGTAATATGTAAAAATTTAGACTGATTTGTGGGGGAGGAGACCTTAACATCGATGTCGATATAGCCGCCGGGCTCTCTCTCACCTTGCAGGCTCACGTCCACCTATCAGAATGCTCCATCGAGGTGCCCATACCGCCTCCTTCCAGAACTCCCCACTCGGCTGCCATCAACGCCAGCACCTCTCCTCCAGCAGCCAAGTGCACAACTTCACTATTTTTTGGTCCATTAGTTGTTTAAGCAGGGGAAATTTCAGTCATAGACGACTGGTCTTCCTCATTCCACTGCTGGTCGATAGAAAGCCCGAGCCTACACTTTTACCGACCCAAGGGATTTTTAACCTCCCACACCACATAGACATGGTATGAGAGCAACCGGCCTTTGATGACGCTGTAAGTTATACACAGCGGTGGAAATCCAAATTGGCAGAGCTGGGGGCACGGGGAATCGAACCGCCGACCCTCAGATTAGGAGTCTGACCGAGAAAAAAGTCAGAGACTCTAACCACTCCCCGCCACAGAGAACGCCACTATTCGACCCACCCATCTAACCAACTTGAGACCTTCCACATTTTTCGTGAATTATTCCTGTATTATTCACTGTATTCGCTTTAAAACCACCGTACTCGTTCACTCAACCCTTAGGGTTTGACAGACATCAGTAAAGGTGTCCCGAGTTAGAATTAGTGTCATATGGGAGTTTGATGGACTGATCTTTGGTGGAATGGTGGATAATAAAGTTGCATAGTCCGATGGCTTTGATCTGTTGTCATATTCGGAGATAAATATAATCTTAGATTGATCTTAATAATCTTACTTACTTTAGTTTGAACTGAAGTACCTTTTATTACACGTAGTGTCTACCCGTATGTGAGCCGTACGCATAGCCTGGCGATCTAAGCGTACATGAGGATGCGCACGCATCATGTTGTTTTGTGCATTTTCTAACTAGTAGTTGTCGGTTATTTATCACAAATGGTGCACAGGCATTTAAAAGACCGTTTTTATATCTGGCTTTGGGACTTCTCATTAAGAATTTGAGAAAAAAAAAAGGAAAAGCATGTAAGCATAGAGTAGCCTAGCCCTAGTGCTTCTATTTGTCCGAATGCGAATGCGTCAAGTGGATCGCTACGAGGACAGATTGGTGGGAATGCGAATATTACCCCATTTGTCATAGAAAACCACAATAACTTTCGTTCACAAATTTGTGAAAAGACAGAAAATCGTATCGATATCTATGCCGCATTCGCATACCGCGTACATGGAATCTTAGCTTTAACATACGGCTCATGTACGTGTAGCCACTGCCACTAAAGATACGCTCGGAAATACGGCGCATGCGCTGAGACAGTGCGGTACATTTAGACCGCCAGGCTACACGTACGGCTCACATACGCGTAGCCATGCCTAACTTTTTTTCTTTGGTCCATTAGTTGTTTAAGCAGGGGAAATTTCAGTCATAGACGACTGGTCTTCCTCATTCCACTGCTGGTTGATAGAAAGCCCGAGCCTACACTTTTACCAACCCAAGGGATTTTTAACCTCCCACACCACATAGACATGGTATGAGAGCAACCGGCCTTTGATGACGCTGTAAGTTATACACAGCGGTGGAAATCCAAATTGGCAGAGCTGGGGGCACGGGGAATCGAACCGGCGACCCTCAGATTAGGAGTCTGACCTAGAAAAAAGTCAGACACTCTAACCACTCCGCCACAGAGAACTTTGAAGATATTGCAAGTGAAAACATGCCAACAGGTTGCCTGAGGGCAACCACCAGCCATATAGTGCTGCGACTATCGGGAAAGCAGAGGTTATGAATGGTAACTAGCAAGTATTCCCACCTCAATAATATTTGCATAAGATGTTATACATCACAAAACAAAAGTGGCAAAATAAATTCCACTAACATCTTGCTGGGAAGGGCCCCCCGCCCCCCCCCCCCCCCCCCCCCGTCGGAGCTGCGTGGCCCAATTGGGAACATTTTTGGCGGGACCCCAGGTTCACAACCAAGGTCTGTTTTAGTGAAATGATTTACAAGACTAGCGTAGATTACCTTAGTGCAGGGCCACCTTGGGGACTGGCCACAATTGCTCTGACCCAATTGTGAGAAATTGGTCCAATTGGCTTAAACTTTAAAAAAGAAGTTAAAGCCGACCTTGCACTGAGAATATAGCCTTTGCTGGCATTGAACCATCACCAATTAATCAATCATTATATGACCATGAAAATGTTAAAAACTTTAAGTGACCCCCTCAAGGGTCGCACTTTTTAAGGCGGTTTCTTTAACTCAATAAGTTCAACTCACTCTAGTACACCCAGGAAGTCGAGAACGTCAGACTCGGAAGAGTTGTTGAACCATCCGAGAAGGATTTCTGAAATGCACAAAGCAAATCAATATAACGACACTATTTCCAAAAGTGCACGCTTCCACTTCTATGTGGAGTCTTGCATGGCTCACAGTAGGCGATTATTGAGGTAGGAAGCCGATTGGTGGCGCCACCTGTACACACGGTACAGACTCAGGTACATTCAGTAGGCGGTTAGTGAGGTAGGAAGCTGATTGGTGGCACGACCAGTATACACCGTACAGACTCAGGTACATACAGTAGGCGTTTAGTGAGCTGGGAAGCCGATTGCGGGCGCCACCAGTACACACCATACAGAGTCAGGTACATCCAGTAGGCGGTTAGTGAGGTGGGAAGCCGATTGAGAGCGTCACCAGTACACACCATACAGAGTCAGAAACATTCAGTAGGCGGTTAGTGAGGTGGGAAGCCGTTTGGTGGCACCACCAGTACACACCCTACAGACTCAGGTACATACAGTAGGCGGTTAGTGAGGTGGGAAGCCGATTGGGGGCGCCACCAGTACACACCATACAGAGTCAGGTACATACGGTAGGTGTTTAGTGAGCTGGGAAGCCGATTGGGGGCGCCACCAGTACACACCATACAGACTCAGGTACATTCAGTAGGCGGTTAGTGAAGTGGGAAGCCGATTGGCAGTGTCACCAGTACACACCATACAGAGTCAGAAACATTCAGTAGGCGGTTAGTGAGGTGGGAAGCCGATTGGTGGCACCACCAGTACACACCGTACAGACTCAGGTACATTCAGTAGGTGTTTAGTGAGGTGGGAACCGATTGGGGGCACCACTAGTACACATCATACAATACAGACTCAGGTACATACAGTAGGCGGCTAGTGAGGTGGGAAGCCGATTGGGGGCGCCACCAGTACACACCATACAGAGTCAGGTACATACAGTAGGTGTTTAGTAAGGTGGGAAGCCGATTGGGAGCACCAGTAAAGTACATTATAACCATTATAAAAGACAACATCAGCAAATTAAGCAGCTTTAAGCGTGGTCATTTTTCAGCTCACCTTCCGACAGGCTCTTGACAATGAAGAGGAAACATATGAGAAGATCCTTTATCTCCTGAGTGTTGAGTTTGTCGTAGCGCAGCATGAACGAAGGCTGGTTCCCGAATGAGTGAGTTCTACAACCAAGGAGACGTATGTCGTAAACCAGCATTGCAGGCACCACTTTCTGGAATAGGTTCCCAGAGGCAGTTAACGAAAGCATCATCTCTTGGAAAAATATAATCTGTTCTCGGACTGTTGCTTTTTTCTAGTCAAAGAAATGAGTGCATCCTTCGCGACTTTTTATAGTGCTGTCCAACTGGGAGATCAGGCCAGCCAGCACCATGACCCGATATCCCACTCAGTCATATTATCCTGATGATACTGCGCTAACCAGTCCTTGTCCTATCCTATTAATGCCGAGCGCCACCCAGGCTAGGTAGCGACAATTATATATATTTATTTTTGCGAGTTTTTTTGGTAATATGTGTGTGTGTGTGTGTGTGTGTGTGTGTGTGTGAGTGTGTGTGTGTGTGTGCCAGGCACAAGCTGGTTGGTTGGTTGGTTGTGGAGTTTTACGCCCTGGCAACATTTAAGGTCATATCAGGACAAACACCAACTTATGACAGTACACACTCATGGTGACTTTATAGTGCTGCCCCACTGGGAAATCAGGCCTGCGACACCATGACCCGATATTCCACTCAGTCATATTATCCTGACACAGCGCTAACCAGTCCTTGCCCTATCCTATTAACGCAGAGTGCCAGGCTGGGAAGCGATAAGTATCAATTTGATAAGTCATTGGTTTGACTCGACCAGGAACCCCGCACGCGAGGCCCCAGGTAAAAGCAAACATTTTACTTTCTTCCACCAGGTGAACCTAACACCACAAACACTGACCGTTGCAGGCTGGGGTGGATGATCATGGACTGGCGGTCCATGTTGTTCTGGTCCCTTCGCTCCCGCTCCCGGTCCAGCGTGCCCGAGGTGGCCGAGGTGGCCGACGTGGTGTTGGACTCCTTGGACGAGGCGTTGCTCACCAGCGACGTGCTCGAGCCGTGATGCGACTCCTTCTTCACCTCAGCCAGCGACGGGCCTAGGTTCTGCATCGAGGTGGCTGTGGGGGGTAAGAGAGGGAGGGGGTGATAATAATGGTCCCTGTAGGTGTTTTGTTGGCGTTTATTTTGTTTTTTGTTTAATTGGGGGGTGTTATTATGCAGCATATTATTGAGAATCTCATTTAGGATATGTGTCTTTGACAATAGGACAATAGCCGATGATAAAAATCAATGCGCTCTAGAGGCGTCGTTAAATAAAACAAACTTTCCTTTTTATGATATGTGTCTCACTGAAGTCGATGGCATAGGAGTACTTATAAGTCTATTACATGTCTGCAGAAGATATATATATTATATGTATATATACATATAATACATGCACATATAAATGAGTATACACATATATACTATATATATACTACATATATATATATATATATTATATGCACACACACACACATATATATATGTACTATACAATTTATTATATCAATATAAATAATGCCAGCCTCTATAATGTTTCAGTGTCTTTCCTGACACCCTCACACATACCAAACTCGACCGGTTGGTTACCCCCATAATTTTATTGTAGAGAATTTTCCATTGAGACTCGGCACAGGTGTAGAAGAACTGTTAGAAAGGCGGACGCATCTAGGAGGCGCCACCAGTCGAGTTGGTAGTCACACAGCTAGGCAGTCAAAGACTGAGGAAAGAATTACAGCACTTGTTTGTATTTATACTCGTATAAGTCTTATATATATATATGTGTGTGCCAGGTACAAGAGAATTTTTACATTCTTCCACCGCCTAAACCTATGTCAGTTATATAAATTAACCGTATTTACTAAATGCCTATATAGTATTGACGGCCTATATAGTATTGACCATCTCCACTGCACGGCCCACCGCCCTTCCCAGTGTGATAACACTGATATTGGGCCTGATATTGGGACTGATATGGGGACTGATATTGTGGCTGATATTGGGGCTGTTTGTTTGTTTGTTGTTTTACATCCTAGCAACATCTAAGGTCATACCAGGACGGGTACCGACTTGTGACAGTGCGCACTCATGGCGACTTTACAGTGCTGCCCCACTGGGAGACCAGGCCACCAGTACCATGACCTGATATCCCACTCAGTCACATTATCCTGACATGGAGCCAACCAGTCCTTGCCCTATCCTAATAATGCCGAGCGCCTGGCTAGGAAGCGACAAGTATCAATTTCGATCCCATGATCACACGGGAGACGGACGCTCTAACTCATTCGGCCATCCCGTCTGGTTGAGATAATGAGGCTGGTATTGGGACTGATATTGGGACTTGATATTGGGACTTGGTATTCAACTAGATCAGGGATGAACGTGGTCTCTGCCCCCCCCCCCCCCTCCCCCAAAATACTTCACCATACAATATGTATGGTGAGGTATCTGTAAACCGATAGCAAATTTCTGCGAAAACGCAGATATTCTCCCATAGGCTTAGCATGGTCAGGTACAAATCATGGAAAATTCCTGGAAGTCACTGACCCACTACTCTCCTAGCATTACCCTAGCACCATTTCACTGATCAGTCAGTACAGACTATCCTTGGAGAGAGTGCCACTATCCTTGTTGTGGCTGTATTATCACCCATGCTGCACGCTGGCAGTGCTGCAGGGTGCAGCATAGTATTGGCCTACGCTGACAGTGCTGCAGAGTGCAGCATAGTATTGACCTACGCTGATAGTGCTGCAGGGTGGTATTGGCTTACGCTGACAGTGCTGTGACGTTTGAACAACGCATTAGTATACGTTAATAATGCTGCGGGATTGCAATACAGTAAAAATCGCGGACACTAGATTCAGTTTAATAAAGAACACAATCCACAAACCAGTGCCCGCATGAACCATTTGAGGAATAAGTGAAATTAATTCATTAAAGCACTGGTTTCTGCACCATGCACGCGTAGATAATTCAATCAGAACCATTAAACCATGTAGTTTATGATTTTCTCAGGAGTCTGCCACCTTGCAAGAATCCTACACAGGACATGGCTTACAGCGGTTGTAGTGCTTACAGCAGGAATTTCTGACATGGCAGGTTTCTACCGCTGTTGCATGGTGCGTCTTTAGTATACGTTAATAATGCTGCGGGATTGCAATACAGTAAAAATCGCGGACACTAGATTCAGTTTAATCAAGAACACAATCCACAAACCAATGCTAGTTTTTGTCAGCATGATCCATTTGAGGAATAAGTGAAATTAATTCATTAAAGCACTGGTTTCTGCACCGTGCACCTGTAGATAATTCAATCAGAACCATTAAACCATGTAGTTTATCATTTTCCCGGGAGTCTGCCGCCTTGCAAGAATCCTACACAGGACATGGCTTACAGCGGTTGTAGCGCTTACAGCTGGAATGGCTGACATGGCAGGTTTCTACCGCCATTGAATCGTGCGGCCATCTGAAGGTCTTTAAAGCGGCCGTCACACCTAGCCAGATTGAGCACCGTACAGAATTGTCTAGTCCGGTGGTGATAAGTATCAAAATGTATTAAAATGTGTCAAGATGTTGCGCTATCGGGTCAATGGCCGCTGGACAAACGGACATGAAACGGACATGAATGGATAGCCAACGGACGAAACAAACTCAAACCGGACAAGAACCATAGACGTCAATCCGGCGGCATCCATTCCTAGTTTTGTACATGTTCAAAACTTGTACGGTCACAAACCGGACATTGTTCATTTTCTGTCCGTTTCCCCCAATCCGGTGAGGTGTGACAGGGCCTTTAGTCACCGAAACTCGAGCACCCAACACCACTTATAATGTAATTAAAACCTGCTGCTACATCACAAGTTGTAGGCATACACCGTGTCACGCATAGGAACCTTTAACAGTAATTTATTATTTGTCATCTAGATAGTATCACTCTTAAAAACCATAACTAAAATATTATTATCAAACGTTTAATATTAACAGCAACTTATTTGACTAGGTATTAAACCTGCACCGGCATTAAAACAATTATGGTAACTGTAGTAATATTTTTGTCAACTGTGAAAATTGGTTCATCCTTCACCGAGTACAGTGCGGAGACATCTTCTTAAATAAATAATTAATTTGTCTTTTCATTTTTGATTAACAAGCCATCAGATACACTAGAAGTGAAAACAGAACGAACTAAATTCTGCTAAGAAAGGAGGCGTGAGAATTTATCAGCATTTTTCTCTTCTTTTTTTTTAAAGCTGAAAAGCAGGCGAGCTATAGCAATAATTGTTTTACTTGGTATTTTCAAAAGAACAATAAAAAGAAAGACATTTTTGGTATGGCGATATTTCGGCAAATAAGTAAAAAAAAAGTGTCAATTGTAGACGATAGGGTCTTCCTCATTCCACTGCTCCTTGCCCTATCCTAGCAATGCATAAACGCAATATGTAGCGACAAGTATAAAATATCTTAAGAATGACTCGGCCGGGAATTTGAACCGATGACCTGCCACATGGAAAGTGAGCGGCCTACTCATTCAGCGAACCCATTTAATGAGAACATTTACTACCAATATCAGGCAATTTTCTAATTGCGTTGAATTTGGCACAGGACAAGCCCCACAACTTGACACGACCCACAGCTGCCCCTCTCAGGTCAACTAACCCATGTGCCTCCTGATTGGCTGCTGGCTTTCCCATTGTTCCCCCAATCACCCATAAGCCCGGCGCACACCACTTCACTCCTCGGCTAGTTAGTGACACGAACAAACTTACCACCCAACCACCCTTCTATTACTGGTTGGTTGGTTGTTGGCGTTTTACGTCCTAGCAACATTTTAGGTCATATCAGGACGGGTACCAACTTGTGACAGTGTGTGCCCATGGCAACTTTATAGTGCTGCCCCACTGGGAGACCAGGCCACCAGCACCATGACCTGATATCCCACTCAGTCACATTACCCTGACACTGAGCCAACCAGTCCTTGCCCTATCCTAATAATGCCGAGCGCCTGGCTTGGAAGCAACAAGTATACATCTTTCGTTGGTTTGACTCCACCAGCGTACGCACAATCTACCAAAACAGGAGACGGACGCTCAACTCATTCGGCCATCCCGTCTGGTCTCTCCCTTCTATTACTTGCTACGTACTATTTAATTGTCGCTCTTATAGGAGGTATTGTGGTTGTTCTCTGTGGTGGAGTGGTTAGAGTGTCTGACTTTTTTTCTAGGTCGGACTCCTAATCTGAAGGTCGGTGATTCGATTCCCCGTGCCCCCACCTCTGCCAATTTGGATTTCCACCGCTGTGTATAACTTACAGCGTCATCAAAGGCCAGTTGCTCTCATACCATGTCTATGTGGTGTGGGAGGTTAAAAATCCCTTGGGTCGGTAAAAGTGTAGGCTCAGGCTTTCTATCGACAAACTGTCTAATGGGGAAAACAAGTCTATTCAGACTTATCCATAATAGGCAGTATAAATCTTCAAGAATTTTTTTTTTTTTAAATTGACTCGTGTTCCCCTGTTGATGTTTAAAAAAACGTTATATTTACCTGACCTACTTCTTTCTTTTCATTCCTTTGCCGAATGATATATATGGGTAATTCTGAAGAGAATTACATTAAGGCGACTACAATTTCACTTTTTTTTTTTTTAAAGAATAAATTAGGTTTCTAGTGCATTGACACAGCCAGGAGAGCACAGTGAAATCAAATTCAACACAACAATTCAATTCGCTTTAAAAGAAGCCAGTTTTGCATACCACGTCAGGTATGGGCAAATTCCAGTAAGACTACCGGTGTGGCAGTAAATCGCAAACCCCTGGAAATTGCACACCCCGGGGTTTGCGATTTACTAGGAAATCACAAACCCCCCCTGGAAATTACAAACCCCCCCCATGCTTTGTAGCATTTATCACCACAAGCAGGGCAGCTATACGCCTATGTTTGATTTTGAACTTCTAATAAAATGGATTCAAGGAGGATCAAGATGGATTAATTGTCATGCTGTCACAGCAAAGGCCTTTTTCACTGCTATTGATCACTCACAAGAAGGATAAGGGACCAGATCAATTTTTGTCAAAGATACTAAACCACAACATTAAGAAAAGCCAGCACAACTTATTTAAACACTTTGAACTAACAAATATCCAATTCCCTACAAAACTATCAGGCACTTTGCACATACATAGGCTGCCACATTTATTTTCATATAAGGGGATCCCTCACGAGATGGATTAATTGATTATTTTTAATTTCATGCCTCTCACAGCAAGGGCCATATTCACTGCCATAAGAAGGCTAGGGGACCAGATCAATTTGTTGTCAAAGATACTAGACTACATCAATAAGAACAACCAGAAAAACTATCTGTATCATTAACATGGGGGGTTTGTGATCTCCAGGGGGGATATGTGATTTCCTAGGAAATCGCAAACCCTCCATGCCCATATATGGCATGGGGGTTTGTGATTTCCTAGGAAATCACAAGTGGGGGTTTGCGATTTACAGGGTTTGCGATTTCCTGCTACACCGGATTGAGAGAGAAGCACTACATGTGGTGGAATGAACCAATATAGGTTGAGAAATGTTCTGTGTACATCAACAAAATAAATAAAGTAAGTAAGTAAATAAATGAACATTTCGGCCAAGTAAAGGACAATGCCGAGTTTTAACCAAGGAGACAGCGGCCGACAGAGCTCCACACACCACACACCTACACCCCCACCAAACACATACCACACACGGGCTCTAACCTCAGCACTCGTTAACTAACCTACACCCTTCTTTCCTTGCCCCACCACACATCTACACCCTCACCATCGTTCAGCTGTGTTGCCGTTGTGTTATGGCAACACAGCTGTCTTGTGCCCCGCCCAATGTGATGGGCGGGGCACAAACCTCAACTTTCTGTATGTAAGCTGCAACTGCCACTCGGCATGTTGTCACAGATAGTAGAGGGATAGATGGTTAAAGTTGCAAAGTCCGATGGTATTTTTTCTGAGATAAATATATTAGATCGATCACTAGTATCTACTTTACATTAGTTCAAAGTTACTTGTATTTTAAATGGTAAACTTTTTTTTAGATATTTTGAGTGCAAACATGGAAAATTAGTTTTGGCAAGCTTGCCAAAACTCTGACACCATAGACTTCTGCAGTAACAGGTTCTGCTAAATTGACTCAGTACTACCTTCTACGCAGAAACAAATGCTTAATAAGTGCATCAGTATCTAAGTTAGATATGTAAAATCAAACCTAGATAATTGGATTGGTTTTGAAAATTTTATATTTCATCGGACTGTGCAGCTTTAAGTGACGTCATGAAAGCGTGATAATCGGCCATTTTGAAAGTGTGATAATTGTCCACGTCATTCATATGCAATAGCCTATTGCTAGGCTTCCTTGGTGGTTTTATTTTGTATTAAACCGACATGGTTTATAATGCCATAGAAATGCAGCCAGAACAATTTTGAAAAATGACTGACGTCCATAGTAGTAGTACCACAGATAGTAGAGGGACAGATGGTTAAGTGACGTCATGAGAGCATGATAATTGGCCATTATGTTGCCCCTATCATCACTCGTTACCACGCTTCCAATATGGCAGCCGTATTTTCGGATTGCAAGCAGGGAGAGCCTCAAACAGGCTCGCTTTGCCATCCTTATATATATATATACAAAATCCTTGAGGTTCTGCTTCAGCTTCTGTCCTCACTGAGGGGTCAGCGTAACACGGAATACCGATATTAATTGACTGATTGATTGATGGTAATTTCAGGGTATAAAGCTTACTAAATTTGCGGCCTATTAGTCAAAAAACAATTTTCACCAATTCAGAAAGAGCAAAAACTTCAACTTTTATCTAGAATTTCACCTGGTGGTAATTTTGTTGTAATTGCGAGCTTTTAACTTCAAAAGTGTCTCTCAACACATCGCTGGTTGCGTGCTTTTACATCCCGTGTAAAAGCAATGGCCCGAATAAGCTTTGAACACGTCTTGCCGTGATTATGGTCTTTGCTGCCGACATGGCGTTAAGCAATCACCACTAACTAACTAACTTTTATTCAACGCTTAGCGCTAATTCGTCTCACTTTGGTACATGGACTTCGATCAGCTGCTGACAGTCGGCCGCCGCCTCTGTTGGCTTGGTTAGAGCCCGGCATGAGAGAGCAGTAAGGTTATATATATATACATATGTATATGAGGGAGGGCAATGCCGGGACGAGTGGCTCTCCACTAAGTAGGTCTCTGCAGCACAACTTACGTGGCATCATCCCTGAAACTGGTGCTGAGAAAGTAGGTCAAAAATAAGCTGTCGTCACACAATACATCGCTCAATTATTTTCACCCCCATTTCCAGACTACCGAGTAAACCCATATATCATGTTCAAGGTTTTTCTTCTTTTTTAAATCATTTTTTTATTTAAATCCATATTGTAAGAATGTGGACTAAATCTGTAGGAATTTCTTATCATAAAAAGGATGAATGGATGAGGGTAAAATGAGATGAGATTGGGTGGAGGTGGGGGGGGGGGGGGGAGAGAATAAAACTATTTTAGTCACAAAGATTATAAAAGAAATACACACCACTTGTTACGGCAGTCAATTAAACATAATGGGGACCTTTCAGTTTGTATGAGTCTCTCGTCAGATGGTACGCCATGCCGGTCTCTGTAATGCTTTGGTTGGATAGAAGCAGTTCATTCTACTATCAAGTGTGCGGATTTTGGTGTGTGTGGTGGGGGTGCATGGGGATTTAGGGGTGTGTGGTGGGGGCTTAGGGATGTGGTGGGGGCTTAGGGATGTGGTAGGGGTGTAGGTGTGTGTGGTGGGGGTTGGCGGTGTGTGTTGTGGGGGTGTAGGTGGTTTGTGGTGGAGGTGTAGGGGTGTCTTGTAGAGTGGCACCTCACAATCTTTAGCATCCCTGAACCCTCACCACACACCTACACCCCCACCACAGCCCTAAACCCCATGACACACACCTATATCCCCTACACGCCATGACACACACCTATACCCCCAGTACCCCTTACACCCCAACCACACACCTAAACCCCCACCACACACTTACACCCACACCACACATCTACACCCTCACCACACACACACCACACCTTCACCAACACACACAGATACACCCTCACCACACACACCTACACCTCAATCACACACACCTACACCCCACCACACACCACCACCACACACCTACACCACCACACACCTACACCACCAAACACATACCACACACCTACACCCCACACCCACATCCCTAAAGCCCCACCACACACCTACACCCCCACCACACACCTACACCCCCACCTACACCACACATTTACACCCTCACCACACACACACCTAAACCTCAATCACACACACCTACACCCCACCACACATCTACACCACCAAACACATACCACACACCTACACCCACACCACATCCCTAAAGCCCCACCATACACCTACACCCCAACCACACCCCTAAACCCTCACCACACACCTACACCCCCACCACACATCTACACCCCCACCACACACATACACCCCCACCACACACCAACACCACCACACACATACCACATCCCTAAACACCCCACCACACACCTACACCCCAACCACACCCCTAAGCCATCGCCACACACCTACACCCTCACCACACACCTACACCCCCACCACACCCATAAACCCTCACCACACACATACACCCCAACCACACACACACCACACACCTACCACATCCCTAAACCCCCACCACATACGTACACCCCCACCACATCTCTAAACCCCCACCACACACCACCACCACCACACACCTACACCACCAAGACACACACACACACACCTACACCCTTTTATCCAACCATGATGGCCGACTTGGACCGGGAACGGGTGCTGCCACCAAGTGTATATCGAGAGAACTGGCTCATGAAAGCTCCCCATTAGACAACTCAGTCGGGGGAGGGGGGTAACTATACACATAATTAAGATTATCTGTGAGGGGACTAATGGTACAATTAGGGTTATCTGTGGAGGACTACCAAAAAACAAATGATTATCAATAGGGGATTAAAGGCCCTGTCACACTACGACGTAACGACGTCAGCGTAGGGAGAACGTGAAAAACGTCGAACTTCTCGGCGTAGTATGCAAATTTGGGCACAAGTTGAACGTGGATGCAGCGTAGTTGACGAGAGCGTAACATCGGTAAAGCATAGTGATAGCGTCATTCAACGAGAGAGGACAACGTAATTACGCTCACGGAACGTTATTCCATCGCCAGAATTACATTGCGTTACGTAACGTGACGTTACATACGTCATGACACGGTGGCAAAATGCTGAACGTATGTTGGACGTACGTTCGGCATACGTTCTCCTGACGTTCCCATTACGCCGCGTGGACGTTTCCACCGGCTTTAATGTGGGTCAACGTAGTGGAACATAGTGAGCAGCATTTGACTAACGTCCATTTAACGTCACTGATGTTCGCCGAATGTGTACAGAACGTATGGCGAACGTAAACCCTTACGTTTGAGTTACATCGAAAGTTTTGAACAGGTTCAAAACCTTGATGCGCACCGACGTAACACAACGTAGCTCGACGTCAGTCTAACGTCATTCTGGCGTCATCATAACATAACCCAACGTACATCAACGTAATGACGAAACGTGAGCACATCAGGCTTATGTTGGCTCGTTACGTCGTAGTGTGACAGGGGTATAAGGATACACAAAATTAGGATTAACTGTAGGGGGCTGATGATACACAAATTAGTGAGGTTGACGATATAGTTAGGATTATCTATGACAAGTATGAGGGAATACCGATATACAAAATGAGGCTTATCTGTGGCTGAGTAATGTACAAATTAGGATTATCTGTGAGGGACTAATGATACACATAATTAGGATTATCTGTGGGAGTACTGATACACAAAATTAGGATTAGGTACGGAGGACTACCAATTCACATAATTAGGATTACCTATGGGGGACTAAGGATACACAAAATTAGGATTATCTATGGGGGAGTAACGATAAACTAAATAGATTTATCTGTGGTAGGAGTACTGATACACAAAATTAGGATTAGGTACGGAGGACTACCAATTCACATAATTATGATTATTTATGGGGGACTAACGATACACAAAATTAGGATTATCAATGAGGGACTAACGATACACAAAATTAGGATTATCTGTGGGAAGAGTACCGATACACAAAATTAGGATTATTTGTGGGGGACTACCAATGTACAAAAACACTGTTGCCTGTGGGTGACTAATCCTACATAAAATTAGGATTATCTACGAAGGACTACAAATTCACATAATTAGGATTATCTATGGGGTACTAACGATGTTTAAATTAGAATTATCTGTAGGGAACTATCAACGCACAAAATTAGGATTATGAATGGGGGACTAACGATACACAAAATTAGGATTATCTGTGGGAGGAGTATTGATAGTGATACACACAATTAAAATTATCTGTGGAGAACTACCAATTCACATAATTAGGATTATCTGGGGGGGGGGGGGGGGGAGGGACTAACCATACATGTAGAGAGGATTGTCTGTAGGGCACAAACAATACACAAAATGAGGATAATCTGATAGAATACAGGTTCACTTCGGGATATACTCTTCCTTCCACAGAGGCACATTTAAAGTAATTAGAGACAAGATCCAATTAGGACTGAAGAGAACCGGCTGTAGTTAGTTGACTGCTCCTACCTTGGCCGGCGATCATGGCGAACACCGCCGGGTCACGAATGGCAAGTCTGGACGTGGTCGAGTAAGGAGACATGCTGCTGTCTAGCGACACCTGGGTTCATAAAATAAACAGAAGGAAGACATTACTTTATTATATTACAATTGGTGAGCATGCGCAGTTCTCAATCTATTGAGGTGGTGTTCTCTGTGTGGGAGTGGTTAGAGTGTCTTACTTTTTTCTAGATCGGACTCCTAATCTGAAGGTCGGTGGTTCGATTCCCCATCCCATCACCTCTGTCAATTTGGATTTCTACCATTGTGCATAACTTACAGCGTCATCAAGGACCAGTTGCTCTCATACCATCCCTATGTGGTGTGGGAGGTTAAAAATCCCTTGGGTTGGTAAAAGTGTAGTCTCAGCCTTTTTATCGGCCAACTGTATAATGGTGAAAACAAGACTATTCAGACTCATCCATGATAGGTAGTATAAATCTTCAAGAAAAAATCAAGGTGCTGAATCTTACTAAAGAAGAAAAAGACAAATGTAAATGCGACATTTAGAAACTGAGCACTAGAGAGAATGAGCACTAGAGTGTGACGTGGAAAGCAAGTGAAAACCTTCCAAATAATAGCAGAAATCATTCCGAATAATAGCTAAAATACATGTTCATATCAAGGTTTACGCGTTGTGCATATGCCACAGTAAAAAAAAAAGAAACTATTTCACATTTTGATTTTGACAAATTGAGCAAAACGTTAATATCACTCATGTAACATGGAAATCAAAGACACATCCAGAACATCATTTTAACATACAGAACAAATTCAAGCAAGATTTTATTGATTACAGTTAAGCAAACAAGATTATGTCTTACAATAAAAAAGTTTTAAAAAGTTTGAAAATGGTTCGGGTAAATGCATGGTGTTGATGTGTACATTTTCACATTTTCACAATAGAACAGAATCATACGAGCAGACTTTTGATACATTTTGTGTCAGAGATTAAATACATGTAGCATTGCTAACAGTGTAGTAATACACTTAATACACAGAGGCAACAATAATTATTTGACTTGCTATCAAAAAAGGAATTAATAATCACCATCGTAACATGGAAAGCAAATATGTGGTACCCAATTTCAGAGAATGACCCAAAAGTACAAATTAAAAAAAAAAGATTCATCGTTTACTACTTTCATTGATTAAGCGGGGGGAAATTTCAATTGCGGACAATTGATTTTCCTCATTTCCACTGCTCCTTGCCCTATCCTAGTAATGCTGAGTGACACTAGTAATGCTGAGTGACAGGCTAGGTAGCGACAAGAATCAATTCTTAAGTTATTGCTTTGACTCGGCCAGGTGTAACATTTTCCGATATATGAGATATGGGATATGGAGAACTCTGCTATAATAAATTGCAAACTTGTCTATAAAATGGTAAATAGTATATAAAACCAGAGGCATATAAGGTATATGTGGAGTTGGTTCTACTACTCATAAAGGATAAAAATTGTATATTAATATAGTGTAGAGCGAGAGAGAGGGTCACTTCTTGACCTGAAGGAGTGTCACTTCTTAGCTGGGACAGACTTTGGGAAGTTGCCTCACATACCCCCTCCCCTCAAGAGTTATTTATGGATCCCTGCCACAGATACAGATCTAACCATGCCTTGGCAGCAGGGATATTGAACCCTAGTCGGTGGATAGAGGAATGCTTGTTAGGGATTGGAAGATTGGATCATGTGATCACCACCATCTTGTTCTGGAACCTATAAAAGTAATAAATGAGTCTCACTCTCCTACCTTTCACTCTTTATCTACTTTCCTTCCTTGCCTGTAGTGATTTCTTATTAGCCTGTCCACACCACTCAAACCGCCAGCCGTCGACTTTACATAGGGCTTAAAATCCCACAGGTTTGGATCCCACGACCTTCCACACGGGAAGCAGGTACTATACTCATTCCGCCATCCCATCTGGCATAACTACTCCAAACTTAGATGGCTTTACAGGGATTGCTTAGTAAGCAGATTGGAGACATTTCTTTTAAAAATCTGTTCGGATATGGCTTGGCTAAGTTCAGGGATGAAAGTGCTCTCCGGGGGAAAAAAAGCGGAAATGCTGATATTCTCCCATAGGTTTAGCATTGTCAGGGAATCGCGGAAAATTCCCGGAAGTCAGGTTTCATATATATTGGTATACGCTGATAGAGCTGCACCGTTCGAAGCATGTATTCGTAGTGTATGCTGATAGTGCTGCGGAGCTTGGAGCATTTATTAATATTAGTAGTGTATGCTGATAGTGCTGCGGCATCCTCACCACATGTTAGTATACGCTGATAGTGCTGCGGGATTGAAAAATCCCGGAAATCCGCGGAATCGCGGAGATCTTTCATCCCTGTAAGTTATATGGGGGAAAAACCAAAACAATTCATAGCCAAACCCGGTATGCATCTTAAAATTAGACCGGAGCGCAGTGGATTGTTTAATAAGTGGAGTGGAGTGGAGACTTTTCCTTTAAAAAATCTGTTTGGTTGCGGCTTAGTTATACAAAGGGGGAAAAAATCCAATTCGTAACCAAAGTCAGAATGCGCCTTAAAATTAGGCATGTTGACGAGGCAACATGTTTAATTCACGCACGAGGCAAGGTTGACCTCGGCACTGACCTCGTTTCTCACCCGGTTTCCCTCACTTCTGTCTTGGCTCTCGTACGAGCAACACTAATTTCCCCTCGCACCCACCCTCTGTTTTGGGGGTTAAGTGCTGAGGTCCAATGAATATTTCTTGATTGTTGATTTCTGACTATGTTATCATATCTCGCTACAGACATTGACACGGCAACTAGCCTGAACATTAACGTTGGACCACCATTCTTCATGACTACCTATTGGTCCCAAGGTGCCAGCCGCCTTCAGGTGTCTACCACATCGACACCTCGTTTTCGGAGCCAGCCTCCTGCACGCCCCTGTGGCACGATTACATGAACTATCATTACGAACTTATATGATTCTCTGAATCAATAAATGATTGTTGATACATTTGACTTTCTGCTCCTTTGTCCGAGTGTCGTGAATTAGAGTGAAGGTTCGGCTTACAGTGGAGGTGTCTGCAGGTATGAGACGTGTCGTGCAATGCAACAGGCAACTTACGGAGCTGTTGTACGAAGGCAGCGAAGGCGGTACACTCCTGATCGGGGTCTCCGGCTGTGACTGCGGTGCGTGGGCGGGCGGCGCGCACGATGACGTCGTGGACCCCATGGTGCCCGAGTCGCCGTTCGGGAAGGCGGGACTCGGGGTGCTCTGCGCACTGTCCTTCCCCGACAGCCGTGCCTTGTTCTCCAGGATCACGGTCAGGAAGGGCAGGTACAGCGTGGCAATGCGGGCCTGGTGTGCCTGCAGGTCAAAGTTTGTTTGTTGTTTTACATCCTAGCAACATCTAACGTCATATCAGGATGGGTACCGACTTGTGATAGTGCGCACTCATGGCAACTTTATAGTGCTGCCCCATTTGGGAAATGAGGTGGTGCTGTGAATGAGTTAAAGGGGTATGCTTCAGTATATTTAACTGATAGGCGGAGTTGTGTATGTGTTAAAGGGGTATGATTCATTAGATTGAACCGATTGGTGGTGTTGTGAATGAGTTAAAGGGGTATGCTTCATTAGATTGAATCAATAGCTGGCATTGTCAATGGGTTAAAGAGGGATGCTTCGTTAAATAACAGTTTTACAATAGGATCACTCACCTTAGTGGAGTATCGGTTGTCGAAGGAATGTTTCGCAAGCAGGTTCCGCAGTGTGGTGATGGCATACTTGCGGATCTCACGGTTCTCGTTCAGTGCCATCTTGACCTCGTGCAGCAATAGACCCACCAGGAAGTGGTTCTGCCGGAACTCATCTGACAGCGTGTAGTCATGCTTCAGATCTGGTAACGGTGAACACATGCGGTGTTATAGTAAACTATATACGCCAACTGTCCACAAGCAGAAGAACTGAAAGCAGCAGCAGAACCGCAACTAGTGGAAGAACCACGGTGAACGGCAAAACCGGTGCCAGTGGAAGAACCCACAAGTGCCAGTACAACCGCAGTTAGCGGGCGAACCAAAGCTAATGGTCCAAACCACAGCTGGTGAAAAAAACCATAATTAGTGGTGAAACTGTAGCCAGCGGGGAAAATACGCATAAGTAATGGTAAAACCGCAAGTTACAGTAAAACCATAGCTAGCGGGAAAACCGAAACTGTGGAAGGACCGAAACCAGCAGAAGAACCGAAACTAGCAGAAAAACCGTCAGCGATTAGCATCGTTTCTAGTGGAAGAGCCACAGTGAGCAGAAGAACCGCAGCTAAATATATAATAACAGGTAATCTACACAATATCAATACATAAATATAAATATCACAAATACACACACACATTTGAAATATAGATTAATTTAATTATTTTCATACATATTTCCTTCACTATCAAACTTCAGCGGCTCTAAACCTTAGGGATGAGATATTGATTAAGAAAAACATGGCAATGTTCACATTTGGTTATCAGATTACATTACTCCAAAGTGAGAATAAGGACAAAATCACTCTGTCAATAAGTGTGACATCTGGAAATGAACACAAACATTGGCGCAATACAAACATACCGCGGATTGGTTCTGCATTGTTTTATATATCCACACAGTGACGCCCTGTTATAATGCGCCCCGATTTAACGCGACTTCAGATTTAAAGTTGCATAGTCCGATGAAATATGAAATTTTCAAAACCAAACCTAGATTTGATTTTTGCATATCTAACTTAGATACTGATGCACTTTTTGAACATTTGATTCTGCATAGAAGGAAATACTGAGTCAATTTAATAGAACATCTTACTGTAGAGGTCTATGGTGTCAGAGTTTTGGCGTGCTTGCCAAAGCTAATTTTCCATGTTTGCAATTCAAATATATCAAAAGTTTACCATTTAAAATAAAAGTAACTTTAAACTAATGTAAAGTAGATACTATTGATCAATCTAATATATTTCTCTCAGAAAAATCACAGAAACTCAAAACCATCGGACTATGCAACTTTAACGCAATGATTCATTGGACCCGAAATTCGTTAATACAAAGGTAAAATGAACCCCGATTCTTTCATGATCACATTATAAGGACCTGAACGATCGCATTATAACGGGGTCATACTGTACTCACAATTCATGAGGATTAGGGCTGTGCACATTTAAATAAACACGATGACATTAATTGCGACATCAAGGAGAGTTAAAAGGTCTCACCACACACGTCATTAACATAAAATCCATGTCGCCCTTATTAATATTTAGTAAAACAGCACTACCAATAATCGAATATGTACACATCCAGATTCGCACATTGGTTTTGATTTTGATTTTATTAAACCAATTTAACGCGAATTCAGATTGAACGCGATGATTCATTGGACCCAGAATTCTTTAATTCAAAGGTAATTCAAAGGTCAAATGAACCCCGACTTAATGCGACCCCGATTCTTTCACGATCACATTATAAGGACCTGAACGATCGCGTTATAACGGGGTCATACTGAACTCACAATTCATGAGGATTAGGGCTGTGCACATTTAAATAAACACGATGACATTAATTGCGACATCAAGGAGCGTTAAAAGGTCTCACCACACACATCATTAACATAAGATCCACGTCGCCCTTATTAATATTTAGTAAAACAGCACTACCAATAATCAATATGTACACATCCAGATCCGCACATTGGTTTTGATTTTGATCTGATTAAACCAATTCTAAATATCCCTAACTATCGGCAATATTTGGGGAGTGTGGGGGAGTAAGCAGCTGTTACCCTGATTAAATACAATAGTCATTTAAGGGTCATTCAACGTTTTCAATAGTCCAGTTATACACACAAAAAAGAAAAGGATTCAATTGAAGGGATGAGAATGTGGGGGGCGGGGGGAGGGGGTCTTAGCAATGTATGCCTTTTATGGCTTAATAAAACACCATCAATCACTGTCATGGTTACGTACAGTGCTGCCACTCTGGATTCTTTTAAGAATCAAAATTGTCTTTAAAAAAGTATAATTAAGGGTCAACTTACCCTGATTTGTGACCATTTGTTACCTTTTTAAGCTAACATGTGCTGCTTGTGAACACGGTTTGTGAATGATGTATGCCGTGTTGTGAGGAGTTGTGGCTGTTGAGCGCTCAGTTTTACATAGTTCAGTGCACTGTCACTTGGTAACTGACAGCAGAGAGCTCATCAAAAGTTCCTCTCAACAGAACACACAAGAGACTAGCAAAGCGCATCTCTCAATCTCATCAAATTCCTAAATCTAAGTCTGAAGAGCTTTCACTTACCAGATTGGCATTTTTTTAATTGAAAAAAAAAAAAGGATAAATAAGTATTTACACATGGAAAAAAGTATGAAAAGTATAAAAAGTGGGTTTTCCTTCTTTTTTTAAAAAGTATAATACTTTCTTTTTTTTTAGTATAATACTTTTTTTTAAAGTATGAAGTGGCAGCACTGAATGTGATAGAATGTTGATGTGTGTTGATGTGGGGAGAGGTTGATAGGAGTCTAGAAATATAGTCCTCCTTTGAATGACTGAAAATATGGAAATTGTTGGAAATTTTGGATAACCCCAGACTGAAGAGAAACTAGACTAACACAGAGGAAGTCTATACTGCATAATATTAGTGACACATTTAGTTAGGCAAATACTGCTCGATTCAGGTTATAGTGCCAGTCTGATTGTAATGTCCTACCACTTCTTTTCAAATGTTACTAATACTGGTATACCATATATGTGTAAATATATATATACATGTGCAAATATATATATACATACATATACATGGAAATATATTATATATATGCATATATATGGAAATATATTATATATATATGCATATATATATATATATATATATATATATATATATGCATTGTGTACATATACATGTATATATATAGTGTATATTGTATATATATATGTAAATATATACACAGAAATACATATAAATATATAAAAATATGTATGATACATGCATACACATATATATGGATAGATATGTGTATATACATATGTATAATATAAATATGTATATATGTGTATAGATACATAGTTAAGCATAGGTATGTACATATATTTTAAAATAATGAAATAATCAAAATCGTGCCGTGTGCAAATGCAACACATTCATAAAATTATGATAGTTCTACGTAAGCTTAAATAACCGAGCGCCTAAGGTTCCGATGTAACGATTACTTTTTGACATTACAAATACAAAACATCGTCATTTCCCCCTTAAAAAAAATCAACAACAAACAAATAAACAATCAACATAGTGTAATCTTCAAGCACTACTCAGTCATGAAATAACACCATAATTCTTCGATGTAAGCTCAATGAGGAAAACGAGGTTTTAATGATGTAGTAGTTATTTACTTTTACTACACAATTTTAATTGTTTCTTTAAACAAAGAAACAAATACAAATATTGTGATGTCTAAGCATGAAACTCAGTGGCCTAATTAGATACCAAACAGCTCTACTGTGTACCCGGTGTTGCGGATTCCGAGGGACACCAGTTTGCCAGGGACACTTCCATTCAAATGCATTGTCAACGGCCGTGAGCAAATCTTCATACAGAAAAAAATCAAATATCTCTAAAATTCACCACCTAGGAAACAAATCGTTCGTACACATAAGAAAAAAACCATCTACCATTAAGATTATATTAAATTGATAAGGTTAGGGTTCTTGATTTTTTTATTAATTTTTGGATAAAACGAATGTTTTTCACTGCGCGATACCGTCCAACTCAAGGCATTGCATGGCCGTTAGCAATCTTCATACATAAAATACAGGAAAAGTTAAATATCTCTAAAACTACACCACCCTAGAAACAATCGTTTGTACACATATAGAAAACATCTTTACCAAAAACATTATATTAAATTTATAAGGTTAGTGACGATGGTGTTCGATTTTGACGCATGCGCAGAAGCGATGTGTCCCTGGCAAACTGGTGTCCCTGGCAAACCGCAATACCGGTGCCTGAGGCACCAAACATAGTCAAACAGGCAACATGGAGGTGGCCCAATGTAATAACGACATCTCCCTGTTTGCAGGTGCCTGGTTTAAGAAAATTGTGACAAACTAGTGCAGCCGCTTTAGAATATGGGTATTCTAAGTTCCGCTGATCACGCACGGAGTGAGCGTTCTTCCTTTTAAGATTAAAAACAAGATTTCTAAAATGTACAATTAGTCAAAATAATGCCCTACCAGATTGCAATGAATTGTATGCTTGAAAAAAGTTGTCAATCATACTTCAAGTTTTCCATTTATTCTTTATCCAATTATAAATATCTACATATATAGTATAGTTATACGAGTCTTACCTTGGTACAGATGATGGATAACTGTTGTTTTACCGAGGTATAAGCCGCGGATAGATGTGGGCTAGGGAGAGGTAAGCACTCCGGTACCACGAACTTAACCCTACTTATTGAGGAGAAAAAAATGACTTTCAAACAGGGATATCTATTACTTTACCGAAAAGGTACACCAACGGCGTAGATGTTGGCAGGGAGTGCGGAGGGCCCTAGCCCACATATATCCGAGGCTTATCCCTGGTAAAAACAGTTATCCATCATCATGGTACCAAGGTAAGACTCGTGATAACTATACTATTTTACCTCGGTCAACAGCCGTCAAGCTAGCTCATGCTAGGGAGACGCAGTTTACATAATTCAATTTTATTATCCATAATATCATTCTTTCTTATTATTATAACATTCTAAATCTTTGTTCTCACCTATTCTTGTAGTTTGGCGAGAAGACGCCTTTGCAACGCCGGTAGGCTTTTCTAGTCGTTATTATAATGTTTTGCAAACGACTTTGCCGGTCTTCCAGCCTGCATGCGCTAGTATTCTTTTCACAGAATACCGAAGCACCCGTGCCCTGAGACCAGGCTCCTCTAGTTGAGTGGAAGATATTTACTCGTAGCCCCTCCAGCCCATTCAACACGTATGTCCATCTGGAAGTGTTGTCTCGTGAAAACGCCTTAATGTGGCTTTATAAAGCTTCACTAATAGTTGTTGGTGATGCACGTAAATCCTTTTCTTGTATATAAAAGTCCCGTAATGGCCGACACAACACATAATTTTCCGATCAATCGGAAAACAATCCTAAGTGAACCGGTTGATAAAGGTTCACCTAACGTGTTTCGATTTTGAGAATTTTTCTAAATCACGACGTAGCTTGTTGCTTGTCTTCTCTAAGCCCAGTTAAGGAGAAAGGAACAATCGTCGTCCCTCGGTGTCCGTTACTAACAATAACAGACCGCGACCTTAAACCTAACTGTTTTAATATCTAGACCACGAGTTTGTGAGGCCTAGCCCGTAACAACTTAAATACTATAGAAACATCCAAAACCGACTATTACTTTGGTTGGGAGGATTTCGTTGAAAATTGAACGAAGTAAATAACAAATAACATAATGTTTTTCCAACTGTTTCGCCATCATTTCTAGGTAATATAAATTGATAACGCACACGCTGCGCCGCATTAATCAGATCAAAGGAAATCCTTCATTCCTCAGAGAACGAGAAACCGAGCTACTTGTGAATTCTTTGATTTGTTGGTTTTAACTTCATTAACAAACAATGTACAGCCCCATTTCTTTAAATAGGTGTATACATTTTGACAGTTCCTGCCTCCAGGCATCCGATACTATCTATCCTCAGTAATTCTGTCCAATCCAAATTGCTGAAGCTGCTTCTAGAAAAGGAATGCCTAATAGGGGCGTCGTTGGACAACGTCTCCGTGACCACAGCGTCCGTGTGCGTCAGATTCCCGAGTTTCTTGGGAATCGTAATACGATCTTTTGCAGTTGTGAAACTGCTGGCTGCCAAGGTTGCATTCCAATCGGCACCACAGTAACGCATTGTCCCTTCAAGCGATTTTCTCACTACTCGGCGATAATGCTAAATGGTGGGAATATAAAAATAATTATATTCCAAGTAATAGCAAAAACCGCCATCTACTTTCCAAGCATCCGGTACAGGATGCCAAGAATCATATCAGGGTAACTTGTTATTATTTCGTGATGCAAAATAGTTCCAACTTCGGGTGTAACCCCATTTTTCACAAACGAAGTTAAACATAGGTGAAGAGAGAGACCACTCTAATGTCATGAGAAATTTCTACTTTTATAATCTGCAAGTGTATTTGTGACCCTGGAATATGCGCTACAGCAGCCAGACTTTGTGAGTCCGTGCCCAGTTCAAAATAGTTTAGGATAACTGATGGCAAGACTTTGATTTGGTTCCACCCATGTTACGAAATAGCCATGGGCAGTAGTATTATCAGTTAGTATTCTACCTGTGATTTAATTATCTTTACTAAACTACGTAAGGGCCCAGATAAATAGCACGCAATTCGAGATTCATTAATATAGTCTGATTTTTCATCATCAAGCCTCTACTCCTGTTGTGACCCCATCTCGTGAGCGCCGCCACCTTCTAACAAGCATCAGTAGTAATTACTGTATTAGGTTCCGCATGCGGATTGATTTGGTGAACGTTGCTATATGTTGTGCATCCAGCATCCAATATCCTGTAACCCTTACTTGAAAATAAACCTCTTTCGCTCAAAATTGGCCCTTAGTTCGGTGTTAACGCTATTTTTTATCTAGTTCTAGCGACTTAATATTGGCCTTCCCATATAACACAGCAGGTGCAAATGATGAGCATTATGCAAATAAGAACAGCAACCTGTCTAATTTTTGGCTTTGATAACTTAATAAGCGGAGTCGCTGTAGTCATACACTGATTAGTTTTTTGTTCTGATGATCGACACTGTAAGAGACTGGTGTATCCAGAATAAACCCAAAACAGTTTGAGTTGTTTTTGTGGTTAAACACTGACTTGTTGTGATGTACATAAAACCCCATTTAGTGAGTAATCCATAAATCCAAAACTGCATCCACAACCAATTTGTGTTGATGCCTGTAATAAAAGAATCATCTATGTATGGAAACATTAGTGTCCCTTCCGCGCCATTACCGAGAAAACAGTTTAAAGCAATTTAGTAAATAAACGTGGGCGCACAAGCAAGCCATTCGGCAAGCAGGTAAACTCAGAGAGATGGTAATCCCAAATAACGCGAAGAAATTTCGAGGTATTGTTCCATTATGGGAAGCGTATAATATGCATCCTGTTATCAACACTACCATCCACGCACTGGTGTAATCAGATCTCGTGCGTATGTAGAGAGAACATTTAAATGTCGATAATTCACCCTTTTATTAAGATTGTTAAATCCAGGATTCATTCGAACAACCACCATTAGGCTTCGGTCTCGTGAAAATGTTTGAAATAAACTGTCCTGAACAGTGTGTCACTTTTGTATATTCCTTTCTCAAAGAATTTATGTACCTTTTTAGTTAGTGCGTCTCGTCATCTGTGGTTGAATGTTATATGGAAAAGGTATTATACTTTGTACAGGAATTTTGTGTAAAGGGAATGTGAACACCCATAACTATTCTATATTTCTGGTCACGAGTAATTTTGTGCACTCAGAAATATGATTACTAATATTACCAGCCACAAAGTGGCTTACAGTTTGTGTGTTTTTAGAGGCTGCGAGTGACTTGTAAAGTTTGTGTTTGGACCACACTTGGACCCGCCCTTAGTAAAGGTTCTCGACGAATTGAACCGTCGGCCTATTGGCCCGGGCGGTGTTGTCGGTCCAGCCTGGCGAGCGCCCCGTCCCCGAAACCTTGACCGAAGTTTGAAACTCGGTCTGGGTTCCCTCTGGTGAACCGTCGTGGACGAAAATCCCTCGTGACTTTTTGAAACGAGGAGGCTTCCTTTTTCTTCTTGCCATCCATGTTTTGCCACCTTGCTGCAGTCTCTACCCTCTTATAGAGGTAATTGTAGTTGACCGCCAAACATCCTTGTGTTATCTACGGTTTTCCCTTTAATCGGCTCTGAGCAAGATAAAGCGTAAACTCTTTCCCCTCATTATCGTAACCTTCTTTAGAGCGAGCCACTTCTTTGCAGCATCTGGCAAACTGACGAGATGAAGACATTTTCATATCTTCGAACGACAGGTAATTACCTGCCGCCGCTAGCACTGCAATGCTTTGTCCATTGTCCTTAGCCAAAGTCGAAACCTTTGATTTTCACGCAGCATCCTATTAGCCACAGGAACAATTACTGTTAGGGTAGCCACACTGACTTATGCACTGTGTGCAACTCATCCTTCAAACTTCTTACGTGCATGCCGTCATATTGACCATCCCGATCCATTTCACTTTAATGATGGATTGGAACACCCTTTATTGCTATACTCAGCTCCTAACTTGGAGGATAACCTCCGCCGGTTTGAACGTGCGAAATGACCATGGTTCACGGTCTCGCGCAAAAGCGTAGTGGTTTTAACCCGCTAAGCGCTTTGAGGCTTCTCCACCTTCATAGCCACTTTAGTGCCATGATCCGCATAGACCCCTTCATAGATGGTGTCTGAGTCTGATTCCGGAAAGTAGAGCTCAGGGCGACTCAGAAGAAGAATATGTCCGTCTCCTCTTCCTCTTTTTGACTTAGGGTCTTCCGCTTTTGCGAAAACCAGTCTCTGCCCGCTCCTTGTGAATTCATCAGCCCGAAGAAATCACCTTTTCTTCTTCTTCCCCGTTTAGAGAAGAGGGAGGAGGAGGCCTTAAGGCTCCACCGCCGAGTCTGTGTCCAAGAAATGCCTCAACGAATCCTTTCTTGGACGACTCAGCCTACGGCCGCTTCCGAGACACAGGCGATTGGCAGTCAAGATGTGGTGCTTTCGCAATCTTGCAATGCGAGCCTCCAATCTTGAGCGCATGCACATCAGGCACTGCGTCCGTCGTCCGGGTCGGAGAGGATATGCGCCCGGGGGCTGTGTCAGACGGCCCTGCCGCAACACAAGTGAGGAGTCGAGTACTCCTCGTCCACTCCACTCCGGAACACTCCCTCGGCTGCTGCGGCACCGAGTCGCTTACTCCGCTTCGTGGCCGAAGCGGGGAGCTGAAACAAAAAATTTTGGTCAGTTTTCCCGGTAATATATTACTATGTCACAATATGGTTGTTTCAAACTCATTTTGACATCTATTGTGTGAAAGAACGTGTTAAACCGGATAACACACAGGCGTAAAAACTAAATTTGTGCGTGGTTGTGGGGTCAAGCCCAAACCTTACGCGTGGTCGGGACCAGTGTATCGGCCCTCCCATCCCTCTGTTCGCTACACTTCTCCCACGCTGTGGACTATCACATCAACAAGTTGGAGAAAATGCTACGAAACTCGGAGAAACGCCTGAAAAAGTTTTTGTCTTGGGGAGTCTATAAAAGAAACCAGGAGCAGCTCCAACATTACTCTCTATTAGAGTACGAGAGGAATGTTCCACATGAGATAGGCAAAAAAGAAAAAAAAACCCACATCACTACCCATAGTCACACGTGGAACCTGGTTGACATAACCGCTAATACCGGTTGGTCCTTCGAGAAACCACTCGAGAAGTGTTCTATCCTGTTGTTTATAAAAAATAACTCGTCCAGAATTGGACCACCGAAAGTCTAAACTGTTCCATAATGAGCTCCTAATGCATCATAATTAACTAACCACAGTTTTTCTTTATACTTACTGCGTATGTTGCTTGTATTAGACTAATTTAGCCGGCAACCCTACGACACGTTAACCAGTCCGGTGATGTATATGCTAATTGCTGGTACCGGACGTGCTTACCTCTCCCTAGCCTGAGGCTAGCCTGAGGCTGTTTACCGAGGTAAAATAAATGTATACACATATATAGATACAATCATCAAAATACAGTTATACAATCTGTTGGGCGTTTCCAACAAAATGATAATAAAACTTCCAAGTTTATTTTGCATATCAATCAATAAGAAATTTAGTTTCAATCATGCCAATGGTGTGCATGCCGCCCCTATAAAGTAAATGGGATAATTGGCACAAAATTACAAGAAAGCTAGTAAACCTTGACAAACAAGAATAAATAAAGAAGAATAAAATGCTTTTTTGGTGGGGGTTTTCTTTTCAAAATGTGCTACAGGTCAAAAAGGGTAAAAAAAAAAAAAAAAAAAGGAAATGTAGGGGTCAGATTGGGCAACATTCAATAGTTTGTTATTTGGAGAAATTGTACATTTAAGAAAGAAATGAACCATATATGGGTGTCACATATACCGAATGTTCAAGCTGTGACTTCCGGTATCAGACACTCCTCACACATACACACACACACACACACCCTCACACACACACACACTCACTCACACACTCACACTCACACACACACACACACTGCTATCAAGCACCAGTTTATACAAGATTGACGTTGATTTAACGACATCTTCGCAGCCAAAATCCTGAAGACGGGATTGGTGTAATAACCAGATTACTTTTATAATTCCTTTTACCCATTTTTCTCTCGATCGCAACATAAAAGAAAAGAAAAGGGGGACATTTTGCGGCCACACTTCCGGTGCAGCTAGTAGCGTACTGTCACTTGTATGACGGGGAAATCTCATATGAATCACGCTGCACCAGCTTAGTTCAATAGTGATACCCCAGTCAGACTAGGCCTGCGTTCGCTTGCGATTGAATCGCGACCACCATACGACCTCCTTATGACTGGTTGGGGAGTGGTCGTTGACCATTTCGGAAGATGTTGGTCGTAACGAGGTTGCAGCTGCTGCACTTGCAACCTCCTTGCGACCTGTGCAGTCGGCGAGTGGTTGCAAAAGGTTGGCGACCACTCGCCGACTGCCACGCCAGGAGAATGAGAATTTTGGTCGTTGAGCGGTCACCGACTCGGCAACAAACCCCCCCTAAACATCGGCGACCGGTCAGCGACCAGCCTCCCTAAACATCAGCGAGCAATTGTCGAGTGGTCGCCGACCACGTCTTTGATTCAATGTAGCGAGTCAGTCATAGGGATCGGTGCCATTTTGGTCGTAAGGCAGTCGCAAGCGAACGCTGACCATGGTTTGACTGGGGTATGACTAGGCACAATTCCTTTGCCTCAAATTCAAATTTAGTAGGGCTTTGTGTTATAGCGACAAAACACACGTTCACCTCCCATAATGGTAATGGCGGGCCATCTTTTTTTTGTGTGTGAAAAAAAAACGCACAGACAATGTGCTTGGGGCTTTACAGTGTTGAACCCCTAAGAAATCCCATCAATGTACTATCACTTTAAAAGACAATCGTCATTTCACACACGGTAGAGCTAATTACAATGCTTATAATTATAGTAGAATTCTCAGAATAGTTTCTTAATCAGAGCGAAGTAATAAAGTGCAGTGCAAGACTGATCCAAATAATTATGACCAGATCACTCAATTAATTAATAAGACGAAACAGACAGTGTTTAAATCATTGCAGTTGCATCGATTAGTAATTAATTGATGAATTATTAAATATATGTACAGACAGGTTTATAGTTATGTGTTAGTGCAGAGAAAAGTATACTTTTTTAAAGATATCTACTTTTAACATACGATGATAATTAATACTTCTAAGAAGGTTTAAAGTGGCAGTGGTACCAGTTAACAAAGTCACCATACAGGAGAAGGAAGGGAACAGGAAGAAGTCCCGCGTGAATATCGGACCGTCACGTGGGCACGTACAGATTGACGCCAAGCAAAAACCACAAGATGGGACGTGGAACGGTCGGGGTAGTTTGTGTGGGGGAGGGGGGGGGGGGGGGGGGGAGGGGGGAGAGGAGGGGAGGGGAAGGGAGGAAGGGGCAGGGGCAAGGGGGAGGCGTGGGGAGTGGGGTGGGGATGGGAGAGGGAGCAGAGACATGGAGAAGTTGAGGAGTTGCAAAGTTAGGGAGTAGGTTTGTGGAAGAGGGGACTGGGGACTAAGGAGTGAACACCAGGGAGTGGAAAGGAGGGAGAGGAGGGAGCGGTGGGGAGGTGGGTAGATGGGAGGCGGGGAGTGAGGAGTGAAGAGTGGGGAAGGGAAGTGAGCAGGGTGTGATGAGTTGGAGAGCCGGGTAGTTGGAGAGTTGGAGAGCTGGAGATTTGGGGATTTTGAGATTTGGGTAGTTGGAGAGCTGGGGAGTTGGGGAGTTGGGGAGTTGGGGAGTTGGGGAGTTGGGGAGTTGGGGAGTTGGGGAGTTGTGGAGTTGGGGAGTTGTGGAGCTGGGGAGTTGGAGAGCTGGGGAGTTGGGGAGCTGGGGAGTTGGGGAGCTGGGGAGTTGGGGACTTGGAAAGCTGGGGAGTTGGAGAATTGGGGAGTTGGAGAGCTGGGGAGTTGGAGAGCTGGGGAGTTGGGGAGTTGTGGAGCTGGGGAGTTGTGGAGCTGCGGAGTTGGAGAGCTGGGGAGTTGGAGAGCTGGGAGTGGGAGCTGGGGAGTTGGGGAGCTGGGGAGTTGGAGAGCTGGGGAGCTGGGGAGTTGTGGAGCTGGGAGCTGGGGAGTTGGGGAGCTGGGGAGTTGTGGAGCTGGGGAGTTGGGGAGCTGGGGAGTTGGGGAGCTGGGGAGCTGGGGAGTTGGGGAGCTGGCGAGTTGTGGAGCTGGGGAGTTGTGGAGCTGGGGAGTTGGGGAGCTGGGGAGTTGGAGAGCTGGGGAGTTGGGGAGCTGGGGAGTTGGGGAGCTGGGGAGTTGGAGAGCTGGGGAGCTGGGGAGTTGTGGAGATGGAGAGCTGGGGAGTTGGGGAGCTGGTGAGTTGGGGAGCTGTGGAGTTGGGGAGCTGGGGAGTTGGGGAGCTGGGGAGTTGGAGAGCTGGGGAGTTGGGGAGTTGGGGAGTTGGGGAGTTGGGGAGTTGGGGAGCTGAGGAGTTGGAGATTTGGGGAGTTGGGAGTTCGAGAGCTGAGAAGTTGGAGAGCTGGGTATTTGGGGAGTTGGAGTTTTTGGGAGTTAATTGTGGGGGCGTGGGGGTCCGGGTGGAGCAGGGAGTTGGGGAGAAGGGGGAAGAGTTGGGGAGTTAGTGGGGGAGAAGAGGGAGAAGAGGGAGCGGGTTGTGGTGGTCAGGGTGGAGCAGGGAGTTGGGGAGAAGTGGGGGGGGGGGGGGAGAGTTGGGGAGTTAGTGGGGGAAGAGGGAGTGGGTTGTGGGGGTGTGGGGGTCAGGGTGGAGCAGGGAGTTGGTGAGAGGGGGAGAGTTGGGGAGTTAGTGGGGGGAAGAGGGAGCGGGTTGTGGGGGTGGGGGGGGTGTGGGTCAGGGTGGAGCAGGGAGTTGGGAAGAGGTGGGGGGGGGGGGAGAGTTGGGGAGTTAGTGGGGGGAAGAGGGAGTGGGTTGTGGGGGTCAGGGTGGAGCAGGGAGTTGGGGAGAGGGGGAGAGTTGGGGAGTTAGTGGGGGGAAGAGGGAGCGGGTTGTGGGGGTGGGGGGGTGTGGGGGTCAGGGTGGAGCAGGGAGTTGGGGAGAGGGGGAGAGTTTGGGAGTTAGTGGGGGGAAGAGGGAGCGGGTTGTGGGGGTCAGGGTGGAGCAGGGAGTTGGGGAGAGGGGGAGAGTTGGGGAGTTAGTGGGGGGGGGGGGGGGAGGGAGCGGGTTGTAGGGGTGTGGGGGTCAGGATGGAGCAGGGAGTTGGGGAGAGGGGGAGAGTTGAACTGGAGGCTCCCCCTGTCCGAATTGTGCGCTTTCCCCCTTTTTACTTCTTGTTATTGAGATTGCTTTTGTTACCTTCAATAGAGGAGCTTGTGAATCTGAACGCAACGTCTACACTATATTCAACAATGCAGGCATTCCAAATCCCGCTGCTACAAATCAGCCATGTAACTCTGGCTGCCGCGTCCAGCGGCTAATTCTAACAGTCGCAACATGTTAGGCAACATGCTTTTTTTAAAACAAAAATTTAACAAATAAATTTAAGGCTGCATAGTCTGATGAAGAACATAACATTTTCAAAACTGAAAGAATTATCTAGATTTGATTCTACATATCTAACTTAGATACTGGTGCATTTATTAAACATCTGTCACCACATAGAAGGGAATATGCCTGCTGGTGAAATTTATTAGAATCTTTTACTGTAGAAGCCTAGGATGTCAGTTTTGGCATGCGTGCCAAAACTAATTTAGCATATTTCAAAAGTTAGCTATTTAAAATAAAAGTTACTTCAAACTAAAGTAAGGTAGATTATAACAATCAAGCTAATATATTTATCTCAGAAGATGACATAAACTCAAAGCCATCGGACTATGCAACTTTAATTTTAAAAATGACATAAAATTGTAAGACTTAAAAAAAAGGTGCTTCTTGTATATTACTTCTTGCATTTTTTTTTCAAAACTGAAATTTTCCTTTTCCGTTAACACATTTCATACATTAAAAAAACGAATATATGAATACATGACATTTCTTAAAATAGGCCTTTAAAAATTCTTTAAAAGAAATATTCTTTAAAAAAAAACCTTTTTCTTAAAATGTGTGCCCTCATAGCTGAGTAAACAATGCAGACTCCTCTTTTTGACAGCTCGCATCGCAATGTGAGCGGGTCGGTCGGGAGTGCAGGCAGACAGAGCAAGGTCATGTAGAGCTACTTGAGGAGTCAGTCGGTCGGGGAGGAGGGAGGCGCGGGTAAGCCTTTCTCCACTACCGTGAAACAAATATAAATAACAGGCTCAAACAGTCTGCAGCAAGTCTAAGCAAACCGGTCAAAGTGAGATATCAAACGGATCAAGTGATGTACCTTCAGCTTCACTCTCCTCTGAAAGGTGAAATCAACACATCACATTGGTAGTTTTACTTGTATTAGTCACCAACACACAACCTTCCGTCACGCCTTTAAAAAAAAAAAAAAATACATACATACATACATACATACACAAATATTTAAAAAGGTATTATGAAATAAAGAACTGGTAGAAATCCTGATTTGTTCTTTATACGGTCATCGCTTTCTAAGGAATAACATTTATTCCAAAATGGTTTGAAGAACATTTGCCGTTGGAGGCGGGCATATATTTATATAACTATAAGTATATATATATATATTAATATATCTAAATATATATATGAATATATTAATATATATTGACATACGTAGATAAATATATTAACTTGTATGTGCTTGTATTTGCATATAAGTGCATATATATGAATACACTCGCATATATGTATATGAGTCAGCCTCACGAAAATAGGCCAATCAGTGGTCAAGTGAAGATGTCGGCGTCGCAATTCTTAAAAGTGTAGTGCATTTCTTTGTTTCATATTAAATTATCCTCGAAACAAATAAGTTTGTTGTATTTTATCGACCTATACATTCAGTATAAATTTAAGGACTTTCCAACATCTCTGTCAATGCTAAACTATAATTATACCGATCGACGCCGACATATATATATGGGCCAGGATCACGAAAAGAGACCAATTGGTGGAAGTTGTCGGCGTCGAGCATGGATGTCGGCGTCGATCGGTATAATTATAGTTTAGCATAATTATATGTATATATATATATATATATGTATATAGATATATATATATATATTATTCTTGGTTTAGAAAAATTGCTGCTTTCATCAGACTAAGCAGCCTTATATACATATATATATATGCACTATATAATATATTATGTGGATATAAATAACGGCAGCGCCTTAATGTTTGTCTCTAACCACCTTAACCTCCATGCTATTCACTGCTGAGTGGGCATTCTCTCCTCCCCGCCTCCTCTACACCGTGAGCCAACTGTCACTCTTCTCACTTTCAAGGTGTATTTCTTTTCTAAATAAGAAGATAGTCCTGTGTCTTTTCACATACATATGGAGTCAGTAAAGACGTTATAAATCATTGAAAAGAAGATCTTTCCATGTGTTTTCACATACATAGGCAGTCAGTAAAGACTAAATCACACAAAGGAAGATATTATCATATTTTCAGGTAGTCAGTAAAGATTTCATAAATCACACAAGAAGATATTTCCATATATATATAACTTATAAGCAGTCAGTAAAGACTTTATAAATCACACACACAGGAAACAAATTGATATCGACTAGGAATTGAGCAGTGCAACGAACATCACCATAGATAATGTGTTATCAGCAACCCTCATCTGATAACAGGCGTTTCTGCTACCACAGAAAGCTGGTTAACAGAACGCTACAGAACGCGACTGGTGACGCGGTGACATTGTGACACGGTGACACGGTGACAGTCAAACTGGGGACACTGCCTCGCGTTCTCATGCTTCTGACGCCTACAGACCAACAGATGGCACTGCTCGCACAACTAAAGCCCTAGTCACACTACAGCTTGCGACCGCTTTCAACCACTTTGCAACAACTTTGGACCAAAGAACCCTCAGTCACCAGCGACCTTGCGACCAAAGTAATGGTCGCTGACCTCCAGGCGACCATTTTGGTCATAAGGTCTTTAGTGTGGTAGCTGCAACCTCCTTGCGACCATTTTGGTCACAAGGAGGTCAGCGACCACTAAGGACCACTTTGCGACCAACCATTTATTTTGGTGGTTGCAAAGTGATCGCAAGCGGTCACAACCAATAAATAGTGTGACTTGGGTATTACAAACTTAAAATACTGATTAATGTAATATTCTCAAAACTCGGCAAAACAATTTACATTGACACTTTTTTTACTTGACTAGTTGGTGGCTAACAGATTTGATCACATAATTGGTAAACAAACAAAAAATTAAATTGAAACTTAAAAAAAAATTCGCAATCAAGAATATTATAATGATGAAAAGAGCGGGTGGAGGAAGAGGAAGAGGAGGAGGGAAGAGGAGGAGGAGGGGTGGGGAGTGGGGGGATAGAGGGGGGCACGATGTAAAGGCTTTCACTACCATCACCATAGTGAATGGGTTGGATGCATTGACCCCCAAACTGACGATCACGCATGCGCTGTTTTGATATCTCGCCGATAATGTCACTTCTGGGATAGCCACAACTAGTGACGTCACTGAACGCCACCTGTCAAGTCAGGCCTCTCAGGCCAAGTTAAAGTGGGGGGTTTGAAGCAGACTGCAGCACCACTCACTGCTCACTATAAAATTGTATTTTATTTCAAATTACATAGTGGTTTTGTTTTGTTTTATTGTTTGGTACATTAGTTGATTAAGGAAGTGAAATTTTAATCGCGGACAATAATTCTTCCCCATTCCACTGTTCGTTGACCTTATCCTATTAACTCCGAGTGCCAAGCTAGGTAGCGACGAGTATAAATTCTTAAGTCATTGGTTTCATTCAGCCAGAGTTCGATTCCAGGGTTTCGAATCCTACGACCTACCAAAACAAGAGGTGGGTGCTCAACTCATTTGGCCATCTTAATCGGTCATTTTAAAGATAATTATAGTAGGTTGATTGCTATTTAAAGATAATTATATTAGGTTGATCGCTATTTAAAGATAATTATATTAGGTTGATTGCTATAATCTATCTTAGTTTAGTTTGAAGTGTCTTTTAATGGGTAATTGTGTAGTATTTGAAGTGAAAACATGCCAGATCATTTTTTTGGTGTGTCTTCTAAATTCTGACACCATACTCCATAACTCATCATCATCATCATGCTGTCGGTTGCAATGCGACAAAGACTGCTTCCATTACTTGACTGCCGCTCCCCGGTATGGTGTTTTGTGCGGTTGTACATTTCATGAAAGCTGCCTGCAAAAGTGTTGAAGTGCTGCTTGCTTTTGCAAGTTACAAGCCGCACTCTCTCAGGGAGCAAATAGAGGTTTCACACCGGCAAGAACATGTCCAGACAGGCGCAAAACTATTTGTCCTTGCAGGTTCTATTGAATTGCCTTTAGCGTGCTCTTCTATGCAGCACTACACAGTTAATAAGCACACCAGCATCTTCCAAACTTCCAAATAGGCCTGATCGAAAACCACATTGGCATAGCCTTCGCTCATTTGCTTAGGAAACAATACATAACACTATGCAATATGCATGAACAGGACTAGGGTTTGTGAGAATGCGTGCTCATGGTGGCTTTATAGTGCTGCCCCACTGGGATACAACACCACCACCCTGACCAAATATCTCACCCAGTCACGTCAACGTGCAGCCAAACCAACCAGTCCTTGTCCTATCATAGCGACGCCGAGCGCTCGGCAAGGTAGCAAAGCGACAAGACTAGTGCCAATTTTTGTATGTCTTTGTTCTGACTCGGTTTGCGGATTTATATTGATCCCAAAGAAGCCGCCTACTCGGGAAGCGAGCAAGTGTTCTCCCCAGTCAGTCAGTCAGTCAGTCAGTCAGTCATCGCCACCCAAGGACCAACAGCGAGAGTCGGGCCGGGACATGCGAGTGATCCACCAGGGGGAGCTGCATCCAACACACGTGCTTAACGGTCACACCAATGAGCCAATGAGAGGGCAGGGTTTTGGCCAGAGGGTAAATTGGGTCAAATTTCATACCCTTAAATTTTCTGATGGCACGAATCTGTACCCCCAAATTGTTTGGATAATTTTTTCTTTTTTTAACAGGTTCTTCAAGGAGCCAGAGACAACAAAGCCTCCAGACCCCCCGACCCCCCCACCGTGTCCCCCTCCCCTCCACCCCCGCTTTTGTGTACCCTCAAATTATTTTCTGGCGGAAACCCTGAGAGAGGAAATGGCACAATATCCACCACATGGTTCAGAGACTGACATTAAAAGAGAAAACTGATCATAAACTGAACGCTGGTTCAGCTGAACCCGGGGAAACCCACAAGTACCAAATCACTGATTGATTATTTGATTGGTTGATTGGTGACGGTTTAATGCCGCGTCAGCAGCAAAGGGCCATATTCATGGCGATAAGTAGGCAGAATTTATATTCTGTCAGTAGTTTCGGACATCTTCTCAAGACGTATTACTCCAATTATAATTTACACAAAAACCTTAAAGGATGTGTAGACCGATAGTGAGACTTGCTACCATTCCTCTTTTGTTAGTATAATAAAATAAAACAAAATAAAAAATAAAATAAACCGTCAATTATTTCAATTGAAAAAAAGATGGCTTGAGATTGCATTTTCATTCGTTTTTTAAGTGTGTGTTTTTTTATAGTAATTAACAAAGATTATATCATTGGTCATGTTGCATAGGCAACATGGGTAATTCGGGACAGAGACGGGGGCACATACCGATCCCACCTGATTCTCCAACCCAACCTATTACCACTTAGTTCCCCATTTTAAATATAGGCGGCCGGAGAACTGACTCCAGGTGGCGCCTCCGCGCCCCCGCGTTGGCACCCACCTTTTCTCACCGCCCCACCTGACCCTACTATAAGACAATTAAGACTTAATGGGGTTGAGTGCCCGGATCCTGCAGAGACTCGAACTTACTACCTTCATTGCTTTGACCTATGATCTGGTGAACTTAGATTAAATAAAATCCCATACTAAGTAGTCCCGTGTCGTGTCCTGAATTACATCTAGGAATTATTTACTTTCAAGTTACAATCTTTTCAAAATGGTTTGAAATAAAACCCCTAGAAACCTTCACAAGACACCCATGCACTCTAGTTTTTGATCAGCAGTTTTAGTTTAAGCACAATTTGAATAGCTTACACAGTGTTTTTGTGGAAGGCTGTGCATAATTTGACAAAGTTTCCCCTTTAGGGGTCAACCAAAGTTTTCAACATTTCCACGGTCGTACAAAGCGTATTAGTTTCCCAGAACCCCCCTCTCGTCTTTACCCCGAAGTAGTACACATCAACATTTTAATACAGAACATAAAGCATGCCGAAAAGTATCAACATATTATTAAACGATAAAAGTCATACTTGACTGACACCCTCCACCCTGTCATACGCTTTGTTCGAGCGTGAAAATGTTAAAAACTTTAAATGGCACCCTTATGCGTCTCTGTTGTGGCGGGGCCGGCCCCAAAATCAGTGGAACACGTTGAGGACAAATCAGGAATTTCCAGACAAGAGAATGATATGTGAAATTGTAACTCATGACGTCACACTCCTCACAGAGGCGATGACGGCACATGCCGGCGGTCATGACGTAACGCCACCCTCACGCGTGACGTAACCACTGTCATTTTAATTCATTTCTTTTCTTTTAGTGTGTGTGTGTGGAAAATCTCTCATTAATGAACCATTAATGAACTTGGATGTATAGCCAAAAAACCCAAACAAAATTAACTCTACTCCGAAAGATAGCTTGGCCCCACGTGAGCAGTGACGTCAGAGGGATGTTGCCATGGCTACACCCGTGACGTCATGAGCGCTGTGAGGAGGGTGAGTATACTGTTACCTTCCGGTCTCACTTCTGGAGAACAAATTACGAAAACAACATCAGGATTAGTAAACAGCAGTAACCCGGTGAGAGATCAACTGTAATGCCAAGTACACACCTACCGTTTACGATTCGTGCACTAAAACTCGCGATTCGACCCGACCAGCTTAAAACTGAAAACGGGCCGATTCATTTTTCGAATCGCGAATCGCAATCGTAATCAGCCCGTTTTAGCCCTAAAAATGAGTTTTTAGTCGGGAATCGCAATCGCTAGGTGTGCGGGGGGAGCACACACCTAGCGATTTTTGTGTGCGAAACGGGCAGTTTTAGATCGTATACGGTAGGTGGGTGCGCACAAACGGTAGGTGTGTACCTGGCATAAGTAATCTACGGGTGTCGGGCACAGGGAGGTACTCATCACTATCAGCCGTGTGTGGTCACGTGACACGCGGTATGCACATGAAGTGCTTATTGTTACTCGTACATATTAACACAGAGCATGCACAGGGCACATTTACTTAGCTTCATGTAAACACCTATACACACGACAGGTGTGGACCTATATGTAGGGTCTAGTGTTAATACACAATGCTGGTGGGGCCTTCTATATATGAGCCTGTCTCAAAAGGTGATAAGTAATATGGGACAAATCTTTGTCCATTGTAACGATAAACATATGCATTTGCTCTGGATAAACTGATTTGTTTTTTACATGGTGTTTCATAATCCCAATAGAATACATAGTGATTTGAAGCAAATGTCCTTGTGTTTTCAATGTAACCGTTTCTGTGGTTTTGTGTCAATTGTTATGCCGGACAAAAAAAAGATTAGTTATCACCTTTTGAGACAGGCTCATATACATATATAATATACATATATAAAATACATATGTGTATGTATTTATGTATGTATGCATGTATGTTGGTTGGTTGTTGGAGTTTTACGTCCTGGCAACATATATTATAAGGTCATATCAGGACGTGTGTTTTGTATGTATGTAAATGTACATGTATATGTGTATATGTATATATGTATGTATGTATGTATGTATGTATAGTGTGCATGTATGTATGTATGTATGTATGTATGTATGTATGTATGTATGTATGTATGTATGTATGTATGTATGTATGTATGCGGGTATGCATGCTTGCATGTAAGTATAGTGTGCATTATTGTTGTATGTGTGTGTATTATTCAGGTGTGTATGATTGTATGCATCTATGTATGCATGTATATATGCATGCATGCATTTGTATGGATGCATTTATGCAAACATGCATGTATTTGTTTACATGCATTTTCTAGCACATATTTCTCAGTAGGTATTTGTTACCATGTATTGCTCAACATGTATTGGTTAACATCTATTTATTAGCAGATATTTGAAGAAATTAATTATGAGTGTATGCATGCATATTGATAAGCAAGTATATATGCATGTGTGCGTGTATGTATGCATGGTTATGAATTATTATGTATGGGTGTTTATGTATGTGTGATTATGTATGCATGTATGTAAATACACATGTAAGTACACATGTATATGCGATACTTTAGTGTATATACATAGCGATACTTTAGTGTATATACATTAATATATACACTATTATGTAAGTGTGTATAAAAGGCCCACAGCACATTGCAGGGTTGCCAACCCTTACGGTTTCGCCGTAAGGTGTACGATATGATATGTTCCCACCATCACCTTACGCCGATCTTCCGGTTTTTCATTTTCCAATGTTGGCAACCCTGCATTCCCATTAATATAGTAATATTACCTCAATCTTACGGATTATTGTGTCCAAAATGCACCACAGAGCATCTAAGATTTTAAAGTTGTTCTGGGGGAGGGGGGGGGGGGGATACCCCCAGACCTTCCGATATAACATCACCTAAGAGCTTCCGGTTTTTCATTTTTCCAATGTTGGCAACCCTGACATTGATGTGCAAACACGGTTTGCATCAATGCCTGTAGGCACTGGTACCAGGGTAGCAGGGTTAGTCGGTGCCCTCAGCCTACAAAGACTGTAAACTGCTAAGCTGCCAATGAGTGCAGTATTATTCTGAATATCTTCTTTAACAAAATTTTTAAAAGATTTAGAATCCCTCAAAAGTTCATGTACCCAATCATCATCATCATCATTCTGTCAGTCGCGATGCGACAAAGACTGCTTTCATTACTTGACTGCCGCTCTCCATTTAGCTCTCTGCTGTGAGAGTTGCGTCCATGAGTCGGTCTTAATGTCTCTCAGCTTCAGGTTTCTCTTGATACATAACATATATCTAAGTATATATACATATATATATGCATATATATAGATATATATTAATATACATATATATGCATATATACATATACATGCATATATTCATATCTAGCAAGCCAATAGCGATGCATTAGGCCTAAGGTGATAAAACACTTTTTTCTGAAAATAAATTTGAATAATGAAATCATCCACTCCTGCATACAAGAGGGAAAGCACTGCTTGTAGCTGGGAAACCCTGGCCGTTAGTGGATCACTGAGGGAGAGCAGTTAACTGAAGGCTACTTCTAAACAAACCCTTGCATGGACTGGTTTGTGGCGACCTTTCAGAATGGTCGCTACCAATGCATTATGGGACTGAATCCGACTAGTCAAAAATTGGGTCACACAGGGAAACTATCCGCCTAACCACTCCGTAATGTAAAGGTCTAATCAATACACATGTATGTATCAAGTGTGTAGGAATACAACATATAACTGCTATTTTTGTATGTGAATTGTCAAACTATACCATATGTAAGTCTTTGAATGTTTGATATTGTTATTTCAACTGATTTGGGCTAGCTGCATATATTGTAAATAACTGTATTGTCACATGGCTGGAAGACCAGTGCCACGGCGGTGACAAAAGACTTTATTCAATGAATAAACTATATTTACAACAACAAAAAAAACATAGCAGGGTTGCCAACCCTTGCGGTTTTGCCGTAAGGTGTACAATATTTTATGTCCCCCATCATCACTGTACACCAATCTTCCCGTTTTTCATTTTCCAAAATTATATCAATCTTACGGATTATTGTGTCCAAAATGCACCACAAAGCATCTAAGATTTTTAAATGTTTCTAGGGGAGTACCCCCAGACCCCAAATACAACATCCCTTAAGATCTTCCAGTTTTTCATTTTCATAGGGGTCCTGTAAGAATTTTTTTTTTAATTGGACGTATATTATGTGAGTTGCCACAGTGATATTTTACGATTTGAGTTATCAAAGAAGGTATACATTGCATTAAAATAATCGCATGACTAACGATATCCAATGTTGACACGCAACTCAAATGAGTAGGTTTCAACTTTCACCCACCCATGTGATGTCTGAGTATGTGAGAACTGATGCAAGGAACACAAACCAGACAGTTGCGGATGTATGGATAACTGAGGTTGGTTGGTTGGTTGTTGGAGTTTTATGTCCTTGCAACATCTGAGGTCATATCAGGACAGGTACCGACTTGTGACAGTGCACACTCATGGCACCTTTATAGTGCTGTCGCACTGGGAAATCAGGCCACCAGCACCATGACCCGATATCCCACTCAGTCACATTATCCTGACACTGAGCCAACCAGTCCCTGCCCTATCCTATTAATGCCAGGGTAGGAAGCAACAAGTATAATTTTTTAAGTCATTGGTTTGACTCGCCTGGGAAGTGAACTCCCGATAAACCTGCACATGAGGCTGCGCTCTACGGATAACTGAACTGGCGTGACATAACGAAAGCCCAAATAACGCTTGCTCACTAGAATGGTGACCTTTCCATGCGATCCGATATCTAAAGAAAATATCAAGCTGCTGTACTTGACATCCGCCCGGCTCTGGCAATATTGCCTTCTAACACCGCTGTCGGATTTCAGTCCCACAATGCACTATGGATGTGCAAGCGCATTGACACCTGCCGGGCGCCAGGAAGTGGTCCATGAGACAGGGAAGGAGGAGGGATCCTGAGGTCATGTTGTTAGGTTGGAGCTGCCTGCGTATTAAACTTTATTAATGAAGCCGTTAATGCTGCCTATCCCTAACCACTTTTCTGGCCTGCGCGATAAAGTTAACTAGGAGATAATCTAGGTAATGGGTTAGCAGATAATACTTGCGGTGGACATCGCAATCAAAGAATTGGTTTTCTTCGGAGGGATGGATGAATTCTATTTGTTAAAAATATAAAATATCCGAACCGGATTGTGTTTTTTTTTAATTTAAATTAAATTTTAACCTAATTTTTTTTTTAAATAAGACCTAATTTGTCTTAATTAATAGACATTAACATATACAGCTAAATCTATTAAAGATCATTATCCTAAGGAAGCCACAAATATTTCTTTGACCTCGTTTTTGGCTATATCGAAATGTTTGTTCTTACTGATTATATAATTAAATTACGAAAGTAAGTGCAACTTTGAAAATAAACTGTTTATATTAATTGCGTAAATTCATTAGAAATGCTAACTCTTTTAATGAACGCAATTAACCATTTCACAACTTTAAAATCGCGGTTATCAATCAACAACCAACATTGCAACAAACAAGGAAAGAACCCAACAATTTAATTTGGATATGTATAAAAACAGTTAAAACTACAAAACCTCCATAATACACATGTGCCTGTTTCCATCTTCCTAAATCCAATTAAAAGCATCATTATGTCTGTGCACAACCTCATTTCAATACATAATTTTTATTTTCTAAAGAAAAAAATGTATTATCATTTAAACAAAATTAATTAACAACAAATATTAGTTACCATTAACTTACATTCAATCACAATTTCTTATCTCTACCCACCAAGTAGTTATGCCCCTTCTAGTCTAAGTGTGTCAAACCTTTCTAGGGGCGCGTTTCTGATGCTGTGTCTACGGCTGTGACGTCACCACGCTGGCGGGTTATGTCACGTGATCAGCCCGGGGGGGGGGGGAGCAGGTACTCACCTTTGTAGTTCTTGACGGTTTTACGCATGGTGGGCAGGTTCAGCTGGATGTAATGCTCGTGGTTGCAGACAATCTGCAGGAACTCAAACTTGTACTCGTGCAGCAGCTGCAATCAACGGACCAATCACAATTCAGATAGCGATAACCAATCACAATTCAGATAGCGATAACCAATGAAAATTCAGATAGTGATAACCAATGACAATTCAGATAGGGATAACCAATGACAATTCAGATAGTGATAACCAATCACAATTCGGATAGCGATAACCAATGAAAATTCAGCTAGTGATAACCAATGACAATTCAGATAGAGATAATCAATCACAATTCAGATAGTGATAACCAATCACAATTCAGATAGCGATACCCAATCACATTTCAGATATCGATAACCAATCACAATTCAGATATCGATAACCAATCACAATAGGCCTAATGACAATTCAGATAGCGAAAACCAATCATTCAGATAGCGATAACCAATTACAATTCAGATAGCGATAATTAATCACATTTCAGATTGCGATAACCAATTAGATTTCAGATAGTGATAACCAATCAGATTTCAGATAGCAATAACCAATCGGATTTCAGATAGTGATAACTAATCAGATTTCAGATAGCGATAACCATCACATAGGGATAACCAATCACATTATCAGATTTCAGATAGCGATAACCATCAGATAGCAATAACCAATCAGATTTCAGATAACGATAACCAATCAGACTACAGATAGTGATAACTAATAAGATTTTATAGATAGCCAATCAGATTTCAGACAGCGAAAGCGAATTGCATTTCAGACAGTGATGTCTAATCAAATTTTCAGATAGCGATAACCAATCAGATTTCAGATAGTGATAACTAATCACATTTCAGATAGCGATAACTAATCACATTTCAGATAGCAATAACCAATCAGATTTCATACAGTGATAACCAATCAGATTTCAAATAGCGATAACTAATCACATTTCATAGATAGCTAATAACATTTCAGAAAGCGATAAGCAATCACATTTCAGAAAGTAATGCCAAATCGCACTGTACATCATGACAACCAATCAGATTTCAGAAATTGATGCACAATCACATTTCAGAAAACAATACCCAATCATATTTCAGATAAGGATGCATAATCAGATTTCAGATAACGATGCACAATCACATTCCCGATAGGTTAACCCAATCACACATCAGATAAGAGATATGCAATTGAATTTCGGATAACGCTACCCAATCACATCTCAGATGATGCTACCCAATCACATCTCAGGTAACACGCTATTCAATCACATCTCAGGTAATGCTTCCCAATCATATCTCATCTCATCTTCCTAATCATATCTCATATAATTAAAAAATATAGATATATTAGTAAGTTAAACACCCATGGCAATAAATCACTCGTCCTTTATTATGATATTAAACCCCATAGCAATCAATCATTGTTTTCAACATAATTAAGGCTAGCCACTAAATAATAGCTAAGATGACAAGGCAACTACCAAATTGAAACTATTGCTGTTCAGCGATGAAAACAAGCCGTGATGCGACTTACTCATTATCAGGAATTGAAGTAGTCTCCGGCAAAAATCGCGGAAATCAACCTGTAGTTATTACACCGACGGCAAATTTCCGCGAAAACGCGGAATTCCCCCATAGGATTAGCACTGTCATGGAACCGCGGAAAAATACCGGAAGTCGGGTTTCAATTTTCCTTGTTGTGACTGTCTCATCACCCATATCTAACACTTTCTTGTTTGCGTTTTATGTCCTCACAAGATCTAAGGTCATATAAAAACGGGATTCGAATTGGTCGTAATGCGTAGCATTACGCTTGATGCGAGGAGAGGAAGAGACCCTCCCCCGCCCCGCGCTGTCGCGCTGCTTTCCCACCTCGCCCGACGCCGCCGCGCGCCGCCACCTCCCCCCGGCCCCGTGTCGCGCAGCACTCACGCCTCACCCGACGCCCGCTGCTCGCCACCTCTCGCCCTCCCCCGGGCCGGCAGCATTCACACCTCACCTGCTGTCGCCCATCCCCCTTCCCTTATAAGGTCGCCCGCCGGCCTCCCTCAGGCACTCGCCCTCCTGCCGCCTTCCAGCTCCTCTCCCGAATTAACCATTTGTTGACATTTACATCCTGATTGCTTGGCATTAATCGGTAAATTTCAAATATCGCGGAAAATCCGCAAAATCAGAGAGATCTTTTATCCCTGCATTATGGACAGAGTAAATAAACTATCACACACAAAAAAAGAAAAAAAGGATAACGGTACCCAATCACATCCAGACGGGATGGCCGAATGCGTTGAGCAGCCGTTACCTGCTTTGGGAGATCAGGGGATCCGAACCCATGTGTTTGTGGGTTCGAACCCTGGTCGAGTCAAACCAATGACTTATAAAATTGATACTTGTCGATTTCTAGCCAGGCGCTCGGCATTATTAGGATAGGGCAAGGACTGGTTGGCTCAGTATCAGGATAATGTGACTGAGTGTGATATCAGGTCATGGTGCTGGTGGCCTGGTCTTCGAGTGGGACAGCACTATAAAGGTTGTCATGAGTGCACACTGTCACAAGTCGGTACCCATCCTGCTATGACCTTAGATGTTGCTAGGATATAAAACAACAATAAACAAACAAACAAACATCCAATTTTACTGAAGGCCACGACATACCTTTGGGTCTCCAGGGCCGAAGTTGTCTATGTACATGTTGATCAGCCGGAACACGAAGCCACGGTCCATGAACGTGAAGCATTTCTAAATCAAATAAAAAATAGGCAATATTTGAAAGCATTTTATTCGTGCAGCGAATGATCATAGCCCATCAGATTGTGCCATATAAATTTGCGGTGGGGTGAGTGTTCTGACGGAACCTTTCTAATGCGGCTTAACCCATTCCTATTGAAACCTATCACTATAGCGATCGTGTTGTCAAATATTCCGATAATGATACATTGGTAGGGGAATGCAAATGTTCTATTTGTGAAACAGGTATATAGGGCCAGGTGCATAGATGTGTTTATGTAGTTGCTGGTGGTGCTTGATTGATAGGTAAATAGACATTGTGTTGCTAGTAAGATAGTGTATAAGGGGCACTCAGAGCCCTACCCACTACCCCCTCCCCCCTCTGTTAGTCATGGATCACCACACACTCAGCTCAGGCAGGTGGTGGCCAAGGGAGCCACACAGCTTGGTGGTTGTGGGCAGATGACTGTAACCATGGGGACCGGGAATGCTTGTTTCTCATTGGTGGAGCTAGAAATGCTTGTTTCTCATTGGGAGAATGGGGTGGGGTGATACACTATACTGGATCCATGTACCATATAAATAATAAACCTGAGGGCTTGACTCTCTCTCTTCTTTCACTCTTTATACTCTTCCTTTCTCATTGCCTGTATTGATTTCACTATAGCCTGCCGACACAACCACAGATTCGAGCCGTGGACTTTACAATGTGTCACACTTAAAGCTGCATAATCTCTTGGAGGTTATTATCATTTCCTTGCACAAGGATTTGCTAAGTAGATACATTCATAACCCTTCCTCGGACCACTCCCTGATGGAACAGTTAGTTAATTAATTGTATATGGTATTTTTTAATGTTTTTGTTGTTGGTACATCAGTTGATGACCCCCAATAGCGGATGCCTACTTTTTGTGTGCAAAAAGGTACATCAGTTGATTAAGTATGTTCTCTGTGGCGGAGTGGTGAGAGTGTCTGACTTTTTTCTAGGTCGGACTCCTAATCTGAGGATCAGTGGTTCGATTCCCTGTGCCCCCACCTCTGCCAATTTGGATTTCCACCGCTGTGTATAACTGACAGCGTCATCAAAGGCCAGTTTCTCTCATACCATGTCTATGTGGTGTGGGAGGTTAAAAATCCCTTGGGTCGGTAAAAGTGCAAGCCCAGGCTTTCTATCGACAAACTGTCTAATGGTGAAAACAAGTCTATTCAGACTTATCCAGGATAGGCAGTATAAATCTTGAAGAAAATGACAATTTCAGACAATTGGTCTTCCTCATTCCACTGCTCCTTGTCCTATCCAAAGACCCTATAATACTAAGACGGCTCACTCCCTATCTCTCCCATGGTAATGTAAATTTCGCAGTGCCACCTTGTGGTGGGTTTGATCAGCCTGGCTGCTGGTTTGTGTTGCACATGTAAACACATACAATTATATTATACATGAGATAGGTAAGTATGAATACACATCAATATGAAATTGCTATGAACAAATACCCATCATCATCAGCATCATCAGCATCGCCATCATCACACATCTTTCACATTCACAGCCGCCTTAGTATTATAGCGTCTTTGTCCTATCCTAGTAATGCTGAACGTCAGGTAGGTAGTGACAAGTATAAATGTTTAAATCATTTGTTTCACTCGGCCAGGGTTTGAACCCTATGACCTACCAAAATGGGAGCCATTTCAAATAAAAGTTACTTCAAACTAGAGTAAGGTAGATTATAACGATCAACCTAATATATTTATCTCAGAAAATTACAAAAACTCAAAACCATCGGACTATGCAACTTTGAAGCTACAGTCTTATTAAAGAATTATATTTTCAAAACCATGAAACACTTACCTAGATTTGATATTATATACACAACTAAGATACTGGTGCACTCATTCATAATTTGGGCCTTCATAGAAGGAACACTAAGTGAAATTACGAGAACATGTCTTTGCCAAACTACTTTGAGAATGCCATACAGTCGGGTGTGGTGGCCTAATAAGTAGAGCATGGGTCTCACGTGTGGAAGGTAGGGAATTCGGTTCCCGGTCGAGTCAAACCAATGACTTTTAAATTGATACTTGTCGCTTCCTAGCCTGGTGCTCTGCATTAATAGGATAGGGCAAGGACTGGTTAGCTCAGTGTCAGGATAATGTGACTGAGTGGGATATCAGGCCACGGTGCTGGTGGCCTGATTTCCCAGTCGGGCAGCACTATAAAGTCATTATGAGTTCACACTGTCACACGTCGGTACTTGTCCTGATATGACCTTAGATGTTGCCAGGACGTAAAACTCAAACAAACAGCAGAGAAGATGGACAAACAACAACAACAACAACAACAACACTCACCTTCACGAAGTTGGCCAAACTGATGTTGGCGCATTTGGTTTCACTCGGAGCCTCCTTGGACTTCTGGGTAATGTGTGACGTCAGCGTCTGCACCAGCGTCTGGATGTGGAACTGGAAACTCGACGGGAACCGTTCGTTCCGCGCCATCTGGTGGGAGGGAGGTGGGGAGAGCACCCCGAAAGACACATCATTATTATTCCATTTTACACAGATAAATGCCGTTGGTGGCATTGCGAAAAATAATTGGGATATATACCCAGCTTGGAGCGGGACTTGAACCCATATTGCTGCCATTCCGGGGAGGGGGGGGGGGGAAGAGCGTCCTAACCATTAGACTATCTATGGTTCTTGATGCAATCATCCCCAGCCACGCCTACCTGTGTATGCAGCGTTTAACTGTGGGAGGTGAGCACAATGTTCCCTTTGTTTGCATCACCCCCCCTCCCCCTGCCCCATTGTGCGTAATGCTTTGGCATTGCGGGTAATCAGGATCACGAAGACAGTACAAGGCGTGCCAGTAGCCAGGACGTCTTTGGCGCTGACTAGCGGAATTCGTCAGAACTACGTATTTAACTCAGTCGCCGACTAGCGGTCTGTTTATGTATCCTCACCGCCTTGGATCTCAGGTTCTGATGACGTAGCAGGCAGTGTGCTTAAACTGTCGACGCGGTTCTTTGTGGGTACAAGTTAGCTATATAAGGCGACGCAGCAGTGGGTTTCTGTCATTACAACCGGAGGAGCCAGGAGACTTTGACCAGCCTTAAAATTGGCCTCCCACCCACCCCACGTATGACATTTAGTTAGGGCCATAGCATCTCTAGCCTCGTTTATAAGCACTTGTGAGCTGACATTGTGTAACCGGACGTTTCAACCTTACCTTGATTAAAGTTACCATAATTATACTTGCTGTCTTTGTGTTTTTCCTGATTATACTGGTGCTGTGAGCAGGATCCTGTACAGGCTACACGATGTATGGATTGGGGAACCTAGCCTGTGTATGTATATGGAAGTGCATTGCCTATATGTGTGTAATTGTAAGCACTAAATGATTATAGACAAACCATTTTAAAAGACATGGTTCAAGGGGAACGAGTGCAGTAGTCGTCTGTACTGACCTCTCAGGCAAGGAGCCACATAGATAGGTAGGCGTGGATCAAGGAGCCTAGTTAGGGTAATAATTAAGACACCAGCGATAGAATGTCAAGAAGTGTCAGTTCGAATCCTGCTCTATGCGCAATGTCTACTTTATTTGTATCACCCAAATGGATGCGACTTCAAAATTGCTATGCTCCATGCGAAAAGCAGCTCACCTTTATTCGTCCAGTGCTGAGCAGATGTTGCGCCATGCTCTTGATGAGCACATCGAAGAAGAACCAGGAGTGCTTCAGGAACTTGCCGATGACGAGCTGGTCCGCCTGCGTGGGGCGCAGAGTTCCCTTCAGGTGCTTCGCCAGCTCTTCGTGAACAGACTTCTGCTTGGTACTCGCCACAGCCTCCGTCACGAACACATACTGCAAGTCGACGGATCTTTTGGTAACAACTATCATTCACTATTTAGTGATGGCAATGCTGTAATAATTTTTAAAAGATCGTAACTATGCCACCACCTCTGCCAATTTGGATTTCTACCGCTGTGTATAACTTACAGCGTCATCAAAGTGCCAGTTGCTCTCACACCATGTCTATGTGGAGTGGGAGGTTAAAAAATCCCTTGGATCGGTAAAAGTGTAGGCTTGGACTTTTTATCGACCAACTGTCTAATGATGAAAACAAGACTATCGAGACTTATCAATGATAGGCAGTATAAATCTTTTTTTTTAAACTAGTATAATAGCCTGATATATGAGCCCTTGCTATAACATGGAGGCGGTTTCCTCTACTACAGGCTCATGTCGTGTCAGAAGGATCGGAACCGACAGGCGGCAACACACTAGACTGACGGCTCCAATAGTGGACCAATCCACCCTGGCTAGCGGCCACCCCTCAGCTGGAGGTTATGTGGTTACTTGGACATGAGTGGTAGGTCACTTCTACAGCCGATACAATAAACCGGGGACGACCCCAAGACTGAAGCAGCTGTATGGAGTGTCGTCCTTTTATCCTTTGTAAATTTAGTGCATAATTCTAAATTGTGGTTGATTCTGTAGGGGAGCCACCATCTCGCCCCTCGAGGGAACCCTGACACTACAACTCATTGCTACACCCACTACCCCTTACACTTCGGCTTTTCGAGTTTTACATCCTGGCAACATCGAAGGTCATATCAGGACAGGTACCGACTTGTGACAGTGCACAGTCAGGGCAACTTCATAGTGCGGTCCCACTGCACAACCAGGCTGCCAGCACCATGAACCGATATCCCACTCAGTCACATTATCCTGACACTGAGCCAACCAGTCCTTACCCTATCTCAGTGCCTGGCTAGGAAGCGACGAGTATCAATTTGTATGTCATTGGTTTGACACGACCAGGGTTTGAACCTTACACTTCAGAGTCAGTCCGGCACTCTCCTTCAATGCATCAACACCTCCCAGACCACGCCCGCCCACCCGCCCACCCGCCCACCCACCCTCCATCTGAATCTCTACATCGTAGGGCTCGGCTAGTAAGGGGTTCTCGGTGACCCAGGTGTGTTCCCTCTTGACATTAACTGTCTTGATTGAGACACTGAACACAAGTACGACTGAACCAAATAAAAATACTTTCCCAAAACTGTCATTGTTCGTCTGGCTTCCCCTTTATTCGAATCAGGGGTACATCAGAATATTTAGACACAGGATTTTCCCAAGCAGTAGATGACTAAATTAAAACCATCACCATCCTATTTTCTAACTGTCTGAGATGCTTAACAGTTACTCCAAAAGTTGCGCTATTCTTAACGTTGCATAGTCCGATGGTTTTGAATTTCACATTAGTTCAAAGTTACTTTTATTTTAAATGGTAAACTTTTGAGATATTTTGAGTGCAAACATGGAAAATTAGTTTTGGCAAGCTTGCCAAAACTCTGACACCAGAGACTTCTGCAGTAACAGGTTCTGTTAAAGTGACTCAGTATTGCCTTCTACGCAGAAACAAATGCTTAATAAGTGCATCAGTATCTAAGTTAGATATGTAAAATCAAATCTTGATAATTGGTTTGATTTTGAAAATTTGATATTTCATCGGACTATGCAACTTTAAACAAACAAAACACAAACGACCACCATCATGTTAGAAACACCAGTTCTCAACCGATCACCGACATTAAACAACATTGAACCTCGTCAGTACTTAGATGGAAGTGGAAACCACCCGGGAATACAAGATGCCATAACCACCCAGACACAGGCTTATAACCTTCTTCTTGAAGATTTATACTGCCTATCATGGATAAGTCTGAATAGACTTGTTTTCACCATTAGACAGTTGGTTGATAGAAAGCCCGAGCCTACACGTTTACCAACTCAAGGGATTTTTAACCTCCCTCACCACATAGACATCATATAAAAGCAACTGGCCTTTGATGACGCTGTAAGTTATATACAGTGGTGGAAATCCAAATTGGCAGAGGTGATAGCCTACTAAATCAACGACAGATAAAGTAGTAGTGTCGCCTCCATTACCTTTACGTAGGAATGTAGGATCTCGGGTTTGCCAACATCGATGATCTCAGCAGCGGCATGTATGAGCACGCGCACCGAGTTCATGGCAACATCGTCTGAGTTGGTCTTGGTGAGAAGCCGGAAGAGCTGGTTGAAGAGGACTGGCAGGAAGTTGATGAGAGTGCTCACGTCCACGGCGTGCAGGCTCTGTGTATAAAGTCGGGCACTTTTTGTTGTAAAAATAATTTATTCATTGAATAACACTGCATTTCCAGCCATACTTCTATATAAAAGCAAATGTGTGGTGTTTTTGTTTGTGTGTTCGCAGAGATTCTGACAAAAGAGTCTTAAATGGTGGTAAATATGACATTGGTTGGAACTATGATTGGGACTATGTCATGGTGATGATGTTGGCGATGACCAAATTGATTGCGATAGCTATTTTTCATAGCTTTTTTTTGTTTACTCCAATAAATTGTTTACTCATTAAAATTCATTTTTTTAAATTATTTTAAGCCCTTAGTTATATAGGGCGAAGGCCCCAGTAGCCGTCCGACGCATGGCTTTTAAGCTTGTATATTATAAAGCTTATATATATTATGCATGTGGTGATGTGAAAATCTCACTGACACAAAGTCCACCAGAGGAATGGCTCCAGACAATACAAACACAAAAGCCCAGACAGGGTTAGTTTATCATTTCAACAGAAGAGAAAAGCAACAGACGGTGATTAGTGATTGGTGATTGCTAGAAGTAGAACGGCAACACATAACAAGGAACCAGAAACAAACAGGAAATAAGTTGCAAGCAAGTATTTGTCGCTCTCTGAAATATCGTAGTGCAATCACACTACAGTCGTACCTATCTTCGGCGACCACTTCTGATCAGCGGACCCCCGACTTGTGAGGACAATTTTGAAATATGCAAACACGCTTTGTTTCATTTGACTGTTGTTCCGATGACATGACACCTGCTGCTGTGTCAGGACAACATTGGTCTAGGTGTAGAGTTGTCCATTGAAGAGAGGTACTACTGTACGTCAGGACAACACTGGCCTGGGTACAGAGTTGTCCATTGGAGAGAGGTACTACTGTATGTCAGGAAAACATTGGATTGGGTGCAGGGCTGTCTAGTAAAGACAGGTGCTACTGTACGTCAGGACAACATTGGTCTGGGTACGGAGTTGTCCATTGGAGAGAGGTACTACTGTATGTCAGGAAAACATTGGTTTGGGTGTGGGGCTGTCTATTAAAGAGAGGTACTATTGTATGTCAGGACAACTTTGGTCTGGGTATGGAGTTGTCCATTGAAGGAGGTACTACTGAATGTCAGGACAACATTGGTTTGGGTGCAGGGCTGTCTTTATTAAAGACAGGTCCTACTGTACGTCAGGATAACATTGGTTTGGTTACGGAGCTATCTATTGAAGAGAGGTACTACTGTAGGTCAGGACAACATTGGTTTGGGTACGGAGTTGTCCATTGAAGAGAGGTACTACTGAATGTCAGGACAACATTGGTTTGGGTACGGAGTTGTCCATTGAAGAGAGGTACTACTGAATGTCAGGACAACATTGGTTTGGGTACGGAGTTGTCCATTGAAGAGAGGTACTACTGAATGTCAGGACAACATTGGTTTGGTTACGGAGCTGTCCATTGAAGAGAGGTACTACTGTAGGTCAGGACAACATTGTTTTGGGTGCCGGGCTGTCTATTAAAGAGAGGTACTATTGTATGTCAGGACAACATTGGTTTGGGTACGGAGTTGTCCATTGAAGAGAGGTACTACTGAATGTCAGGACAACATTGGTTTGGGTACGGAGTTGTCCATTGAAGAGAGGTACTACTGAATGTCAGGACAACATTGGTTTGGGTACGGAGCTGTCTATTGAAGAGAGGTACTACTGTAGGTCAGGACAACATTGGTCTGGGTACGGAGTTGTCCGTTGAAAACGGGTACCACTATATCCGGCTGGTGGCTTCCAGTGATGGAAACATATAGATAATTAAGTTCAGCATTATTTTGATTTGATGGAGGAGTCGGCCCAACGGGGGTGAAAAGGAGATAAATAAGCCAGATTTGTGTGGGTGGGTGAGGAGGAGTAGGAAGGGGTGGGTGGGGGGTGGAATGATTGATTGGAGAAAGGGATACTTAATAACACTAACAAATCCGGGGTGGTAAATCTAGGTCACGCTAAGGTCACCAAGAAGGTCATGCACTGGTGACTGACTCACCTTGACCTGTCGTAGCATCTCGCGGTCATAGGGCGTGTCGGAGGACGGGGCGGAGCCGAGGGCCGAGTCGCTCTGAGCACAGAGAGGCGGTGGGCAAAAAGAGCGGCAAAAGCCAAACCAGAGTCACTCATGGACCGACGGAGGGGAAGGTGGGAGGGTGTGTGTGAGGGGGGGGGGAAGGATCATGGGGCGGGTGGGTAGGGTCATCTGTGTTTGTGTGTGGGTGTGTGGTGGGAAGGGGTTATGTAGTGTGGGAAGGGTGGTGGATGGTGTGTGGGGATTCATGTGTGTGTGTGTGTGAGGGGGGAAAGGGTCATGGGCGGTGTGTGTAGGGTCATTGTGTGTATATATGTGTGTGTGGAGGTGTGAGGGTGTGTGTGAGGGCGGAATGGTCATGGGAGGTGTGTGTAGGGTCATCTGTGTGTGTGTGTGTGCGTGTGTGTATATGTGTGGTGGGAGGGGGTGTATGTAATGTGGGAAGGGTCATGGATGGTGTGTGGGGGTTCATATATATGTGTGTGTGTGTGTGTGTGTGTGTGAAGGTGGGAGGGTGTGTGTGAGGGGGGAAGGGTCATGGGTGGTGTGTATGCGGTCATCTGTGTGTGTGTGTGTGTGTGTGTGTGTGTGTGAAGGTATGAGGGTGTGTGTGGAGGTTGGTGCGAGGAAGAGTCATGGGGCGTGTGTGGGTGTGTCATCTGTGTATGTGTGTAGAGGTTGGAGGGTGTGTGTGAGGGGGAAATGGTCATTGGTGGTGTGTAGGGTCATCTGTGTGTGTGCGTGTGTGTGGAGGTGGGAGGCTGTGTGTGAGGTGGGAAGGGTCATGGGCGGTGTGTATGGGGTCATCTGTGTGTGTATGTGTGTGTGGAGGTGTGAGGGTGTGTGTGAGGGGGGAATGGTCATGGGTTGTGTGTAGGGTCATGTGTGTGTGTGTGTGTGTGTGTGGAGGTGGGAGGCTGTGTTTGTGTGGAGGTGGGAGGCTGTGCGAGTGTGTGGAGGTGGGAGGCTGTGTGTGAGATGAGAAGGGTCATGGGCGGTGTGTATGGGGTCATCTATATTGTGTGTATATGTGTGTGTGGAGGTGGAAAGGTGTGTGGTCGGTTGGTTGTTGGAGTTTTACATCTTGGCAACATGTAAAGTCATATCAGGACGGGTACCAACTTGTGACAGTGTGCACTCATGGTGACTTTATAGTGCTGCCCCACTGGGAAATCAAGCCACTGGCACCATGCCCCAATATCCCACTCAGTCACATTATCCTGACACTGTCTTATGTTTTGTGAACTTTTTTGCATCATCACTCAACCCTTCGAAAGTGTGACTGGGCGAAAACCTGGCCCTCCCTTTCCTCCTCAGATTTATCTTTGAGATTTCTTTTTTCCCCCCTTTTTTTCCTTTCTTTTACATAAACATCGACACAAAAAAACGTGTTAATCCACACACCTACAGAAAGAATTCTGATCCTTTATCTTAAAACATGATGCACTGGTAATAAACCTTTAATCATTAATATTCTAAAACGAATTAAATATTAAAAGAAAATCTATATAAGTGGCGTTATTATGTGAAAATCACCGGGGTTACGGTCAAAGCTTTAGGGTGGGTTATTTTTATTGGGGGGCGGGGGGTGTGAGTTTTTTTTTTTAGGGTTTTGTTATTAACCGAGCAACACATAAAGCAAGCTGTCACGTGATAGACCTGGTTAGTGAGTGTGACAAGAAGTGTGGGTGTGAATGGTACACTTGTGTGAACATCATATATTTGAAACACAGGTGACCGACATCAAATTGTCAACATGAAGCTACATATACACTATATAGAATAGTATATAAAGCACGCCAGTCACCGTTAGGAAAAGCACTAATCGTAGAAAAATAACCATAATTAAAATGTTTAAACACCATAATGTAAATACACGAAATTACACCAAACTACTCCAATGGATTGTTCTAGTGCTCTTGGTGGCGAGACAACATGGTGTCCAGTTCACTGTGAAGTAGTGATTAACATGCGACTTGCATAGAAAGTAGTGATTAACCTGCGACTTCTATGGAAAGTACTGACTAACCTGCGACTTCTATGGAAAGTATTGATTAACCCGTGACTTCTATGCAAAGTACTGATTAACCCACAACTTCTATGGAAAGTCACGATTAACCTGCGATTTCTATGGAAAGTAGCGATTAACCTGCGACTTCTACAGAAAGTACCGATTAATCAGTGACTTCCATGGGAAGTACTGATTAACCTGCAACTTCTATGGGAACTATCGATTAACCCGCAACTTCTATGGAAAGTAGCGATAACACGCAACTTCGATGCAAAGCACTGATTAACCGGCAACTTCTGAACAAACAAAAAAGTTAACAGTTAACTTATCACTTCTATGGAAAGTACCGATTAACCTGCGACTTCTATGGAAAGTACCGATTAATCTGTAACTTCTATGGAAAATGCTGATTAACCTGCGACTTCTATGGAAAGTACCAATTAACCAGCGACTTCTATGGAAAGTACCAATTAACCGGCGACTTCTATGGAAAGTATCGATTAACCGGCGACTTCTATGGAAAGTACCAATTAACCTGCAACTTCTATGGAAAGTACCGATTAACCCGCCACTTCTATGGAAAGTACCAAGTAACCTGCAATTTCTATGGAAAGTACCGATTAAGCTGCAACTTTTGCGGACTCTGGAAGCAGGACCGGTGTGCCGAGAAAGGTTATTATGCGAATATTACCTTCAGCCGGTTGTTCATCTCAAAATCCATCGCTGTTGTCGGACCGCTCTCCATTTTCTGACAATGGTTGAAGAAGTTGTGCATGTGCTGGTCCTAGACGGAGAGGAGGGGGTGGGGGTCAAGGTCAGGGTTCATATGAGGACAGGTAAAAAAATGACATGCTATATAGATACAGATATGGTATGGGATATAATTGATTAAGATAATCAAAGTGGTGGATAGTGCAGGGATTGCATAATGTGTAAAAAGAAATATATAGAATATATATATATAAATAGGATGGTGGGAGACTCGGGCGCATCCTTTTATTTTATTACATGGAAATTCAGATAAAAATCTGATTGTTATTTGTTTTTTGTTTTTTGTTAGATTAATTGATTAAGCCGGGGAAATTTCAATCACACACAATTGTTCTTCCTCATTCCACTGCTCCTAGTCTTATCTAAGTAAAGCCGAGCACCAGGCTAGGTAGCGACAAGTATATATTTTTTACGCCATTGGTTTCACTCGGGCCAGAATTTGAACCCGAGATTAGAATCCCACAACCTGCCAGACGGAAAAAACAAAACAGGCGCTCAACTCATTCAGCCATCCCATCTAGTCTGGTGGCTTCTTTAAAAAAATAATCAAAGTAAATGAAGGCCTACCTTTGTGTACGTCGTGGAATCCAGGCGTAGATTGAACTTAAACAATGGCCGCCCGCCGTCCACCCACCGGATGTCTGGTCCAACAGCCTTGAGGATATAACCGGAAGCACGTGACCAATCGTACAAGTAGCACCTGTCTTCACCAACCCCTGTGACGGGCGAACCCTTGCCCATGTGTGAACATTTCTTTTAATGCGCAAACTGTTTGCGCCTCATTTGACCGACCCTCCGATGACAGGACACCTGCTGTGTCAGGACAGCATTGGTCTAGATGCAGAGCCGTGGTCTAAAGACAGATATTAGTTACTACCGTAATTATATCTGACCATACCAACAAATTTCAATTCGGAACTAATCAAAGTAATTCTCATAAGTTAAGACTCAAGATAAACAAAAGCCTCATGCATTCTCACCTTCCAAAACTGGTGTAGATTACCTCATTTTTAATTAAATTAAATTTGATGCAGCTCTGACTAGGACGAGTCCCTTAATGCCATGCTGGGTTTGAATCCCACTTTAGGCATGGTGTTCCACGTGTTTGCAATACCTCCAATAAACACTAGTGCCGTTACCAAGATTTGGTACATATACTCAGCGCACTGTATCGTTGTTTGAATTTGCACTGTCTGAATATTCCTAACCTTACGCAATCGACTCAAAAAAGTAAAGCTTGTTTTACTTAATGACGCCAATAGAGCATGGTGATTTTTTGTATTGTACCATCGGCTATTGGATGTCTAACATATGGTCATTCTGACATATTTCTTTGGAGGAATGCCGCTGCCGCCACATAGGCTACTCTTTCCGATAAGCAGCAAGGGCGGTCTTTTATATGCAGTTTCACAGACAGGACAGCACATACCACAGCCTTTAATGACCAGTTGTTGACCACTGGTTGGAACGGAAAATAGCCCAAACTGCAAATGGGTCGACTGAGAAGGATTGATCGGATGAGATCCCAGTGCAAATGGTGAGGGTGAAATGTCACACAGGCAAATGGGTAGGTCAGTTGCATCATCAGAGACCCTAGACCACTGGCTCTTAACCGGGAGCCATATGGCCCCCTAGGGGGACCAATTGACATTACTAGGGACCACGTGAACGAAATACAGTCTACCCTGTCTATAACGGATACCCATGGGACTGGAGCAAGATGCCGTTATAGAGAGAGATCCGGTATAGGCAGAGACTGACTGACGGAATGGGTTGAAACCAATGTTTTTCTTTTATACTTGACTGACTAGGACGGTCCTCACAAAGTCATTTCTACAATTTGTCATTTGTACAATTAGTCATTTCTACTATTCATCACTTCTACAATTTGTCATTTCTACAATTGGTCATTTGTACAATTAGTCATTTCTACTATATTATAACTATATGGCATGTCGTTATTGACAGAGAATATTAATCAAATAGGTGAACAAAATGGCTCGTTGTCCGCAGAAGACAGTTGTCCATTAGACACAGAGGCAATGCTATTAAATTAAAGGGGTGCCGTGACGGGACCAGCACTTTTTGCCGTTATTGACAGAGATTCGTTATTGACAGAGGCCGTTATTGACAGAGTAGACTGTAGTATATTTGGAAACCATGGACATATTTTAATGGGCTATACCAATTTTACCTCAGTGTGTTATCACAATCTACATAATCCCTACATCACACAGTGTTAACTTCAAGAGTAATGTCTTTCTAAACTTCGACTGGTCTGGGTATTGTGGTAAGCTTACATATTGCTTAGTAACGAGTAATAATTGTTTCGGTGCAGAAATCTATATCCTGTTTAAAAGAAATTAGATCTTTAGTACTGCTATGCAAATTCTTTAAAAAAAAAACTGATTTAGCCTATACAGCACTTCATATGTATTTCATTCCATTGGTTGTATAAATTTAGCTCTTTCCCCCCCCCCCCCCGCCCCCTTTTGTTTCTTTACCCTAAACGGCAATGAGGGGCTACCGACATCAATTATAAGTCCAAAAGGGGATATTTAGAGAAAAAGGTTGAGGTTCACTACCCTAGACGATCCTAGATAAACATTCGCAAGAAAATGTCAGAAAAACCTGTTTGTTCGCGACAACTCCCAAGACCACCCCAGACAACGGTGGCATACAATACTCACCCCCTTGCCCATGCCGAGCTGCTCGTAGCTGAGGTAGCCGGGAGGCAAAGTCATGGCCACCCGCACGTGGTGCTCGCCCCCGTTGACTCTGAAGGAAAGGAAGCAGTCACACACATCCGGTCACAGACATACATGGGAATGAGTGGTGTCTCACCCCCAAACAAAAACTTGGGCCCTGTGTATCGATTACAGGTGATCCTTTAATTGATAAATGGTTTCGGACCTAAGGTTTTGTTAGTTTCTTTGCTTTTTGCTTTACGTCCTAGCAAGATTTAAGGTCATATCAGAACGGGTATCGACTGGTGACAGTGCGTGCTCATGGCGACTTTATAGTGCGGCCCCACTGGGAGACCAGGCCGCCAGCACCATGACCCAATATCCCACACAGTCAGATTATCCTGATTCTGAGATAACCAGTCCTTGATCGGTACCGACTGGCGACAGTGCACACTAATGGTGAGGTAATAGTGCTACCCCACTGGGTGACCAGGCCATCAGCACCATGACCCAATATCCCACTCAGTCACATTATCCTGTTACTGCACTAACCAGTCCATGTCCCATCCTATTAATGTTGTGTGCCACGCTAGGTAGCGACAAGTATCAATTTTATAAGCCATTGCCTTGACTTGGCTGGGAATGGGATTCAAAATGGACCTAATCAGGTGGGTGAAGTGGTTTGGTTAGTCCTAGTAGTGTGGTTGACCTAGATCTAAGACTCACCGCCCATTGATGAGTATCGGGAAGTAGGCCATTCCGACGGGGATCTCGCTGCTGCCGGCTTTCTTAGACGACCCCTTCACGGAGGTGGTCTTCGACAGTTCGCACGACACATGGAAGAAGGAGAAGACCAGATGGTGGCGGTCGTTGAGTTGCGCGGGAAGCAGCACCTTCACCTCCTCGTTGAACTCGGGCGAGGCGCTGTGGTGGAGCACCGCCGCAGTAGCACATGTCGTGAAGGTGGAGCCGCCTGGCTTACCGTAGAGGCACTGTGAAGGGATTCAAACACCGATAAACCTCCACAGTAAGCTGACCACCACTAGAAGGACGCAAACTGCAATGGTGTAGCGGAACATGGCAACAGCCCATGGTGATGGTACAGGGTAGTATTGCAATGTGCTGGGAGAGTGTGGTGGTACAGGATAGTGGTGCAATGTGCTGGTAGAGTCTGGTGGTACAGGGTAGTGGTGCAATGTGCTGGTAGAGTGTGGTGGTACAATGATGCTGGTAGAGTGTGGTGGTATAGGGTAGTGGTGCAATGTGCTGGTAGAGTGTGGTGGTATAGGGTAGTGGTGCAATGTGCTGGTAGAGTGTGGTGGTATAGGGTAGTGGTGCAATGTGCTGGTAGAGTGTGGTGGTACAGGGTAGTGGTGCAATGTGCTGGTAGAGTGTGGTGGTATAGGGTAGTGGTGCAATATGCTGGTAGAGTGTGGTGGTATAGGGTAGTGGTGCAATGTGCTGGTAGAGTGTGGTGGTACAGGGTAGTGGTGCAATGTGCTGGTAGAGTGTGGTGGTACAATGATGCTGGTAGAGTGTGGTGGTATAGGGTAGTGGTGCAATATGCTGGTAGAGTGTGGTGGTACAGGGTAGTGGTGCAATGTGCTGGTAGAGTGTGGTGGTACAGGGTAGTGGTGCAATGTGCTGGTAGAGTGTGGTGGTACAGGGTAGTGGTGCAATGTGCTGGTAGAGTGTGGTGGTATAGGGTAGTGGTGCAATATGCTGGTAGAGTGTGGTGGTACAGGGTAGTGGTGCAATGTGCTGGTAGAGTGTGGTGGTACAGGGTAGTGGTGCAATGTGCTGGTAGAGTGTGGTGGTACAGGGTAGTGGTGCAATGTGCTGGTAGAGTGTGGTGGTACATGGTAGTGGTGCAATGTGCTGGTAGAGTGGTGGTACAGGGTAGTGGTGCAATGTGCTGGTAGAGTGTGGTGGTACAAGGTAGTGGTGCAATGTGTTGGTAGAGTGTGGTGGTACAGGGTAGTGGTGCAATGTGCTGGTAGAGTGTGGTGGTACATGGTAGTGGTGCAATGTGCTGGTAGAGTGTGGTGGTACAGGGTAGTGGTGCAATGTGCTGGTAGAGTGGTGGTACAGGGTAGTGGTGCAATGTGCTGGTAGAGTGTGGTGGAACAAGGTAGTGGTGTAATGTGCTGGTAGAGTGTGGTGGTACATGGTAGTGGTGCAGTGTGCTGCTAGAGTGTGGTAGTACAAGGTAGTGGTGCAATGTGCTGGTAGAGTGTCGTGGTACAGGATAGTGGTGCAATGTGTTGGTAGAGTGTGGTGATACAGGATAGTGGTGCAATGTGCTGGTAGAGTGTGGTGGTACAATGATGCTGGTAGAGTGTGGTGGTATAGGGTAGTGGTGCAATGTGCTGGTAGAGTGTGGTGGTACAGGGTAGTGGTGCAATGTGCTGGTAGAGTGTTGTGGTACAGGGTCGTGGTGCAATGTGCTGGTAGAATGTGGTGGTACAGGGTAGTGGTGCAATGTTCTGGTAGAGTGTGGTGGTACAGGGTAGTGGTGCAATGTGCTGGTAGAGTGTGGTGGTACACGGTAGTGGTGCAATGTGCTGGTAGAGTGTTGTGGTACAGGATAGTGGTGCAATGTGCTGGTAGAGTGTCATGGTACAGGGTAGTGGTGCAATGTGCTGGTAGAGTGGTGGTACAGGGTAGTGGTGCAATGTGCTGGTAGAGTGTGGTGGTACAGGGTAGTGGTGCAATGTGCTGGTAGAGTGTGGTGGTACAGGGTCGTGGTGCAATGTGCTGGTAGAATGTGGTGGTACAATCTAGTGGTACAATGTAGTGGCACAATGCTTAGGTACAAAGTAAAGGTACATGTTGCACAGTGCTGTGGTACAATAGGGTGGCACGATGTAGTGATACAATGTAGTGGCACAGTGTGGTGGTACAATATAGTGGGTGGCTGCTGTCTTAACATATTGAGTAGCGGTTAAGACAGCAATTGCCTTTCCAAAGTGTCGTGGTACAATGATTTGGTACAATGATGTGGTAGGTACACTGTAGAGTGGTACAATGTAGTGGTGCTGTGTGGTGGTTAAATGTTGTGGTACAATGACATGATAATGTAGTGGTACAATGTAGAGGCACAGATTTGTGGTACTTACCTTCAGTGGTACTACGTGTTCATCGTCAGACTCGCGGATCTCGACGTAACACGCCAAATTGCGGGACTGTGTGAGACAAAACACAGCTGTCATCTCACACCCACAGCAGTTACACGCAAGACAAACAAAATACATGGCAGGCACTTCTCTAATCGGCTCACCTCCCACTACACCCCACCCGCTCAGCTAGCGACATCTATCGGCAGAATCTGGAACCACTCTATTTGGGTACTTTCCAGCTTAACTGGCTGGGGTGAATTGGACCCCATGCTAGGGTCATCTAATCGAGTCATGTCAAGTAACACTGCCCTCTAACCGCCAAACTTGTAAAGGTTTCAAAACAAAATTAAATTAATATTGTTAAATCATTTCACTAAAATAAACCTTGTCATTTGCTGTGAACCTGGGGAGTGGGGTCCATCCAAAAAGTTCCCAATACACCCTACCCCGCCAATTAAGCTAGTGACATCTATCGGCAGAATCTGGAACAACTCTATTTGGGTACTTTCCAGCTTAACTGGACCGCGTTCAGGGTCCGTCTCGGAGGCGCCGCGGAGACGCGTCCCTTTTCAGACTGGAGATGAAAAGCGCCCCAAAAATGGCCGCCGTATTCAGTGGTTTCAGCCAATCACAGCGCAGCTTTTCCATTGCAAATGCCAGGCTCCTATGGGGGTGGCCATTTTCGAGACAACAAACTGCTTTTGCCGTTCAGACTAGAGTGACGTCACGGCCATCTCCGAGTCGCCTCCGAGACGGTCCTGAACGCGGCCCTGGTGGGGGTGTATTGGTTAACCCTTTTGGGCTGGGAGCAGCCCAGGTGCGCCCGCAAGTTCCACACGCTTACAGCCTGGGTACGCTGGTAGTTCAATTGCATTTCTGGAAATATTTTCCAAAAGATTTGTAGATCAGAAATACTGGGCTATCCCATTGCAGGCGCATTCAGACGCTCCCAGACTGTAAGCGCGTGAAACCTGTGGGTGCACCTGAGCGCTCCCGGCCAGCAATCGCCTTTCTAGTGCATGTTTATTTATATAACCAACCATGTGTTGGGAGAGTGATAGGCAGTGCAAAGGTATCATCACCATACAGCTTCTGCCTTTGCTTGTTGTGGACTTTGTAGACGCTTATAGTGCCTTCATTTAATTATGTTTAGAAAGACAGAGAAATGTCGCTGTTTAGCTTGTTATTCGAAAGCAAATCTCCTGTGCCGCCTCTCAGAAATATGGATGCTCAGAAAGAGCCACTCAATAGATATTGGCTATACACATGTGGTGGACCGCCGCTGAATTCTGAAAGCAGCGAGGAAAACACACCGAAGCTTCTTCAGGGTTTATTCCCACCGTTTCATAGGCTAGAATTCAAAGTGACCTGTACATTGCCCAGCCGGGTCGTGGGTAACCTGTGAGGGGTGGCCGCTAGCAGAACTTGGGGCAGTCCATGATAGAGACTGCCCCCGCTAACCGGCTTGCCCCCTGTTGCAGCACTGCAACAGCGGACAGCGAAGACCCTGCCACCACCGTGTGGTAGTGGGACTCATTACGGACTACTATGCACATAATACCAGGAGGCCAGAACTGACCACTTACTCGATACCTAGTGCTTTAAAACGTTTATGGCTTACCTTTGGGAACGCTTTCTGCCCTTCGTACTTGAGTGACCGTGGGTAGACGTAGAGATGGTTTGTGTAAGTGACAAAGGGCTGCGCGCATCCCCCTTCCTGTGGCATGAACTCAGCGACTTCACGGGCAGGCGGCTCACCATTAAGTCCACTAAACGGCTTCACCGCCATCAGCGATGAAGTCAGCGTGTCTGCAGAGAAAGTAGGACACAACGTGTAGCACCCCTGATAATAATCGCGTTTGTTTGTTGTTTACATCCTAGCAACATCTAAGATCATATCAGGAGGGGTACCGACTTGTGACAGTGCGCACTCATGGCAACTTTATGGTGCTGCCCCACTGGGAGACCAGGTCTCGGGCACCATTACCCATTATCCCAGTCACATTAATCCTGACACTGAGCAAACCAGTCCTTGTCCTATCCCATTAATGCCGAGCGCCAGACTAGGTAGTGACAATTATCAATTTTATAAGTCATTGGTTTGACTCGGCTGAGATTTCAAACTCCCGACATTCCACACAGAAAGCCTGCGCTCCACCAATTCAACCACCACGTCTAGTTATTAACCGTATCTGCACAACAGCAGACACAACATACTATTAGCTTATCTAGGCTCAGTGATACTGTGATTGGACCATATTATATTCCCCTTGAGCAATAACAAGGTAACACCAAAGTTGCTTCAAACTCTAGGCTGTACCGCAGTTTATTTCCCTTCAAGGTCAGAATAGATTGATAAATTGATTGGTGGTTGCTTTACGCCGTGTCGGCAGCATAGGCCATATTCACGGCGAGAAATGTTTCTTTTTTGTTCAAACCATCGCTTTTACATGTAAAAGCAGACAATCAATTATGTGCCAATAGACACTCATTAAATTAGAAAGCTCACAATCATATATTTGTGGTCAAGGGAAACAAATTCCCATAGAAAAAGAAAAGTTTTATTAATAATTGATAGAATTTATTTAGTAAACTATATGAGGTGGTACAGTCCAGGTGACGTCAAAAAGGCTAAAATGTTTTCATGTTTTACATTAGTAAAAAGGTCATGCATACTGTCTGCAGTGTAGAATTGTTGACGCAGTGCCAAAAAATCAACGCAATTTAGTAAAAATGTGTTCGAGTGTCAGCGGGGACTGACTCCCAATACATTGGGGACTGACACCCAATACATTCAGGGGGAGGTTCCCCCTTGAGCAGATAAGCATGTCAGAATAGAAGTGACCTTTCACTGCCCTGCTGGGTTACACATAACCTCCAATGGGTGTGGCCGCTATCCATGGGTGGAACAGTCCACCATCGGGATGGGACATTACCATAAGATGGCAATTAACCTGGGGATCTGAGCGCTACTCACTACACATTAACAACTCAGACGTTCATCACAAAGCACCCATCCACTTACTTGCGAGTGTGCTCTTGAAGGAGTGCATATTGATTTTGACTGTGCCGAGTATTGGTAGCCACTTTCCTTGCTTCTCAGGTCTGAAATAAGACAAGAAGCCACATTGTTAAGGATGCCGTCTTTGCTTTGCTTTTCTATTCAATTTATTTATGAACGACCAGAAGAAAAAAAGTATACAACAACATACGCAAAATTTCGACATCACTTCTAAAGGGCTTCTGCAATAGAATAGCTTCAAGAATTTGTATGATAATGATGATGATGATGATGATGATGATGATGATGATGATGATGATGATATGAAAAGGAAGATAAATTGTTTGAAAAATTTGTGTAATAATAATCATGTTATAAAAAGATTATTAAAAAATTACTTAAAGAATTTGAATTATGATGATTATGATAATGCTAATAAATTTCGAAGACGGTTTTTTGGTTGGTTGTTGGAGTTTTGTATCCTGACAACATCTAAGGTCATATCCGGACAGGCACCGACTTGTGACAGTGTGCACTCATGATGACTTTATAGTGCTGCCCGATTGGGAAATCAGCCACCATGACCGGCCGTCAGCACCATGACCTGATATCCCACACAGTAACATTATCCTGATACTGTGCAAACCAGTCCTTGTCATATCCTATTAATGCCAAGCGCCAGGCTAGGTAACGACAATATCAATTTTATAAGTCATTGATTTGACTCGGCTGGGACTCGAACTCCCGACCTTCCACACGGGAAGCCTGCGCTCCACTGATTAGGCCACCTCGTCCGGTTAATGGAATGTGCAGGCGACCATTTTAAGCTTACTTCTTCATGTCCTGGAGGTGCTTGATGAGGTCTTCCTCGGAGATCTTGGAGCCCTCTTGGCGGTAGAGAACAAAGTCTGAGTATGTGTCCAGCTCCTGCGTGTATGGCTTGAACACCGGTCGGGCTGCCCAGGCCAGCGGCATCCGGTAGTGGCCAAGTCGTGCGCAGTATTGCTTCATCTGGGACACGCAAGGTGGTTATCAAAGAAAGTAATGAACAGCCGGTACCCAGAAAAAGACGACAAGCCCACTATAGCGCTTAAGGTGATAAGGTTTGAGTGATTTGAGCTTTAAGCGTCATCTGAAATTTGAGTTTTAAGAGTCATCTGAAATTTTCAACATTTTCACATTCATGAAAAGCGTACTACTTTTCCAGACCCTCCGGCTTCACCCCCCCCCCCCCCCCCCCCCCACAAACAAAAATGCAAAACCAAGTTGTAAGTTTTTTTTGCTTCATCTGGGATATTCAAGGTGGTTATCGAAGAAAGTAATGAACAGCCGGCATCCAGAAAAAGACGATAAGCCCACTATCGCGCTTAAGATGATAAGGTTTGAGTGATTTGAGCTTTAAGCGTCATCTGAAATTTGAGCTTTAAGCGTCATCTGAAATTTTCAACATTTTCACATTCGTGAAAAGCGTACTACTTTTCCAGACCGTTTGGCTTTGCCTCCGCCCCCTACCCCCCACTTCAAACAAAGTAGTACATATCAATATTATATCACAGAACATCCGATTTGGCAGATTTCAGTATTGTCAGTTATTTTCAGTATTCTTGAATGACTTTCGGTAGCACTTTTGCCATGTAACGGAACAAACAAATCCGTATTCAATGTTCAATTCCGTAAAGAAATACGAAAGAGAGATAGAGAGAGAGATACACAGACAATCGATAGAAGAGGCAGTCTTACTACTGACATGGCACTACATAATCATAATAACGCGGAATGGCGTCCCACCTGGCGGTGAATCTTGGTTCCAATCTTGATGTCCGGTGTGCGCATGTAAGGGTCGGTTGCCATGGAGATGCTTCCCTGGAGCACCTTCTCTATACGCGCCACCAGGTAGATGTCGGGATTGGGCTTCGTCACGGAGAACACAGCCTGGTGGGTGTGAGGCAGAGGTCACGAGGTCAACCGGTACAATTGAACAATTCTTCTTTTTGTAATCAACATCACTATTTATCTGACTTTGTTCTGTGGCCATATCCACATATTATATATAATATATATATTTATATCTATATATATATATACATATATATATATAGTATAGTTATACGAGTCTTACCTTGGTACAGATGATGGATAACTGTTGTTTTACCGAGGTATAAGCCTCGGATAGATGTGGGCTAGGGAGAGGTAAGCACGTCTGGTACCAGCAATCTTAACCTACTTATTGAGGATAAAAATGACTTTCAAACAATGGATACTATTACTTTACCGAAAAGGTACACCAACGGAATAGATGTGGCAGGGTGTGGCGGGAGGGCCCTAGCCCACATCTATCCGAGGCTTATACCTCGGTAAAACAACAGTTATCCATCATCTGTACCAAGGTAAGACTCGTATAACTATACTATTTTACCTCGGTAAACAGCCTCAGGCTAGCCTCAGGCTAGGGAGACCTTTACATAATTCATTTTTATCCTTAATATCATTCTTTCTTATTATTATAACATTCTAAATTTTTGTTCTCACCTATTCTTGTTAGTTGGCGAGAAGACGCTTTGCAACGCCGGTAGGCTTTTCTAGTCGTTTATTATAATGTTTTGCAAACGACTTAGCCGTCTTCCAGCCTGCATGCGCTAGTATTCTTTTCACAGAAATACCAAGCACCCGCGCCTTGGAGACCATGGCTCCTCTAGTTGAGTGGGAAGAGTATTTACTCGTATCCACCCCAGCCAATTTCAACACAGTAATTGTCCATCTGGCAAGTGTGTCTCGTGAAATCGCCTTATGTGGCTTTATAAAGCTCACTAATAGTTGTTGTGATGCACGTAAATCCTTTGTCTTGTATATATAAGCCCGTATGGCCGACACAACACATAATTTCCGATCATTCGGAAAACAGTCTAAGTGAACCGTTGATAAAGGGTCACCTAACGTGTTCGATTTAAGCAATTTTTCTAAATCAAACGTAGCTTGTTGCTTGTCTATTTCTAATCCAGTTAAAGATAAAGCAACAATCGTCTGTCCTCTGTGTCCAGTTACTAACAATAACAGGACCGCGACCTTAAAACCTAACTGTTTTATATCTAACCACGAGTTGTGAGGCCAAGCCTGAAACAACTTAAATACTATAGAAACATCCCAAAACCGACTATACTTTGGTTTTGGAGGATTCCTTTGATAAATTGAACGAAGTAAATAACAAATAACATGATGTTTTCCAACTGTTTCGCCATCAATTCTAGGTAATATAATTGATAACGCACACCTCGCCGCATTAATCGATCCAAAGGAAAGTCCTTCATCCTCTAGAGAACGAAGAAACCGAGCTACTTGTGAAATCTTTGGATTTGTTGGCTTAACTTTCATTAACAAACAATGTACACCCCATTTCTTTAAATAGGTTGTATACATTTTGACAGTTCCTGGCCTCCAGGCATCCGATACTATCCTATCCTCAGTAATTCTGTCCAATCCAAATTGCTGTAGCTGCTTCCTTAGAAAAGGAATGCCAATAGGGGCGTCGTTGACACGTCGCCGTGAACCACTAGCGGTCCGTGGTGCGTCAGATTCCCGAGTTTTCTTGGGAATCGTATACGATCTTTTGCCAGTTGTGAAACAATCGATATAGGGGAGTGGTCGTATTTTTCACAAACGAAGTTAAACAAATGTGTAGAGAGAGACCACTCTAAATGGTCATGGAAATTTCTACTTTTATAATCTGCAAGTGTATTTTGTGACCCTGGAATATGCGCTACAGTCAGCCAGACTTGTTGAGCCTGTGCCCAGTTCCAAATCAGTTTAGATAACTGATTGCAAGACTTTGATTTGGTTCCACCCATGTTACGAATATATGCCATGGCAGTAGTATTATCAGTTAGTATTCTAACCTGTGATTTATTTATCTTTACTAAACTACGTAAGCCCAGATAAATAGCACGCAATTCTAGTGCATTAATATAGTCTGATTTTTCATCATCAAGCCATCTACCTCCTGTTGTGACCCCATCTCGATGAGCTCCCCAACCTTCTAACGAAGCATCAGTAGTAATTACTGTATTAGGTTCCGCCATGCGGATTGGATTTGGTGAACTTGCTATATGTTGCATCCACCATCCAATATCCTGTAACCCTTCTTGCGAAATAAACATCTTTCGCTCAAAATTGCCTTTAGTTCGTGTTAACGCTAAATTTTTATCTATTTCTAGCGACTTAATATGGGCCTTCCCATATAACACCGCAGGTGCATATGAGGTCATTATGCCAATAAGAACAGCAACCTGTCTAATTTTTGGCTTTGATAACTTAATAAGCTGAGTCGCTGTAGTCATAAACTTAATTAGTTTTTGTTCTGTTATCGACACTGTAAGGGACTGTGTATCCAGAATAAACCCTAAACATTTGAGTTGTTTTGTTGGTTTAAACACTGACTTTTGTTGATGTACATAAAACCCCAATTTAGTGAGTAATGCACATAAATCCAAAACTGCATTCACACAACCAATTTGTGTTGATGCTATAATAAAAGAATCATCTATGTATGGAAACATTATATGACCCTTCCTCGCCATTACCGAGAAAACAGGTTTAAGCAATTTAGTAAATAAACGTGGCGCACAAGCTAAGCCATTCGGCATACAGGTAAACTCATAGAGTTGGTTATCCCAAATAAATCGAAGAAATTTTCGGTATTTTCCATTATGGGAAGCGTATAATATGCATCCTGTAAATCAACACTAGCCATCCACGCATCTGGTGTAATCAGATCCCGTGCCGTATCTAGAGAGAACATTTTAAAATGTCGATATTCCACCCTTTTATTAAGGATTGTTAAATCCAGGATCATTCGAACATCACCATTAGGCTTCGGTCTCGAGAAAATGTTTGAAATAAACTGTCCTGAACAGTGTGTCACTTTTTGTATAATTCCTTTCTCAAAGAATTTATGTACCTGTTTAGTTAGTGCGTCTCGTTCAACTGGTTGAATGTTATATGGAAAAGGTATTATACTTTGTACAGGAATTTGTGTAAAAGGAATTTGAACACCCCTAACTATTTCTATAATTTCTTGGTCACTAGTAATTTTGTGCCACTCAGAAATATGATTACTAATATTACCAGCCACAAAGTTGCTTACAGTTTGTGTGTTTTTAGAGGCTACAGGGACTTGTAAAGTTTGTGTTTGGACCTCTACTTGGACCCCCCCCTGGGGAAAGGTCTCGACGAGTTGAACCCTCGACCTATTGGCCGTGCGGTGTTGTCGGTCCAGCCTGGGCGAGCGCCCCGGCCCCGAAACCCTTGACCAAAGTTTGAACTCGGTCTGGTTCCTCTGGTGAACCGTCGTGGACGAAAATCCCCTCGTGACTTTTTGAAACGAGGAACTTCCTGTTTCTTCTTGCCATCCATGTTTTTGCCACTCTTGGCTGCAGTCTCTACCTCTTTATAGAGGTATTGTAGTTGACCGCCAAACATCTTGGTATTATCTAAAGGTTTCCCTTTAATCGGCTCTGGAGCAAGATAGAGCGTAAACTCCTTCCCCTCATTATCGGTAACCTTCTTAGAGCGAGCCACTTCTTTGCCAGCATCTGTGCAAACTGACTTGAAGACATTTTCATATCTTCGAAACGACAGGTAATTACCTGCCGCCGCTAGTACTGCAATGCCTTTGTCCATTGTCTTAGCCAAAGATGAGAACTTATTTTCACTCTGCATCCTATTAGCCACAGGAACAATAGCTGTTAGGGTAGCCAACACTGCCTTATGCACTGTGTGCAACACATCCTCAAACTTCTTACGGTCATCCGTCATATTGACATCCCGATCCATCTCTTTAATGATGGAGTTGGGAACACCCTTTATGCCTGTTAACTCATCTCCTAACTTGGAGATAACCTCCGCCGGTTTGAACGTGCGAAAATGACCATTCACGGTCTCGCGCATAAGCGTAGTGGTTTTAACCCGCTTAGCCTTTGGCTTCTCCACCTTCTTAGCCACTTTAGTGCCAATGTCCGCATAGACCCCTTCATATACGGTGTCTGAGTCTGATTCCGTAGAAGTAGACCCAGTGGACGACTCAGAAGAAGAATATTTCCTTTTCTTCTTCTTCTTTTTGGACTTAGTCTTCCGCTTTTTGCGCAAACCAGACTCTGCCCGCTCCTTGGTGAATTCATCACCCGAAGAAATCACCTGTTTCTTCTTCTTTCTCCGTTTAGGAGAAGGAGGAGGAGGAGCCTTAAGCTCCACCGCCGAGTCTGTGTCCAAGAAATCTTCAAATGAATCCTCTTGGACACTCGGCCTACGCCGCTTCCGAGACACAGGCGATTTGGCAGTCAAGATGTGGCTTTCCAATCTTGCAAAGCGAGCCTCCCAATCTGGAGGCGCAGGCACATCAGGCACTGCGTCCTCGTCCGGGTCGGAGAGGATATGCGCCCGGGGCTGTGTCGACGGCCCTGCCGACAACACGGGTGAGGAGTCGTACTCCTCGTCCACTCCACTCGGAACACGCCCCTCGGCTGCTGCTGCACCGCGCTTACTCCGCTTCGTGGCCATCGGGAACTGAAACAAACATTTTTGATCAGTCCCGGTATATATATATGTCACAATATGGTTGTTTCAAACTCATTTGGACATCTATTGGTGTTAAAGAACGTGTTTATACCGTTATAACACAGGCGTAATAAGCTAAATTTGTGCGTGGGTTGTGGGTCAAGCCCAAACCTTACGCGGGGTCGGGACCAGTGTATCGGCCCGCCCATCCCTCTGTTCCGCACACTTCTCCCACCTGTGACTACTACGTCAACAAGTTGGAGAAAATGCTACGAAACTCGGAGAAACGCCTGAAAAAGTTTTGTCTAGGGGAGTCTATAAAAGAAACCCAGGAGCATCTCCAACATTACTCTCTATTAGAGTACGAGAGAATTTCCACATGAGATAGGGCGAAACCCACATCTCTACCCATAGTCACACGGTGACCCGGGTGTTGACATAACCGCTAATGACCGGTTTGGTTCCTTCGAGAAACCCACTCGAGTGTTCTATCCTTGGTTGTTTATAACCAAATAACTCGTCCAAATTGGACCAACGAAAGTCTAAACTTTCCATATTGATGCTCTAATGCATCATAATTAAGCTAACCACAGTTTTTATTATACTTACTGCGTATTTGCTTGTATGTAGACTAATTTTGCCGGAGCAACCCAACGACACGTTATCCAGTCGTGAGTTGTATATGCTAATTGCTGGTACCGGACGTGCTTACCTCTCCCTAGCCTGAGGCTAGCCTGAGGCTGTTTACCGAGGTAAAATATATATAGTTAGTGTATAAATATACGGGTATAAATCATCGGTATGAGGTTTTCCTTTACTTTACCATTCTTCTTATATTATATTTAAGGTCCAATTGCGGACGAATGTTGATTAACTGCGGCATACTGGCCGACAGTGGCACCGCCACCGGCAGTTCTTGTCACTTATCTCTTTCGCCATATTGATCATCCTGCTGCGAAATATGTGTATATATACTAATAGTATTAGTACTAAGTAGTAATCGCTGATAGTGCTGCGGCTTCTGCACCAAGTATTAGTATACCCTGATGGTGCTGCAGCATTAAACAATGTACTAGTATGGTCTATACGCTGATCGTGCTGCGGGATTGCCGTATGGGCCTACAGGAAAAATTCCGGTTTTACTGTATATATATATATATATATATATATAGTAAAACCTCTCTAACCGGTCACCTCCACAGATCGACCACTCCCCTATATCGATTGTTTTATTTGGATCCCAACAATACCATTGTAACCATATTCTAACTCCCTAAACCGACCACCTCCCTAAATGGACCACTTAAAGTCGGTCCCGGGGTCGGTCGATTTAGAGAGGTTTTACTGTATACATGTAAAATGCCTGCATATATGTTTCGGGGATGAAAACGGTCTCCGAGAAAAAAATGCAGAAATGAGGCCAAGACCTTGGCGCCAACTCGCGGGTACTGGTAGAACCAATGGTGAATTTCAGTGAAAACACGGATATTTCCCACATAGGATTAGCACTGTCAGGGAATCGCTGGGAAAATGCCAGAAGTCAGGTTTCAACTGGCCTTGCTGTGACTATATTCACCCATGCCAAACTCTTTCTTGAATCTAAGATCATATAAGAACGTAATTTGGATTAATCAATTGCTGTCATATATATATTCGCATTTTGTGAACGTTAATCGGTCAATATATAAGAACGCGGAAATCCCTGAAAACGAGATCTTTCATTATTATAAATCTCTAACCATGCACATATTTGAAGTGAAACAATGAAAAATTAGTTTTGGCATGCACGTCAAAATTCGGACAACATAGGCTTCAGCAGTAACAGCTTCTATTAAATTGACTCAACAAATGCTTACTAAGTGCATCAGTATCAAAGTCAGGTACTTACGATCAAATCTAGGTCAACGTTTTGGTTTCGAAGATGTGATGCTTTCATCAGACTATGCAGATGGAATCAGCAGATTACGCAACTTCAAAAGCTCAAAGAGAAAAGCCGGTATTTTTCTTTCTTGAAGATTTATACTGCCTATCAATAGTATCAAGTATCATGTATCATGGTGGATAAGTTTGAATAGTCTTGTTTTCACCAATAGACAGTTGGTTGATAGAAATCCAGAGTCTACATTTTTACCGACCCAAGGGATTTTTAACCTCCCACACCACATAGACATGATATGAGAGCCTTTGATGACGCTGTAACTTATACACAGCAGTGCAACTCCAAATTGGCAGAGGTGATGGCATGAGGAATCGAACCACCGACCTTCAAATAAGGAGTTACACCTAAAAAAAAGTCACATTCTAACCACTCCGCCACAGAGAACACCACAGGAGTATTACCAGTGTGGGGAAGGCCATCCAGCCCTCGTCGAGCCCGTTGAGGTCCGGCTGCTTGGAGGTGGCACCGTCCACGGTGTTCAGCATGTCGGTCGCCTGCCGGACCTCCTTCGGGATCATATTGCGGATCTCTTCGGAGTTGGGGTCAAAGTGGAAGTCTTCGGATATCTTCTTCCCTTCGCGCGCATCATACAGCGCCAAGGCAATGAACAATGGCTCCGGCTGACAGAAGGAAGCATCAACGTTACTTTATTTGTGGGGAGGAGATGAGTGGGAGTGGGAGTGGGAGGAGGGGGAATGGTTATTTAAAGTTGCATAGTCCGATGGCTTTGAGTTTTTGACCTAGAATTTTATTTGGCCTTAGCGACCCGTGAGTCTGAACATGTTTCAAGTGGATTTTATAGAGAAAGCCTATCAACTATAAAACTCTTCTATTTTATGGCAAAGTACAAGGAAGGGTTATGGGAAGCACAAAGACACAGCAGGCAGAGGGTTAACACACACAGATAAGGATATCCCCAGCAAACACACAGGCCATGGTACGCAGGTGGGTTGAGGGCTGGGGGCTGTCTCTCCCACCTAATGTTGGTGCTGTCAATCAACCATGTATGGAGCTCGACAACCAATAGGAGGACAGCCAACCAGGACAGGCTCTACTGAACTCTCCAAGCAGATATTGTTGTCCTAGTATACCTGACCAAACTAGTGATCATTAAAGGATTCTCTACCAGGATGCTGTGTTGTCAGGTATGTGTGTTGTGTTCTGCTGAACTGTCACTATCATTCATAAGGGGGGTCATTAGCATACACTTTTTAGTTAACTGAGAATAACCATAACTAACTTGTAAGTGGTACCAAACAAGATGTATCTGCAGCATTCTGATGGGGTTTGCTATACACACATGAAAGGTGGTAAAGTTGGTTGGTTGGTTGTTGGAGTTTTACGTCTTGGAAACATCTAGGGTCATATCAGGATGGGTACCGACTTGTGTCAGAGCGCACTCATGGCGACGTTATAGTGCTGACCCTATCTCTCTCAGTCACATTATCCTGACACTGAACTAACCAGTCCTTGCCATATCCTATTAATGCCAAGCACCAGGCTAGGAAGCGACAAGTATCAATTTTAAAGTCATTGGTTTGACTCAACCGGGAACCAAACTCCCGAGCTTCCGCACGCGAGGCCCGCGCTCTATTACCGATTAGGCCAGTGCGTCAGGTAAGGCGGGTAAAGTAGTAATATTACCAAACTTCATACAACTGTGTAAACATTGCCTGGTACAAGAGAATATAAACCTTGACGGCAGTAATCTGAGATATACACTCACATTGCTGAGTCGCTCCGTCTGGCTCTCGTCCGACATGTTTGCTTGCAGCCGCAGCTTCAAATCCTCACACCGGATAACAATCCGCGTCCCGAAGTGCTGCTTGTACACCTCCACGTCACCAGCGTCATCAGTGACGTCATCGGGCACAGATTTCTGGACACCCAAAAAACACACACCAATGCAGAGTATACATATAGGCACCGTCAAAACATCACTTTGCCATTCAACACAGTTCTAATTATGACCAAGATTTTAAATGTGTGTGTTTTTTTTTTAAACACAAACTTGTAAAAAAGTTATCATTTCTTTTTGGAGCATTTAAATATTTTATTTAGGATATATATGTCTCTCAGTATATATATGTATATAAATATATGAGTATAGATTTCTAGATGCTGTTTGTATTTGCAGTGAATGTCATGAATTGAACTGAGTAAAACTGAATGTACACAAATCAAAAGAGCATGCTGCAGGTAATCACTGAAATGATGGCAACGTTTGACTACATATGTGTGTGTGGGGGGGGGGGGGGGTCAGGGAAGGAGGGAGGGGGGTATATATGTGTGATGAGGGGGCCTCTATGTAATATGCACAGTGAAAAAGGTCTACTTGAAAATACAAAGCAAACAGTGGGATGAACATAACCCTTTGCTTTTTTGTGTGCTTTTTTGTGTGCTTTTAAAAAAAATTAAATAAAAAGGCAAATTTCTTAAAAGTTTTAAATAAAAAAGGTATAGCAAAGAAGCCAGGAAGAACCCTTGGACACCTGTGGTTTAGTAAATCGAAAATAAGTCGCAGCTGAGACGAGATGCGAGATACAAATGAGATGAGATGAGATAAGATGAGAGAAGATAACCTGTTAACGGACAGGGTAGCATCAAATACCGAACACATCAATAGTTAGCGCTTAAAAGGCTGGACTCTCGGGTGCCAGGACCAACTAGTCGGTTGCCAATTAAGACGCCCGCCTCCCCTACCCTTATTAGCAGCAGGCGTTCTATTTCAGGAGGTCACATGACGCTGCTACCTCCACTGTCGATGATTCTCACCGCCTGTCCCTGTGTCCGCCAATCCGGACGCTTAGCGAGTGGCACCATGTGGTTTCTGATCATGTAGCAGATGTTTTTACTTAAGACAGTTGCTATGATGACAGACTTCCCAGTCACTAGTTCTACTGGTTTTGGCTATTTGAATTGAAATTCGATAGATCCATTATTTATAGGCATTAGACAAGTTAGCATTTCCAAGCATTTAGCTGTTTGTGTGTAGTGATAGTTCACAAAACCATGGAGTGTTAACTGTCTATTCATCCTTATATTAATAAGGATGAATAGCCAGTTAAGACGTGTGTTCAGAGTTCCACTGGTCCCTCAGGAAGGACTGAAGCTGCGACTCAGTATGTCAGGTCGCAGCTTCAGCTAACATGTCGGAAGGTAGGATGCTGGTGCCCCTTCCAACCCTATCCTTCACAATAGAGGGGGTGTAATGACATCACAAGACAACTTTCGGTGGCCATATTTGATGACATACAGAAGGCTTGCAACTGCCTACACTGGGCTTATTTACTGATTTGTTGGTTTATTTGTCACTGTTTTGAGCAGTTTGGCCTCAGAAGTTGTTGTTAAAGTGCTGTAAGTAAACACATTGGATGTAAACTGCCGAGAACCTCCCATAACACAAGAAAACTCTGTTTTACTGCATCTGCATGCATTCACAACATGGCTAGGGAGGGTGCTCGTAATCCAAGATGTCAGCCCGCTGACCGCTGATTGCTAAGTAATGACGTCATGTGCACTCCCTCTATAGACCCACTAGTTTAAACTCACTTTGTGCACCTATAACCCCATGCCTCCTGATGACCAAACGCGGAATTTCTTTTGTTCTTTTGCCATACATTTGTTTCTAATGTAGATTCCAGTCAAACTAATTTAGCAAATATTTTACCTTAGATAAAATACCACTTCATTTATATGTATTCACCACCTCACTGCTCTTCCACCTCCCCACGCCCCCCCCCCCCCGGCAACAACCTCCAGCGTGTAAGCTGAAGCTGTGACCTGGTGTGCTGGGTCACAGCTGTGACCTGGTGTGCTGGGTCACAGCTTCAGTCCTTCCTGAGGGACTTGCGACACTCACATATATATGCACATATTCTAGGGTCATTTTATATTTATATTGGGAGACCAGTCGGGTGTGGGTGTGGAGGCAGAGTGGGGTGGGGGTGGGAGGGTGAGACTGCTGCCGTGGGATCTTCATAATAAAGGTTCAATATCCGGGCTTTAAAGAACAGCTTATGTAATCTTAAAGTTGCATGGTCCGATGTAGCAGAATTTTCTTTTAAAAAACCAAACCGCTTAAGGCCCTGTCACATTACGGCGTATGGCGGGAGCGTATTGAAAACCTACGTAGGTCCTGCGCGTGCCAGCCTATGATGACATTTGGTGACCGTTCGGGTGGTTTTGAGCGTATGTGGAACCTACGAGGAGCGTATGAGGAGCGTATGGGAGCGTGCTGTGACATTTTTTGACAGTATGGGCCATACGCCCTCATAGGTCGGTTTTTTTTTTAGCATGCACAAAAAAATTTGGACGGACGGATTTATGAAAGCGTATGGCGGCGTATGCCTCATACGCTTCACATACGCCGGCATCTGGCGGCGTATGAGTAGCGTATGAGTAGCGTATGCGTAGCGTATGAGTAGCGTATACGGCGTATGCCGACGTATATGACGTAACGCGCTTACGCCGCCATACGCTCCCGCCAAAAACCCTAATGTGACAGCCCCTTTAACTACATTCGATCCTATATCTCAAACTTAAATACTGGTGCATTAACTAATGATTTGAGGCAGCATGGAAGGAATAATTAGAGACCAGGCTTTTGCGCAACTATTTTTGAAAAAGGCATAAAGTAAGGACCCCACTCAGAAAGTAGGTTAATATTGTGACCTCTCGTTAGTCTTGCCCTAATTCTAAGTAGCAGGTGTAACTTAAGATTCCAGTATGCCTATATAGGTCAGTATATCACGTGAGCACGGGGAGACGAGAATCTGGGTCAGAACTTCTTTTCAACCACATTAGCCTTGGTGCACTTGTTTTCGTTTCAAATGTCAATTCAAAATATTGACTGATTGATTGGTGGTTCTTTTAGGCTATGTCAGCAACAAAGGCCATATTCACGGTGAGAAGTGTTTAACTTGTATTCTGTCCATTTTTGGTTAACCATCACTTTTACACAGAGTGTAAAAGCACACAATCAAATATTTGTCAAAAGACATATACAACGTTAAAAAGCTCAATTAGCAATAAAAGGTCACTATAAAAATCGATTGGAGTGGGTGAATAGTTAACTTAATATATTTATCGTAAAAGTATGATAAAAAAACTCAAAGCTAACAGACTGTGCAATATTAAAGGTGAGATTATTTTCCATAAGGTTAGAGACAGTTCCTTCTCCATCTTGTACATTTGGCACCTCATCAAGCCCTTACACACAGCTGCTAGCAGCCATTAGGGGATAGTTCTCCTTTAATCCAAATACAATTTCCTTATAATAATCAAACTCAACCTTAGCTACACAAAATCCACTAAAAGTGACAACGCTTTATATAGTAAGGGACTTTTAGAATCATAATTGTCACCTTTATAGGTGACCTAAAAAGCCAGGTGGTCAGGGGCAGGTCAAACTGGGTGCTTGCCAATTAGTGGCCTGGCCCGCCTTCGCTCCTTAGTTGGTTGGTTGTTTGAGTTTCACATCCTTGCAACATCTAAGGTAATATCAGGATGGGCACCGACTTGTGACAGTGTGCACTCATGGCAACTTTATAGTGCTTCCCCACTCGGAAATCAGCCGACAGCATCATGACCCAATATCCCACTCAGTCACATTATCCTGACATTGAGCTAACCAGTCCTTGCCGTATCCTATTAATGCCGAGCGCCAGGCTAGGAAGCGACAAGTATTAATTCTATAAGTCATTGGTTTGACTCAACCGGGAAGTGAATTCCCAATCTCCCACACGCGAGGCCCATGCTATACCAATTCGACCACCGCGTACGTTTGCGCTCCTTCGGCAGAAGACGGGAGCCTACTTGAGTAGGTCACATGGTGCTGCCAGTTGTGTTGATGTTCATAGCCATTTTCTGTTCTCACTGATCAAGGCAGAGATTACCTCCTGACAACATGGGTTTCTGACGATATGGTATGTATTTACAAAACAGTGAATGACTAATGGTTCCGCGTACTCGGACTGACGTTACATACAAGTGAGATTAATAAGCATTAAGTCACATTATTAACCATCCTATAATTAGTTACATATACTAGCTATTCATAAAGAGGCAGTGCTAACATGAAATGGAGTGCAGAGATTATTATTTTTAATTACTGATAGGTGTAGCACAGACCAGCGAGAATTGAAGTTGGTTGGTTGTTGGAGTTTTACCTCCTGGCAACATCAGGTCATATCAGGACGGGTACCGACTTGTTACAGCGCGCACTCATGGCGACTTTATAGTGCTGCCCCATTGGGAGACCAGGCTGCCAGCACCCTGGCCTGATATCCCGCTCAGTCACATTATTCTGACACTGAGCCAACCAGTCCTTGCCCTATCCCATTAATTCAGAGCGTCTGGCTAGGAAGTGACAAGTGGCTAGGAAGTGGCAAGTGGCTAGGAAGTGACAAGAATTTTTAAGTCATTGGTTTGACTTGACCAGGACTCGAACCCATGGCCAACGATCTACCAAAACGGGGGACTGATGCTCAACTCATCCGGCCACCCTATCTGTTGTGAGAATTGAAAGGTCATGATGAGTGCAGAATATTCATTTAAAAAATCTTTATTCACATAGCCTCAATTTAGTCTTTAGCTCAACTAATTGTACAATTGAAGCCAAATAGTCCGATGAAAGCATCAAATTTCGAAATAAAAACATATACCTAGATTTGATCCTACATATCCAACATAGATACTGGTGCACTCATAGAGATATGGGTTCCGAGTCCCGCTCTAGGCACAATATTTCCCATTTTCATCACCCCCACGACACTAGTAACACCATATCCTAGTAATCATTAAAAATAATTTACTCCAAATTAAAATAGAGTAGATTATAATAATCGATCCTATATATTTATCTTTTTCTTCTTTTTTTTGTGATGAATTTATTTACCCATCTCATAAAAATACCTTAAAAAGTTTAAAAAAAACAATAAACAATAGCAAAATCTCAAAATCATCGGACTATATGACTTCAAAAGACATACATAGATACCTACTTCCGCGTCCGGTATTCGGACCACTCAGGTGATCTAGGCTCACACACTTCTTATTCACTTTACTTAATTGAAAGTATTTACTCAAAACAAACTAAATTGTCACTATGGGATTCCTACACCTCACAGAGTGCGCACCACCTAGTCTTGGTAACTGGGCACCTGACCTCGTGCTTCCGCCTGGTGTTGAACCTATGGAAACGCCGAGCCAATCACCCCTGGTGGTGACCAGCGGAACTAAGACACAAACTAAGCACACACTTCTGGTGAGGAGTTTGCATCATGGTGAAGTCTCTCATTCTGTACTTTGGTTATTCCTCATCCTCTACTGATTTGGTAGCCTATAAACCAGGCCTGTATCAGGAGGTCTACGGGCAACTCCAGGCTAGACGGGAGGGCAAGGAGGTGGGTGGTGTGGCAGAATGACACAGGAGTGGCCAGCCAATGCGGGATGTGCACAGACCAAGACGAGCTGCAAGGGTGTGAGTATTTACTCAAAACCAACTAGAGCGTCACTGTGGGATTCCTATACCTCACAGAGTAGCCTATGTAACTGGGCATGTGATCCAGCGCTCTTCCACCTGGTATCGAACACTGGAAACCTATGGAAACTTGAGCCAACCACCCTTGGTGGTGACCAGTGGAACTAAGACACAAACTAAGCACACGCTTCTGGTGAGGAGTTTGCATTATGGTGAACTCTCATTCCACACTTTGGTTATTGCTCGTCCATTACTGATTTGGTAGGCTATAAACCAAGCCTATATCAGGTCTACAGTGGCGCTTATTCACAAATGGCCACTCATCCAGGTGCTGTTGAAGCTCAAACATTACTTTTACACTGTCGATTTGGTCATCTTTAAGCCTGTATCAGGATGTACGTTGATGTGTATGTTGGTGTGTATGTTGGCGTGTATGTTGGCGTACGTTGGTGCGTACGGTGGTGTGTATGTTGGCGTACGTTGGTGTATGCATGTTGGTGTGGACATTGGTGTGTACGTCGGTGTATATGCTGGTGTGTACGTTGGTGTGTACGTTGGTATGTACGTTGGTGTCTATGTTGGTGTGTACGTTGGTGTGTATGTTGGTGTCTGTGCAGTGGTGTGTACGTTAATGTGTACGTTGGGGCGTGTGCAGTGGTGTGTACGTTGGTGTGTGTACGTTGGTGTGTACAGTGGTGTGTATGTTGGTGTGTGTGCAGGGGTGTGTACAGTGGTGTGTACTTTGGTGAGTATGCAGTGGTGTGTACAGTTGGTGTGTACAGTGGTATGTACGTTGATGTGTACGTTGATGTGTACGTTGGTGTGTGTGTACATTGGTCTGTATGTTGGTACGTTGCAGTGGTGTGTACGTTGGTGTGTGCACAGTGGTGTATATGTTGGTGCGTTGCAGTGGTGTGTACGTTGGTGTGTGTACAGTGGTGTGTACGTTGGTGAGTGTACAGTTGTGTACGTTGGTGAGTGCAGTGGTGTACGTTGGTGTGTACGTTGGTATGTACGTTGGTATGTACATCAGTGTATACGCTGGTGTGTATGTTGGTGCATGTGCAGTGGTGTGTACGTTGATGTGTACGCTGGTGTGTGTACGCTGGTGTGTGTACAGTGGTGTGTACGTTGGTGTGTGTGCAGTGGTGTGTACGGTGGTGAGAATGTCGGCGCACATGTATGTGTGTAAAGGGAGTTGTTTCCACATTAGAACTCGGACTCCCAACTGCATATGGTACTGACCAGTTTGATGGGTTACCAACGTTGGACAAGAAGCACTTCAGGCGAAAACAAAAGCCGAGCACTTCACATCCAACGACATTGCTCTCTAAGAACACACGCTGCACACATGCAACGAGCAATCACAGCCTGCAACTCTTACCTGCAACCACCCTTACTGCAACTAACAAATTCTCCATCCATTAAAACAGCATCAGCCCGGGTTGCGGCATAAATTCCCTACACCTACACACCACACAGCTTACGGTGGCTACATGGCTTACGCTGACAAATCTAAACGTCCGAATTTTCGCTTTAGTTTCATATATTTATAAACCTCTCAAAAGTCGCAACCTCAGGTACAGCCACCGTAGTGCTACACACAGGACTTTGCTTATAACGCGAACAAAAATATTGTTGACCATCATCGAGTCGCAGACTGTCTCGTGTGTAGGAAGGACCCTTTAGGACTGGTACTCTCAAAGGACAAAAGGCCTTCATTCAACTCAAAATAAAAACAGGCTCCCCAATAGAAGCCAAGCAAAAGGCTTCTTCGATACTGGAGTCGAAGGAAAATAGAAGCCAAGCAAAAGGCTTCTTCGATACTGGAGTCGAAGGAAAAGAAGCATAAGCCCTCCGCTTCCCAAAACTTATCCGTCTTAATGCTATGCTGAATGTCACCTATCATATACCTTCAGGACATAGCTGCACAAACTGCCCCGGTATCTAGGCCTTAGCCGCTGAATTAACAAGCACACATCATCTTGTAAGAGAGCAATCCAAAATAACACCATACAGCATAGTTAATCCATTTAATAAACAGTCTTAGTTTAATTAATCACATGAATTAGACACCATATTGCTCAAACTGTCACATAATTAATGTCCTAAGCCAAGCTACTCAATCTTCTCAAATTAATATAACGAAGTTTGATTAAATTGATTTCAAACAGTTTTAATTGAACACAGGCTTTTTGTTTTTAAGATTAACTAGCAGAGATTGCTTTGAAATTAAAACCACAAAATACAACAATACCTGAAATACTAAGTAAGTACTTTAACTAGTCTGGAATGTTCTCCATCAAGTCTAGGCCACCTACCTAGCTGGCTGCCTACATAGCTACTTGTTATACACCTATGGGGTAGGACTCTTCTGGGTTATTGTCCTATACAACAATGGGGTTAGTAGTTCCCAGCCGGTTAGTACGGTGTAGGTTCAGGAGACATCATACACACTGGTCGTACAATACCTCTGATGTGCCTGGGTCAGGTTGAACACTTTTAAGGGTTTACACCCATGATTTTCTTTGTTAAAATTTTTTTTTTTTAAAGAAGTTAACAATTCTTTTTATACATCTACATTTTAAAATAATTTTAATATAAATTAATCCCCGCCTAAAAAAAAGAAAAGTGCACACTGTTTTATGGGCTAGTTTATCTGGTTCTGTATATAATATGCATATGATTTAAAATTAAATAGTCCGATAGTTTTGAGTTTCTGGCAGTTTATTTTGGGTTAAAAAAAAAGATCATGTGGGTCATCCTCTGAAACTGGGAACCATATATTTGGTTTCAATATTACATGTATTTAATCTATCTGACAAAATGTATCGAAAGTATGCTTGCTTGATTTTGTGCTAAAGTGAAAATGCGAAAAGTTACATCTACACCGTGCATTTTCCAACTTTTTTCTTGTAAGATGTAAGCTTGTTTGCTTAATTGTAATCAATCAATTCTTGTTTGAAAATGCTGTGTATGTTAAAATGATTTTCTGGATATGTCTTCGGTTTTCATGTTTCGTGAGTGATATTAACATAATGCTCAATGTGTATAAGATCAAAATCAAAAAGTGAAATAGCTCTTTTTCAGCCATGACACATGGATTCTGCTATTATTTAAAATGTTTTCTGCTATTAGGTGGAAGGTATTCACTTTGGATTTCCATGTCAGACTTAAGTGCCCAGTTTCAGAGAATGACCCAAATATATTAGATTGATTGCTGTAATCGACTTTACTTTAGTTTGAAGTGACTTTTATTATAGATGGTAAGAAGTTCACATTGAAGATATTCAAACCATGCTAAATAAACGTTGGTGTTTACATACAAATTCTGACATCATAGGCTTCAGTACAAACAGGTTCTATTAAATTGACTTAATATCCAGTGCAGATATTTAATAAGTGCATTAGTACCTAAGTTATATATGCGTGTAGATAAGTGGTCTGGTTTCGAAAATGTTTATGTTTTCATCTGAGTATGTTATGTAACTTAAAATGTATCCTAGAATTAAAATACATGAATAAAATACAAAAACATCTTAATATCCACAAATGAAAATAGGTTGTAAACCTGTTATTATGTCTATGCTTGTTAAATGCAGTGTTAGTTGCCAAAAGTAGCCATAACCAATTAATTTCATATGTTGACAAAAACATAACTTTTGTTACAGTATATTTATCAGGGATGAAAGTTATCACTGTATGGCAAGTGGGCGATAATATGGTAACAAGGATAGTGGAATGCTCTCCAAGGATAGCTAGGATAATGCTAGGAAAGTACTGAATGAAACCTGGCTCCCAGTATTTTCCCCTCGATTCCCCAACAGTGCAGAAATCCAGCACTTCGTATAGAGTAGGCCCAATACACGATTTCCGCGACTAGTACGACACCTAGTGATAGGCAACGACACTCGTGTTGTGGGTCGACAGTGTGTCACTGTGTTGTTTTACATTGACAATCGAGCTTTTCAATCAATCAATTAATAGGATACAGCTATAATTATCAAAAATAATTAAAAAATGGTAAGTATGTTTTCTCTATAAATCCACTTTTGTGCCGAATATGATGCCAGTGTTAACAGAGCCTCAATGGCTCACAGACTCTCTGACCCACAAGTGCAGTCTAGATAACGCTCTGCACATGCATTGCGGAAATCGTGTATGCTACCCAGCTTGCCGACCCAACACAAGCCGTCAGCTACAGAGTCTGAGACAGAATTAAATTACTGAAATGACTCTTTAATTTTGCTTTGATGTTATGTAATATATGGGGAAAGTAAATAGAATTACCAAAACTCGCAGAAATCCACCAAATCGTGGAGATCTTTCATCCCTGATGTATATACATGTATGTTTAATTTATTAACAGAAACAACGAATATTTAAAGAATAAGAAAGATAACACTAAAAAGACGAAAACTTATTGACAAGTATAATTGTCTATTTATATTAAAACTACATTCATAACATATCCCTTCAACAAATTCTATATTTAAAAAAAAAGTGTTATTCATTGCTGAGATTTAAAAAAAATAACAACATAATATAAATTTAAATGTTTGTCCTACGGAATTGTTTGTTTTTATATAACCTACCACCGGGCACACCGTTTGTTTGCTGTGAAATTTCCCCAAAAAGAGGACTCGGGCGCCCACTACCAACAATTAGCCGTTTACTTTTGTCAAATATATATACCGGGTATATACATAATTACTATCGCTGTTGAACTCTATGAAACCATGTGTGCTATATATATATATATATATATATATATATATATATATATATATATATATATATATATATATATATATATATACACACACACACACACACACACACACCAAACTCACACAACTGACATCCCAACAGCTATGGAACATTCTCAAGCCACTTGACTGGCGTCAGAGCATGCGCAAAGCTCAAGCCTGTGGGGAAACCAACGGCAAATTGTTGGCAGCGCCGCCCCTCTAAGAGAGTGATAAGTTAGTGACACGGATCACACTGCCACCTCGAGGTGACCTCTATACCTCTACGTCCTCACGGTCAAGGTCAACTTGGAGGTCATTATGCGGCTCTGTTATAGATTCCTGTAGGGGAGGGTGTCAGAAAACCGTTAAATCTACTATAAAAGCCCGCCTGGTCAACAAACTATTAACAACAGGTTGGTTACTATTAGTTAACAACTGTTAAAAAGGTTTTTTTCTGCTATTGGTTAATTAATTCCCCCCTTCCCAATTTTTTAATTTGTTCTCAAATAAAAATGAATCATAAACAAAATATTAAATAAACAAAAACATAACCTTATTCTTTTATAGAAATTAATAAAGATGGGCAGGTGCAAGACTCCGGAATCTTGGACTACAGTATTCTAGGTTAAAAAAAAAAAAAAAAAAAGTTAATTGATGTAAACCTAAAAAAAAAATTATTTTAAAATAAAAATAAATCGTGGTTAATGGGATTGAGGTAGGCCATTCCCAACATCACTACAGTAAATAGCTAAACATACGCGCAAACCATTCCATAATGTGCGCAAAACCACAAAACTGAGTGCTTTTTCACTACATTCATTTTGCCGTTTTCCAGGGATGAGAATCGGTTCCAACAATTACGAGGGGAAAAAAAGGATATTTGATAATGTGAAATATATTAGGGGAAATGACCCATACATGAACAAAGGATCTTTTTTTTGTATGTCGAAAATCCGCCTAAAAACGTATATTTCTCATCCCTGGTTTTCTGTCTAATTTCTTTTCGGTCGGAAATCCACTTAAAAATCGGAAATTTCTCATCCCTGGTTTTCTGTCTAATAAGGGCTAAGATTTATTATATATATACATATTTTTTTAAGAAAACCATGAAAAGGAAATTAAATTCAAACCATAAACTAAATATTACAAATATTACATTTGAAATGAAATGTGTTTGTTGTTGCAATTTTATACAGATGTTACCAGGAAATAAACGCACACAGAAATGAAGCTACAATAAAATGACCCATGGTGATATTTTAACAGGCAGTATATCTGAGATATTCAAACATTATTCGGGGAATATTAAGCAAGAAGCATAAGCACTTATAGTTTATAGTCTGCCTGTTAATTTCCCGCTCAAGTATTATTGGTTTATCTGCATTCATTTAGCTGTGGTTTACTGTTTATTTTTTAGGTTCTTTTTAAAGAAATTAGAATTATTATTTTCTGTAAGAATCAACCACCTGGTGACGGCTTTGCAATCTATTTTTTGGTTAAATACAAAAATTAAATTAAATTTTAGATAATTTTGTTAAATGCTTTGCATACACAAGGATGTGTTTCCCATCTTTGGTCGAAATATCCTTAGACAAAAGCATCCTGTAAACTGGATTGGAAACTATGGCAGTCTGTTAACGCCCAAATCAGTCACCAGGCGGCGCCACAATGTATTCCCTATCTCCCAATAGTGGTCAGTTCTTGGCCTGACCCATCATTTACCTGTCCATATAAATCGGGCGTGATTTTTAGCTGTTGGACAAATAACATTAATAGTTTGATCAGTTATCTGGTGAACTATTTATCCTTTAAAGAAAAAAAATGATTTAAAAAAGAATCAGCGGGCAAAAGACATGTTATTTTAGTCATCTTTCAAACACTCCAACAAGATAGATTTCCAACCTCACATGACTGTCACAGTGTGACAATAGTCCGGTTCAGTGTGCATAGCCTACTTCCGGTTCCGGTGAAGGACATTCAAAACAACATTGTAGTGCTCTAGATCTACACAGGTTCAAGTTACATAATCCGATGGTTTTTGAGTTTTTGATCGATGTAATTTATTTTACTTTAGTTGGAGGTACTTTCTATTATAAAGGGTTAACTTTACAGATATTTGAACTGAAAGTATGTCAGATTGAAATGCTGGGTATACCGTATAGGAGGGCGCGTGTTCACGTCACTTCCAGTTGACGCGGTGAAAACAAACCAGCTTTTTGTTTTATTTACATTCGCAATAACGCCAAATTTCACTTATTGAGTAAGTTATATTCCTAAATAATATTATTTCAACAGAATATAGATTTGGGCTTTTTGTTTTATTTGCATTCGAATAACGCCGCTGATGCGGCAGCCGCCTTAACATCACTTGGATTTTTGGTTTAATTTGACCGAATTTCACTTATTGAGTAAGTTATACTCCTAAATAACATTATTTCATCTCCCAATTGAATATTTATGGTTCTAAATAACAGAATTAGATCGTAGCAGTGAATAGATTTGTACTTTTGTTTTATTTACATTCGCTTCAATGCTGTGACTGCCATTGTTTTCACCACCTCGAACAGTTGCTAGGGCGCGATGCGCTAAGTACCCGGATGTCCGCGGCCTCCTATACGGGTTTGTGTACCTGCTCTCGAGCATAGCAGCGTAGCCTTTGTTTGTTTTTGTTGTTCTACGTCCTAGCAACATCTAAGGTCATATCAGGACAGGTACCGACTTGTTACAGTGCGCACTCATGGCAACTTTATAGTGTAGCAGCGTAGAACATAAGCACCAAACTGCAATAAGTGCTGAATGCCGATAATATATTAATCTGTCTTTATTGCCATAGTTCAGGTGAAAGCACTTTATCAGCCTCCGACCAATACTGACATATATTAATCTATCCTTATTGTCATAGTTCAGGTGAAAAGCTTTATCAGCTGCCGACCAATACTGACATATATTAATCTATCCTTATTGTCATAGTTCAGGTGAAAAGCTTTATCAGCTGCCGACCAATACTGACATATATTAATCTATCCTTATTGTCATAGTTCAGGTGAAAAGCTTTATCAGCTGCCGACCAATACTGACATATATTAATCTATCCTTATTGTCATAGTTCAGGTGAAACGCTTTATCACCTGCCAACCAATCCAATGCCGATATATGTTAATCCACCTTCACCGTCACACATCAACACTGCATTTGTATACAGGAAGTCACCTATTCACACTGCATTCGGGCAAGGTTGGCTATCCACTTTGCATCATGTTTGATTTGAATAAATAAACAATAAATACACTGCCAGGTTAATCCAGAATTCAAGTACATTGAATTAATACATTGACTGGAAAGTTGAGGAAGACGCAAACAACTCTAATTTAAACATGTCATATCACAATCATCAAACTGCAAGGTACAAAACAAACAAAAAAACACATTTCGTAGAAAGTGGTAACAAACTTAGGAGTGAGGAGCACACATGTGTAGAGCTTTAATTCGTGAGGCTCTTTGAGCGTTTTTACATTTCTTTTAATTTTAAAAAAAATTCTTTTTAATAACTTTTTTTCTTTTTCTTTTTTTCTTTTGGTAAATTATTTTCTTTTAATAACTTTTTTTCTCTTTTAAAATTTCTTTTTTATTGCTTTTTCTTTTTGTAAATAAATTTTCTTTTTAATAACTTTTTATAAATTGTTTGTGATACAAATGGGGTAGGCAGAAGACGAGCCTTCCTTTTTCTCCATTCTAAACCAGTTCTATCTAGAACAAAAATTAGGGCGTTTGGGGTGGTTGGTGGGGAGGGGGTGCACTTGGAGATCACGTGATCTACAGGTGTGGATCCACAGACCAGCAGCTTGCAGCACTCACCTGGATCTCGGGGTAAATGTTGAACAGCTTCTGCCGCCCGCTGCGCCGATATTGTGCGAGCAGACTGTCAGTCTCACGGGCATACTGCAAACAGAACACAGCACAATGTGATGCGTCAGGGATGATAGTGGTGCGGGAGGAAAAAAAGCGGAAATCGACGGTGAGGTGGGCCATAATACTAAAGCCCCAGTCACACAACACCGGATTGAGCAACAAACAGAATTGTCTAGTCCTGGCATCATAAGTATCAACATGTATTAAAATGTGTCAAAATGTTGTGATATCGGGTCAAAGGCTGCTGGACGAACAGACATGAAACGGAAATGAATGCATAGCCAACGGACGAAAAAAACTCAAAATGGACAAGAACCGTAGACGTCAGTCCGGCGGCATCCGTTCCTAGTTTTGTGCATGTTCAAAACTTGTACGGACACAAAACGCACTTTGTTCGGTTTCTGTCCATTTCCCCCAATCTGGTGATGTGTGACTGGGGCTTAATAGTAACACAGTCCCGTTAACGACAGCAGAACGCTCTCCAGGCAGACCCTGTAAGGGTGCGACTCTCTGCACTTAGAGGCTAGCTACCGTACCCCCCATCATTTTTATTTCTCCTCAAATTTACGCCTATATAAAGAATTCACCAAGACTGTGAAAAAAAACCGGAAATCCGCTTAAAAAAGGAAAAATATCATCCTGTGTGTAGGCAGCTATTTTTAAGAACTCTAAAATCTTGTCATGCATTACAACTTACATTGGTAAAGAGGTCTCACATGCTATTTACATTAAAACAGTGTTGGTCGAAGGCCATGAAATCTGGACACTCGAATAGAATGTGTCAGTGGACATCAGACAATGAGAATGAGTGAGGGGTCAGTGAAGTCAGTTGTTATTCATTGCGGTTTTACATCCTAGCAACATCTAATCATCATATCAGGTCAGGCACCGACTTGTGCCTGTGCGCACTCATGGCAACTTTATACTACTGTCATGAAGGTGATGAAAATGGGAAATATTGTGCCTAGAGCGGGACTCGAACCCACATCTCTTTGCAATCCGGGCCAGTGTGCTAACCATTACACCACCTAGGCTCCCTGATATCAACACTCTACCCATGCCTACCTGTCTATGCAGCTCCTTGCCTGAGAGGTCAGTGCAGACTACTACACTCGTCCCTCTGGAATTGTAAGTCTTTTAATACTTACAATTACATACATACAGGCAACACACTTACTTACATACATACACAGGGTAGGTGCAACAACTATACAGCACGTAGCTTGTACAGGATCATGGTCACGGCAACAAGTGCATGGGGGTGATGAAAATGGGAAATATTGTGCCTAGAGCGGGACTCAAACCCACATCTCTTTGCATTCCGGGCCAGTGTGCTAACCATTACACCACCTAGGCTCCCTGATATCAACACACTACCCACACCTACCTGTCTATGCAGCTCCTTGCCTGAGAGGTCAGTGCAGACCACTACACTCGTCCCTCTGGAATTGTAAGTCTTTTAATACTTACAATTACATACATACAGGCAACACACTTACATACAAGTGCATGGGGGTGATGAAAATGGGAAATATTGCACCTAGAGCGGGACTCGAACCCACATCTCTTTGCATTCCGGGCCAGTGTGCTAACCATTACACCACCTAGGCTCCCTGATATCAACACACTACCCATGCCTACCTGTCCCATTCAGCCACATTATCCTGATACTGAACAAACCAGTCCTTTCCCTTCCCTAGTAATGTCAGGCGCCAGGCTAAGTAGCGACAAGTATCAATTTTGTAGCTCATTGGTTTGACTCAGCCTTGATTCCAACGCCCGACCTTCCACAGGGGAAGCCAGTGCTCCTACTGATTCGGCCACCGTATCCGGTGGGTGAGGTGAGTGAGAGGAGAGTGTTGTTCTGATAGCATCTTGGTGTCGGTTCGCTAACTGCCACCTACCTTCTGTAACTCGGGGTTCATGCTGTGTTCCAGCGACTCCCGGAAGTTCTCTCCTTTACCAGGCGACGACTCAGGCTCACCTAAGGAAAATGAGATCAAAGGCTATATTAGTCTTTGTTGTTGTTTTGTTTTGTTGTTTTTTTCCTGGTTTTAATGTTTTCCTGGTTTTAATGCTTTAAAAAAAAAAGAGAGAAAAAATGGGGGGAAAGTGGAGAAAAAAAAGGAGAAGAAAGCATAGAATATAAGGGAGTGAAAGGGTGAGTGGGTGGGTGAGTGAGTGTGTAAGTGAGTGAGTGAATGAGTAAGTGGGTGAGTGTGTATGTGAGTGAGTGAGTGAGTGAGTGGGTGAGTGAGGGGTGAGTGGCTGAGTAAGTGAGTGTGTAAGTGAGTGAGTGAGTGACATGGAGGAAAGGGAGGGAGGGAGGAAGAGAGGAAGAGAAAGAGGGAAGGATCGTGGGAGGGGTCAGGGAGGGATAAAAGGAGAAAGGGAAAGGAGGGCAAGGAGGGAGGGAAGGAGGGAGGGAAAGAAAGAGGATGGGAGAGAGAAAGGAAGGGAGGGAGGGCAAGAAGTGAAGGAGAGAGGGAGGAATGGTGGGGGGAAAGGAAGGGGGTAGGAAGGAAGGAGGGTGGGAGTGAGAGGAAGGGAGGGAGGGGGCAAGAAGTGAAGGAGGGAGGGAGGAATGGAGGGGGGAAAGGAGGGTGGAAATGAAGACGGGAGGGAGGAATAGAGGGAGAGAGGGAGGAGAGAGGGAGGAGAGAGAGAGGAGAGGAGGGAGGGGGAAGGGAAGAAGGAGGGAGAGTGGAGGGATAGAGGGAGGGAAGAAGGGAGGGAAGAAGGGAAGGGGAGGGTAGGAGGGAGAGGGGAGGGATAGAGGAAGGGAAATACAAAATCAGTTAAATAGGTGAAATGCGCTAGAAGTGGTGCCTCTTGCACCATCGCAGCGCATGCGCGGCGCCGACCGGCCCTCACCCCTGCTGGTGCGGTCACTGCTGATGCCGTTGCTGTTGGTCTCGTTGGTCGTGATGACCTTCTTGAGCGTGCCCACCCACTCGTCCACCTCGGACTCACTCTCCGCCGCGAACAGGTACACCGACTTGTCCTGCATCTGCAGCTCGAACGAGTGCTTCCCGCGCCGCGAACTCTGCAAGAATTTACTTCTAAATTTATTATCTATATATTTTTTTTTATTATTGGAGGTTTTATTTACCCTGTCCATAACATATATAGTATAGTTAGACGAATCTTACCTTGGTACAGATGATGGATAACTCTTGTTTTCCCGAGGTACAAGCCTCGGGTAGTCGTGGGCTAGGGAGAACGAAGCAACATCCGGTACGTCAATCTTTACAAAACTTATTCAGGATAAAAATGCGGTTAATGATTGGAATTCCTCATGTTTTCTTTTTGGCACAAGCAAACATAGTAGTCGTGACTGGGTGTGGTGGGTGGGCCAGGATCTTTTTAACCGAGATCCCCAAAAGTCTTGCTTTTGAAGCCATCGCACCTCTCGTAGAATGCGAAGCATAACGTTGTGTATCAGCCCCTGCTTCCTTGAGCACAATCATCGTCCATCTTGCGAGCGTGTCTCTGGAGATAGCCTTATGTGGCTTAATAAAGCTAATCAATAGCTGGCGCGAATTCCTAATTGGCGCTGTCTTGGAAATATACACTTTAATCGCCGACACCACACAAAGTTTCCTATCGTTTGGGAAACTCGTCAAACTAATCGAAGAGAGTGGGTCTCCTAAACGGTTTTGATTTTAACAACTTATCCAAATCAAACGTAGCCTCCTTGTCATCTATCTCTAAGCCCTGAAGTGAAAGGGCAACAATAGTTTGGCCTCTATGTCCAGTTACCAAAAGTAACAAAACAGCCAACTTAAAACCTAACTGTTTAATCGATAAATGCCTATTACTAGGCCATTGCTGGAACAGCTTAAATACCACTGAAACATCCCAAAACCTACTATACTTTGGCTTAGGAGGATTCCTAAAATAAACACCCCTCATAAACCAGTGAATAACATGATATTTTCCAACTGTTTGTCCTTCAATCCTGGGAAGAATTACCGATAGGGCACATCTGGCTGTATTAACAGCTCCATAACCCAGGCCATCATCTTCCATCATCCGCAAAAATCTTGTAACTTGAGCAATCGAAGGGTTCATAGGCTTTACTTTATGCACTAAGCAATAAACACCCCATTTCTTTAAATAACACGTATATAATTTTACAGTTCCTGGTCGCCACGCATGCGCAATTAACCTCTCCTGGGTAATTTTATCTAAACCAAACTTTTCTAAATATTTAGCTAAAAAAGGAATGCCAATAGTGGTGTTGTGGACACGTCTCCCGTGTTTGTCAGTTTTCCTTGGTAACGAAGGTTCAGCGGACCTCTTGGGAATCGTAAACAATCTCTCGCTCCCCATTCCACTGCTGCCCTCCAGGGCTGCGTGTTCCACTCCGGCACTATTAGCACTGCATGCGCATTGTCTAGTCTGATTTTCCTGGCTACCTTGCTGATTAAGGCAAAAGGGGGAAAAATATAATAACATTTTTCATTCCAAATCATCGAGAAAGCATCCACTTTCCAGGATTCTGGCTCTGGATGCCAAGAAACATATCTATCAACTTTGTTATTCCTACGCGAAGCAAACAAATCTACTTCTGGAAAACCCCACTTGTTACAAATTTCCTCAAAAATACTATCACTCAAAGACCATTCTAAATGATCATGAAAACAACGACTTTTAAAATCCGCTAACGTATTTTGGCTACCTGGAATATGTGCAACTGTTAACCAAACTTGGTGTACTTGAGCCCAATCCCAAATTTGTGTTGCTAATTTGTTACACTCCTTGGACTTTGTTCCACCCATATTCCTAATATACGCCATCGCTGTAGTATTATCCGTTAAAACTTGAACAACAGTCTCAGGCACATCTACCAAACTCTTTAAACCTAAATAAATAGCTCGGAGCTCTAAAACATTAATATGATCACTTCTCTCTTCCTCTAGCCAACGGCCCCCTGTAGCTAGCGCCCCTCTATGAGCACCCCAGCCTTCCAGCGAGGCATCTGTGGTAACAACCGTATTAGGCTCACCCATTCTAATTGGATTATGAGAGTTACTAACGTGGCTTAGCCACCAGTCGATATCTTTTCGACCATCTTCCGAAATGATCATAAGACGTTCAAAATCTCCTTTATTTTTTGATAACGCCAAATTTTTATCTATCTCCAAAGACTTATTAAAATAGCGGGTGAATACGCTACCATAATCCCCACTAACACTGCTACTTGCCTTATCTTAGGTCTTTTGCACCGCAACAAATCACCCGCTGTGGTCTTAAATTTCTCAATTTTATCCGGCGTCAAAGACACCGTCATACATATAGTATCTATAAAGAAACCCAAACATTTTAATTTCTTTGTAGGGAATAAAACTGATTTAGTACTATGAATATAGAAACCTACTTCCGTTAAAGTATCACATAAATCTTTAATGGCTAACAAACAATGCTGTTGCGTTTGCGCAACAATAAAGGAATCATCAATATAAGGAAACATAACATGGCCTTTCTTCGCCATCTCAGAAAAAACGGGTTTAAGTAATTTCGTAAACAAACGAGGAGCACAAGCCAACCCATTCGGTAGACATGTAAACTCAAAAAGCTGACCCCCCCATAAAAACCTCAAAAACTTCCTAGAAGTTTGAGCAATGGGGATAGTGTAATAAGCATCCCTTAAATCTACACTCGCGAGCCAAGCACCTGGTGTCACCAAATCTCTGGCCGTCTCAAGAGAAAACATTTTAAAATGTTTATAAACCACTAGCTTATTTAACTTAGTCAAATCCAAAATCATCCTAACATCTCCATTAGGTTTAGGTCTAGAAAAAATATTAGAAATATATTCGCCTTCAACGTGTTGAACTGGCTCCACTATTCCTTTAACACAAAATTTTTTTACTTGCTTATCTAAAGCTTGATGTTCGTCCAAAGACAAACGATAAGGAAACGGTATACGCCTTTGAACCGGAATACTTAAAAAAGGGATCTCAATACCCCTAATGATCTCCAAAACTTCAACATTACTCGTAATATTTTGCCAAGCCAAAAAATTATTAGCTATATTACCAGCGTGAAAATCGCTTACTGAAGTCTGAGTCGACACCTCTACTTGTTGGTGTCCCTGTTGGCAGGCCTCGGGAGCGGCTTGAAGGGCGGGTTCCCCCTGAACGGACGGTTGCCGTCGTTCCAACCGAACTGGTTTCTCTCTCTCTGCCCCCGGCCTCTCTGACTTCCGTAGCTGGAACTGCCTGAGCGTCCTCCCCGTTGGCCAGTTCGCCTGCCCCGAAAATCCGATCTAAATTTCTTAAATTTTCCAACACTGTCCTTCTTCACCTCATGGTGTTTTGACTGTTTGGCTGCCGTCTCCACTTGTTTGAACAAGTACTGCAACTGGCCTCCGAACATCTTTGTTGCATCCAGTGGCTTTCCTTTAATTGGCTTCGTGGGAAGGAACAACGTGTACTCTTTCCCATCATTATCCACCACTTTCTTGGATCTCGCCACCTCCTTTCCTGCCTCTGTGTAACTGATTTGAAAACATTCTCATATCTGCGATATGAGAGAAAATTACTCGTTGCCGTTAATGCTGCCACCCCCGCGTTCATATCTTCACAAAGAGTAGTAAACTTATGGTCCGTCATCATACGGTTGGCTATAGGCATAATAGCCGCCAACGCAACCAGCACCCCTTTATGCACCATGCTCAAGGATGCCTCCATTCGCTTCCGATCTTCATTTAACGTAACATCGTCATCCATGTCTTTCATGGTAGCCTCCGGGAGTCCCTTAACCCCAGTGTACTGCTCAGCCAGTTTATTTATAACCTCCACCGGTTTAAACGTGTGAAAATGTCCGCGGACATTTTTACACATCAACGAACACGTGTTGATTTTCTTTCGTTTATCCAACCTGATCTTTTTCATCACCTTCGGCGTAATGTCGGCATACTTCCCTTTATGCGACGCTTCCGAATCCGTGTCCGTAGTCGTGGAATCCGACGAAGAGTCGGAAGAAGAAGACTTCTTCTTTTTCTTCTTCTTCTTTGACTTAGACTTCTTCACTTTCTTGGGCTTTCGGGATTTACTACGCTTCCGGTAGTACTCATCGCCTTCCGATGAATCCCTCTTCGTCTTCTTAGACTTGGCAGACTGCAACACCTCACAGTCGGTCGACTGCTGCGCACGCGAGGCATCTTCCCACTCCGACTCGGAGTCCGAAACCTGATGCCGGCGTTTCCGTGACCGAAAGTCAGAGGGCTGCCTGGGATCCGGTAACAACTGTTGAAGCTGCTCACGTATCATCTGGGCAATCTTGTCTTCCTTACTGGAGAGCCCTGCCCTAGGTGAAGAACCCTCAGACTGGCCCGAAGCCAATGCAGGGTTCTCCTCGCGGTCTGAAGTGGGCGATGCCCCCGCACTACTCTGCTTCGCCGCCATATCGACGTGCCTAAAACGAATGAAAAACCGTTTTTAGACCAAATTAAGTCGCATCTAGCCAACAGGACAGAGGTACAAGTGCTTAGCAGCACTATAAAGCATAATAACTGTATTTACACCAGTTTATGCGAGGCGTATAAGCTAAATTTGATTCGAAAGCATTACAGCTGGGAGTCCCAAGCTGCTGCCAACGATGGGGTAGGACCAGTGTAGGTGCCTCCCACTCCCTCTGTGTTCTACACTTCTCAATCCTGTGGCTTCTGCACCAACAAGACAAAGAAAATGCTAAAACACTCGGGGGTTCGCCTAAACCTTGAGAAATCTTTAAAACAGACACTTAAGGCATCGATTTCCCTTTATCTAACTAAACGAAGATTGACTCCTGTCAATCCGCTCTCCGTTCGGCAACGGGCGGCAAAAACAAATGGCGGTGTTGTCATACTACGCACCGGCAAATACACGCACAAAACCAACGAAAAACGACAAAATATCGTTAAAAAACACGACAAATATGTGCGTGAAACATTCATAAACAATTCTCTGCAATATTTCACGCGTACTCACTCGTTAACGCGTCAAAATCTTGTAAAAACTGCTCGTACACCTTGTAACGCCCTCCCGTTACGAGTGGAATATGCTAATTGACGTACCGGATGTTGCTTCGTTCTCCCTCGGCCTCGAGTAGCCGAGGCGGTGTACCGAGGTAAAATATATATATATATATAAGTTCATAATAGAATGTGAAGCCCTACTTTATATATATATATATATATAAGTTCATAATAGAATGTGTTTTCAATGCTGAACAGCTTTAGTTGTTAGTTTGTGGTTTATCGTCTTGTACGGTTTTTGCACGTGGTGCGTGGTGTTCTCTGTGGTGGAGTGGTTAGAGTGTCTGACTTTTTTCTAGGCCGGACTCCTAATCTGAAGGTCGGTGGTTCGATTCCCCATGCCCCCATCTCTGCCAATTTGGATTTCCACTGCTGTGCATAACTTACAGCGTCATCAAAGGCCAGTTGCTCTCATACCATGTCTATGTGGTGTGGGAGGTTAAAAATCCCTTGGTTTGGTAAAAGTGTAGGCTCGGGCTTTCTATCGACAAACTGTCTAATGGTGAAAACAAGCCTATTCAGGCTTATCCATGATAGGCAGTATAAATCTTCTTTTTTTTTAAAGTGTATTTATCTCGGAGCTACTTTATGGAGTTCCAGTCCCCAATTACCACTCTTGATGGGTAACATGTTGACACACCGAAACCCTTCTAATGGCTATGGTCTCCAATGGTTCCTGGGGTAGGTCGTTTTGTTTTATGTATGTGGTTTTTTGTATGCTTCAATAGATTTTATGTTTCTGGTTGTGCTCGGTTATACATCCCAGATGTGTGCTGCCATAGATATGGCACTTCTGTCATAGCTAGCCACAGTAGGTCTGCTATGGGTTATTATAGGAGCATCATTTCTTTGGGTAATTCTTATTGCTTTATAAATATATTTTGTGTCTACTGTAGGTCAATGCCATAACTGTTAGGTGTAACTGTCCTCTGGTGGCTAGTGTTGCTGTTTGTCAGATGCTGGATGTCTATTTTCTACGTCTATACAACCTTTCAGTGCCGTATTCTGTAGCCTTTGTAGTTTGGCTATCTGTGTTTTGCCACCTTCCATATAGATTATGACTCCATAATCAAAGCGTCACAGTATCATAGATTTATAAATTTTGATGGCCATGTTTTGTGTCATAAAGCTTCTTATTTTTTAGAAAAGCTATGAGAGCCATTAAAAAAAACACAACTAAGAGTCATCATTCGCTATTGTCATGGGGGGTGATGGAAATGGGGAAATATTGCACCTCGAGCAGGATTCGAACCCACACCTCTTGGATCAATTTGTCGTGGCTCACCCTGCGAACATCTGTAGCGGAGTCAAGGAAGATGGAACCTTTCGCCTCCAGCTTGCGGTCATCCTTGTGGAACTCCATAATGTAGGTAGTGTCGGCTTGCTGCTTCAGGTAGAAGTATCGCCGCTTGAACGACTGCAAGCAGTACATTGATTGATTGATTGGTAGTTCTTTTATGCCATGTCAGCGGCAAAGGCCATATTCATGGCGAGAAGTGTTTAACTTGTATTGTCTATTTTCGTTTGACCATCACTTTTACACTGAGTGTATCAAGCAGTACATCGTTATTACAGTTATTACTATTTCATTCAAAAATAAAGAATATATTTTGCTTGTTAAGAATTGATTGGGTCATTTCCTTTACCCAGCCTCCCAACACTTTTTCTAATGGGTTCTTCAGCAGCCCTGTTTCAGGAACAGGGACGTGGGAACAAATTAATTAGCAGGTATCTCATTTAAGACCTTTGTCAGCTGCCTACCCGTGTGAAGCTGATGATGCTGGTCTCACTGCCGCTGTCTGGGCCTTTGTACAGCCAGCCCTGTTTCGTGATGTGCAGCGGTCGCAACCGCGAAGAGATCTCCTGCAAAGTAACCGCAAGATTAGTTGTCAGTTTATTGGAGACAGAGAAGGGCAGGGGGGGGTTTTACATCCCAGCAACATCTGAGGTCATATCAGGCTGGGTACCGACATGTGATAGTGTCGGTCACCGACCAAAATTATGATGTATCTGGCACGGCGGTCGCCACTCGGCGACCAATATTCTCACGCTCCTGTTGCAAGTGCAGTAGCTGCAACCTCCTTGCGACCAAAATCTCCTGAAATGGTCGGTGACCACTAGCCAACTCGCCGACCGGTTGTAAGGTGGTCGTATGGTGGTCGCGAAATGGTCACGAAACGATCGCAAGCGAATGCAAGCCTAGTGTGACTGGGGTATTAGTGAAGCCCTTGCCGGAATTATCTGTTCCGGCAATTCGTCCCTAGAATCAGCCTTTGGCGTTTAGCTCTCCCCTTTTTCTCCCTTTTCTCCCCTTTCCCCACTTATGGGGCACGCGTCTGTGGTTTCCATATGAATATTGCCGCAGTCAATACAAAATGACCTTGGCATGTGGCAAGTTTAGTCTGCGCGAGGGAGTGAGTAGTGCGACCGAATCGGAGCAAACAAGTTGCAGAATCGATCGAAGCGGGCACATGAAAAATACAACGGGTCCAGTGCGACAAATGTAAATAGACTCATGAATATTCATGTTGACCTATATATATGATGGATCTACCTTGACCATGCTAGATCATGGCATCTGACCCGGCTGGATCAGTACAAACTTGTCAGAATTTCACTTGAAAAGGTTAATTTACATGTTGTAATCTAGGTTAATATTTACCAAAGTTTGTAAATAATATGTGTATTTACTTGTACATGTATTGTGCTGCAGAGAGTACATGAGGATACGATTTAAGGCTACAGGAGAGCTGAAGGCAGTAGAGACCATATCATTGGGATACCTCACTTGACGTGTTGTACATTCAATAACATTGAGAAATACGATCCGGGCGAGTTGCTAGAATTTCAAATAGAACTCCGCGAGTGGAGTTGACAAAAACATGTGCCACGTGCCTCTTGGCTGGGGTTGGCTAGGAGCGATGACGCCCGTGGAGTGTGTTCATACATCATATATAGGTCAAAATGAATATTCATGAGTCTATCTTCTTCCGCCGCACTGGACCCATTGTATTTTTCATGCGCCCGATCGAAGCAATGTGAGGGGAGCCGCCAAGAAACCTCGGTGGTGGCGCCACGAGTGCATGCATCCCCCACGGTGAGTACTTCAGGGTACCCGATTGGTTTAATACATATATGCATAAATAATTCCTACAACTGTCTATAATTAATAACAGGACGGGGTTCGAACCCAAAATTTATTCTACACCATTTATACCTATATAACCTGTTTTCTGTGATATATGCCATAACTTAAGTGCCCACAAAAACACATGTCCTGGGGTCAATCCATGACCATCCCCTCACCTCTCGGGAGAAAAAAGGATTGGAACAGACACGCTGGTGTTTGTTCGCGTCTCTTCTTTTGATTCTGAGGTTTGAATAGGGAGAACCAAATCTCATCACATATTATATATATATAAGCATACGGGTCGTTCTCAGAAACTGTGTACCATTTTTGTGACATGGAAACCAAAAGTGAAAACATTCCAAATAATAGCAGAATCCATGTTCATTTGAAGATTTATATGTTGTGCATATGTCAGAGTTAACATTCTGTTTGTTTCACTGTTTGATTTAGATCTTATACAAACCTGAGAAAGCCGTTAAAATTAACCATGTAACATCCATCGATAACATCATTTCAAGACACATCCATAACATCATTTAAACACACACAACAAATTCAAACAAGATTTTATTGATAACAGTTAAGCAAAAAAGATGGCCTTACAATAAAAAATTTGAAAAAAAACACTAGGGTAGATGCATGGTGTTGATATGCATATTTTCATATTTTCACTTTAGCACAAAATCATATTAGCACATGTCGGATACATTTTATGGGGATAGATTAAATACATGTAGTATCGCTAAGATACCTAATACACAGATTCAACAATAACTATTTGACTTACTATGCCCCTCAAAAGGCAAAATCATTAACAATGTAACGTAATCAAATATGTGTTACGCAGTTTCTGAGGACGACCCATATAGGAATATCTTGCAAAAAAATGACGGAATGACTGACAGAGTTACATGCTACAGAGCTCCAACAGAAACCAGTTTGCCTACCTCCTCTTTCCCATCAGCCTCAGCGTCCACCTCAAACACATGTTCGGGAAGGCCCTCCGGTTTCGGTAAACTGCAATTAAATGCACCACATTTAGCTCAATTCTACATGTGAGAGAGAACTAGTCTCACTTTTCTTCTTTTAATTATTTTAAAAAAAGAAGTAAATAAAATGTTTCTTAGTAAGAGGGATAGAGGGTTTGAGTTGCATAGTCCAATGTACTTTTCTAAATCAAAGCAATTGACTACATTTGATCTTATTAAATTTATACGGTTAGGGTTCTTGATTTGTATTAATTTTGAATAAAACTAAGGTTTTGCACTGCGTGTACCGTCAAACTCAAGGCATTGTCAATGGTCGCTAGCAATCTTCATACAGAAAATACAGGAAAAGTGATATATCTCTAAAAGCACACCACCTAGAAACAAATCGCTTTGTACACTTGTAGAAAACATCTTTACCAAAAACATTATATTAAATTTATAAGGTTAGTGACGATGATGTTAGATTTTGATGCATGCGCATGAAACTGACCGGGTGCTGAAACTGACCGGGCGCTGAAACTGTGACAACGGGTGCACTCATTAAACATTTAGTGTAGCATAGACCATAGAATTAGAAGGAATAATAGGTCAATTTAATAGAACCCAGCATTTTGATGTGCACACCAAAATTAATTTGGAATGTTTTCACATCAAATAACTCCAAAGTTAATCTTTGAAAATAAAAAGTCACTTCCAACTATCAAGTAAATTTAGATTATAATAATCAACTTAATATATTTATCTAAATGCTATGGCACAAACACAAAATCATCAGACTACAACAACTCTAAGCCAATATAACAGAACCTATGACTGCTACAAGCTTATGATGTCCAGAATTTGTATGTGCACACCAAAATATTTGCTATATATTAACCTCAAATATCTCCAAAGTTAGCCATCATTCTTAATCAAGTTTACTCAAAGTAAAGTCAAGGAGATTATAATAACCAATCTAATATATTTCCCTAAAAAAAACCCGGGTAAATCCAAAACCATCAGATTATACAACTTTAACCAGACCGGTATACCTGACCTTGCGGCTTTCCATATTGTCAAAGCTATTTTCAGTATTCATGAATGACTTTCAATAACACTTTTACCGTGAAAAATAAACACGTACATAATATTCACAAGCAAACTTTACATGCATCCCACAACAAAGACAACGCAGCATAAGATGTTAAAATATTCTATTGCAAAATAACCCGCAACACGTCGACAATATAGATGTTCAGGTACTTTGCTGGTAGCGTGTTGGCTTGATAATACACCCTTTTAATATGCTGTATTTTGAGACCGGCGATTCCATAATGAAACAAAGAAATCCGTATTTCTGTTTTCATTCAGCGTTGGCGATTCTGTAACACATGCAGACAAATACGGAGGTGCCTTCAACCATTTTTTAAATTAATTTTGTTTTGTTTTTTGGTGATGAATTTATTTACCCTGCTCATAACGGAGAAGTGTGTTAACACTAGTCCAATTTAATTCAAATCTTTTTAATTTTGTCTAAGTAACAATTTAAGTTTTTGAGATTACTGACACTCCCGGCGGGAGACTGCTTGTTTGTTCATTGGGGTTTGACATCCCAACACCATCTAGAAAAAATAAAAAGAGGAAGACTCTTAGTCTTACCAAGAAAATAAAAAAAAACTAACATAGATCACTAACCACAAACCATAATCTTAAGAAACACAGACCGATAACTGCCCAGCATTGAAAACAAGCTCGATCATCCGAGCTTATATGCTATGGACAGCATAAACACCCCATCAAAAAAAAAAAAAAAAATCTAAGGTCAGGATGGCCACAAACTTGTGACAGTACACAGCACTGATGGCAGCTTTATAGCACTGCCCCACTAGAAGACCAGGGCTGCTGGCATCATGACTCCAATATCCCACTCAGTCAAATTATCCCGATACTGAGCTAACCAGTCCCTTTCCCTATCCTATTAATGCCGGGCGCCAGGCTAGGTAGCGACAAATACCAACTTGGTAAGTCATCGGTGTGACTCGACCAGGACTTGCGGCAAGTCCCGACCTTCCACACGGGAAGCCTGCGCGCTCACACCGATTCAGCCAGCGCGTCCGGTCACACTCAGACAGACCGCACTTACCTGGGCAGGTGGAGGTAGGTGCCCGAGTAGGCGGTGTACTTGTAGTGGATGACGGACCAGCTCGTCGTGTAGGCCTTGATGCACTCCCGTACCAGCAGGTTGCTCGCCTCCTGTACGGCTGCCGGGGGCACCGAGCACCGAACCGTCCGGAACCGGCGCGGCAACGTCGATTGCTGCAGTCACCGGGTCCAAATGCAACATGGAAACACGCAGGGACCATTGATTAAAAAAAATTAATCAAAAAAACTCTTGTCTTAATTATGCAATTTTTAAAAATAACTCCCCCCCCCCCCCCGCATAAAATTAATACCCGTTTCTCAGGCATACTTTGCCAGAATTTGGAGCTAGCACACATGTGTTCTTTTTCTATAGAGGGGGTGTAATTACGTCACGAGACAACTTCTGGTGGCCATATTGGATTACATATGAAAGGCTTGGAAGTGCTTACGTTGTGTTTATTTACTCATTTGTTGGTTTATTTGCCACTGTTTTGAGAAGTTTTCCCTCAAAGGCTGGGGAAAAGGGTTTTTTGATGGAGGGGAAGTATTTGATTAATCATGTAGCCTCATATCTTTGCTAAAGAGCAGTATGTTGACACTTTGGATGCTCTGTCAAAGAATTAGACAGCTTCAGGCAGTACCCGCTAGGTGGCGCCACATACTTTGGCAGCCCTGACTACAGGTAGGCCCAGTGGTCGACGTAGTGTTCTTGGTATAAGACAGGGGGCGCCATAGGTGGTATTAAGTGTAATCCAAGATGGCTAACCGCTGAGTGATGACATCACGTGCACTCCCTCTATTACAAAAAATCAGCCGGTGCGACTGACACTGGTCAGCATCAGGTTGAGGAGAGGTGGGCCGAGATGGCGCCACCGGTACAGTGTTGCGTTTTACGGAGTATAACAATAATCATAATAATATGTAATATGTAATATCCCCTTCTGTATCTTTATACTCGCATAATACGTTATGCATAAAATATATCTTCTTTTTTTTATTTGCTAAAAAAAATAGGAGCGATGGTATTTAAAATAGATTTTTGTTATTTGGTCAGAGAAATCTCCCTCCTCCCACACATAAAAAAACATACATGTTTGTCAAGCATATTTTGTCAGAATTTGGAGCTGGTAGTCATGTTTATTTTAATTTTACAGATATATATATTTGTTTGTTAAGACTTTATGTCCTAGCTACACTTATGGTCATATTAGGACGGGTACCGACTTGGGACAGTATACATTCATGGTAACTTTATAGTGCTGCCCAACTAGATCAGGCCGCTGGATCATAACCCGGTAATCTACTCAGTCACATTATCCTGTTACTGAGATAACCAGTCCTTGTCATATCCTATTATTATTAATGTCGAGCACTAGACTAGGTAGCGACAGGTATCAATGTTGTACGTCATTGGTTTGACTCGGCTGGGATTCGAACGCCTGACCTTCCGCACGGGAAGATTGCGCTCTATCGATTAGACCACCACTTCCAGTAGAGCACGAGCAATCAGACTATAATGAATAAACTTTAATTGCTTGTTGGTGGGATTTACATCCTCGTAATATTTAAGGTCATATCAGGACGGGTATTAACTTGTGACAGTGAGCACTCATGACGACCTTTTAGTGATGCACCACTGGAAGACCGCGGGACAGCACAAATCTAATCTGCACAGAGATAAATTATCCTGATTCTGAGCAAACTAGTCATTGCCTTATCCTAATAATGCTTAATGCCAGGCAAGCGAGCGACAAATATCGATCGTGTAATTCTGGGATCGGATCCCACGATCTACCAAAACAGGAGACGGACGCTCAACTCATTTGACCATCCCGTCTGGTCCCTTGTAAATATTACTAGATTGTCCAGTGCTTTCAAAAGTCTAGAAAAAACTTATTTTCATATTCCAAAACATTTCATATATTTCAGAATCCTTTACAAACCCTCAATTACAAAGAAAGTCATCATCAACATATATGGCGGACATACAGGTTCGGTTCCTGCTCGGATAACTTGGCAGCCGACAAGATGTTCGCGAACAAAGTACTTACGGAGATGTCGTCCAAAGGGAAGAGCAGCATCTCTCGGTGCGGGTCATTGTGGAAAAGCGTCCGGCTTTTCACAACCATCGTCTCATAGTCCAGCGGCTCCACCAGCTTCGGCTTTGACTGGAAGACACAGAATTAGGGAATGGTCAGGTAGCTTCAACACTGAGTAATAGGCAACATAGATATATATATATACCTTCAACATTGAGTAACAGGAAACATAAACATATAGCTTCAGCACTAAGTAACAGGCAGCATAGAAATATACCTTCAGCAGTGAGCAACATAGATGGGTCATTCTCCAAAACTGGGCACCACATATTTCGTCTCCACGTTACGATGCTGATAATTAAGTCTTTGTTTTATTGATAGCAAGTCAAATAATTATTGTAGCCTCTGTCTATTGGGTATGTTAGCAGTTCTACATGTATTGAATTTATCCGACAAAATATATCAAAATTATAATTGTATGATTTTGCGCTAGAGTGAAAATGTGAAAATCTACATATTGACACCATACATGTAGCCAAACCTTTTTTCAACTTATTTTTCAACTTTTTTCTTGTAAGTCATAACCATGTCTGCTTAACAGTAATCACTCAAATCTTGTTTAACGATGTTGTATATGTTAAAATGAGGTTCTGGTTGTATCTTTGATTTTCATATTACACGAGTGATATTAATGTATTGCTCAATTTGAATAAGATCTAATTCAAAAAGTGAAACTAATTTTTTTCAACTCTGACATATGTACAACATGCAAGCCTTCATAGGACATTGGATTAGGCCATTATTTGGAAGGATGTTTGCTATTATTTGGAAGGTTTTCACTTTTGGTTTCCATGTCACAGTTTGTGCCCAGTTTCAGAGAATGACCCACATATATATAGCTTCAACATTGAGTAACAGGCAACATAAACATATACCTTCAGCACTAAGTAACAGGCAACAATATACCTTCAACACTTAGCAACAGCCAACACAACATCAGCGTTGCCAACATTGGAAAATGATAAACCAGATCTTAAGGGATGTTATAATGGGGATTTTCAAATCTTAGATGCTCTGTGGTGCATTTTGGACACAATAATCTGTAAGATTTATATAATTTTGGAAAATGAAAAGCCGGCATAAGGTGATCGTGGGGGCATGAAGTATTGTACACCTTATTGCGAAACTGTAAGGGTTGGCAACCCTGCAACATAGATATATTGACATTCAACACTGAGCAACGGGCAGAACAGATATATATACCTCTAGGATCGAGCAACAGACAACATAGATTTGGGTCACTCTCCTGAAAACTGGTCAGCATGGAATGGGATTTTAAAACATCAATAAAAAAACTTCCTACTTATTTTTTTCCTTATACTTTTCATATTCATGTTCAGATTTGATGTAAGAAATAAGGGAAATAAAATAAACTGTGTGCAAGTTTGGTCCTTTTAGTTATGAAGTGTTTTTGTACAAAAAAACCTTGTTTTACAGTCAGCCATTTGTAACATGACATATGGGACATGGTTGAATCCTTACTAAAATCTTGTATTGCATTGATATATCAAACAAAACAGTTCCCAAATCAAAAAGGAAGTATGTATTAACATGTATGCATGCATACATTTATAAAAAATTATTTGATGTCTTCAGAAATAACATTACAAATTTCTGTCACAGATGTAACCAGTGCTGTCTGGATGCCACACAAATATTGTACACTAATTATTCAGTGAATAAAACATGGCGAGGAATTACTTTTTCAATACAAGCACTACATATTTATATATATTGTGCCATGATTAATATGCTTCTAAGTATGAAATTATTTAATTCTGCTTAGATTTCTATTAAGCAGACTGTGTGGTGTCCTAAACATGTCTTACATCTGAGCAACACATGTTATACTGCCATAATACATAGCTTAATCATGGACTACACTTTATTTCTTATCTCCTCAATTTATACTTTACATAGATGTAAAGGGGAGATTTCCAGCTTTCATTTGCAACCCAAAAATGTTAAAAATTCAAATATTAGATTTTAACTCTCCATGTGACACTTCTGGCCAGTTTTCAGGAGAGTCACCCATATACAGCTATTGCCTTCCCTTGAGATAGTTACAATTCTTGTTTGTAATTCTTTTTTCAATCTCCAGTTAGGTTTTCCTCATGCCCTCTGTTCCTAAACGTGATATTATGGAAATTATTTCACTATTTGTATGTTGGTTAGTACATTGTTTCCCTGCTTAATATATATTGATAGCTGCCCTGCTAGCCACAATGAATGATAATTACCTCACTATGTGTATATTGGTACCTTATTTCCCTAATAAATATATTGATGGGTGATTCAGAGGCTTTTAGAATGCGTATTAATGTGAATTCGACATTCGGCTTTTGAGAGGCCTGAGGATTCCTAGTTCCAAAAAAAATTGGCTTTTCCTATTTTTGTATATATATATCAATATTCTCAAATCAACCCACACATCTCTACTTCTTATTCCCTTCTCATATTTTTCTCTCTCCTTGTTTCACCACCCCCCCCGACTTATCTCTCTCATGCCTTCCTCATAACGGGTTGGGGGGGGCCCAACTTTGAAATTAATGACACAATCATACTACTACTACTACTGCTGCTGCTGCTACTGCTACTGCTGCTGCTGCTGCTACTGCTGCTGCTGCTGCTACTGCTGCTGCTACTACTACTACTACTACTACTACTACTACTACTACTTCTTCTACTGCTGCAACTGCTACTACTACTTCTACTACTTCTTCTACTACTGCTACTACTACTGTAAGGTAGGCGTATACCGCAGTCGATCCTTTACACTACTACTACTTTGTTTGTTGTTTTAAGTCCTAGCAACATCAAAGGTCAAATCAGGACGGCTACCTCTACTTCTTCTTATTATCATTATCATCATTATTATTATTATTATTATTATTATTATTATTACAACAACAATACTGGAAATGAAAGAACAATCACATTGGCCTTATTTTAATATTTTTTAAATTAAGCTAAAATAGCAGACCTAACTAGTATAGGCTTATTGTTATTCAACCAGACACAGGACAAAACATATTTCTTTTATTGAAATCACGACATGGAAATTCAATGTTGCACACATTCGGCTTAAACAGACGAAACATCAGCGTAGATCTATACATCACACAGTATCTAAAATCCCCATCTTTGATTTTGAACTAACCACCGACACACAGACCTACCAACACACACATACACACACAGTTTATTATTACACAAACCAATTACAATTTTCCATCAACTACCATTACCTGAGACACATCCAGGAGATGCAGGCTCACCATTCTACACAACTGCGCCAGCGCCATCTTGTAGTGGTGGCGAAAGTAAGAACTAAACACTCCTTATCCACTGACCTCCTGCCAATCCGCCCAAGTGGTGCTCACTCAAAGCGAGGCTTGAAGCAGTTCACACCCAGGTCAGCCTGTGGCCAGTACTATATGACCTTTGAACTGTGTCTATAATAGCAAGGTCATTCACACAGCTCAATTTTAACAGTTGACTGTTTGAAAATTGTGATTTTGTTAATTGTTTCACAAATTAGAAGCCTCACTTAAATATTCCAGAGCAGATACACATTGACGGGTGTTAATCCATGACCTTTGAACCATGTCTCTGCATCGCAAGGTCATGTGCACAGTTCAAGTTCAGCTGCATAGTTGTTAATTTACGTATGATCGACCGCTCGCGTTAATTAACAGCGTCACTTAATATCCCATACAGCTATGCGCATCCAAACTGCTGGTTGGTAATCCATGACCTTTGAACCGTGTATGTATATCATCACAAGGTCATACACACAGGTCAACTATACAGTGAACTTCTTAATAATGGGATCCACCACATTCACAATTGTCACACAAATCATCAGCATCACTTAATGTTCTACACAGCACATGTCCATACAAACCGTCGGGCGATAATCCATGACCTTTGAACCGTGTCTGTATATCTATCAAAAGGTCATTCCTGCAGTTCATTCAACTTCAGCAGTAAACATTTAGTTAATTCCAATGCACGACTTTCGCATAAGTAACAGCATCACTTAATGTTCCACACAGTGCAAACTGCTAGGCAGTAATCTATGACCTTAGAACCATGTCTGTTTATCACAAGGTCATCCCTGCAGTACAACTTCAGCAGTAAACCTATAGTTAATTATGATACACCACTCACATAATTAACAGCATCATTTATTGTCCCGCAAAGCATTCACACATACACACCGCGGGGCGGTAATGTATGACCTTTGAATAGCGCCTATATATAATCACAAGGTCATTCGCGCAGCTCAATTATATGACAGTGAATTCTTTTAATTATCAACTTCCTCTTTCGCATAGGTAACAACATAATGTCCCAGATTGTGCTTGGTATACAGACCGCGAGTGCGGTGATCCATGTCCTTTGAACAGCGCCAATATAATCACAAGGTCATTCGTACGGCTCCACTATAGTAGTGGACTTTTTAATTATGATCTAAGCACTTTCGCATAACTAACAGCTTGTTCCACACAGTGCACGCACATACAGACCGCGAGTGTGGTAATCCATGACCTTTGAACAGCACCAATATAATCAGATGGTCATTCGCACATAGTAGTGGACTTTTCAATTATGATCTAAGCACTTTCACATAACTAACAGCATGTCTCACACAGCGCATGCGCATAAAGACTGCGAGTGCGGTGATTCTGACCTTTGAACAGCGCCAATATAATCACAAGGTCATTCGCACAGTTCAACTATAGTAGTGGACTTTTCAATTATGATCTAAGCACTTTCGCATAACTAACAGCATGTCTCACACAGCGCATGTCCATACAGACTGCGGGGGCAGTAATCCATGACCTTTGAACCGTGTCTGTATAGATCTCAGAAGGTCATTCCCACAGCTCCATTGCTGAGTTGAGTTTGTAGATTCTGAATCCATTACTTCTGATTCCCCTTTCTGTTCCTCTTGCTGCAATGGAGGCTATGATCTGTTAGGAGGAGTCAGTCGTAGTTGGTCACCTGACCGCCAATCTGCAGAATCCAACACAAAGCCTGTGTAACAAACATGTTGATTGGTTGATTGGTTGGTTGGTGGAGCTTTACGTCCTGGCAACATCTAAGGTACTATCAGGACGGATACCGACTTGAGACAGTGTGCACTCATGGCGACTTTATAGTGCTGCCTACTGGGAAATCAGGCCACCGGCAACATGACCTGATATCCCACTCAGTCACATTATCCTGACACTGAGCAAACCAGTCCATGCCCTATCCTATTAATGAACTCCCGATCTCCTACACGCGAGGCCTGCGCTCTACCCATTCGGCCACGGTGCCCGTCAGACATGTTGAAGGCAAGATTCCATATGTATACAACTCTTCGATATATATATGTGAAGTGGGCGAGACTACTTGTCCTGTGACAATTGCGGGCTTGGGCCGATTAGCTCGCATTCTGAAATGCGGGCTACTCGCCAAGACAGACCCGCATTTGCCACCATTTGCGGGGCGCCGGGTTCCCTGCTGTAACGTGTTGCTAGGAGACGTCAATTGTGACTTTCCTAGCAACGGTGGAAGGTCGAGCACTCGGGCTCCGACCCATCGGACGTGTTTATGCACGCTCTGATGTTTTAGATGAGAATTAGGCTTTTATTGTCGGAATTCCAAACTTATTTAACTTAATTCTATGGGAGGGGATTTACTTCATCATATCCATCATATAGCTGAACTTATATTGTACTAGCTAGGGTAAGAATAAAGCCGTGAGCTCTTGGAAAGGTAAATTGGAACGTTCCTTGCATTCTTTACTATTCTCCAGTCTTCTTCTATATTAACTGCTATGGTCAACTTGCTATTTGATTGCTTTATATGTAATTAAGGCCCTTATGCCTGGTAGGCCTTATGCAGCCGATTAACCCATCTGAGGGAAGATATTAATAGACATATTAACGGAATTAACATAGTGCTATTTGGCTGAAAATAAGACATTAAATTAGGCTGATTATCAGTGACAGTAGCAGAAACACAGGGAGTGTCTGCTTAGTTCTGGATTAATTCAAGCATATTAACACACACCGAATGGCGGGGAGGATAGCCAGTTAGTGAATTTCCTGGGCCTGCCGCGGGCGGCGGCCGCCTCTCCTCCCGTCTGCAGGTAGACTGTCTCTGTCGATGTCATTCCCGGGCTAAGGGCGGACAGCCAGAGTTTCATAGAAATATGCATTTATAATAGAAAGGAGTTACTTATTGTTTTAACTAACTGGCTATCCTCCCCACCATTCGGTTGACTACCACATTTTTAGCTGAAGCAACAATCACTTTGATAATCAAATCCATTGTATTCTCGCAGAAATCAATGCAGCCCCTCTAAAATGGATTACACAATATAAAGTTGATACACTTTACCTGTAAAGCACAACCAATTCTATTTTACAGAGGCCAACTAAAATGGATTTGTTGGTTTTTGCGTCTCAACTCTTTCTTCACGTATATACCCTCATCGGTCCTGATATGACCTTAGATGTTGGCAGGACGTAAAACTCCAACAACCAAACCTATATATATACCCTGCAAGAAATATTACACCTATGTATTATAGGGCTCCTATTTTTGGCTGTATTCCTTTATCAGCTTCAGCCTAATAGGGTCCCCAATGGATTTTTATTTCGCTTGCTAAGTAACCATATAATTAGGTCATTTGCGAGTTACTTCCCACGCAGCCCCCAACAAGCCACTCATCCTCCACCCCCCTAGGGATCCCTAATGGCCGCGGTTGGGGTTGGGAGGGGGTGCTGGAGAGGGCACGTCAGCTTTCCGCACGTTTTACCCATCAGCTCTCACGGGCAGAGGTTGTTGTTGATTGTTGTTTTACATCCTAGCAACATCTAAGGTCATATCAAGACGGGTACTGACTTGTGACAGTGTGCACTCATTGCGACTTTATAATGCTGCCCCACTGGGGAAATCAGGCCACCGGCAACATGACCCGATATCCCACTCAGTCACATTATCCTGACACTGTGCTAACCAGTCCTTGCCATATCCTATTAATGCCGAGCGCCAGGCTAGGAACCAACAAGTATCATTAGCTTGACTCGACTGGGAACCGAACTCCCGACCTTCCGCACGCGAGGCCCGGGCTCTACCGATTAGGCCACCGCACCCGGATACCGGCAGAGACTCCCTGGCTAGCTGGCGTCACTCCCTGGCAACCTACAAAAACTCCATCTATCGCCCACCCATCGAAAGAACTAGATATCTCCTTCTCACCTATATCCTATAGGGCTTGGCTTCATTATGATTCTTTTGCCAAATCATGCAACTTTAGTTAAAGTTGCATGGTCCGATGAAATATAATTTTGTCAAAATTAAAACAACTACTTACATTTGATCCTATATATCCAACTTAGATACTGGTGTATTAGCTAATGATTTGGGACATCATATACAGAATAACCAGTGAATTCATAAGCTCACCCCTTTAGACAAACACTTTGAAACACCCATTATGCAGGGAGGCCATTAACCAACTACACCAATCTCATGACCTCATTAGCCTCCCCCCCAACCAAGTAGGCCTACTGTGCAGGGCCATAGAGGGGAAGGGGATATGAGGTGGATGTGCCTGTGTGTGTATGTGTCTGTGTGTTTCCTGACCTGACTTTAAAGAGACACAGAGACAGACATACACACAGACATACACACACAGACATACACACACAGACATACACACACAGACACACAGACATACACACACAGACACCGATAGATAGGCACACACAGACAGACATGCAGACAGCACACACATACACAGAAACACACAGACATGCACACACCCGACATACACAGACACATATACACCCAACCTGACTTTGCAGAGAGAGAGCCACACACACAGACACACACAGACAGACACACACAGACATACACACATAGATATACACATAAACACACAGACACACACATACAGACACACACATACACACAGACATACATATACACACAGACACACACATAGATACACATACACACAGACATTACCACACATACATATACACACAGACACACATAGATAGACACACACAGACAGACATGCATAGTCAGCACACACAGACACAGAAGCACACAGTTATGCACAAACCCAACATACAGAGACACACATACACCCGAGCTGACTTTGCAGAGAGAGAGAGACACACACCCAGACAGAGACACATAGACAGAGGCAGACACAAACACATACATGCACACACATACATACACACAGACATACACACATACAGACATACACAGACAAACACAGACATACACACCTATGCACACAGACACACACACAAACATACACACATATATATACACACAGACACAGACAGACACATATATAGACACACACAGACAGACATGCAGACAGCACACACAGACACATAAACACACATACATGCACACACCCAACATACACAGACACACATACACCTGACCTGACTTTGCAGAGAGAGAGACACACACACAGACAGAGACACATAGGCAGACACACACATACGGAGGCAGACACACACACATACATACACACAGAGATACACACAGACAGACATACACAAACACATAAATACATACACACATACATACACACATACACAGAAACATACAGACAGAGACAGACACATACACACATACATACCCACACATACACATACACAGAAACACACAGATAGACACACACAGACAGACACACACACAGATACATACAGACATACATAGACAGACAGACACGAGCAGACAACAGACACACATTATATTTGGTTAAAAACCCTAGTGCCATGGGCCTATGGCACTAATCCATTCCCAGAATGTTACCCTCCCAAACAGAAATACCTACCTACAGTCCTGTAAGGTTCCAGGTCATCCCAAACAGAAATACCTACCTACAGTCCTGTAAGGTTCCAGGTCATCTCACATCACATGGTCACCGCGAGATGACCATCTGGGTCATAGCCACAGGACTTTTGGCAAGCTTGTCGAAATTATTTTTGGTTCTTTCAGCTCATATTACTTCAAAACTAATCATCTTTAATCAAAATCACTCCGCACTAATGATTAGTAGCTTGTACCGATCAATTTGATATATTTATCTAAAAAATAAGACAAAAATTCATATGACATCGGACCAGCCGGGGAGCGAACGCAAAGTACCTACTACAGTAAAACCTCTCTAAATCGACCGACCATGGGACCTTTATATGGTGCATTTAGGGAGGTGGTTGCCTTAGGGATTTTTTTTAATTGTTACAATGGTATTGTGTCAGTGATCATTTGGGACCAATATCAAATAAAGCGATCATATATGGGGAGTGGTCGATCTGTGGAGGTGGTCGGTTAGAGGTTTGACTGTACTAGGCCATCTCATCTGGACGAAGGTTCTGGAACTAGGACGCTAATGAAAGTCTCTGCGGATGACACTTCCTACTCCTGAATCCTGAATGTCATACACAGCGCCACCTGGCGGGTTAATTCCCATTGGAGGCATCCACAGCTAAGAGCTAGAGAAGTAGTTGCTATAAATAGCCAGCCTGCCTTAAAGCTGCATAGTCCGATAAAAGCATAACATTTTCAAAACCAAAACAATTATCTACATTTGAACCTACAAATCTAACTTAGATAGTGGTGCACTTATTAAGCATTTGTTGCTGGTTGACCAGACGGGATGGCCCAATGAGTTGAGCGTCCATCTCCTGTTTTGGGAGATCGGGGGTTCCAAACCCATGGGTTCATTGGTTTGAACCCTGGTCGAGTCAAACCAAGGACTTGAAAATGCATACGTGTCGCTTCCTAGCCAGGCACTCAGCATTATTAGGATAGGGCAAGGACTGGTTTGCTCAGTGTGGGGATGTGACTGAGTGGGATATCAGGTCATGGTGCTGGTGGCCTGGTCTCCCAGTGGGGCAGCACTATAACGTTGCCATGAGTGTGCAGTCCCAAGTTGGTACACATCCCGATATGACCTTAGATGTTGCTAGGACGTAAAACAACAACAAACAAACAGCTGGTTAGAAGAGTATGAGCAATTTAATAGAACATGTTACTGCTGAAGCCTATGGTGTCAGAGTTTTGGCATGCCTCGCAAAATTAATTTTGCAGGTTTGCACTTAAAATATTTATCATGAAAAGACCCATATATATATAGATAGTGATAATCCCATTATCGCATGGAATATGCTCTGGAGTCCCTGCCGCCCCCCCCCCCTTTCTCCCCTACCCCCCCCCCCCATACTCTATCACTGCATACGTAAGAATTATTGGATAGTGATAATCCTATTATCGCATGTAATAAGCTATGGAGTTCCTGCCCCCCCCCACCCACCCCCGCTCACGGGGTGGGGGGTCCGGTTCCCCCCCCCCCCCGCTGGCCCCCTGCGCGGGGCGCTACACACCACTCGCTCGGAGCATGGCCCCCATCATTATTGACTACGTAGGCATTAATGCTGCTATCTGCGCACTGGGCTTTATTTCTGACAGCGTGAACATCACATACAGCTGGCACTGTGGGTGAGGGAACATCATGGCAACTCATATCCTCATAAACGTCATAATTAGCATCAATACGGTCATTAAAACACCGCTTGTGGTGTTCTCTGTGGCAGAGTGGTTAGAGTGTCTGACTTTTTTCTAGGTCGGACTCCTAATCTGAAGGTCGGTGGTTCGATTCCCCCCGTGCCCCCACCTCTGCCACTTTGGATTTCCACCGCTGTGTATAACTTACAGCGTCATCAAAGGCCGGTTGCTCTCATACCATGTCTATGTGGCGTGGGAGGTTAAAAATCCCTTGGGTCGGTAAAAGTGTAGGCTCGGGGTTTCTATCGACAAACTGTCTAATGGTGAAAACAAGTCTATTCAGACTTATCCATGATATGCAATATAAATCTTCAATAAAAAAAAATCAGTATTAGCTGTGGTGCCAACGGGCACAGTGGAAGGAGAAACATCATAGAAACTCACATCATCACAAACAACATGGCCGACATCAATAAATTCAGTATGAACGTTCGCGTCCGTGGACACAATGGGGAAAGGGACATCATGGCGATTAACATTATCACATGCATCATAGCTAGTATCAACACAGACATTATCAGGTGCATTATAGCTCGTGTCAACATAGACATTATCAGTACCAATGGTCGCACAAATGATAGAATCCCAAGCGACCGGCATGGGCCGCCTACTGGCCGTGGGCTCACCGCCCGTGACGGCCGCCCCTCCCGGGCTGACCGCCGCCTCAAGCCCGGCCGCGGGCTGGTTGCATGGCGGGGCTGGCCATAGGCCCTGGTTACATCTGCTGCAGTAGCATATTTCACTAAAAATGTTGATTACAGCTGTTCGCTCTCTCTCGAAGGACTGCGACACACTGATGGGCCAGCACCTGGCCACTTCCACTAGACTGTGCGCTAACTCAAGGATGCGGAAATATCTGACGTTCCGTGAATTTTACGCTCGCCAGCCTATCCCATGTGACTCCTGGTTATCTAAATCTATGTGTTATGCATCAATTCGCTCATATCTCAGTTCGCTCAACCTGCATCTCAAGGCTGCTGGCTCCCAGGCGTTGAAATATGATGACTTTAACATTTGCCGGTGCCTCGCGGGCGCCCGTTGGTCGCTAGGCGCCGACCCGCGACAAGCCACCCCTCTACTGCCAGCCCATCTGTCGGCCATGCTGGCGCACCTCTCAAGACTCCCCAGGCCACGCATTGTTCAAGGCGGCGATCCTAACATCTTTTAGGGGCCTGTTGAGGAAGGCTCACATTACAAACTCAGATGCTATTCTGCTAAGGGAGGACTTCACCTTCCACCCCTGGGGCATGTCCGTCAGGGTGAAAAAGTAAAAAGACAATACAATTTGCTGAAAGGACCCTGAAAATTCCCATTGCCAGGATCTCCCATCTACTGCTCTGTGCAGTCAGGGCTGTTGAGCTGCACTTCTCCCAACTACCGGCCCGGCCCCATGATCAGGCCTTCCGGATCCCTAGTGGTTCCGGTTCTACTCCACTGGAGTATTCAAACTATTTGGCGGTGCTTAAATGTCTCTGCCACATCTTGGGCCTCGACCCCGCCAATTTCTCCAGCCACTCGCTTAGGAGGGGTGGGGTGACCTACCTCCTCATGGCTGGCAGCTCCGCTCAGGAGATCAAGACTCGGGGGGACTGGGCCAGCTACTGTGTATAGCTCTACCTCCGCGTTCCATTGTAGGAAAATCGTGGACGATCTCCGGGTTGCCAACTTGCTAGCGGCTGTTGGCACCCAGGTTTAGCCTCCCCTTGGGCTCAGGCTAATTTTGACTTATTCTACTTTGAGTTGGGTTCTGTTTGGGTCTTGTACTGCCAACTCAAATCACATACTTGTCTCTCTATCCCTGCATACGTAAGAATTATTGGATAGTGATAATCCCATTATCGCATGTAATAAGCTATGGAGTTCCTGCCCTCCCCTACCCCCCCGCTCACCGGGTGGGGTCCGGCTCCTCCTCGCCGGACCCCGGCACGGGGCGGTACATGCCACTCGCTCGAAAGTTTTTTTTTCAATAAAGGAGTTGGGGTCTTGTATCTCTATCACTGCATACATAAGAATTATTATATATATATTGCTGAAGATCAAAACCATCGGATTACAGAACTTTAACATTCCTAAATATGCCCATTCAATGCCACCAACCACAGTATGTGTGCTTTTAGACCACCTGTTGTCTGGAAGTCTAATATTGGTGTTGGGAGACATCGAGGTCAATCTGTGACCTTAGTTTGACCAAGGCATTAATTAACTACTACAGCTCACTGAAACCATGGCAACTGGTAAGTGAGGCGTTGCGCAAGATGAGCCTTCTGTGCCTCAGGCATTAGTAAATGTTCAGGGCACTAACGCTAAGCACTTAGTTTGCTTGTTTGTTGTTGTATTACATCCTAGGAACATCTAAGGTCGTATCAGGACGGGTACTGACTTGTGACAGTGCGCACTCATGGCGACTTTATAGTGCTGCCCCACTGGATGACCAGGCCACCAGTACCATGACCTGATATCGCATGTACTAATGGAGTGAGGTACTAATGGAGTGAGGTACTAATGGAGTGAGAGATGTACGGAGCTATTCACTAAGCTGTGCCATAACCGAGTAATGTCTATTTGTTGGGGGGTTTATGTCATAGAAACAACTGTTTTACACCCTAGCAACATCTTAGGTCACATAAAGACGGCATATCAGAATGAACTAGGGAAGAATGTAGTAAGCTGAAAAAAGCACTAATGCACAATGGAATAAACGATGTTCTAATGAATTGCACTATGCACTAATTGAGTGAAATGTACAATGCTGTATTGAGCAGTGCACTAATATATTCAACTGGGCACTAATATATTGAGCTTTGCCCTAATGTACTGACATGCGCACTAATGTACTGAATGTACTGACATACGCCCTAATTTACTGAACTCTGCACTAATGTATTGAGCTAAGCACTAATGTATTCAGTTCTGTACTAATGTATTGAGTTCTGCACTGAACATAACATAAGATGAATTGAGCTAAACACAACATAAGATGAATTCAGCAGTGCACTGATGGATTGAGCTATAAACTAATGGGTTCAGTAGTGTGCTAATGGAGTGAGCATTACAATAATGGATTCAGGAGTGAGCTACTGGATTGAGCTATACACTACTGCATTAGGCAGTGCACTAATAGATTGAGCTACACAGTAGTGGATTGAGCGGGGCACTATTGGATTGAGCTACACACTGATGGATTCAACAGTGCACTAATAGATTGAGCTACACAGGAGAGGATTGAGTGGGGCACTATTGGATAGAGCTGCACACTGATGGATTCAAGAGTGCACTGATGGATTGAGCTACACAGTAGTGGATTGAGTGGGGCACTATTGGATTGAGCTGCACACTAATGGATTCAACAGTGCACTGATGGATTGAGCTATACAGTAGTGGACTGAGCGGTGCGCTATTGGATTGAGCTACACACTAATGGATTCAACAGTGCACTGATGAATTGAGCTATACAGTAGTGGACTGAGCGGGGCACTATTGGATTGAGCTACACACTGATGGATTCAACAGTGCACTGATGGATTGAGCTACACAGTAGTGGATTGAGTGGGGCACTATTGGATTGAGCTACACACTGATGGATTCAACAGTGCACTGATGGATTGAGCTACACAGTAGTGGATTGAGTGGGGCACTATTGGATTGAGCTACACACTGATGGATTCAACAGTGCACTGATGGATTGAGCTACACAGTAGTGGATTGAGTGGGGCACTATTGGATAGAGCTGCACACTGATGGATTCAACAGTGCACTGATGGATTGAGCTACACAGTAGTGGATTGAGTGGGGCACTATTGGATTGAGCTACACACTGATGGATTCAACAGTGCACTGATGGATTGAGCTACACAGTAGTGGATTGAATGGGGCACTATTGGATTGAGCTACACACTGATGGATTCAACAGTGCACTGATGGATTGAGCTACACAGTAGTGGATTGAGTGGGGCACTATTGGATTGAGCTGCACACTAATGGATTCAACAGTGCACTGATGGATTGAGCTACACAGTAGTGGATTGAGTGGGGCACTATTGGATTGAGCTGCACACTAATGGATTCAACAGTGCACTGATGGATTGAGCTATACAGTAGTGGACTGAGCGGTGCGCTGTTGGATTGAGCTACACACTAATGGATTCAACAGTGCACTGATGAATTGAGCTATACAGTAGTGGACTGAGCGGGGCACTATTGGATTGAGCTACACACTGATGGATTAAATAATGCACTGATGGATTGAGCTATACAGTAGTGGACTGAGCGGTGCGGTATTGGATTGAGCTACACACTGATGGATTCAACAGTGCACTGATGGATTGAGCTATACAGTAGTGGATTGAGCGGGGCACTATTGGATTGAGCTACACACTGATGGATTCAACAGTGCACTGATGGATTGAGCTATACAGTAGTGGATTGAGCGGGGCACTATTGGATTGAGGTACACACTGATGGATTCAACAGTGCACTGATGGATTGAGCTATACAGTAGTGGATTGAGCTGTGCGTTATTGGATTGAGCTACACACTGATGGATTCAACAGTGCACTGATGAATTGAGCTATACAGTAGTGGATTGAGCTGTGCATTATTGGATTGAGCTACACACTGATGGATTCAACAGTGCACTGATGGATTGAGCTATAAATTAGTGGATTGAGCTGTGTGTTATTGGATTGAGCTACACACTGATGGATTCAACAGTGCACTGATGAATTGAGCTATACAGTATTGGATTGAGCTGTGCGTTATTGGATTGAGCTACACACTGATGGATTCAACAGTGCACTGATGGATTGAGCTATAAATTAGTGGATTCAGCTATGTGTTATTGGATTGAGCTACACACTGATGGATTCAACAGTGCACTGATGAATTGAGCTATACAGTAGTGGATTGAGCTGTGCATTATTGGATTGAGCTACACACTGATGGATTCAACAGTGCACTGATGGATTGAGCTATAAATTAGTGGATTGAGCAGTCTGCTATTGGATTAAGCTACACACTAATGGATTGTGCTGTACACTAATGGATATAGCGGCTCGCTAATGGACTGCGCTATACACTAATGGATTCAGTGGTGCGCTAATGCATTCAGCTATACACTAATCACGTGAGCATGTCTGCGTCGCCTCAGCGAGCAGCTCTGGTGACTTGCAGTCTGCGCCTACAGGAGTCTCACAGCAATCAGAACGCATGCGGCCTCCACCCACTTGATGTCAATGCGCATGACCCAAGGCATTTTCCAGGTAGAACATGAGCCAGTGTAAATTAGTCTGACTGTAAGTGATACACAAACTTTGGATACAACAACCACCAAAATGTTGCCTCTCTGCAAAACATACACACACACATGCACACACACAAAAAAACATTGCTGACTTAAAACACCCCCCTACCTCAACCTCATCAGCACAATAACTAAATAACAATAAACAATCAAACCAAATCGCATTCCGAAATCATTCATTGCAAGGCTAGTGTACATAATATCTAGCACACTCTTAGTTTTTTTATGTTGATGAGGTTTATGTAGCCCAATACATGGATTATATATATATATGTATGTGTGTATAGATACCAATCCAAAAATGTACTTTAAATAAACAGATTCTTCCCTGAAAAAAAATTATAATTCTCACTAATTCAACTTTTCATATAATCATATAGTTATGCAGCAATGAACAACAAAAAAAGGAATTTAAAAAACCCCAACTTTTTGTAGGTTTGATTCCAATGCTTTTCTCCATTTTTGAATTGGCGTTTACGTGGTTTCACACCTGAACTCCTCATATATATGTGATGTATAACTATAAGCATTATGCGGGTATTAAGGCACGGAAGGGAATTATATGTATATTTGCTACTTTATTATTGTTTGGGTGCCTTACTTATGGTTGTTTTTTTCCCCCTATACATATTTGGTACATATCATTTTATTCATCGAGCACTATGATTTTTACAGCACTGTGGCAGTGCTTTTCTGGTCAGGTGACATTAGTTATCTATGCAATTTATATTTGCTGATGCATACGCCAGCGGGTGGTACAGTAATAAGTGTGGTAGATATAGACAAGCATAATATGTAATAATACAGATGTGCTTTTTAAGATTTTTAATTATAATTATTATGGGTGGGGCTGTGGGGGGGGGGGGGCAGAGCTGCGTTTTTGTGTGTGCCCATTAGCTCCTATTTGCGGGATATAATGGTAGCACGGGCCCAGGACAGTATAACTCGAGCCTCTTCTCTCCCTACCAACACTCTGGTGGGACCTGCTGCCGTCCCCAACACACGGACGCCACACCCTTCACACCCACCCCAGAAGGTGGGCCTCCGCTGCAACTTCCGGTTTGATGCTAATTGCACTAATTAGTCCGCTTCACACGCAAGGCACCACTTGCCCGATATGAGGCTCGAGGTCCAAATGGCCTTTAGGACTGGTATTGGGTGAGTGAGGTTTGTCTGTCTGTTGGCGTTTTGTGTCTTAGCAACATCTAAGATCCGACCAGGACGTCATGGCGACTTTATCGTGCTGTCCCACTGGGAGACCTGGCAGCCGCCATCATGACCCAATATCCCATAGTCATATTATCCTGATACTGAGCTAACCAGTCCTTGTTCTATCCTATTAATGCCGAGTGCCAGGCTAGAAATGCCGCTTCTTGTATGTATGTCCAAGTATTTGTATGTGTATCAGTGTACAAGTGCGATTCACCAATCATCCCTTAGCATTGTCAGGGGTCTAACTAGTGGCTTAGTGGCCACCGACTGCGATGGCCACCGACTGCGATGGGAACCGACTGTGATGGCCACCGACTGCGATGGCCAAGGACTGCGATGGCCACCGACTGCGATGGGAATCGACTGCGATGGCCACCGTCTGCGATGGCCACCGACTGTGAATGTGATGGCCACTGACCGTGATAACCGACTACACTGGCCAGCAACTCCTGCAGCCACCGACTGCAATGGCCGCCGACTTATGGAGCCACCGACAGCGGTGGCCACCGACAGCGGTGGCCACCGACTCCTGCAGCTACTGACTGCGATGGCCACAGACTCCACTGGCCACCGACTCCTGCAGGTACTGACTGCGATGGCCACAGACTCCACTGGCCACCGACTCCTGCAGCTACTGACTGCGATGGCCACAGACTCCACTGGCCACTGACTCCTGCAGCCACCAACTCCACTGGCCACCAACACTGGTGGCAACCAACTCCGGTGGAACTAAAACAAATAAAAAGGTTATTCTATCTTAAAAATGCCATGTCCTGGAGTGAGGTCAACGACTTCCATGAAGATATTTATGTATATATGTATATATGCTACACCTCCTGCGTATTATCTATTTACACATCATCCTTCCCAGTATGCAATTTGGTACGCTGCGGCTATATTTACGCCACTTCGTAGTGCTGATCTGACATGCAGTTCAATTATGGCCTTACAGATGATATGCACTTACACCGGCTACGCGGCTTACGCTGACAATTCTGACAGACAACCTCCAGAGAGTCCCCCATGCCAGGCTACAGCCACCGTAACATAGCAGCATGATGCAGCTTATGACGGGACACTTTTTCAAAATCATTAGCAATGAAACATATGTCGTGTCGTGAGTAGGGCTTTCCTTAGCCGGAACAACAACAGCCAATAGTTTGTCTCACCAGCTGATGAGATTCCAATAATGCAAGATTAGTATTGCTTTCGGGGTCAGGAAAGAGGAGTCTCTCTATTAACCACTGCTAGAAAGTCAACATCTTTTTGCCAACACTTATTTCTACGGTGGAAAGACATTACAATTGCATTGTCCGATGGTTTTGAGTTACTGCCATAGTTTAAAGATATATACATTAGTTGATTGTCATAATCGATAATACTTCAGCTTGAAGTAACCTATTATTAAAATGGTTAACTTTCAAGATTTTTTAAGCAAACACTTTTCTTTTTTAATGGTGGCGTGCATGTACAAATTCTGACATTTCAGTCATAACTCTAAATTGACATAGTGAAACATTTATAATAAGTGCAAAAGTATCTAAGTTGGATGTGTAGGATCAAATTCAGATAATAGTTTTGGTTCTGAAAACTTGACACTTTTATCAGACTATACAAGCGTTAAAGTAAAGGAAAGCGACAACAATTATCCATTAACTTGTTCGCCCGCCCCCCTATCGAAGGACAACAAATGCTGCCTACTCACAATCCCCTTCTTGCCTATCAACCAATCGCAACGCCTCCCACCAAAACAACATTGAAAATAGTGGTGCTGGTGGTGGTGGTGGTGGTGGTAGTGGTGGTGGTAGTGGTGGTGGTGGTGGTATTGGTGGTAGTGGTGGTGGTAGTGGTGGTGGCAGTGGCGGCGGTGGTGGTAGTGGTGGTGGTGGTGGTGGTGGCAGTGGTGATGATGGTGGTGGTGGTGATGATGGTGGTTTGTTTGTTTGTTGTTTTATGTCCTAGCAACATCTAAGGTCATATCAGGACGGGTACCGACTTGTGACAGTGCGCACTCATGGTGACTTTATAGTGCTGCCCCACTGGAAGACCAGGCTGCCCGCACCATGAGCTGATATCCCACTCAGTCACATTATCCTGACACTGAGCCAACCAGTCCTTGCCGTATCCTAATAATGCCGAGCGCCATACTAGGAAGCAACACATATAAATTTCTACGTCATTAGTTTGACTCAACCAGGGTTCGAACCCACAACCCCACGATCTACCAACACAGGAGACGGATGCTCTAACTCATTCAGCCATCCCGTCTGATGGTGGTGGCGGTGGTGATGATGGTGGTGGGGGTGGAGGTGGAGGTAGTGGTGGCGGTGGAGGTAGTAGTGGTTGTGATGGTGGTGGGCGGCAGTACAACAAATTGAATGGTGAGAGCCATATCTTAGCAATATGTATTTTCAGGGTCACAGATCGCATTGGGAATCTGAGGATGACCGGTGAACGTATGGACACTGAGTCTTTAGTCGCCCAGGTCTCCCCATCCCTGAATGTATGTGAAGTGGGCGAGACTACTCGACAGATGGAAATGCGGGCTGGGCTGATTAGCTCGCATTCTGAAATGTGGGTTAGTCACCAGGCTCGCATTTGCCACCATTTGCGGGGCCGGGTTCCCTGCTGTAACGCGTCGCTAGGAGACGTCAATTGCGACGCTCCTAGCAATGGTGGAAGGTTGAGTGCTCGGGCTCCGTCCCATCGGACGTGTTTATGCACGCTCTGATGTTTTAGACAACATTTAGGCTTTTATTGTCGAAATTCCTTAACTAATACGGGAGGGGATATACTTATTGTACTTAGACGTTATTCAGTGAAATCAATCTATGAAAGAACATTTATTGTACTAGTTAGGGTAAGAATAAAGCCGTGAGCTCTTGGAAAGGTAAATTGGAACGTTCCATGCATTCTTTACTATTCTCCAGTCTTCTTGTAGATTAACCACTATGGATAACCTGATATTTGATTGCTTTATATGTAATTAAGGGCCTTATGCCTGATAGGCCTTATGCAGCCGATTAACCCATCTACAGGGAGATAATAACAGACATATTAACAGAATTAATGTAGTGCTATTTGGCAGAAAATAAGACATTAACTTAGGCTGTCAGTATCAGTGACAGTAGCAGAGACACAGGGAGTGTCTGCTTAGTTCTGGATTAATTCGAATATAATACACACCGAACGGCGGGGAGGATAGCCAGTGAGTTGAAATAATAAGTAATTGCTTTGATATAATAAATGCGAGGAGGGACAAAGAACCGTATTGATATGATACTCTGGCTGTCCGCCTTTAGCCCGGGAATGACAACGATGGCGACGGTCTCCTGCAGACGGCATGAGAGGCGGCGGCGGCCCGCAGCAGGCCCCCCGAAATTCACATGGAAATAATGACATAACTTAACACGTAGGCTCGCCTTAGGCGGGGGCGAAATAGCCGAACGGTTAAATATGCTTAGCTTTACACGGGCACAGTACCCTGAGTGTATGCTTAGCTTTACACGGGCACAGTATGCCATGTCCTTAGCACCATCTCCACATACTACTCACAGCTGCCGGCCCAGGCAGACCACTGACGTCACTGAACGGGTGCGTGTGTGTGGGATGGGTGAGTGGATGAGTAGGTGAGTGGATGAGTGGGTGAGTGGGTGAGTGAGTATGGGTATGAGTGAGTATGTGATCAAACATTTCATTAGAAGTTTGTGCTTTCATCTGATTATGCAACTTTAGCGCAATAAAAATCGGTGCTGCCATTGAGAGATTTTTCAGCCGCTGCATGAGTCTAAACATTCGCTTGTTTGCATGCGCAAGGTCTATTCAGTAACAGAACACACTGCGCACGCAGTATCTGAATAAAAACACATGCAATTAATACACACTCTTCTTTTACATTGTCTCCGTCAATCTATCAAACGCACGCCCACTTCTACTCAACCCAGATAACATATGCCAGCCACCACCACCCCCATCACCACCAACACCACCACCCCCACCCACCACCATTAACACCACCACTCCCACACCCCACCCATCACCAGCAACACCACCACCCACACCCCACCCATCACTATCAACACCACCACCCCCACACATCACCATCAACACCCCCACACCACCCATTACCATCAACACCCCCACCCCCACACATCACCATCAACACCCCACCCATCACAATCAACACCCCCCCACACAGCCCTAACCAGCACCACCCCCACCCCCCACCCATCACCATCAACACCCCACACCCCACCAATTACCATCAACCACCCCCACCCCCACACATCACCATCAACACCCCACACACCCCACCCATCACAATCAACACCCCCCCACACAGCCCTAACCAGCACCACCCCCCACCCCCACACCCCACCCACCCACCCCCCACACACCACCATCACCACCCCACACACCCCACCCATCACCATCAACACCACCACCCCCACACCACCCCATCACCATCAACACCCCCACCCACCAGCATCACCATCAACACCCCACCTCCACCCACCACACCACCACCCCCACACCCCACCCATCACCATCAACACCCCCACCCACCACCATAACCACCACCACCCACCCCCCACCCATCACCATCAACACCACCCCCCGCACACCCCACCCATCACCATCAACACCCCCCCACCACCATACCACCACCACCCCCACACCCACCACCCCACACCACCACCCCCCACACCCCACCCATCACCATCAAGACCACCACCCACACAGCCCTAACCAGCACCACCCCCACCCCCACACCCCACCCACCACCATCAACACCACCACCCCTACCCCCAACACCACCAACACCACCCCCCATACCCCACCCATCACTATCAACACCACCACCCCTACACATCACCATCAACACCACCACCCATACCCCACCCATCACCACCACCCCCCCACACCCCACCCATCACCATCAACACCACCACCCCCCACACCACACCCATCACCATCAACACCACCACCCACACCCCTAACCAGCACCACCCCCCCACACCCCACCCACTACCATCAACACCACCACCCCTACCCCCAACACCACCATCAACACCATCACCCCACCCCTACCACCCCCCACCCCACCACCATCACCCCCACTAGCACCACCCCACCACCATCCAAACCCCCACCACCACCACCACCACCACCGTAAAAAGCAGGCACTAATTGCCCAAATTTAACCAGAAACACAAACGGGCACATTGCACAGGTTGTCTATAATCTCAGAAACAGTGATTGGGATACCACGCCCTAGCCACCTAAGGTCCTATCAGCACAGGGGACTTACTGACTGCCTTTTCACAGTGCATCATGAATCATCAACAACCCCTTAACATACCACCACTACTACAACTACTACCAATAATAATAATAATAATAATAATAATAATAATAATAATAATAATAATAATAATAATAATAATAATAATAATAATAATAATAATAATAATAATAATAATGAGGCTGCAGGATGAAAGTGGTGCCCACCAAAAAACGCGGAAATCAAGCCGAGATTATTACACCGACGGCAAATTTCCGCGATAGTGCGGATCTTCTCCCATAGACTGAGCACGGTCAGGGAATCGTGGAAGTCAGGTTTCAACTATCCTTGTTAAACCCATACCTAACTTTCTTATTTGGGTTTTATGTTCTAGTTACATTTCAGGTCATATAAGAACGGGATTCGAACCAACCAACTGTTGTCATATACATCCTAATTCCTTGGCATTTTGCTTAACGCTAATCGGTACATATAACAAATCGCAGAAATCCGCCAAATCGCGGAGGACTTTCATCCATGCACAAGAACAAAAACTGCTGCTAATAATCATAATAACAATGTTTGTTTTGTTACTTTGCTGGAATTTTACATCCTGGTAACACCTAAGCTCATATCAGGACGAGTACCAACTTGTGACTGCGTGCACTCATGTCGACTTTATAGGGCTGTCGCACTGGGATACCAAGCCACCAGCACAATGACCCCATTTCCCCACACAGTTGGGAAGCCAGCCAACACCTCCAACCTCACAGTCCTCTCCTGGAACTGTGTTATCATGACACCGAGCTAACCAGTCCATGCCCTATCCTAGTAATGCCAACTGCCAAGTTAGGTAGCGACAGGGTATCAATTTTATATGTCACTGGATTGACTCTGCTGCGATTCGAACTCCTGACGTTCCGCACAGGAATCCTGCGCTTTACTGATTCGGCTATCATGTCCAGTCAATAATAACAATGAGGCCTGGGGACAACAACTAATACAACTACTACAACTACTACAACTACTAATAATACCATATTCTCACAGGTTAATGCCCTGGGTGTTTAAATTGGCAAATCACTGAAGTGGAGGTGGGCGTTTACCCACACATAGGCGTTTAAGGGGTGGTCATTTACGAAATATTGGACAAGTGGGGGTTGGGCGTTAATCCACACATGGGCGTTAACCAGTGAGAATATGGTAATAAAAATAGTGGTGAATGAGCGACGGAAGGTTATTCACGGTTATGCTTGCTGGGGTTTTTTAAATTCTAGCAACATCCAAGGTCATAGTACGGCGGGTATCATCTTGTGCCCCGTGTGCACTAATGGTAACTTCATAGTGCTGCTCCACTGGGAGCCTGGGCCAATGGCACCATAACCTAATATCCAACTCACACACATTATCCTGGCACTGAGCAAAAAAAAAACAGCCTGCGGCCTATCCAAATAATGCCAAGCACCCGGCTAGGTCATGGCAAGTATTGATTTTTTGGCTAGGTTAGATAGCGACAAGAAAAACATTTTGTAAGTCATTGGATTGACTCGGCTGGAGTTTGAAAGTGTAACCTCCCGTATGGGAAGCCAGCCAGAACGGGGAGCGGGACGTAGCTCAGGCGGTAGGTAGAGTCTCCACCTGTGGTGGTGTGGAGCATCCAATCGGTTCCTGCTCAGTGGACACATTTGCAGTTTGTGCTATTTTCCGTCCCAACCAGTGGTCCACAACTGGTTCATCAAAGGCTGTGGTCCTGTCTGTGGGAAAGTGCACATAAAAGATCCCTTGCTGCTTATCAGAAAGTGTAGCCTATGTGCCGGCAGTAGGTTTCCTCCAAAGAAATATGTCAGAATGACCATATGTTTGACGTCCAATAGCCGATGATAAAAATCAATGTGCTCTAGAAGTGTCGTTAAATAAAACAAACTTTCCTTTGGGAAGCCAGCCAGCGCACTTACCCATTGAACAACCCTGTCAGGTGCCATATAGATGGAACAATCTGTACAAGACGGTGCTCTCCAATCCCACCCTCCACCTCCACCCCCTGTGAGCCAGAGAGAATGATGGCTGCCTCGCAGCTAAGGAAATTAGTTGTAGCCAGCGTGGTGGTGGCTGGAGCTGAGGGACATCCCATTTCTCACCCAGCCCGCTTTCGCTCTAGTCAGATCACTGCTATAGTGCCCATTACTCTTTGTATCACACACCGGACGCGCTTGCCAAATCGGTAGAGCACAGGTCTCGTGGGCGGGCGATGGGGAATTTTGTTCCTAGTTGAGTCAAACCAATGGCTTATAAAATTTATACTTGTTGCTTCGTAGCCTGGCGCTCAGCATTAATAGGATAGGGCAAGGACTTATTAGCTCAGTGTCAGGATAATATGACTGAGTGGGATATCGGGTCATGGTGGCAGTGGCCTTATGTCCCAGTGGGGCAGCACTATGAAGTTGCCATGAGTGCGCACTGTCACAAGTCGGTACCCATCCTGATGACCTTAGATGTTGCCAGGATGTAAAACTCCAACAAACAACCCTGTATCACTGCAACTATCGTAATCCCCTGAAAGCAACCCGCACAATGTAGTTGCACACATTGTCACATCCATCTTCCTGCAAGCTTGTGAATGAATCATGGACCCTCACAGCAGAACTCTAAACAAACCATGAGAATGAGGTGCTACCACAAGATGCTTGTACAAGTTTCATACATGGTCCATATTACCAATGAGGAAGTCCAGGCCAAGATCCAGCATGCAATTGGACCACATGGAGATCTCTTGATGATCGTAAAAAGATGCAAACAGCAGTGGTATGGTCATATTTCACATATATCAGATTTAACCAAAACCATCTTGCAAGGCACAGTGAAAGGGGGGAGAAAACAAGGCGGACAAAGGAAGAGGTGGGAAGACAAACATCTGGGAATAAACAGGTCTGGAGTTTGGCAAGCCCCACATGGCAGTGGAGAACAGAGAAAACTGGAGAAAACTGGTTGCAAAGTCATTTGTGGTTCCACACCGACACTCATGGTTAAAAGATTGATGATGACGATTAATCATTGGTGGATCGGTGTTCCCTTAGATTTTGTTTTACAAGGTGGGGGAGGTTGTTGATGGTACTTGTTTCGTTGTTTCAAAAGAGTATCAATGTAGAAATTTAGGTGGTGCTCTAATTACAGGTTTTATGGTAACCACTTCTTTAAGGCGTATCTGTTAATTGTGAGAGTATGGAGTGTGCTAGGCTTGGCGAGGCTGAGAAGGGGTACTCCACTCTTCAGACATCCCAACGAGGTGTGTGTTGGGGTGTTGGTGTGAGTTTGTTGGTATGTGTGTGAGAGAGAAAGAGAGAAGAGAGAGAAAGAAAGAGAAAGCAAAAAAGAGAGCAAGTTGGTGCATGTGTATTAGTGTGGATGTGTGTGTTAGTATGTGTGTGTGTTAATGTGTGCGGATGTCTGTTCATGTCTGTGTTGATGTGTGGGGATGTGTGTTCATGCATGTGTTGATGTGTGTGGATGTGTGTTCATGTATGTGTTGATGTGTGTGGATGTGCATTCACATATGTGTTGATGTGTGCAGATGCGTGTTCACATATGTGTTGATGTGTGTGGCTGTGCATTCATGTATGTGTTGATGTGGGTGGATGTGTGTTCATGTATGTGTTGATGTGTGTTGATGTGTGGTCATGTATGTGTTGATGTGTGTGAATGTGCATTTGTGTATGTGTTGATGTGTGCAGATGTATGTCCATGTATGCATTGATGTGTGCGGATGTGTGTTCATGTATGTGTTGATGTGTTTGGATGTGTGTGCATGTATGTGTTGATGTGTGCAGATGTGTGTTCATGTATGTGTTGATGTGTGCGGATGTGTGTTAATGTATGTGTTGATGTGTGCAGATGTGTATTCATGTATGAGTTGGTGTGTGCAGATGTGTGTTCATGTATGTGTTGATGTGTTTGGATGTGCGTTCACGTATGTGTTGATGTGTGCGGATGTGTGTTCATGTATGTGTTGCCTGTTGGGAGTTTTACGTCCTGGCAACATCTAAGGTCATATTCTAGAGTATAAGTACCTACTTGTGACAATGTGCACTGATGGCGACTTTATAGTGCTGCCCCACTGGGGGGGGGGGGGGAAATCTGCCACCATGACCTGATATCCCACTCAGCCACAGTATCCTGACACTGATCCAACCAGTCCTTATCCTATCCTAATAATGCCGAGCGCCTGGCTAGGAAGCAACAAGTATCAATTTTTACCATAGTTGTTCCAGGAGTACTACTCCGAATGTCCTGTTTTTTTAAATCGCACCAACAGATGTAATTTGTTTAATGTGCAAATATCTGAAACAGCCATAACCGAAGACCAGCGCCTAAGCGTTGAAAAGTAGGATTGTTCAAATAAATCAAATACATTTACAGGGATGACTATATTCGCTCATCCATTACAATTTCCCCACGCATGAACCCACAATACAACTCCTAAATATCCACTAATCTATGCATAGTAATAATGACACTTCCGTTTCCGGTCCAATCTCTGTTGTTCCAGACCATCCGACCAAAACCCTGACCATAACCGGATGTAGGGACAGAGGGAAGGAGGGATGGAGGGATGGAGGGAGGAAGGGAGGAAGGGAGGGAGGAAGGAAGGAGGGAAGGAGGGAAGGAGAGAGAGAGGGAGGGAGGGAGGGAGGGAGGAAGGGAGGAAGGGAGGGAGGGAGGAAGGGAGGGATGGAGGGCCGAGGGGAAGGGAGGGAGAAAGGGAGGGAGGGAGGGAGGGAGGGAGGAAGGAAGGGAGGAAGGGAGGAAGGGAGGGAGGGAGGAAGGAGGGAGGAAGGAGGGAGGGAGGGAGGAGGGAGGGAGGGAGGGAGGGAGGGAGGGAGGGAGGGAGGGAGGGAGGGACGGAGGGAGGGACGGAGGGAGGGACGGAGGGAGGGAGGGACGGAGGGAGGAGAGAAAGAGGGGCAGAGGGGCGGAGGGAGGGAGAGAGGAAAGGAGGGAAGGTGGGAAGGCTAGTCGAGGTTTGTGTGTGTGCGTGTGCGCGTGCGTGCGTGCGTGCGCGTGTGTGTGAGGGGAGCGGGGGTCACGTGCAGAGATAAGGTAGGCCGGCAGCGGAACGTGACCAGAGCGTGACCTGGTTCTCGAATCCTGCTTGCAGCTTTTGGAACCGATGGTTGCCGCCAACTTGCAAGGCTTTGCCAGGGTGTTGGTATTGGGGAGGGGAGGGGGGTGGCACTTTTCTGTGAGTGGATTTGAGGTATTTATCTAAAAAAGAGTGCACATCTAACTGCATTAGAGGTTCACGGCCTTTGAGATAGCCCTTTACCTCCTCCTCCCACCTTCTTTATGCATCACTAAAGCGGAACAATAGATCCTGCCAGTTAAGCTAGTCACATCTATTGGCAGAATCTGGAACCACTCTATTCGGGTACATTCGCCGAGTGCCTATGATTTTACATGCTATATCTCCGTAAAGAATGCCTGGAAAAATAATAAAATGCCTGATTATATTCAGATATTCATATTGCAACAGGATTCAAGCTCGTATCAATGTAATATATATACAACATTTTTAAAAGACAACTACATTGTATTTTTCTTCTGGAATTTCACCGCGCTGTCTTCATGTTTTACACCCCTCCAGTTAAGCTAGTGACATCTATTGGCAGAATCTGGAACCACTCTATTGGGATACTTTCCAGCTTAACTGACGGGGTCTATTCATTAGAAACTAACTCACTGCTATTATGGAATATTGTCTGTGTCTTTGTAGGGTGGGGTTTTATTTTTTTGCAATTTAAATTTTAGTTTTTTTCGCTGGGGAAATAGACTAGTTCGTAATTCCGACTGTGCATGCGCTGAAAATGGCGACGAGAGCAAAACAAAGGCGTCCTGCCATTGAATTTGCCGATACGTGCAGTGCAAAACGTCGATTTTATTCTAAATCAATAGAAATACAGAATAATTTGGCATAAACATGGATGCACGAATGCAATATAATAATATAATAACTATCCATAATTGAGCATTTTGACGATACATACAATTCCCCACAAAACAATCAAGTTATTTTACAGGCTGATGCTTAATCACCATCATTAATTCTTGTTCTAAGTATTAAAATGTCAAATGTGTCAAGAGAAACTTGTTTCAAAGAAATATATAACCAATGGTTGATTAACCATACCGATTTCCTAGCTCTACAGATGTTATTAACCATAGGATATAAATGAAAACAAGCTTAAAATAAGTCAAACTGACAGTCGCTATAGTTCTAACACTAGGGACCAGATTTGTCTAAATCTAAATGCAGATGGTTAAAGATGTGCTGATTAGATTGATGTAAATGCAATGCTGGATAAAAGATTAACATCTTAATTTATTATATATATTTTCTTAGTTGGTATTTTACATTTAAAACATAGCTGCACACAGTGTATTAGCATGTGCCATGTGCTTCACCCGGGTTTGTTTTGCTTTGACGCATCCCACAATACACTGCGCCACTTGAATTACAAACTAGTCTATTGACCTATTTCAATGTTTACTAACATCGTGTATGCGCGTGCAGCTTGGCTGCAGAACGAAGGCACACTGCCATTGAGTTTGCTGATACCACGACTTGAAAAATGTCAGTTTTATTCAAAATTAATAGAAATGCAGAACCCTAACCTTATAAATTTAGTATAATCTTTGTTAAAGACGCTTTCTTTATGTGTTCCAAGCGGTTTGTATCTAGGTGGTGTGGTTTTAGAGATATTTCACTTTTTCTGTATGAAGATTGCTCACAGCCATTGACAATGCATTGAGTTTGCCAGTATGCGCAGTGCAAAACGTCAGATTTATTCAAAATTAATAGAAATCCAGAACTCTAATCATATCAATTTAATATAATCTTTTTGTTAAACATGTTTTCTATATGTGTTCCAAGCGGTTTATGGCTAGGTGATGTGGTTTTAGAGATATTTAACTTTTTCTGTATAAAGATTTCTCATAGCCACTGAGTTTGCAGTGTGACAGTGTGTTGTCCTGCAGCCAAAAGGCACGCGCACTGACCTAGATACCTATGCTGACGTCATATGAAATAGGTCTATACATTGTTCTTTTTTTGCAGCCTAATTTCTCAATATGTTTTTTAATATATGTTTTTAATTGTAATTGTGTAATGAAGTGAAAGAGATATGCATTCTTATATTGGCTGAACTTTGAATATTGAGTGTTATCAATTCTTCTTTTCCTTAATAATAATAATTATTATTATTAATAATAATAATATTAAAGAGGTATAACAATCTATTCTCAACAGACGCAGGGACTTGAGCCCTTTTGACCTTTGAAACATAATTTTTTGATATTATGCGTGTATGAGAGTAGACCTATTTGAAAAGTCAGTGTGTGACTTATGCAATCCCAAGTGTGGCTTCTATCACAAGTATCATGATATACCGCAACATAAAACAATTAAAATTTGTTGTGTTATCATTAGTTGATTAAGCAGGGGAAATTTCAATCGCAGATGATTGGTTTTCCTCATTCCACTGCTCCTTGCCCTATCCGAGTAATGCCGATCGCCAGGTTAGGAAGCGACAAGTATCAATTTTTAAGTCATTGGTTTGACTGAACCAGGGTTCGAATCCACGATCTACCAATACGGGAGACAAACGCTAAACTCATTTGGCCATCCCGTCTGGTTAACAGATTATCAAAGCTAGGCGCTTGTTATTTTGAACTCAACCCTAGACCCTGAAGGGGGGATGCTGCGCTTCCTGTTGTATGCAAGACAAAAAGTAGGATCGGTAAGTAGGGATTTTCTATTCTAATAAAAAACAACAAATCAGGACTCCCTTGACCGTGATGTAATTTGATATTCACAAAAGGTACACTCCATGTAATTTGTCAGAAAATCTTCACTGAAGTAAAGAACTTCTGTATCAGCAGATATTTGTGATAGTTTGCAAGGGTTTATTTCTAACGATTAAATCATTTCTTCAGAAATAAAATTACGATTTTCAGGGTCAGTCGTGCAATTGGAAACACAATTTCTGTTGTTGTAAGGCATAATTACATAACATCACAAACCTGACTATCTATGGAAAGCTGTGCGATTTAAGGTTCCAAGTCATACACAAATACAGTAAAACCTCTCTAACAGACCACCTCCACTGATCGACTACTCCCCTATACTATATTGATCGCTTTATTTAGGTATCCCAAGTGCCTTGCCAATCCACCAATAATCTGTGTGTGGAGGCTTAAAATTCATCATTTTCAATCTGTTGGTGTGTTCTAAGTTTTTCACCAATTGAAATAAAACCTAAAGCAAAATAAAGCTTCACATTTCTTCTTTCTAATAGTACCATCCACATTAGGATATGCCTTTGAGCAGCTACAGAAAATCAATGCTTTGTCAAGTCCATTTATGTAGAAAATCACCTTTTGTTTCAACTAACTTATGCATGAAATTTTACACTGCTTCTTCAAACCTCTGATGCCCATTCACCAGAGCTAGCATCATCATGCCAATGATATCATTTTGTTGCCAATACTACAGGCCATATAGTCATATTTTGTCCTTGAATAAATTCTTTGTCCATCTATTTTAAATTTTAATTTAAAATGTTCAATTAACCACCATTTCGGAACCGAATAATGGATAACTTCGGGTTTTACATGAAAATAAAGATCCTTTTTTTCTTAAAATAAAGAAGTTACTCATGATTCTTAGCAATGCACGGTGTGAAGGTGTAAATTTGAGACAAAATAAATGTTGGCTCTACTTAAGAATTGAATGCTAAAGTTGTTATGCAATGTGCCAGTTGTTATGCAATGTGCCATAAACACACTGCCCACACACACACAGGGTTTGAAAACTTTTAAAAAAACCACATTCATATCTATCAAATTGTATTGTATGTAACGTAAACAGAAAGAGCATGTTGAAGGTAGTACAGTGTGAAAATTTCATGCAATTATCTTGTACGGGTGCTTTTCTGTACCAAATAAGCCTGTTCAAAGTTGGGCATTTCCTTTTACCGGATTTTATCACTTGTCAAATTGAGCTCTGGACCATTTTAAACCTATTTTTTTAAGCTTTTCCCAAGCATATGTAGTCCTGAAAAAAAATAGCAATGACAAGACTCATCAGTAGGTTAGGGATAAATCAGAATAATTTAATATGGGTGCCAATTTTTTCCACAACCAAGCACCCAAAAGTGGTCCAAAGCAAAATTTGGAAATTGGTGAAATTGAGGAAATTGTGATTTCACGCATTTTTGAAGATGTATATCTTGAAATGTAACCACATCAGACCCCTGGATCTTTGTATTCTCATTGTATAGGCCATGGATTTGAAGGAAAAAATACAGAAAGTCTGATAGGGTGGTTACTTTTAATTCTTGGGGCCATCAAAAATGCTATCTTTTTAGTTTTGGGTGACCCAATTAAGTAACAACCTAAAAAAGTCCATATCTTCTTTAATATTAGAGCGATTTTCACGAATGAAGTGTCATTTTATTTCAAATTAAATATACTAACAGGTGAAATCCATTAAATCAAACTCCAAACTATTTTTGAAAATCACTTGGGATACCTACTATTAATTTGGGCCCCAAACGATCGCCCATACAATACCGTTGTAATGATAAAAACAACCTCCCTAAACCGACCACCTCCCTAAATGGACCATTTAAAGTCGGTCCCATGGTTGGTCGATTTAGAGAGATTTTACTGTAGCAAATGAATCAGTTCTGCCTTTCTGCCTGCCTACCCCCCGACCGCCACACCCCAACCCCTTCATGCATTGAGCCTACAATAATCTTCGCTAGCTCCATCTCCAGATAAACGGTGCAATAAGGCCATCTTAGCAGCAGGAAGTGCCGACGGTGAGAGATAAATACGGGAAGATGGATCTCAGATGTGAGTGTGCAGCAGCATCAATCAGTCTGCCAGCACACAGCTGGCCTTCAAGCAATGAACCATGAGGTGAAGGTGCCTGTGGGAGCCACAGGTGACTGCTGATAGCCACACTGCTCACCTGTTGCTCATGATGCAATGAGCTGCTCAGCACACACGGAGCTGCTCATCCCACACTGAGCTGCTCACCGCTAGAGAAGCTCACTGCCACACTGAGCTGCTCATCCGACACTAAGCTGTTCATCCCACACTAAACTGCTCACTGCCACACTGAGCTGCTCGCCACATACACGGAGTTGCTCACCACCACACTGAGCTACTCATCACCACACTGAGCTGCTCACCACGTACACATAGCTGCTCACCACCACACTGAGTTGTTCACCACATACACAGAGCTGCTCACCACCACACTGAGCTGCTCACCACCACACTAAACTGCTCACCACATACACAGAGCTGCTCACCACCACACTGAGCTGCTCACCACATACACAGAGCTGCTCACGACCACACTGAGTTGTTCACCACATACACAGAGCTGCTCACCACCACACTGAGCTGCTCACCACCACACTGAACTGCTCACCACATACACAGAGCTGCTCACCACCACGCTGAGCTGTTCACCACCACACTGAGCTGTTCATTCCATACTAAGCTGTTCACCACCTCACTAAGCTGTTCACCACCACACTAAGCTGCTCACCACCACTCCGAGCTGCTCACCACCACATCGATCTGCTCATCCCACACTGAGCTGCTCACCACCCCACACTGAGCTGTTCACCACCACACTGAGCTGATCATCCCACACTGAGCTGCTCACCACCACACTGAACTGCTCACCACCACCACACTAAGCTGTTCACCACCACACTGAGCTTCTCATCCCACACTGAGCTTCTCATCCCACACTGAGCTTCTCATCCCACACTGAGCTGCTCATCCCTGACAGAGCTGCTTACCTACCACTACTAATTAATCCACCTGTTGCTCAGCATCCATGCGTGTGCTCATCTAAATGCAAGCTGCTCTCACCCCAATAGCTGCTCACCCCTCACAAACTACCCGCGCTGTTCACCTCAACCTATCTATGCTGCTCACATCCACCCACACCCACGCACTGCCCACCACTATCAGTACAAAATGAAGCAGCAGTATCGAGTAAAGTTGGTTTTTGTTGTTGTCTCATGTACAATGCTCCTTCAGTGCTGCTACTATTTTGAAGATATCGATGACCTAGACAAAGTGGAACTAGATATAAATCTCCGATAAGGTCACGGCAGCTGATTCCATCATAAAAAGAACAACAACCCCCAACAGCAGCCCATCATCGCACACTTGGCATTAGCTGCCTATCAATGCATACTACCTAGCAATCTCTATCACCCAGCATTCTTAACCTTAGCCACCAATACTCAGCAATCCTCTATCCATCTCTGGCTGTCACCAATCGGCAATCGGAAGTCGGCCATCGGCAAGTCCAGTCCCACAGTTGTGACGCTCAATCCGGACAGCCATCTGTCACAATGCCAACTGTCAATCACGTAAACATAGGTGTCATTGCTGTCAGTAAGCAATAAACAACTGGCAACTGCCGTGTCCACTACTCAGCAGTCTCGTGGGTGTCCCGCCGTCCCTCCTGCTCCTGCTCCTGCTGGCGGCTACTCCTGCAGTGACCGGCCACACGCTGGGTGCCTGCCTCCCGCTGCTCCAGCCGACTCCTCCAGTGTGATACCCCTGCGCAGAGTACCCAGTGCTCCAGGTAAGAGCAGGTCGTGCTGGGCAAACGCCACCTGGCGAAGTGGAGAGTGCTGCTAGTCTCTTCTCTCCCTCCCTCTGGCCCTCCCCCTCTCCACTCCTCCTGCCGGGGTACAGGTATACACACTTCCTCCAGTATGCCCATGCTCCCCCCACATCCCCCTCACCTGGCGACATGACGCTTCTAGTTCTACATGCCACCTGTAGGTGGTGCGATAGCGGGTGGAGGTGGGGAATTATGGGAAGCCATTCTATCGATGCCAATATAAAACAAACAAAACACCCATAGCTATCTGAACGCTACACATATTACACATATTACGGACACAGTACACAGTACACAGTACACACACACACACTACACACTACACACTACACATACACACACACGATGGATGGTTCATATTGTAACAGGCTGCACTTGACTCATTACCGCAAGCAGACATGTGCACAGGTAAGTAGGCACGTAGGCAGGCACGCAGGCAGGTAGTTATGTAGATATGTAGATACATAGATATATGAGACTGTCTCAAAAGGTGCTAAAGGCCCTGTCACATTACGGCGTATGGCGGGAGCGTATTGAAAACCTACGTAGGTCCTGCGCGTGCCGGCCTATGATGACATTGGGTGACCTTTCGGGTGGTTTTGAGCGTATGTGGAACCTACGAGGAGCGTACGAGGAGCGTATGAGGAGCGTATGGGGAGCGTATGGGAGCGTGCTGTGACATTTTTTGACAGTATGGGCCATACGCCCTCATAGGTCGTTTTTTTTTTAGCATGCACAAACAAATTTGGACGGACGGATTTATGAAAGCGTATGGCGGCGTATGCCTCATACGCTTCACATACGCCGGCATCTGGCGGCATATGAGTAGCGTATACGGCGTATGCCGACGTATATGACGTAACGCGCTTACGCCGCCATACGCTCCCGCAAAAAACCCTAATGTGACAGAGCCTTAAGCAATATGGGACAAAACTTTGTCCATTGTAACAATCAACATACTATCTGCTTCTGCATTTGCTCAGGATAAACTGATTTGTTTTTTACATGGTGTTTCATAATCCCAATAGAATACATATTGATTTGAAGCAAATGTCCTTGTTTTTCAGTGTAACCGTTTCTGTGCTGTTTTGTGTCAATCGTTACAATGGACAAAATAAAAAGTTATCACCTTTTGAGACAGGCTCATATAGATAAATCGATTTTGCTAGGACATACAAAAAATCACAATCAACAAACAAAAACATCCAGACCAAACTTGTTCTGGCATAGCAGGTGTCCTGTCAACAGAAGGACCAATCAAAACACAGTACCCTGCAGATAGATCGCCGAGGGATGTCATTGGTTAATTTTTTTAAAACTAATTAGCAGTGTGTGTGTTTTGCTTCTCCCTAGTGGGCGATCTGCACACCAGCACACACCATCATTAATTAGACTATATAAACGCGTTAATTAGCAGGTGCATCAACAGAATTAGAAGTTAATTATTAAGCATATGGAACAAAATATCTGTGACACACAGTGTTGGACCACCCAGGGCGATAAATAAACTATTAAATATATGCAATACAAGTGTATTAGTCTGTGCATGAGCCTCACCACCACGTGGTGGTGGAAGTACTACGCAGACCCGTGTTGTCCGTGCATAGTGACAGGTGGCAGTAGGCAATGCCTCAGTGGACCAACCCATTCTGTGACTGGCTAGTGGTCACACGCTACCATGAGAGGTTACCTGCGACCTGGCTGGTCACTTGGATCTGTGACGCCACTGTGGGTGGAGTAAGGATTAAACTATGAAGCGTACATTTCTCTCGTCTTCTCTTCGCGCTGCGTCAGTTACAGAACAGAGGAGAATTGGATGTACTTCTATGACCCGGATTTTATGGTTGATTAATTGATTGATTGGTAGTTGTTTTACGCCATGTCGGCAACAAAGACCATATCCATGGAGGGAAGTGTTTAACTTGTATTCCGACCAGATGGGATGGCCGAATGAGTTAGAGCGTCCATCTCCCGTGCTGGTAGATCGTGGGTTCGAACCCTGGTCGAGTCAAACCAATGACTTAAAAATTGATACTTGTCACTTCCTAGTCTGGCACTTGGCATTATTAGCTAGGACAAGCACTGGTTGGCTCAGTGTCAGGATAATGTGACTGAGTGGGATATCAGGTCATGGTGCCGGTGGCCTGGTTTCCCAGTGGGACAGCACTATAAAGTCGCCATGAGTGCGCACTATCACAAGTCGGTACCCATCCTGATATGACCTTAGATGTTGCTAGGACCTAAAACAACAACCAAACAAAATTAACTTGTATTCTGTCCATTTTCACTGAAGTTCATTCCGAACCTGCCTCCTCGTTGGCCTGTTCGTCGGGTTCGAAAATCGTGCCTCATCTTCTTGAAGTGGTTAGGATTCGCGTCCATGGATTTCTTCTTATCCGTCTCCATGTGCTTGGCACATTTGGAGCTTCTGTCCACTTGGTTAAACAAGTATTGGAGTTGGCCACCGAACATCTTGGCCACCGAACATCTTTGTATTGTCCAGTGGCTTCCCCTTAATGGGCTTGGGGGCAAGGAATAATGTATATATTCCTTCCCATCATTGTATGTGATCTTCTTTGATATGGCTACTTCCTTGACTGTGTCTGTGCAGACCGCCTTAAACAGGCCAGAAAATTGCTAGTCGCGGTTAGCAACGCAATCCCCCCGTTCATATCGTCGCACAGCGACGAAAACTTGTTCTCTGCCATCATCCTATTGGCAATAGGCACTTGGCTGTGAGGGCCGACAGAACCCCTTTGTACACCAGGGAGCCTAGGTGGTGTAATGGTTAGCACACTGGCAATATTTCCATTTTCATCACCACCACGACACATATATCGACCATAGATCGACAACCCTCCTATATCGATCGCTTTATTTGGGTCCCAAACCACCACACATAGAATACCAGTGTAATGATAAAAAAAACTCCATAAACTGACCACCTCCCTAAATGGACCGTTTAAAGTTGGTAGAGGTTCTACTGTATTCCATGTTATAAGTAAATAACGAACAGAAAACAATGCTATTTTATTCATCTGCACCCACTTTGAGCCAACACCCAGTCCTTATAATCTAGATAATAAAGATATTGACGTGAATTCAGACACTACATGTATTGGTAAAGATAGTTAAGTGACACAGCCATACTTACAGAAAAGAACAAGAAAGAGAACGATTTCTTTTTTTTAAGGTGAAGTAGAAAAAAAAGCTCGAACGAAACCAGCAACACTGAATGATGCTGCAATAACAGTGCCACGCCTCCTGTTCCACCCACCATCTCAAGGGATGGGCTCAGCAGTGGTTCGGGAAATGCCCACCAGGTGGCAGATGCGTACATGGCGTTGACGATGGTGGAGGCGTCGACGGCGCTAAGAAAAACTACTGAATGAGGTTTGTTTGTATGTTGTTGTTTTACGTCATGGCAACATCCAAGGTCATATCAGGACGGGTACCGACTTGTGACAGTGTGCACTCATGGCGACTTTATAGTGCTGCCCCACTGGAAGACCAGGCCGCCAGTACCATGACCTGATATCCCACTCAGTCACATTATCCTGACACTGAGCCAACCAGTCCTTGCCCTATCCTAATAATGCCGAGTGCCAGGCTAGGAAGCAACAAGTATCAATTTTTAAGTCATTGGTTTGACTCGACCACGTTTCGAACCCACGACCTACCAACATGGGAGACGGACGCTCTAACTCATTCGGACATCCCGTCTGGTCGGCTGAATGAGGAATGACTGAACGAGAGAGTGAGTGAGCGAGTGAGTGAGTGAGTGAAAGAGTGTGAGTGAGTGTGAATGAGCAAGTGTGAATGAGCAGATTACAAACAATTGCGGAAATTCGCGAAATCGTTCATCCCTGATAAAATATCTAGAACTAAGACCATGCTTTATGTCCAAGATATTTATTTTGTTAAATCATTAAATAAATGAACAATTAAAAAGCAACAACAAAAAAAGCACAACTCGCACATTACCAAACAATCGCGGAAATCGGCGAAACCGTTCCTCCGTGGTAACTAACTCGCCAAGCCTGTGCTGGGAGAGCATCCCTAGCAGAGCAGCTCCCATTCCTCCCGGCGACCACCGCGCGTGGCATGTGGTCGCCATGGTGGCGTGTTGCCATGGCAATAGTTGTCCTTGGCATCGAGCCAGCGAGGCGCACAGCGCCCTCTTTTCGGGAGGAGTGTGTGTGTGGTGGTGGTGGGGGGGGGGGGGGGGGCGGAGTGTAGAAGTGGTGCCCCACATGTGCCCGCTGTAATCTGTGATTAGGCAATGTGACGTTCTGTCAGCATTGTTAAGTTGAGCCATTCATTGTCACACCACACACACACACACACACACACACCACCACACACACACACACGCCCACAGTCCACCTACCAGTACGCCCACAGTCCACCTACCAGTACGCCCACAGTCCACCTACCAGTACGCCCACAGTCCACCTACCAGTACGCCACAGTCCACCTACCAGTATGTCCACAGTCCACCTACCAGTATGCCCACAGTCCACCTACCAGTACGCCCACAGTCCACCTACCAGTATGTCCACAGTCCACCTACCAGTATGTCCACAGTCCACCTACCAGTATGCCCACAGTCCACCCACAGTCCACCTACCAGTATGTCCACAGTCCACATGCGAGTACGCTCACAGTCCACCTACCAGGACGCCCACAATCCACCTACCAGTAGGCCCACAGTCCACCTACAAGTATGCCCACAGTCCACCTACCAGTACGCCCACAGTCCACCTACCAGTAGGCCCACAGTCCACCTACCAGTGTGCCCACAGTCCACCTACCATATGCACACAGTCCACCTCCCAGTACGCTCAGTCCACCTATCAGTATGCACACAGTTCGCGACTAATCCCTATGGGCAGAATAAATACTGTATCAATAAAAAAAAAAAGAAGAGAGATTTTTAAAAATGTGGGCTGTTCAGTTTTCACCAGAAGGAGGCTAGGTGGGTCTCTTTTCCCCAGTCCTACACAAAAGTCAGCGCTCGCTATCTCAATGCCAGGACAGACAACGCACTCACCTGCCTGCAAGCAAGCTATGGCTACGTTGTACTAAGTGACCACCAGACACGTACCTGCAAAGGAACAAAACATCTGTGTTACTAAAAAGTTGATAAAAGCAATAGGGCTTGTGACAAAGTTTGTTATATTTAACGACGCCTCTAGAGCACATTGATTTTCATATCATCGGCTATTGGACATCAAACATATGGTCATTCTGACATATTTCTTTGGAGGAAACCCGCTGCCACCACATAGGCTACTCTTTCCGATAAGCAGCGAGGGGTCTTTTATATTATATGCACTTTCTCACAGACAGGACAGCACATACCACCGCCTTTCATGAACCAGTTATGGACCACTGGTTGGCTTGTCACAATTACCCCAAAGTGACGTCATTTGCAACAAACCCTAGACAGTTTGAAGACAACTTGACATTTTAAATTATTTTTTACTTTTGCTAATTAATATTGATTAATTGAATACGGTTCTTCCGACCATGTAAAAGTGTGGATATAACTTCCACTAAGTACATACACACTAAACTGAAATAGATCACATAATACGATGGAATCATACGTTGTTGATATCAGTTAGAACAGCGTAAAAGTGGTTACAGTCATACTCGGGTGATGATTTAAGGACATTCACATAGGATATCAGCTGATAACAATCGCATATCTTGCATTTGGAAAAGTACAATTATATCAGAAGGTACAGGGGTAATGTCAGATTCGAGGTGGATCAAAGGGAATGCAAAAGGATGAGGGAGAGTGAGGGAGAGTGAGGGAGAGTGAGGGAGGGTAAGGGAGAATGGGGGAGGGTAAGGGAGGGTAAGGGAGAGTGAGGGAGGATGGGGGAGAGGGAGAGTGAGGATGATGGAGGGTGAGGGAGGATGGGGAGGAGTGAGGAGATGGAGGGGAGGGTAATGGGAGGATGAGAGAGGGTAAGGAAGGTGAGAGAGGGTGTTAGAGGGTAATCTAGGGTGAGAGAGGGTAAGGGAGGTGAGAGGGGATGAGCGGGGAGGATGAGGGGAGGAGGGAAGGAGGATGAGGAGGAGGATGAGGGAGGGTGGGAGAGGATGTGGGAGGATGGAGGATGAGGGAAGGTGAGGAAGGATGAAGGAGGATGTGGATGAGTAAGGGAGGCTGAGGGAGGGTGGGAGAGGATGGGGGAGTATGAGGGAGGGCGAGGGAGGGTAATGGAGTGTGAGGGAGGTGGAGGGAGGGTGAAGGAGGAGGGTGAAGGAGGATGGAGGAGGAGGGGGGATGTGGGAGGGTGAGGGAGGATGTGGGAGAGTAGGGGAGGGCGATGGAAGATGAGGGCGGGTGAGCAAGGTGAGGGGAGGTTAGGAGGAATAGGGAGGATCAGTAAGGATGAGGGAGAATAAAGGAGGATTTCACGCCAAAACCCAGCAGCCAATTGGACCACGTAAAAACCTGACAATCGCAAAGATACGCAAACTGCAGTCGTATGGCCATATTTCCACTTCAGCAGGTTTGGCCAAAACCATCCTACAAGGAACAGTGAAATGGGGAAAGGATCGGAAGGGAGACTGAGAGAAAATAGAGAGAGACACACAGACTAATCGACACAGACAGGACAGGAAGAGAATGAGGAAGAGGAGGAATATCGAGGGAGTTGTTTGTGTGTGTGTGTGTGTGTGTGTGTGTGTGTGTGTGTGTGTGTGTGTGTGTGTGTGTGTGTGGGTGTGGGTGTGTGTGGGTGTGTGTGTGCGTGCGTGTGTGTGTGTACGTGTATGGGTGAATGTATGTGTGTGTACGTGTGTGTATGTGTGTACGTGTGTGCAGGGGGAGGAAGATACTGTATCGAAAGCAAATATTGAGTCACGCGTGAATGTTAATTATCTATGGAATTTCATATCTCATTTATCTGTTGTTTTGTTTATGTCGGTAACTACTAGTGTGAGTCATGCCGCCCCCCCCCCCTCCCAACTCCCATCCTTTTCCTACTCGCCACACTACACACCCTTCTCCCAGACCTCCTCCTTCTTGCCCCCCCCCCCCCTCTCCATCCCCACACCCCACCACTCTCGCCCATTAAAAAGTGTAGTACTAGTAGGAACTGACCCAACGTGTAAGCTGGCAAAAACGCGAGTGTGGATTTTAAAATAAAATAAATAAATACCATACAAAGATAACCTACATAAAATTACATAAAACAAAACTAGTTGAGCTTCTCCAGAATGGAGTGGTCTTCCTTGTGAACACATGGCCCGACGCATCCACACAGCAGCAGTTAGTTTATACCACTGTCACACTACGATGTAACGAGCAAACGTAACCCTGATGTGATCACGTTTCATCATTATGCTGATGTACGTTGGGTTACATCATGATGACGTCAGAATGATGTTAGACTGACGTCGAGCTACGTCACGTTACGTCGTGTTACGTCGGCGCGCGTCAAAGTTTTGAACCTGTTCAAAACTTTCGACTTAACTCAAACGTAAGGGTTTACGTTTGCCATACGTTCTGTACACGTTCGGCGAACGTCAATGACTTTAAACGGACGTTAGTCAAACGCTACGTTCAACTATGTTCCACTACATTGACCCACATTAAACCCAGTGGAAATGTCCCTGCGGCGTAATGGGAACGTCAGGAGAACATCAGGAGAACGTACGTTCAACTTACGTTCAACGTTTCGTCACCGTGTCATGACGTATGTAACGTCACATAACGTTCTTCTGGCGATGGAATAACGTTCATAACATTCCGTGAGCGTAATGACGTTGTCCTCTCTCGTTGAATGACGGTATCACTACGCTTCACCGATGTTACGCTCTCGTCCACTACGCTGCATCCACGTTCAACTTGTGCCCAAATTTGCATACTACGCCGAGAAGTTCAACGTTTTGCATGTTCTCCCTACGCTGACGTCGTCACGGCATAGTGTGACAGCCCCATTAGAGAGTTAAGTATCCAAGGAAACTGTTCAGCTAATGGAACCAACCCTCCAAAGGTACAATGTCTCAGGACTGGAAATGTTGGCCGAATAGGTAGAGCGCAGGCTTCCCGTGCGGAAGGTCGGGAGTTCGAATCCCAGGCGAGTCAAACCAATGACTTACAAAATTGATCCTTGTCACTACCTAACCTGGCGCTCGGCATTATTAGGATAGGACATGGACTGGTTAGCACAGTATCAGGATAATGTGACTGTGTTTTATGTAATTAAACGTCCACTCGTTTTAAAATGTCTATTTAAATGTCACAAAACCATACTTGCTGGTTTTTAAATAATTAGTAATTAAAACATCACCTAATCACACTAGTTTAAAAATGTCCATTTAAATATATATATAATCATACTTGTTGGTTTTAAAATAATGGTAGCATAAAGGGGAAACGGGTGGTTGTTGGTCGCATTAAAGTTGCATGGTCCGATGGCGTTCAAATTTTTGTCTTATTTTTTAGATAAATATATCAAATTGATCATTACGAGCTACTAATCATTAGTCCGGAGTGATTTTGATGAAAAATGATTAGTTTTGAAGCAATTTGAGCTGAAAGAACCCAAAATAATTTCGACAAGCTTGTCAAAACTCCTGCGGCTATGACCTAGATGGTCATCTCGCGGCCACCACGTGATGTGAGATGACCTAGTAATCCTGGAACCTGACAGGGCTGTAGGTAGGTATTTCTGTTTTGGTTGGAAACATTCTGGGGACGGATTGCTGCCATAGGTTCATGACACTAGGGTTTAAAAAAAATATATATTTTGTAGAAAGGTTAATCTGATTTATATCTATCGAATTGACCAAGTAGCATCAAATATCCAACATCAGATATATATCGGTATATGATTGACATCGTCCCAATGGCAGAAATTTCAAAACATCAAACTATGCAATTTTAATCAACGAATGGTGTGGGGGGGGAGGGGGGGGGAGCACACATGTCAATGAAGTTGTGTGTGCAGTTAGTGTTATTTATTGATAGTTTACACCAATAGGCCCCTATAAACCATTGCAGATGGACGGTTATGCTAAAAATTCCCCAACACAAAAATGCTGATTATTATCCAGGCAGTCGACCTGAACTCCTAATTATAGTTTAGCATTGACAGAGATGTTGGAAAGTCCTTAAATTTATACTGAATGTATAGGTCGAGAAAATACAACAACCTTATTTGTTTCTAGGATAATTTAATATAAAACAAAGAAATGAACAAGACTTTAAGAATTGCGACGCCGACATCTATTAAAGTTGTCGGCGTCGATCATTGGATGTCAGCGTCGATCGGTATAATTATAGTTTAGCATTGACAGAGATGCTGGAAAGCCCTTAAATTTATACTGAATGTATAGGTCGAGAAAATACAACAACCTTATTTGTTTCTAGGATAATTTAATATGAAACAAAGAAATGCACTACACTTTTAAGAATTGCGATGCCGACATCTTCACTTGACCACCGATTGGCCCGTTTTCGTGAGGCTGACCCATATATACTTCATATGGACCCAACAAAAAATATATATATACTGATCGCCCAATAGTAATATATATATATATATAAATTTCAAAATTTAAATTACCCATTGAATATCCAACATGGAGGGGAGGGGCAACATCCCCCTCATTTCCCCTTCCCCTCTATGAACCTGTACAGTAGGCCTACTTGGTTGGGGGTGGCTAATGAGGTCACGAGATTGGCCTAATTGCTTAATGGCCTTCCTGCATAATGGGTGTTTCAAACTGAGTGTTCAAAGGGGTGAGGTTATAAACTCACTGGTTATTCTGTATATGCTGTCCCAAATCATTAGCTAATACACCATTATCTAAGTTGGCTATTTGTTTTAATTTTGCCAAAATTATATTTCATCGGACCATGCAACTTTAAGCGGGTGGTCGTTTGTGAGGGGTAATTTTAGTTTAAACATGTTGTTTCATTGGAATTCTGGTCGTATATGGTGGGTGGTCGTTGTTCAGGGTGGTCGTTTAAGAATAAGAAGGGGACCACTGCACAAACATACTTTTTTAAGTCATTCGTTTGACTATGTTGTGGATCGAACCCACGACCTGACGCAAAAGAAGCGGGTGCTAAGCTCATTCAGCCTTAATGTCAGTGTCAGATCCGATCTATACCACAATTTCACATATTTATATGGGTACTCGGTGAAAATACTCCAGTCAATCTCTCAATCTCTCAATCTCTCAATCTAAACGCATCTGAGATTTTTTTTAATTATGTCGATTTGGCACAAATTAGAACATTTCAGATTGTCAGGTAAATTTCAATGTAGACATATAAATGTGATTAACAAAACTGACAAACAATACCACAAACTTATCATCATGAATATGGCCCTTGCTACTAACACAGCATTAAACCATCAGCAATCAATCAATCCATCAATCACTCATAAATCAAACCCCAATCTAAATGGTGTGGTGTTCTCTGTGGCGGAGTGGTTAGAGTGTCTGACTTTTTCTAGGTCGGACTCCTAATCTGAAGGTTGGTGGTTCGATTTGCCGTGCCCCCCCCCCACCCCCACCTCTGCCAATTTGGATTTCCACCGTTGTGTATAACTTACAGCGTCATTAAAGGACAGTTGCTCTCATACCATCTCTATGTGGTGTGGGAGGTTAAAAATCGCTTGGGTCGGTAAAAGTGTAGACTCGGGCTTTCTATCGACAAACTGTCTAATGGTGAAAACAAGTCTATTCAGACTTATCCATGATAGGCAGTATAAATCTTCAAGAACAATTATTGGAACAACTGCGATTACATCAAATAACATGCATCACTTAATTTCCATTTTTAGTGCATGCATCTGAAATCCACAGGAGCCGAGATCAGGTATTTTATAAAAGATGGGTAGGTGGCTCTAGAAATGAAGTCTGGATCGTGTTATTGGAGTTCCACGTCCTAGCACCATCTAAGGTCATACATGTGAGGTCTGACACTGATGGCGGATTTATAGTAATACCCCCAAAGGGATACCATATTAATAATACCAAGATAGGTGGGTCGATGATTGATTGATTAATTGATTGGTGGTTGTTTTATGCAGTGTGGACAGCAAAGGCCATATTCACGACTAGAAGTGGTCACCCTTTATTCTGATGTGTCATTATTATTCAACCATTGGTTTTACACAGAATATATGAAAGCTCACGATCAAGTATGTATCAAATGATACTTATAATGAAAGCTCACAATCATGAAAATTGTGGCAAAGGAAGAACTAAATCTGAACTAAAATCCAACGGTATTATTTCATTACAATTTCTTTTTGTGGTAAAAAGATCACGCATGCTGCTTGCATTGTAAAATTGTTGGCGCAAGGTCATAAAATCAACACAATTTAACCGAATGCCCTTGAGTACAAGTGGCCACTGACACTCAAGAACATTTGGTAAAGTATTTATTCATCTGAACATGACATTTGTCAGCGCCGGGGCACTGGTCTTCCGGCCATCTTACTATTAGAATTGACAGTCTCAATAATCTGAGTTTGATCAGTGCTGTATTAGTTACAGCACCGATCCTGTAGAATTAAGGGAGTGGCTCCTGCTGTATAATGTACAGCACCAGTCACTGTAGTTCATGCAAAAATGAGGAGCAGCACCGAGTAGGTGTATACTCGGGGCAACTCAAATAATCGTTGTGGGTTACATTTTTTCTCTTATAAAAACAAGTTAAGTTCAGAGTTGACAAGACATTTTGTCTGTCTTATATAATGTTCAATGTGTTTAAACAGATTGATAGTTGTGTAGGATGTTCGGTGTGTTGATGGTTTGTTCATGATGGTTAAGGGTGGTGGCATTCAGGGCGCAATTTCTCCTTTGAGTAGAAAAGAGTGTGTAAGCCACCCGCATAAGTATGTGGTGGTTTCCCCACAGACGGGACAATTTCAGTTGGTTATTGGAGTTTTACGTCCAGGCAACATCCAAGGTCATATCAGGACTAGGGCAATTTTATGCAAATTGTTGTTTGCTTTATCACTCATGCTGCATATGACGATAAAATGAGTGGTCTCAGATCAAACCTGGTGCAATGTCACAGTTCAGGGCCTTTTTCGCTGCCTGATCAGCACACTCATTTCCAGGGACGCCGGCATGCCCAGGCAGGCACCCAGCACATATGGATTACATACCCTAATGTTGTTAGTGAAGGTGGGTCAATGAAGAATAGGCAGGGACAGTCAGATTAGAGGTCGATGAGAAAGGATGAGAGTGGATGAGAGAGGATGAGAGAGGATGAGAGAGGACAAGAGAGGATGGGGGGTTGAGAGGATGAGAGGATGAGGGGGTGAGAGGATGAAAGAGGATGAGAGAGGATGAGAGAGTATGAGAGGATGAGAGAGGGTATATTACACACACACATAATGGAGACAATGTGTCATCACTTTGGATGTGGCTAGCCCCATGATAATTAGTGTCAGCTGTCCTTTACCCAACTTATTAGTGCATCCTACATGAAACTAGATAATTACCAACATTGACCTATTTTTAATATCTGCATAACGTACATGATATTGGAGTGGCGTGATTACACCAAATGGCACGTTCGAACCACACTGGCATTCCATTTGGTTTGTAGCGCAATGAGCTTCCCTCCCCAGGTGAAATGCCACATATACAGGCATGGATATGTTGATTGCATCAGGGAGGCTAGAGTAGTAGATAGCATAATGGTTTTTGGGGGTTTTTTGGGTTGTTTTTTTGTACATTAGTTGTTTAAGCAGGGGAAATTTTAATCGTGGACGATTGCTCTTCCTCATTCCACTCTTCCTTGCCCTATCCTAATAATGCCGAGCGCCTGGCTAGGAAGCGACAAGTATCAATTTTTAAGTCATTGGTTTGACTCGACCGGGGTTCGAACCCACGACCCCATGATCTACCAAACACGGGAGACGGACGCTCTAACTCATTCGGCCATCCCGTCTGGTCAAGACGCTTATCCCAGAATGCCAGAACTGTGGGTTCGAGTCCCACTCTAGGCAGAGGATATCATTTATTGCAACACCTCACACGACACTGGTGCCGTGACCAGGATGATGAGCACTGAATGGCACTGGATATTTGAAACCGGAAGTGAACGAGTGTAGTGACCTGCACACACCTCCCCAGGGGAAATGCCACACCGACAGGTAATTATGGACAGGTTGATTGAATCAGGGAGCCTTGACAGTCTAATGGCAGTATTGTGGGCAGTATTGTGGATATATATGATGCGTAAGAATTATATGAGAATAAATAGCAGAAGCTGTCAGTGTCGCGCTCCATGTTATATGTATTACCATACTGGGCGCGGTTGTTAAATCGGTAGAGCGAAGGCTTTCTGTGCAGAAGGTTGGGAGTTCGAATCCAAGCCGAGTCAAACCAATGACAAACAATTGATACTTGTCGCTACCTAGCCTGGTGCTCGGTATTACTAGGACAGGGCAAGGACTATTTAGGTCAGTATCAGGATAATGTGACTGAGTGGTTTATTGGGTCATGGCACCAGTGGCCTGATCTTACAGTGGGGCAGCACTATGCAGTCTCCACAAGTGCGCACTGTCACAAGTTGGTATCCATCCTGATACGACCATAGGATGTAAAACACCAAAAAACAAACTATCTCTATTACCTGCATCTCACTCACCATCTCCCCACCAACTATGACTGGTGGCGCCACCACCGTGCGCCCATCCCACTAACCGCTCCCTGCCGCCTGTGTCAGTCCGAGTAGAAATTTGTTTGAATTCTTTTATTATAATTGTTAATCCTTTATGTAAATAAGTCCATATCATAACTCTTAACCTCATTTATACATAACGAAATAGTGCAGACAAGACATGCTATGGAACACGGAAGCATTGATGAATGAGTTTGTCCTGGGATAAACCATAACCGCTACCATCATCGTGCTTATCATGTCAGCCCCGCACCACTCTCTCACCAAACACACAGTGTGACACCAAACCACCCTCTGACCAAACACACACTGTGACACCCACCCACCCCCTCCGACGAAACACACACTGTGACACCCACCCACCAAACACACACAGTGACACCCACCCACCACCATCTGACCAAACACACACTATGACACCCACCCACCACCCTCTCATCAAACACACTGTGACACCCACCCACCACCCTCTCACCAAACAAAGACTGTGACACCCACCCTCCACCCTCTCACCAAACACATACTGTGACACCCACCCACCACCCTCTCACCAAACACACACTATGACACCCAACACCCTCTCACCAAACAAACACTATGACACCCACCCACCACCCTCTCATCAAAAACACATTGTGACACCAACCCACCACCCTTTTACCAAACACACTGTGACACCCACCCACCACCCTCTTACCAAACACACTGTGACACCTACCCACCATCCACTTACCAAACACATTGTGACACCCACCCACCATCCTCTTATCAAACACACACTGTGGACACCCACCCACCACCCTCTCACCAAACACACACTCTGACACCCACCCACCACCCTCACCAAACACACACTGTGACACCCACCCACCACACACTCACCAAACACACTGTGACACCCACCACCACCCTCTTACCAAACACACACTGTGACACCCACCCACCACCCTCTCACCAAACACATACTGTGACACCCACCCACCACCCTCTCACCAAACACACTGTGACACCCACCCACCACCCTCTCACCAAACACATACTGTGACACCCACCCACCACCCTCACCAAACACACACTGTGACACCCACCCACCACCCTCTTACCAAACACACTGTGACACCCACCCACCACCCACTTACCAAACACATTGTGACACCCACCCACCATCCTCTTATCAAACACACACTGTGGACACCCACCCACCACCATCTTACCAAACAGACACTGTGACACCCACCCACCACCCTCTCACCAAACACACTGTTACACCAACCCACCGCCCTCCGACCAAACACACACTGTGACACCCACCACCCTCTCACCAAACACACACTCTGACACCCACCCACCACCCTCACCAAACACGCACTGTGACACCCACCCACACACCACCCACTCACCAAACACACTGTGACACCCACCCACCACCCTCTCACCAAACACACTGTGACACCCACCCACCACCCTCTCACCAAACACACACTGTGACACCCACCTCACCACCCTATCACCAAACACACACTGTGACACCCACCCATCACCCTCCGACCAAACACACACTGTGACACCCACCCACCACCCTCTCACCAAAAACACATTGTGACACCTACAGGGATGAAAGTGGCCTCCGGGAAAAAAAGCGGAAATGCTGATATTCTCCCATAGGTTTAGCATTGTCAGGGAATCGTGGAAAATTCCAGGAAGTCGGGTTTCATATATATTGGTATACTTTGATAGTGCTACACCATTTGAAGCATGTATTATTAGTGTACGCTGATCATATTGCTGTGGCGCTTGGAGCATTTATTAGTAGTATACGCTGATAGTGCTGTGGCGCCTGCACCACATATTAGTATACGCTGATAGTGCTGCGGGATTGAAAAATCTCGGAAATCCACGGAATCGCGGAGATCTTTCATCCCTGCACCTACTTACCACCCTCTCACCAAACACACACTGTGACACCCGCCCACCACCCTCTCACCAAACACACACTGTGACACCCACCAATCACCATCCGACCAAACACACACTATACAGAGTGTACTATACAGCGTTCGAAATAAGAGTTTGTCCGCTTATCTGGGACAAGTGAACATTCAGGCGGACAATTGAAAAAATCACCAAATGTGTTCGGCCCATGGGTTCGGATCCCACGATCTCCTAAGACAGTAGATAAAAGAGTTACCCGATACTTGTAGTACACAGGTGAAGACCAGCCTTATATAAAAACGGTAGAAAAATCGGGCTAATGAAATGAGTCTTTATGAGAGCCTAATTTCACAATCTAAGAAGCAACATTTATTCTTTGTATATGTCTTCATATTTACCCGCTACTTTTGAGTTGGAAAATATAATAAAACATATACTTTAATGCAATTTAAAAGTGAAATCGACGGCGTTCTCTGGCCGCCATCTTGTCTGTTTGCATTCTCTCCCATTTCACCAACTCTGTTCTGATATAAAAAACCATTTGACACTGGTGCCAGGCATTCCACTTCTTGTTCCATACTAAAGCTATTTTCGCCCGTATTTAGACGACGTTGTCGTTCACCCCTGTACTCGAAGTACGGGGTGAATCTTTTATCTACTAAAACAGGAGACGGACGCTCAACTCATTCAGCTATCCCGTCTCACCATTTATATATATACACACACATATATACATACACTCACGCACTCACTCACTCACTCACACACAGCTATGAGTAAGTCGGATCTGTGAGCCGGCAAAATGACAGCGCCCGCTACTGTCACAAGTATATCTTCGTCACACTGTGACAAGAGGCTGACACTCGGCATTAATTAGATTAAAGGATTCACCCGGTACTCACAGTACACGGGTGAATACCAGCCCTATATAAAAACGGTCGAAAAAGCGGGTTAATGAAATGAGAGCCTAATTTCACAATCTAAGAAGCAACATTTATTCTTTGTATATGTCTTCATATTTACCCGCTACCTTTGAGTTGAAAAATATAATAAAATATCTAGTTTAATAAGATTTAGAAGTGAAATCAATGGCGTTCTAGCACTGCCATCTTGTCTTTTTGCATTCTCACCCATTTCACCAACTCTGTGCCTATATGGGTAACCATTTGATACTGGAGCCACAGTTTCTAGTTCCTGTTCCATACTAAAGCTATTTTCGCCCGTATTTACACTACGTTGTCCTTCACCCGTGTACTACAAGTACCGGGTGAATCTTTTAACTAGGCATTAATAGGATAGGGCAAGGACTGGTTAGCTCAGTGTCAGGATAATGTGACTGAGTGTGATATCAAGTCATGGTGCTGGTGGCCTGATTTCCCAGTGGGGCAGCACTATAAAGTCGCCATGAGTGTGCGGCGCCACAAGTCGGTACCGATCCTGAGATGACCTTAGGCATTTCCAGGACGTAAAACTCCAACAACCAACTAACCAGAGAAGCTGGTTAATAATTAATAGCAAACAACGATACAGTCATCGCACAAGAATGTTGTGAACAAGCCCAGAGCCACATATACTTATGATTCTAGGGGGACGAATGTCGTTGGTTGGATGTTGGGTTTTAGGTCCTGGAAACATCTAAGGGACGAATGTAGTAGTCTCAAACAAGAAGCCACATAGGCAGATAGGCATGGATACAGGATAGGGTGATTGAATCAGGGAGCCTAGATAGCCTAACGTTTAGGAAAGAAGTGCGGGTTCGAATCCTGCTCTAGGTGCAATGCTTTCCATTTGCATCACCCGCTTGACACTGACAGGACTGGAGTTTATTGCATGATATGAGTCTTAGGCACGAGGCTGGGATACAGGCATGCCCATATCACATAATACATTTGATAAAAATGCCACTTCGTGTACGTGTATTCACCAACTCCTCTCAACTTCCCCGTCCTGATATGACCTTAGATTGATTGATTGATTGATTGGTGGTTGCTTTATGCCGTGTTGGCAGCATAGGCCATATTCACGGCGAGAAATGTTTGTTTTTTGTTCAAACCATCGCATTTACATGTAAAAGCAGACAATCAATTATGTGCCAATAGACACTCATTAAATTAGAAAGCTCACAATCATATATGTGTGGTCAAGGAAAACAAATTCCCATAGAAAAAGAAAAGTATTATTAATAATTGATAGAATTTATTTAGTCAACTATATAAGGTGGTACAGTCCAGCTGCCCTCAAAATGGCTAACGCGGATCTTCTCCCATAGACTTAGCAGTGCTAGGGAATCATGGGAAAATACCGGAAGTCAGGTTTCAACTAGCCTTGTTGTGATTGTAATATCGCCCATACCCAACACTTTCTTGTTTAGGTTTTATGTTCTCGCCACATCTAAGGTCATATAAGAACGGGATTCGAACCACCCAAATGTTGTCATATACATCCCATTTTTGGGGGGATTTTGTTTAATGTTAATGGGTGAATATAAAAATTCCCGGAAATCCGCGCAACCGCGGAGATCTTTCATCCCTGTTACAATACATGCTGGGTCACAGCTTCAGTCCCTCCATACAAACTCGGAATACCGACACCGACACCGACACCGACACCGACACTCACACTCACACTCACACTCACACTCACTCACACTCACACTCACACTCACTCACACTCACACTCACACACACAATTATCACACAATTATCACGCTCATAGATATAATGGTGATAAATGATCTGACGTGTAGGCACTGTTTATCTTGTTGGGAGATTTTATATATATACGGTAAAACCTCTCTAACCGACCACCTCCACAGATCGACCACTCTCCTAGTCCTATATCGATTGCTTTATTTGGGTCCCAAACGATCACCCGTGCAATACCATTGTAATTGTAGTGGTCTGCACTGACCTCTCAGGCAAGGAGCCGCATAGACAGGTAGGCATGGGTAGTGTGTTGATATCAGGGAGCCTAAGTGGTGTAATGGTTAGCACACTGGCCCGGAGCGCAAAGAGATGTGGGTTCGAGTCCCGCTCTAGGCACAATAATTCCCATTTTCATCACCCCCATGACACTGGTTGCCGTGACCATGATCCTGTACAAGCTATGTGCTGTACGGTTGTTGAACCTACCCTGTGTATGTAAGTGGGTTGCATTGCCTGTATGTATGTAATTGTAAGCATTAAAAGACTTACAATTCCAGGGGGATGAGTGTAGTGGTCTGCACTGACCTCTCAGGCAAGGAGCCGCATAGACAGGTAGGCATGGGTAGTGTATTGATATCAGGGAGCCTAGGTGGTGTAATGGTTAGCACACTGGCCCGGAGTGCAAAGAGATGTGGGTTCGAGTCCCGCTCTAGGCACAACAATTCCCATTTTCATCACCCTCATGACATAATTATAAAAGAGCTTCCTAAACCGACCACCTCCCTAAATGGAGCATTTAAAGTCGGTCCCATGGTGGGTCGATTTAGAGAGGTTTTACTGTATATAGATGTGAGTGAGTGAGTGAGTGAGTGAGTGAGTGAGTGAGTGAGTGAGTGAGTGTGTGTGGGGGTGGGGGGATCGGCCCGGGTGGCACCTGAACCCTTCATATGCAGCAATGCATTATGGGAATATAAATAAGGACATAACCCCCCCCCCCCCATCTCAGTTCTCATGATACCAAAAAGATATGCTCGAGTTCAAGTGCTATCAAACCTACAAAGTAGGATTCCACCCACGATCAACGCACAACACACAAAACAACGCAAAAGACCGTCGGTAATAATTATTATTAAAACGTTGTTTTAAGTCCTAGCAACATCTAAGGTCATATCAGGACGGGTACCGACTTGTACCAACACACACTCAGTGCACACTTTATAGTGCTGCCGAATTGGAAACCCAAGCTGCTGGCACCATGATCTGATACCCTCATTATCCTGATACTGTGCTAACCAGTGCTTGTCCTATCCTATTTTTAATGCCGAACGCCAGGCTAGGTAGTGACAAGTAGTAATGTTATGAGTAATTTATTTGACTCAACTCTAATTTGAACTCCCGACCATCTGCATGGGAAGCCTGCGTTCTTACCGGTTTGGCCACCGCGTCCGCTTTATTAAAACATCCACTTATTTCAGTAACAGTGCTAGTCTCGGTGAATGTTCCGTAAAACAGCACACGGCGGTGAGATGGCCCACTGAAGTGCCCGGATGTATACCACACACCACCAATAGACTACTAGATCGTCATTCCAGCCGCGCGGTGCATTGTGGGATGCGTGGAAGGAAAACAAAACCCGCACGAAGCACATGGCTAATGCTAAGACACTGGGTGCAGCTATGAAATATGATAGTTTCAGCTCATCTCAGCTCTTGTTTGAAACATAGAATACCAACTAAAAATATATATATAATAAATTAAGATGTTAATCTTTTATCTAGCATTGCATTTACATCATTCTAATCAGCACATCTTATGCCATGTGCATTTCGATCTAGACAAATCTGGTCACTCAGTCTACTGTTAGCGCTATAGCCAGAGTCAGTTTTACTTAAGGAAATTACGGTCGAAACAGATCATAAGCCGTTAGTCAATATTATGACCAAATCACTGCATAATCTTTCGGCCAGAATGCAGCGTATGAGGATGCGCCTTCAAAATTACAATATCAAAGTAAAATATATTAAAGGTTCAGGGGCCATATGCATGAAGCAGTGTTAGCTAACACAGGGTAGCTAACACCGGTTATCGGCGTCGTCGAGAACTATGTCAAGCCGTATGCATGGGCGCTTAAACGGTGAGTGTTAGCTAAACATGAATGTATTTATAGATTTGGGAAATCCCTCGATTTGACAATATGAATAACGCCGCCAATGCGGGGGGAGGGTTAATATCGCTTCGTTTTTAGGGTTAATTTGATTAAATTTCACTTATTGCGTATGTAATTCTGTTAAATATGACAGCATTGTAAAAAGATTTGGGCGTAAGAAATTCCCGCCGATTCGGCGGCGACCATTTTTACTTGACGTCGACAGTATGGATATCGACGTTGCTGCGGCGGAGGCGATTTGTTTACTTTACATTCGTCGATTCGAAAATATTAATATCGCCGCTGCTACGGCACCAGCGTTAATATCGCTTCGCATTTAGGGTTAAATTGATAAGATTTCACTTATTGTGTATGTAATTCTGTTAAATATGATAGCATTGAGTAGATTTGGGTTCCATCATGACACTAACCTAACACTAACACCGCTGTAAACCTGCTATGAGCAGAGTTAGAATTTCCGAGTTTAAATGCTTGGTGTTAGCCCTAACACTGCTCCATGCATACCAACTTTTCGGCGCTAAACCAGAAATCCCGCCATAAACGCGTTTTGTGTCGATAACACCGCTCCATGCATACGGCCCCGGAAATATACTTCACCGACACACTATCAAGGGCGCACTCAACTAAAACCACTCCAGACAACTTGTTTAATAATACAATATCTGTTGCAGCAATAAACAACATGGATGCAGACATAGATCGCATCGCATGAGAGACAGAGAAAGATGCGACACTGCAAGAAGTAATCAAGTATGTAAAAGAAGGGTGGCCAGATAGACAATCAAATGTAAGAGAAGATGTGAAGCCCTACCTAACATTCCGAGACGAATTCACAGTATATCAGAACATACTAATGAAAGGGGATCGCATTACAATTCCTAAGTCGATGAGACACAAACTACTAAACAAAATCCGAGCCGCACCTCGGAATTGTCAAAAGCAAACAAATGGCCTGAGACTTCATCTTTTGGCCTGGGATGAATCAACAAATTGAGGACAGGGTTTCACGTTGCTCTATATGCCAGGCATTTAGAAATAAGCCACATGCTGAGCTGTTAATATCTCATAATATACCAATCGCTCCATACTGTAAAGTGGATGTTGATCTATTCGAATGCAAACAACAACATTATCTAGTGGTAGTGGACTATTACTCGAAGTACCCTGAAATTGGTCTCCTAAAATCGACAACTAGCGGCACCACAATAGCCTGTTTAAAAACAATGTTGTGTCGACATGGAATTCCACAACTCGTAGTTTCAGATAATGGCTCAATTTGCAAGTCAGGAATATAAATTATTTGCAATCAAGTCCTGGTTCAAACCGATCTACTCGAGCCCGATGTATCCCCGCAGTAATGGCCAGGCCGAAAGAACTGTACAGATTACGAAACAACTAATAAAGAAAGCCGAATCAAACGATGGAGATGTAAACATTGCATACCAAACAATTTGGAGAAACAGAACTCACGTATTCAAAATTCTAAACACACAGCAACAAACACCACCACAAAGCGAACAGGCACAGCGAATAACACCGGCTCAGCATGTGGCTTATTTCTAGACACCAACAGGTTACACAACACAATACGGAAGGGTAGTCAAGACAGTAAACAGGCTAGGATACTAATCACTAGACCAGCACCCTAAAGCTCGAGTGCCTAGACATGACCACGATATACGCAACGAGCATGTAACAACAGTCCAACCAAACAACAGTTCACTGGAAACAAAACGGAGAGAAATGAGGTCTGTATGATCCTTGATGTAGAATCAGAAATCAACATAACCAACTAGCGATATTAAGATAATAATTGTTGTAAATAGTTCATCAAATATAAACTATATATCATCGTTGATAGATATTGTGAATATTGTGCAAACATGATTGTATATGTAATGAAACGGTGGTACTGTTCACATAATATAACAAAATGATCCAGTAGGTAATAGATCATCATCAAAACAAAAAAAAAGGCGGAGGTGAAAGTAAAGGTTAAGGGTTGAAAATGATTAGAATATGATTGATTGATTGATTGGTGGTTGCTTTACGCCGTGTCGGCAGCATAGGCCATATTCACGGCGAGAAATGTTTGTTTTTTGTTCAAACCATCGCTTTTACATGTAAAAGCAGACAATCAATTATGTGCCAATAGACACTAATTAAATTAGAAAGCTCACAATCATATATTTGTGGTCAAGGGAAACAAATTCCAATAGAAAAAGAAAGGTTTTATTAATAAGTGATAGAATCCATTTAGTAAACTATATAAGGTGGTACAGTCCAGCTGCCCTCAAAAAGGCTCAAATGTTTTCCTGTTTTACCTTAGTAAAAAGGTCATGCATACTGTCTGCAGTGTAGAACCGTTGGCGCAGGGCCAAAAAATCAACGCAACTTAGTCAAATGTGTTTGAGTGTCAGTGGGGACTGACACCCAATACATTCAGGGGGAGGTTCCCCCTTGAGCAGAAAAGCATGTGTAAGCCACGAGTGGCCAATACGGCAGCGGCCAAGGACCACTTGGTCCCGCCGACCTCCCGCATGAGTCTGTGGTGGCTTTCCCACAGATGGTTCAATTTCTTTAAGTTTATTAATGTTTTCATCCCACTCATGTTGCCATTTGGATTTTATGTGGGTGGCTATTAGTGGTTTCAGATCAGAGTGAGGGATCAGACACGGTTCAAGATCACAGTTCAGGGCCTTGTTCGCAGCCCGATCAGCTCGTTCGTTTCCTTGTATGCCGGCATGGCCAGGCACCCAGCACAGGTGGATATCATACCCATCCGTTGTCAATCGGTTCATTTTATATATGACCGTTGCTAGAATAGGGTGATTCGTTTTCAGTCCAGCAACAGCCAGGAGGCAAGAGAACGAATCACTGTATATAACATAGTTAGTGTGGTTGGATACCTCGATACACTCCAAAGCGAGAAGGAGTGCTCGGGCTTCTGCAGTGAAAATCGAGCTCTGATCGGGCAAACGTACACCAAATTTTTCCCGTCGGCAGACGGCCACAGCAGCTACCCGGCTTTGGTCTTTCGAACCATCAGTGTATATGGAGAGGTGGTCTGCAAACTGGCCTTGAATCTCTGCATGCAGTCCTTGGTACTCGAGTGGATGTGTCCCAGACTTCCTCAGTTCCGTGAGTCGGAGGATAACCGATGGCTTTCTCAACGACCACGGGGGATGTTCTGGGACTTTGGCATCCTCCAACACATCCAAATCTACGCCCAAGGCCTCCAAATGAGGTTTCATTCGGAGCCTCAGTGGCCGGATGTAATTTGGCCTGGCTTCATATCTGGATTCGTCATGTTGCTCGAATAGACAATTGTGTGCAGGATTCAATGCATTAGTTTTTATCTTGACTACATATTGCATGGCCAGTTTGATTCTCCTGTTGTTAAGTGATGTTTCATTGGCTTCGACATAAAGGCTCTGAACTGGTGAGGTGTGGAAGGCCCCAAGGGCCAGGCGCAGTCCCTGGTGGTGGATCGTGTCTAGCAGCCCAATATATGATTTCCTTGCGGAACCGTATACTATGCTGCCGTAATCCACTCGTGAACGAACCAAGGTTCTGTACACGGAGAGCAGAACATCTCTGTCCGCTCCCCACTCTGAGCTGGACAGCACCCTCAGAATATCCAGCGCTTTCAGGCATCTTGTTTTCAGGTACTTTATATGTGGCACAAAAGACAGTTTTGCATCGAGAATGAGGCCCAGAAATTTGGTTTTCTCAACGACTTTAATGGGATCCCCATCCAGGGTCAGCTCCGGTTCCGCATGCATTCTACGCAGCAGGCAGAAGTGCATGCAGACTGTTTTGGTCTTGGAAAATTTGAAACCGTTCAGAACTGACCATCGATGGATCCCATTTATGCTTGGTTGTAGCTGTCTCTCATGTTAGCACCGCTGTAATATAAAACAAAGTCGTCCACGAAAAGACTACAGGAGACCCCCCCGCTTTACAGCAGCAGCAATACCATTGACCTTGACCCCGAAAAGGGTCTCGGACAGTATGCTGCCTTGAGGTACTCCTAGTTCCTGTGAGTGTAGGCGGGAATAGGTAGTCTTGACACGGACGCGGAAATGCCTGAAGGCTAGAAAGTTCCTGATGAAAATTGGCAAGTGGCCACGAAGGCCAATCGCATGAAGATCCTCCATGATGCCATGCTGCCACATTGTGTCATAGGCTTTTTCGAGGTCGAAAAAGACAGCCACAACGTGCTACTTTTTAAGGAAAGCATCTCTTATGAAGGTTTCCATGCGCACCAAATGGTCGAGGGTGCTGCGGCCCCGTCTGAAGCCACATTGAAGGTTGGACAGGTGGTGTCCTGACTCCAGTAGCCAGACGAGGCGGTTATTTACCATGCGCTCCATGGTTTTACAGATGCAGCTTGTAAGGGCTATGGGACGATAGTTGTGGGTTTCACTCTGGTCTTCACCAGGTTTGGGGATCGGTATTACTGTCGCCTCCCACCAAGAGGCGGGGACGACACCCGACTCCCAGATGTTATTGAAGAGTTGAAGCAACAGTCTCAGTGCATGTTCAGGGAGATGTTTCAAAAATTGATTAGAATAAGATAAGGGCATATGTGATTGAACATGTGTAATGTTGATGACTTTTACATTACAGCACACAGAAAGACAATGGTGATGTAATGATTTCCGAGACCCTGAGAACATTGAACACTGTGAGTACGTAACAATGATAACAATAAGCGAACAGCTGATTGTAAGACGTATTTATTGTACTTGACTGGATTATACTTTGTGTTCATTGAAAGCTTGTGGACTATACTTTGTGTTCATTGAAAAGGAGATGCAGTGGATGGTCACGTGCCAAGGACAGGCGCGTTACATGCCTACCTGAATAAAGCAGTCATCTACTAGCTCTCGTGTTGTTAACATCAATACAACTATTACACTTGTAGTAGGGGTGAATAACAACGTAGTCTAAATACATGCAAAAATAGCTTTAGTATGGAACAGGAAGTACAATAACTGGTTCCAGTATCAAATGGCTACTTATATCGGCACATAGTTGGTGAGGTTTTAATTGGTGCGGTTTTAGCGGGTAAATATGAAGGCATATATATCAAATATATTTTGCCTCTTAAATTAAGAATTTATCAGCTCAGTTCATTTCCCCACTATGTAGACGAGACCTGACATGGATACATTATACATGTGCATGACTACAACAAGTTCTCTCCACACAAATGACAGTGAGGATGTGTCTCAGCAACAAACACGTCCCACCCCCCCCCCCCCAAAAAGAACAAAGAAAACACCCAAACAAGAGCGTCATCGCAATGAACACGTGGGAGCTGACGAATAGCTTCTACTCTCACCCGACATTCCTTAACCGAGACTGCGTGTGCATGTGCGTGTGCGCGTGCGCGTGTGTGCGTGCGTGTGTGCGTGTGCGTGTGTGTGCGCGTGTCCGTCTGCGGGTGTTCTCAGTGTGTGTGGGGGAGTAAATGTAGTAGTAGTGTGTGTGTGTGGGGGGGGGGGGGGGGTAGATGTAGTACATATAGTGTGTGTGGGTCGTAGATGTAGTAGTGTGTGTCCGCAGGTGTTCTCAGTGAGCGTGGGGAGGGTATACGTAGTAGTGTGTATGTGTGTGTGTCCGCCGGTGTTCTTGTGTGAGTGAGTGTGTGTGTGTGGGGGGGGGGGGGGGTAGATGTAGTAGTGTGTGTGTCCGTGGGTGTTCTCAGTGTGTGTGTGGGGGGTAGATGTAGTAGCGTGTGGGGGTAGATGTAGTAGTGTGTATGTGCGTGTGTGTGTGTCTGTGGGAGTTCTCAGTGTGCATGTGGGGGGGGGGGGGGTAGATGTAGTAGTGTGTATGTGTGTCCCCTCGGGTGTTCTCAGTGTGTGTATGGGGCGGGTAGGGGTGATGTAGTAGTATGTGGGGGTATATGTAGTAGTGTGTATGTACGTGTGTGTGTATAGGGGGGGGGGGGGTAGATGTGTGTGTATGTGTGTCCCCATGGGTGTTCTCAGTGTGTGCATAGTGGGGGTAGATGTAGTAGTGTGGGGGCAGATGTAGTAGTGTGTATGTCCGTGGGTGGTAGATGTGTGTGTATGGGGGGGGGGGGGGGGGGTAGATGTATTAGTGTGTATGTGTGTCCCCGTGGGTGTTCTCAGTGTGTATATGGGAGGGGGTAGATGTAGTTGTGTGTATGCGTGTCCCTGTGGGTGTTCTCAGCGTGTGTATAGGGGGGGGGGGGGGTAGATGTAGTCGGGTGTATGTGTGTCCCTGTGGGTGTTCTCAGCGTGTGTATACGGGGGGGGGGGGGGGGGGGTAGATGTAGTTGTGTGTATGTGTGTCCCCGTGGGTGTTCTCAGTGTGTGTATGGAGGGAGGGGGGGTAGATGTAGTTGTGTGTATGTGTCACTGTGGGTGTTCTCAGTGTGTGTATGGAGGGGAGGGGGGTAGATGTGGTGGGAGCAGACCAGTGGTATGTAGAACACTCGCTGAGTGTCTGAGAAGGGTCACACATAACGCCACAATCTCGACTTGTGAGATATGTGCGAGACACACCGAGCTCAATGGAGTGTTGCTTAAAGTTGCATGGTCCGATGCCGTTTGTTTGTTTGTTTGTTTTATTTTTTAGATAAATATATCAAATTGATTGTTATAAGCTACTAATGACTAGTCCGGAGTCATTTTGATGAAAAATCACTAGTTTTGAAGCAATTTGAGCGGAAAAAAACAAAATAATTTCAACAAGCTTGCCAAAACTCCCGTGGCTATGACCCAGATGGTCATCTTGGGTGACCACGTGATGTGAGATGACCTACTAATCCTGGAACCTGACAGGGCTGTAGGTAGGTATTTCTGTTGGGGTTGGGAACATTCTGGGAACGGATTGGTGCCATAGGCCCGTGGCACTAGGGTTTTTAACAAAAATATTATTTTGTAGAAAGGTTAATTTTATTTATATCTATCGAATTGACCAAGTAGCATTGAATATCCAACATCACATATACATCAGTATATGATTGACATCGTCCCAATGGCAGAAATTTCAAAACATCAAACTATGCACACCAAATTGCACATTCTATGATTCAGCCGGGCCTGATCATTAATGGTTTAATGGGATCCGCCGCAATTACGCAGGTTTCTGGGTTTAATGCTATGATTGCAGCAGCCGTTCTGGTCATGCCTAGGTGTTATCGTTTGAACGGGATCCATCGCAAATGCGCCATTACACCTTGTATACATTGGAGGAAGGCCTGGGGTTGTAGCACCATATCAGTTTCTACACTCACCTATGACGATTTGCACGCTCTGCGATCCCAAGATGTGCGCCGGCGCATATGCTGCGGCACGGCTGCTGCCGTCATAACGTTAAGCCCAGAACCTGGCGCAATTGACATTGATCCCGTCCAAATGATAATGCATGACCAGAAGTTGCTGCCATCATAGCATTAAACCTGGAGATCTACGCATTTGCAGCTGATCCCGTCAAGCCATTTTTTTATTTTTTTTTTTTATTTATTTTTTTTTACTAAATGTATTTTATTCAGCGAATAATGTCTTTTGTCAGCGCCAGAGCACTGGTCTTCCGGCCGTTAATTACAATTTGTTGGTACATAAATGACAATATTAGTTGCAATAATAACCACATGAAAAACCTGTTCGATAATAGAAGCATAATATAAATTGACTATTTGTCGTAATAGTAACTGCATGCAATTCCAGTTCAACATATGTATTATGCACTTGGTGAGCATGCATCAATAAATGTACAAGATGACTCTAGAATTGTCTTTAAAACACTTCTTTCTTCCTTTGTTTTCTCTCTTCTCTTTTCAAAAAGATATAACATATCTACAATACACATATATATATACTATATTGCAAATATGCAAATCAGTGGATCCAATCACCAATACCAAATGCGGAAACCTGGCCATTTAAAATTTTTTTTTTTTTTTTTATCCCATCACGAGTGTTCCGTTCTGTGTGGCCTAATGATGGGATCACGGTCTGAGATTGCAGTGGGGACTTACATCATACAGGTTTTATGTCAATTTAAAGGAAAATTTTAGGTAATAGGTTTTGAAAGAAGGTGTAATAGGGGTGGGGTAAGGGCGGGAAGGGGATCAGCGTGCAGGGCTGTGTAGTGCATTTGAGAACATTTATATATATATGTATGTACAAGGGTCAGGGCAAGGAAGGCCTTTAGAATACCTATAACCGTGTCAGGGTCTGACAGGCCGGTTGTATTTTCATAAAGTTTTTAAATTCAAGGAGACTTGTGGACTGTCTTGTCCTCACTGGAAGTTTATTCCACAATGTGCCACCTCTGTAAATCGGTGCTTTAGTTAGTTTGTTTGTTAGTGGCATGGGTGTTTTTAGTAGTGTAGCACCGCTCTGTCTGGTTACTCTGTTTGTATGGTCAACATATTGTTCATCATTGGATCTTTTATACATGAGACTGAGGAGATGTGTGTCCCTCCTTTGGCTAAGGTAGCTGACTTGTGCTTTAGCATGCATTTCCTTTACAGACAGCGTTTTCCCTCTGTAGACAGTTCTAAGTGCCCTGTTTTGAATCCTCTGTAATTTGTTTTCTTGTTGTTTTGTCAGCAGTCCATATATTAAATCATTGTAGTCAATTATTGGAAGAATAGTGGCTTTATATAGTAACAGGGCTGTATTCTCGCTCATGTAGTACCTAATTTTTCTGAAAGTTGTCATTTTTATGGCTATCATTTGAGTAAGTCTTGAGAGTTGTCGATTACCATTTAGTGTAGAATCGAGTGTGGTCCCTAAATATTTGTATGATTCTACCTCATTCAATACTGCATCACCCAAATGTAAATTGATAGGTTGTGCTCTGGATTTTTTTACTTTGGTTGCAAAAATTATGTATTCAGATTTCTTTGCATTAATTGTCAGTTTATTTTCCTTACACCAGATGTTAACCTTAGCTAGTACATCCTCAACTACCTCTGCTGCAGATGCAATGTTTGGGCTATGGACTGTGAGGGCCGCATCATCAGCAAACAGTGTGAACATGGCCTCATTTGTTACCAAGGGCAAGTCATTAATGAATATGAGGAAGAGTAGTGGCCCAAGCGTGGAACCCTGGGGTACTCCAGTTGTAATTGATCTCTCCATTGACTTAGTGCCATTTATTTTTGTAACTTGTTGTCTATTTGATAGATAGTTGGCTATAAATGTACAAGATTTAGGACCAAGTCCTGCCCTTTCAATTTTCCACAGTAAAATGCGCAGGTCAGGCTGGATCCTAGAATATGACTGCTGCCATCATAGCATTCAGCGCAGAACCCGGCGCATTTGCGATGGATCCCGTCCAAATGATAACACATAGGCACAATCAGAATGGATGCTGCCATCATAGCACTAAAACCGGAAACCTGTGTATTTGTGGTGGAGCCCATCAAACTATTAATGCTGAGGCCCAGCTGATGTGGCCAGCATGGAACGGCTGCTGCATTAGCTAATACAAAAGATCTGAAAGTCAAAAACTTTCAAATGCACATATCTCACTCCATATGGTTCACTCCTTTTCATATTCAATAACAAAAAAACGTTTTCCTTTTATATACAGTGTAACTGACAAATATCAAACGGATGCACGCAAAATACATGCTTCGCATCCTCACAAAATTAATTTTGGCAAGCACGCCAAAACTCTGACACCATAGGCTTCTGCACTAACAGATTCTATTAAATTGACTCAGTATTTATTCCCTTCTATATGGCAACAAATGTTTAATAACTGCACCAGTATATATATTAGACATGTAGAATCAGATTTAGATCATTGTTTTGGCTTAAAAAATTTGAAGTTTTCATCGGACTATGCCACTTTAACAAGTTGCTGGAACTTGTTAGTAAGCTTCTACAACTTGTTAACAATAACAGGCAGCTATACTATCTACAAGCTGCTATAACTCACTAGCAAGCCCCTGCAACTCATTAGAAGATGCTGTAACTAATTAGCAAACTGCATATCAGTAAAAAGCTGCTGTAACTAATTAGCATGTTGCCGTAACTCAGTAACAAGCTGCTGTAACACATTAGCATGTTGCTGTAACTCAGTAAGAAGTAACTTTGTAGCAGGCTGCTGTAGCTCATTAGCATGTTGCTGTAACTCAGTAAGAAGTAACTTTGAATCAGGCTGCTGTAGCTCATTAGCATGTTGGTGTATCACATTAGAAGCTGCTGTAGCTCATTTGCATGCCGCTGTAATGCAGTAGCAAGCTGATGTAACCCATCAGCATGCCACTGTAACTCAGTAGCAAACTGATGTAACTCATTAGCATGTGACTATAACCCAGTAGCAAGCTGATATAACTCATTAGCATGCCACTAACTCAGCAGCAAGCTGCTGTAACTCACTAGCATGCCACTGTAACTCAGTAGCAAGCTGTTGTAGCTCATTAGCATGTCACTGTAACTCAGCAGCAAGCTGATGTAACTCATTAGCATGCCACTGTAACTCAGTAGCAAGCTGTTGTAGCTCATTAGCATGCCACTGTAACTCAGTATCGAGCTGATGTAGCTCATTAGCATGCAACTGTAACTCAGCAAGCTGATGTAACTCATTAGCATGTCACTGTAACTCAGCAGCAAGCTGATGTAACTCATTAGCATGCCACTGTAACTCAGTAGCAAGCTGATGTAACTCATTGGCATGCCACTGTAACTCAGCAGCAAGCTGATGTAACTCATTAGCATGCCACTGTAACTCAGTAGCAAGCTGATGTAGCTAAGTAGCATGCCACTGTAACTCAGTAGCGAGCTGATGTAGCTCATTAGCATGCTGTAGGGTTGCGTGTTCGAGTCTGTAGCTATGTAGGTAGGCTAAAGTGAACAACAATACAGACGGAGAGAAAGAGAAAGTAAAGCAAAGTAAGAGTGTGAGAAGAGAGAGTCCAAGCCTCTCTGGTGTATATACAGTACATGGGTTCATTGTAGAGTATCACTTCACCCCTTTCCCCCAATGAGAAGCATGCATTCTTGGCTCTGCCAAAAGGGATCAAGCATTCCTGGTCCCCATGGCTACCAGTGGTCTGCCCACCACCACCAAGCTGTGTGGCCCGTCTGGCCACCACCGACCAGCCTTGAACCTTGACCCTGAGTGTGGTGATCCTACCCAGTAGAGGGGTAGGGGGTAGGCCTTGAGTGCCCCTTACACACAGCCCAGCCAGCACCACTATGTCTATTTACATTCCATTCAGGCACCACCAGCACTTACATATATACACATACATGCACCTGGGCATGTATACCCTTTTTGTAATAGAACATTTGCATTCCCCCTATCGTTGAAAATCGGAATATTTTACAATGCGATTGTAACTCAGCAGGAAGCTGATGTAACTTATTAGCAGGCTGCTGTAGCTCATTAGCATGTTGGTGTATCACATTAGAAGCTGCTATAACTCCGGAATAAGCTGCCATCTTAAACAAAGTTATTTAACGTATATTTAATTTGTTCTCAGTCTTAGTGCAGGCAGAAACACTGACAGCTATTGATGTTACCCGGCTGATAGATAGTGTGTGGGACAATCAGAAAGTTGCCTATATTGGAAAATGAAAAAGCGGATGATCTTAAAGTTGCATGGTCCGATGGCTTGTGAGTTTTCCCAAACCGTTTTAGATAAATATATTAAATTGATCGTTATGATCTACTTAGCATTACCCGGAAGCGGTTTTGATGACTGCAAGCTCATTTTGAAGATATTTGAAATAAATGCATTCAAAATAATTTCAGCAAACTTTCCGAAACTCCAAGGCTGGAAGCCAAGGCTGTGACACCATTCCCAATCTCGCCATGGTCACATGGTGTAATGAAACGTCATGAAACTAGGCCATGACCACCGAGAGCCTCAGAGAGGTAACGAGATTGATCTACATCTTAGAGAGTGAGTTCTGAGGCACATGGCTTCCTCTAGCAGTGGTGTGAACGTACATTCTTGTCAAATCGGATGTATTCCATAAATACAGCACCAATTGATTAGTGTGGGCACCAGTATCTAAGTTAGTTATGTAGGATCAAATGTAGGTAAGTGTTTTAGTTTTGAAAATATATTTATATCATAAGACCATGCAATTTTAAGGGATGTTATATTGGGGGGTTGGGGTCTGGTGGCACTCCCCCCCCCCCATACAAAAGAAGAAAAGTTTAAATCTTAGATGCTTTGTGGTGCATTTTGGACACAATAATCCATTACCTAAAATATTGTACACCTTACGGCAAAACTGTAAAGGTTGGCAAATAGGAGGAGTCTTCAATGTCACCTTCCTACTGCTCCAGATCTTTCTAAGTCTTAGTCTTAGAGATAAAAGTCCTATTACTCCTAACACTCACACATATGGTTCTGAAATCAAACTGGAAAAACTCACCCTTACAGACGGGTCACCTGATTTTACCATGTACTCCTTGCATGGATATTCGATATAGCTCAACAAAATATTCACATTCCAGAAGGACCAACTGTGTTGTACTTAGAATGGGCTATTTCAGCTCCAACCCTGTAAAGGGTCCCTCACAATTATCAACATTTTGACAAAAGTGTACAAATCGTATGTTTGGGAGGGTGGGGGGAGGGTGTTACACGGTTTGTACGTTTGTCAAAATTTTGACAATTGTGAAGGACCCTAAGGTGCATATTGGCCAATTGTAAAATACCAACATTTTTATTGTACACTTGGTGTGGAGGAGGGTCACAAAAGGTGTGCTTTGTACACTTAAGAAAATGTTGATAATTGTGAAGGATCTCTAAATAAGAACTGATCTGTTCAGCACCACTAGATTGAGTCTAATGGCTATATTTAGTGGTCTATTTGTTGCGGTTTTACATCCTAGCAACATCTATGGTCACAACTGCACTATGAAGAAATCTGTCCAGCGAAGTTATATGCTTCCCAATTTTTAGTTGTGGACGTAACACAATAGAAGGGGACACCAAAAAAAAGTAGGGGTCTTCACCGTCAATTTTTATTCATAAAGCTTTGTAGAAAAATGATATTACTACTACTAGCCATGGTACTAGAAAATGGCCTTACACATGTATGCAACAATACCAACTGTTTTTTTTTTACTGAAGCTCTGGTATTCCCAGGATAAGGTATTTCCTGATTTAATAATCAAGCGACAAGCAGGGTACATGGCAGTTACGTCCAGAACCAGTTTAATTACCATGGAATATTAGATAAAAAAATATATATATGCATGCAAAAAATGAACATTTATTTCAAGTGAGTCTCCTTTTATTATTTCATTGACAAACAGGTAATAATCTATGCAAAATAAAGGTCTAGTAAGATATAGAAAAGTCCACATTCTCCATGTAGCATATTCATGCCATTGAAACACCATATTTTTGGTATGAACATGTTTTTGTTTTTAAATATGCCACATTAGGTCTTCATTTGATCATATCTATCCGTCCAAAGTGTAAGAATACCTGTTCTATAAAGAAAATAACTCCTCTACTCTTTCCATAATTGTTTTTGACATTGGCCCCATTTACCATGAAAAAAAACCCACATATATAAAAGTGTTAGACTGCACACAAACACACACAGGGGTAAGTGAAATGCGATGTCCTAAGCCGGTGCATGCCCTGAGTTTAAATCTGCTTTTAACTAGGTGAATTTTTTTTTCCTGTATATTTGTTTGTTATGTAAAGCACCTGAGAACGGCTTGCTGGATCGGGTGCTATATAAATGTTTTTATTATTATCATTATTATTATTATTATTATTATTATTATTATTATTATTATTATTATTATTATTATTATTAAAGAGCATGTGTGCACACACAGACCCACCTACACTGCGGCCACCCTACCACACGCCAGGATCAGTGACAGACCTGCACACCTGATACTGATAGGACACCCCAGCCGGGAGTTGGAGGCTAAAAATAGCACCACACCCCCACCCCACAACCGGGAGAGTGGCACTAGCCGGGTAGGTTACCGCATGCTCGTGTTATGTCACTGTCGTGCGAGCTGCTCGCGGGGCCAGCGTGGCTTACTAACAGATCGTCAACCGGCGTGGTTCACTAAAAAAAAAATCATAAACCGGAGTGGTTTACTAACAAATCATTAACCGGCGTGGTTTACTAACAACTCATCAACCGCCATGCCATAGTGTACTAACAAATCATTAACCGTGTGTTGTTTACTAGCAAATCATTAACCGGTGTGGTCCACTAAGAAAACATCAACCGGTATGGTTCACGAACAAATCATCAACCGGTGAGGTTTGCTAACAAATCATTAACCGGTGTGATTTACTAACAAATCATCAATCGCCATGGTTTACTAACAAATCATCAACCGTGTGTTGTTTACTAGCACATCTTCAACTGGTGTGGTCCACTAACAAATCATCAACCGGTGTGGTTCACTAACAAATCATCAACCGGTGACGCACTTCCTGTACATACACAGGGCAGGTTCAACACCATGCAGCACACATCCATCCTGGTCACAGCACCAGTGTCGTGCGAGGTGTTACAAACAAATAGGACACTGCCCATTGCGGAACTGACCCGAACCCTAGTTTCTGTCATTCTGGGGCGGGTGTCCTAGAAATTCGTTATAAACAGGCAGGATACTCCGCCTAGAGCGGGAACGAATGCAGTAGCCAAATCGGTAGAGCGTAGGCTTCCTGTGTCGAAGGTCGGTGTTCGAATCCCAGCCGAGTCAAACCAATTACTTACAAAATGTCGCTACCTAGCCTGGCACTCGGCATTACTAGGATAGGGCAAGGCTTACAAAGGTGGGGTGCTACTAATGATATGCATCATCCATATTTATTTGTTGTGGTTTTACGTCCTTGTTTTATGTTCTAGCAACATCTAAGGTAATATCAGGACAGGTAGTGACAGGTGACAGTGTGCACTCATGGTGACTCAATAATGCTGTCCTCCAGGGAGACCAGGCTACCAGCACATGACACAATATCCCACTCAGTCATATTATCCTGACACGGGGCTAATCAGTCCATGCCCTATTGTAGTAATACTAAGTGCCAGACTAGATAGCGACAAGTACAAATTGTGTAAGTTATTGATTTAACTCAGTCGGCTGTTGAAGGCACACCTCGACCTTCCACATGGGAAGCCAGCGTTCTCACCGATTCGGCACACTCAGTCATCCCTAAATTATTTTAGCTCCCAGTAAACACCCCATGCTATTATCGCGTTGACCAGGCTCGGTGGCCGAATCGGTAGACAGTGGGCCGCGCATATGGGAGATCGGGAGTTTGGTTCCCGGTCGAGTCAAACCAATGATGTATAAAATTGATACTTGTTGCTTCCTAGCCTGGCGCTCAGCATTAATAGGATAGGGCAAGGACTTATTAGCTCAGTGTCAGGATAATGTGACTGAGTCGGATATTGGGTCATGGTGCCGGCGGCCTGATTTCCCAGTGGGGCAGCACTATAAAGTCACCATGAGTACACACTGTCACAAGTCGGTACCCATCCTGATATGACCTTAGATGTTGCCAGGACATAAAACTCCAACAACAACCAACCATTATTGCATTGTTCTGTCTCACTGGGCACCCCATCGCCGACTGCTCCAGGGCCTGGGTAGAAGGCGTGCCAACACCGACAGCACACCTCACTACTGGAGCGGCTCCAGCAGGGTGGGTACACAGTGCTTACTGCTGCCATCTTCTTCCCACTACTCACCCCATCATGCACTGCGCGGAATGGCGAGTCCATAAGAGCGATGGCTGGCTACCCATGCGGGAGGTCGTGGGTTTGATCCCCGACCGAGTCAAAACAATGACTTGTGAAATGTATGCGTGTCTCTGTAACCTAGACTGGCGCTCGGCATTAATCGACCAGGGCAAGGACTGGTTTGCTCCTGCTCCGGATAATGTGACTGAGTGGGATATTGGGTGACGGTACCGGAAGTCCGATCTCAAGAGTGGGGTAATGCTATGAAGTTGCCATGATTGTGCATTATTATAACAAGTCGGTACCGGTACTGACATGACGTTAAATGTTGCTAATATGTAAAGAGATAAACCCCACAATACTGATCATGTTGTGGTAGACTGGGAATACCATAATCCAGTCAGAGGGGGAAGGAGAAAGAGCAGGAAGATGTGGTGGTGTGGTGGTGGAAATGAAAAGGGTGGTGGTGGAAATGAAAAGGGGGAAAGGGAAGTGGGGGAGAGAAGAGGAGGAGGAGGAGGAGGAGAGAAGAGAGAAGAGAGAAGAGAGAAGAGAGAAGAGGAGGAGGAGGAGGAGGAGGAGGAGGAGGAGGAGGAGGAGGAGGGAGGAGAACAGGAAGGAGAACAGGAAGGAGGTAAGGAGCAGCTGAGATGGAAGAGAAGGGGGATGGGGAGGAGAGGAGGCGTAGGACGTGGAAGAGTAGCAGTAGTAGTAATAGTAGTAGTAATAATAATAATAATAATAATAATATTATTATTAATAACGATCTTTGTTTATTGGAGTCTTACATCCCGGCACCATTTAGAGTCATATCAGGTCTAGTATAGATTTGTGACAGTGTGCACTCATGGCGACTTAATAGTGATAGTGTTGCCCCACTGGGAAACGAGTGCCAGCACTATGAGTATGACCCAATTTCCCACTCGGTCACATTATCCTGATACTGAGCTAACCAGTCCTTTGCCCTATCCTAATAATGTCAAGCACCAAACTAGGTAGTGATAAATATCAATTTTGTAAGTCATTGGTTTGACTCCAACTGGGAATCAAACTTCGGGCCCTTCCGCATGTGAAGCCACTGCGTCCGGTGATTTTATAATAATAATAATAATAATAATAATAATAATAATAATAATAATAATAATAATAATAATAATAATAGTAATAGTAATATTGATAATAAGAGTCAGAATAATTAATAGATTTTATTAATGATCATAGATTGATTGGTAGTTGCTTTACTCCATGTCGGCGGCAAGAAATGTTTGTTTTGTTCAAACCATCGCTTTTTCATGTAAAAGCATACAATCAATTTTATGTCAATAGACATTCATGAATTTTTTAAACTCACAATCATAGTGTCTGGTCATGCTAAATAAAATTCTAGATGATAGTATTATTCACTGATGAAATTTGTTTAAAAAGCGTTGAGGTGGTACAAACCAGCTGCCCTCAAAAAGGCTCAAATGTTTTCTTGTTTTACTTTAGGTAAAAGGTCATGCATGCTGTTTGCAGTGTAACATTGTTGGCACAGGGCCATGAAATTAACACCGTTTAATAAAGTGTGTTTTAATGTCAGTGGGGAGTGACATCCAATACATTCAGGGGGAGGGTCCCCCATGAGCAGAAAAACGTGTTAGCCATGAGTGACCAAAATGGCATCTTGTTAAAACAACCTCGTCGTGTTGCCCTTCCAGGCGACTCTGTGGCAGTCCGTTCACGGAGGGGGTAATTCTATGGAGTTTGTTGTTTGGGTGTTCATCCCATTCGATCTGCCAATACAGCCATAGTCCAAATTTGAATGTATTAATGCTATATATAATTGGAGCAGGTCAGCGCTGTCTGCTCCCCACTGTGTTTGGCCTAGAACTTTTAAAATGTCCAGTCCCTTAAGGCATCTGGACTTTAAATACTTAATATGAGGGATAAATGACAATTTGTTGTCAAAGATGACTCCTAAAAACTTGGTCTTTTGACAACTTTGATGGGATCATTTCCAATTGTTAAATTAGGGTCATGGTGCAAATTCTGTAAAAGACAAAATGCATGCAAATGGTTTTTGATTTAGAAAATCTAAAACCGTTTTCCATTGCCAATGAGGAAAGGCTATTTATGTTTAATTGGAGCTGCCATTCTATAGTGTTCATGTTTTTACCTTTATAACATATTAAAAAGTCATTTACATAGAGACTGCAGGATACAGTACTCTTTATGGATTTTACTATATTGTTAATTTTAAGGCCAAAAAGGCTAACAAATAGAATGCTACCCTGAGCTACTCCCATCTCTTGATCAAAAGAATCAGAGACGGTAGTATTGACCCGAACTCTAAAGTTCCAGTTTGATAAAAATTTATAAATAAAAATGGGCAAGCACCCTCTAAACCCCATCTTGAACAAATCCTTCAGGATGCCGTACTTCCATTGTGTGTCGTATCCCTTTTCAAGGAAAAAAAATACGGACGAGACATGTTCTTTGTTTATGAAGGCATTTCAAACGAATGACTCCAATCGGACGAAGTGGTCAAGGGGACTCCTCCCCTGCCTGAAACCACGCTGGAAGTCGGTCAGATGGTGCTCCGACTCCAGGATCCAGACGAGGCGATCGTTAATCATTCGTTCGAAAGTTTTACAAATGCAACTTGTAAGCGCTATCGGGTGGTAGTTTCTGGGGTCGCTATGGTAATTCGCCGGTTTGGGGGATGGGAATAATAATGTCCTCTTGCCAGGAGGTTGGGATGTCTCCGATGCGCTAGATATTAAAAAGGTGCAGAAGCAGTTCAACTGCTGGTGGTGGGAGGTGTTTTAAAAATTCATCTAATGTGAAGAAACTATTGTAGTGCTCAGTGTTATTAGATTTGAAATTGATTGAATATTGCTCCAGATGCAACTTCATCTGCGCAAAGGCCGGAAGGCAGTTTTGCACAGATGAGTTCTGGGAAAATGTGGTAGCAATCCTTCGACACGGCCATATGGGGACCCAGTCAATTGGCACATTTCGCCTGGTTCTGACAATCAGTGTTGTTGTGACCCGTCTGGCCGCATCGGAAGCAGGTTACCTTGTGTTTGCAGTTATCCGTGTCCGTACTTTTGGCATTTAAAACAGCGAAGATGATTCGGGATAAAAGCATCCATGCCAACACTGAGATAACCAACTTTAAGTTTCTGGGACGCACTGGTGTACTAAACATGAGGATTTAGGTATTTGTTTTTATTTCCTTACTTTCTTTCCATATAGTTATCCTTCGAACGCTTTGTACACCTTGAGGTTTCAGCTCGAGTGCGATCTCATCCTCACCGACCTCACTTAGATCTCTAGTTCGGATTACTCCTCTACTAGAGTTGAGGGTAGGGTGAGGAGAGGCCTTTATGCCAACACCTGCCAATGTGCTTGCACGTTGCAGGTTGTCGGCTTGGGCATTCTTTGCGCACTCAACCAGAAAATCACCAGATTTAATTTGTATGACCTTTGCTACAAGGAGATGTTCAGAGCTGCGGTATCCGTCAGATGCACACCAGGGATAGAAGGACGGTATACTCAAATAATGAGGCAAAGAAATCTGCAGGCATTACTTGATTGACCCATTAGCCACCACCTTCTAGGAATAGCCTTAGTTCACGGGTTGTGCAATAACCATTTTCACCACAGTAGGTTTGATTTGTTGTGTTTTTGCAAAATAGCTTACTATCCTAGGGCAAGGCATGACCAGCCGATTCATTGGATCGGGCCAATCCAATCCCTCATCTAGGTGAAGTCGGGGCCAAAGTGCAGTGTTGGATTGGTGAGAGCAATCGCTGCTCACCATCCTCAAGCACCAGGATCCCTTCCTCCACCGACACAAGTTGCGACTCACGGCAAACAAGTCGCCTATTTGACGCCTTTTATGATCTGCAAGGGAACTATTCTACCCTGGCTCCCCATCGGGGCAATGATCATAGAATCTGCACATCCTTCACAGAGCCTGTGTAGTCATTCAGTTGGTTGTTGGTTGGAGCTTTACGTCCTGGCAATATCTAACATCATATCAGGATGAGTACCGACTTGTGACAGTGCACACTCATGGTGACTTTATAGTGCTGCCCCACTGGGAAATCAGGATGCCGGCACCATTACCCGATATACCACTCAGTCACATTTTCCTGACACTGAGCTAACCAGCCCTTGCCCTATCCCAATAATGCCGAGCGCCAGGCTAGGAAGCAACAAGTAACAATTTTAGTCATTGTTTTGATTCGACCGGGAACCAAACTCGCAATCTCCGCATGCGAGGCACATGCTCTATCGATTCGGCCACCATGCGCGGTGTGTCGTCATTCAGAGAGCAGCCACATGATCGACTTAGAGCATGGAGAGTACCGCCAACGCAACACTGCACCACTGTGCGTGTTCTTGTAGTCAACATGCAGCCAGCTGTCAGTGTATTTAGATGGTAGTTCCTTCAACATGTGACACAGGACGTGTTCTAGTTGACCCCCTCCCCCACCCCCACCCCCCCCCCCGCGCTTTAATTTTTTTTTTCTTCTATAAATGTCATAGTAGACAACCATTACAAGTGATTACTGTAATTAATTAGTGACGCCAAACATAAGTAGAGCACACCAGACAGCCTAACCCCTTTCTTCTTCTACTTCTTCTTCTTCTTTATGTGTGCTTGGTTCTTTAATCAATTGGGATGCTTTATTTGCCCTATTTTTATTTTTATTTTCCCGCTCCCAAATTTTTCTTTTAAATAATAAATAAAAATAAGTAAACCCCAAAAACAATGTGAATGCTTCTGAAGCCTTACTTAAAGTGCATTTCAAAACAGCAAACCTTAGATACTGGCACACTTATTAAACATTTGTTGCCCCATAGACAGGGAATACTGAGGCAATTTAATAGAACCTGTTACTGCAGAAGGTTATGGTGTCATGCCTGCCATCATTAATTTGGCATGCTTGCACTTCAAATATCTCAAAAGCTAGGCATTTAGAATCAAAGATACTTCAAACTAAAGTACGGTAGATTATAATGATTAACCTCATATGTTTATCTCAGAAGAAAAAAACTGAAACTCAAAACCATCGGACTATGCAACTTTAATCATGTGACTATAGGCTATGGGAGATGGACCTCATCCCACACATCCACCACCCACCAACACCCACACCCACATTTGTTCTGACCCAATTTCCATTGGAGTGACCACATGTGAACATTTAAAGCTATATAACCCAATGAAAGCATCACATCTTGAAACCAAAACACTTGACTTAGATTTGATCCTACATATCTGACTTAGATACATGTGGACTTACAGATTTGAGCGAGGAACCTAATATATTTATTTTAAAATATGGCAGAAACTGAAACCCATCGAATTATGCACCTTTAAATATGTGTGTTATCCTTGTAACTTGTATGTGTGCTATCCTTGTAACTTGTATGTGTGCTATCCTTGTAACTTGTATGTGTGCTATCCTTGTAACTTGTATGTGTGCTATCCTTGTAATTTGTATGTGTGCTATCCTTGTAATTTGTATGTGTGCTATCCTTGTAACTTGTATGTGTGCTATCCTTGTAACTTCATAACATAAGCTCGAATGGAACGCAGTGCCAATAGTACAATTACCAGGGATGACAACGACAATTGAATTTGTTTGTTTGTTGTTTTACGTCCTAGCAACATATAAGGTCATATCAGGACGGACAACAATTGAAAGAAAGGAAAAAACAACTAAAAATGTATTCACTGTCATCAGCCAATACTAGGTGAGAGCATCACAGGAGGGTCAACCTGTCACCCCACCCACCTCCCCACCCACCATTCTCTACCCCCAATCCCCACCTCACTTACGCCAATCTTTCATGAGCACGACTGGAGAATAAACCTACAGCTGGCCTCAGAATGTTTCTACCCGGATTACACATGATTCAGAAATAAAACCTGACCCAAATGTCAGCAACAAATATAGGACACGAAAATGGATTGGGGGGGGGGGGGGGGGGGGGGGGAGTGGACGGTAGGGAGCAGAGGAATATGAGGGATGGGGAGGTAGGGCGGGAGGAGAGGGGGGCGGCGGAGAAGGAGGGGGAGACGAGGAGGGGCAGGGGGGAGGGGGGGGGGGAGGAAAGGGGAGGAAATGGGGAGGAAATGAGGAAGAAAGGAGGAGGAGGAGGAGAGGGGAGATGGAGATAGCAGAGGGGGGGGGGGGCGACAAAGAGATGGGAAGAGGGAGACATGAGAGACGGGGGGGGGGAAGGGAGGGGAGAGGGAGAGGGGAGAGGGAGGGGAGAGGGAGAGTGGAAGAGAAGGGAGGGATAAGCTAGTATGCATCAACTGTGCAGCAACTGCAACTAGTATGCAGCAACTGTGCAGCTATTATGCAGCAACTGTGCAGCTAGTGTTCGCAACTGTTCATGACATGCGCAGTTGACACCATTAAAAGCGCTCCCTCCCTCACCGTCCCACCCCACCCATCTACCGATAAGCCTGCAGCCGGGACGAGCAGCAGAACCCCCAAACCGAGGCGACAACGGGACACGGCATCTCTCTTCTCACAAGTCCCTCTGTCTCTGCCTAATGAATGTTCTACATCTATAATAAATGCTCTACTCATGGCGACTTTATAGTGCTGCCCCACTGGGAGACCAGGCCGCCAGCACCATAACCTGATATCCCACTCAGTCACATTATCCTGACACTGAGCCACACTAGTCCTTGCCCTATCCGAATAATGCCGAACGCCTAGCCAGGAAGCGACACGTATCAATTTTTAAGTCATTGGTTTGACTCGACCAGGGTTCGAACCCACAATCCCATGGTCTACCAACATGGGAGACGGACAGTCGAACTCATTCGGCCATCCCGTCTGGTCCCCTACCTAAGTACCTGCTGAACTATCTATTTACAATGTAATGTAAACGGTCAGAAGACCAGTGCCTCGGCGCTGAAAAAAATGTATGTTCTGATGAATAAACTGTTTTACCAACAACAACAGCAGCAACAACAACAACAACAAATTCTTCTGTGAGTTCCATGCGCATGTGCATAGCTATCCATAACACTAAAACGGATAGCAGAGCAAAGTTTCAAACCTCAGACCTCTGGGTTATGGGTCAAGCATGCTTCCACTAGGCCATTTTACTCGTGCGTAGGTTTGGCTGAAAAGATACTCTTATCACTGCAAGCAATGAGATGGTGCAATACCTACAGTGCACATGAGTGCGGAACTCGCGGAAGAATATCCGCCTGATTTGCGTTCACGGCAGCTGGAAGAATATCCCACAGCGTTCGAAATAAGAGCTTTCCAGTTGTCCGGGACAAGTGAAAATTCAGACGGACAAGTGAAAATCACACCAGTCACAAATTTTGCTTATTTCTATCACTGTATATGTATATACATATATATGAAGTATAAATGTTATACACGTATAGTTATGCAGAAAGATATTGTATTTAAGATATTGGGTCCCAGCGTTCTAAGTAAGAGCTTGTCTGGGACAAGTGAAAATTCAGACGTTCAAGTGAAAATCACACCAGACTTGCCTGGTGGACAAGTGAAAAAGGTTGCTTATTTCTATCACTGCATTATATAAAAAGCAATCAGTCACGACGCCATCTTGGAAAGCATGGCGGTGTTTTTTTAATTCTTTTTGTGGCTTTTTGGTCTTTTCCCCGCCACTCATCTCAGTTCCTCCAACCCCCACCCACCTACACCCACACCCACACCCACACCCACACTGCCCCTCCTCCTCCTTTGCCATCCTGGCATGGTCTGTGGGTGTGCCTCGGCCTCACACACCTGGAGAGTATCACTAGCTGGATGGTATACAGCTAGCTGGGTCTGGGTCTGGGTCATGGGGGACCCACTATTTTAATGCTCGGCCCTAACTGAGCCGGCTACACCCGACTTTAAGTCTGACCGACTCAAAGCAGTCCGCAGCCCGGCAGACTATTTCTTAGCTTGTGACATATCCCAAAATGTAATATTTTACCGACTGTCAGCACCGACTTTCGGACACCGACTGTCGGCACCGACTGACAGTGTCGGCATTACAAACTGGTTAGTTTGAGAGTCGCTCTCTGACTAGTAACAGAGTAGAAAATACACATAGAAAGCATCAGATTGTCGATTGGTCCATTTAAAATCTTATATATATTTAATATCTTTATATGCCACATATCTATCTCCAACATGAACAAAAACAACAAAAAGGCAACAGAAACAATAGTGATTTAAATCAGGGAATAGTTGGGAGACAATATTTGATGAACTGTGCACGATTGTGCAGTCGTTCAATCAAAGCGTTATTTTTTTGGGGGGTAAAATGGCAAGATTTTCCTAACATTTAAAAGGGGAGTGGTCGATCTGTGGAGGTAGTCTGCAAGAGAGCCTTTAAGCTAAGATTCCTTATACGCGGTTGTGGCATGCATATGCGAATGCGAATGCGAATGCGGCAAAGAATCGAAAAGCATGTAAATGAATAGTGGTGCTTCCATACGTCCGAATGCGAATACGAATGCGGACAATGGATCGACCGACCCATGGACCGATCGGTGTGAATGCGAATGCTGCTGCGTTTGCCATAGAAAACAATAGTAACTTTGATCTTCCTTCACAAATTTGGAGGAAAAACCCCCAAAAATGTCATGGGTAACTTTTTGGGTGTTTTTTTGTTTAACCATATCCCACCACAAAAAGTAAACATCGGCTATTGGGGGTTGGCATATATCTATTCCGCATATACCACATTCGCATGCCGCATACTGCATATATGGAATCTTAGCTTTACTGTACATCCAGTTTACCATGCAGATAGATAGATATATATATATATGGGAGAGAAGCTGCATGGTAAATAGATGTTTCTATCTGTCTACTTATATATGCATAGATAGCTAAATGAAGCAGATAGATTAGATAGCTAGCTATATATATGAAACTGTACATTGAGGATCCCTCTTATCTATGCACCCAGTGCACTGTATGTGATTTTTTTTTTATTAATCTTTTTTTTTTAACTGTTAGAAATTTATCGGGATAGCAGCAATTCAACTTTCATATCAATTTTTATGTCATTGACTTGACTCGGCCATGGTTCAAATCCTACAACCTACCAGAACGGGGGGTGGGGCAGACACTCAACTCATTCGGCCATTGCGTCTGGTTACATATTAGTTTTACGTCTATGTCATATGCCAGAAAAATTAAAAATTAAAAAATTTTAAACGCCCACCCGACCCTGATTTGTGTGATCAAAAGGACGATCACCAATTTATTTTTATTATATTTGGCATAAAAGTGTTAAGATAGCACCAACCATTGACATTTATGGACCATCCTTTTCAGTGATAAACAAATTGCATTGACTGATAATATGGCCATATGGCCAAAAGATTCAAGGCCTGTATTTGCTTGCCGTTGTCGTGAATACGCCACTTTAACGCCTCGTCAGTTTCAACACGATATAGAAATGGGCTCACCTGAAAAAAAGCACAAAGGAAACATGGTTAGACTAAAAACCACCAGCGTGAACATTCAGTTAAAAGCATACACACATTGACAACATGAATCCAGAAAACCATGACCTACTTGGTCATGTGACCATTCTCAAGGATTGTGAGTATCAATACCTGGGCCAATACCTGGGATGATAATAGACAATAATTTATCTATTTAAAAAATACATTTTAATGATCTTAGTTTAATTGTTTTAACATCGTTGTTTTTTTAAACCATAAATAGTCGCTATATTTTAACAAAATATGGAAATTCTAAAATATTAACCGTGACATTACACTTAGAAAGTTCTACAAAGAATACATCTAATATTTCAGAAAGGGTCATTAATGCCCAATTAAACTAAGGGCTGATTTGTGGAGTTTTATGTCATAGCAACATATAAGGTCATATCAGGACAGGCTATGTGACAGAGCACCCTCATGCCGACTTCATAGTGCTGCCTCACTGGGAGAGCAGGCCACCGGCGACATGACTCAATATTTCACTAGTCACTTTGCACTAGCCACATTGCCATTAGCCACTTTGCCACTAGCCACTTTGCCTGGCTGACCATTGAGTAACTCACCCCCTTCACCCCCACCCCCACCCCCACAATCCAACACCATGATGAAGAAGTTGGTTCTTATCTACTCGAACCTCAGAACCCAAACAAAATATACAAACTACAGAGTGTTGGCTCCAATTTTTATTCGCCCAAGAAGCCGGGCGGTTGGTCAAGTAATAACCCCGGGACTTGGGCATGTGCGAAGGGGCTCTTGAATACCCTGCTCTAGCGGGAAGGGTTGGTCACCTGACGACACATTGTAACATATTCCGATATTCAGCATAGGGGGGAATGCAAATGTTCTATTACTGATCGGTGTACATGACCAGGTGCATGTATGTATATATGTTTGGGTTGGTGGTGCCTGAGTGGGATGTAAATAGACATAGTGGTGCTGGCAGGTCTGGGTGTGAGTTCAATCATGCCCTACCCCCTCTGCCGGGATAGGGATCACCACACTCAAAGGTCAAGGTTGGTGGTGGCCATGGGGCCATACAGCTTGTGGTGGTGGGCAGACCACTGGTTTCCATGGGGACCAGGAATGCTGGATCCCTATTGGTAGCGCCAAGAATGCTTGTTTCCCATTGGGGGAAAGGGGTGGGGGTGATAATCTACAATTAATCCATGTAACCATATAAATAATAAACCAGAGGGCTGGACTCTCTCTTGTTCTTCACACGTTATACTCTTCCGTTCTCTTTGTCTGTATTGATTTCACCATATCCTGCCTACACAGCCGCAGATTCGATCATTTGACTTAACATTGTACAGTGGTCATTTTGGTTGTACAGTGGTCCTGTATATAAAGGTGACGTATCCCCCTATGTGAACACTCCCGCTCGCATGATAGGGGAGTAGTGCAATGTACGGTCTACCGGTCTAGCAGTCTACCAGATGCGGTAGCCGAAGCGGTAAGAGTGCAGGCTTCCTGTGTGGAAGGTCGGGAATTTGAATCTATGCCGAGTCAAACCAACGACTTACAAAATTGATACTTGTTGCTACCTAGCCTGTCGCTCGGCATTAATAGGATAGGACAAGGACTGGTTAGCTCAATGTCAGAATAATGTGACTGAGTGGGAAATCGGATCATGGTGCCAGCAGCCTGATCTCCCCACTATAAAGTCACCATGGATGTGCGCTGTCTCAAGTCCATACCCGTCCTGATATGACCTTGGATGTTGACAGGATGTAATACCCCAAACAAAAAAACCTGACCACCTCCTCAAAGAATATATGATGGGGATAATTGTGATGCTCGTTTATTAAAATGTCTTAAACTGCAGTGGATAAATAATACTTACATATATTATGTTAAAGTGATTAGAGAAACTAAATATATCTGAGACAATGAGCTGGAGGCGAGGACACCAGGAGGTAGGGAAGAATATCCTGGTGCACAAGAGTTGTTCTACGTAGATGTGACGAGACAAAACAAACCAAAAATAATAGGTAAATAGAGCAGAGGTAAGCATTGTAACAGACTATACATAGACAGGCAACACATGGCAGTAAACACCAACAAGTCTGTACACCTCTACATATTTACTATCTTAAAGATCTGGTCACGTGATATTACCATGTATTCTTTGCATGAATATTTGCTTTATGTTAACAACATACAGCATAACCCCGTTAAACCAAGCTCAGTTGAACAGAACGATCGGTTAATCCAAACTTTTTTCGGCGGCATGGCAAAATACTACCATTTATCATATAAAAAAAGTTGGTTAAACCAAAGTCGGTTCATTCAAATTATTGGTTAATCCAAACAAAATTGTCAGACCCCAGGCCACTTCCGGTACAGTTAAACCAAACTTTCATGTGGTTATAAGGTCATCTGTGACCCTATCAACAAAAACACATGCTTACATAATTGATTTGACTGTGCTGGTTTTCGAACCAATGACCTGCCGTCTGGGAAGCGAGTGCTGTCCCGTCTGATTTTGTGGACATAAACAAAATGTATTATTTGTTTAATTACATCCATTGATTAAGCCAACAAAACTGCAATGGCGGACAATTTGATCTTGCTCATTCCTCTGCTCCTTGTCATATCCTAATAATGCCGAGCGCCAGGCTAGGTAGCGACAAGTATAAGATTTTAAAGCATTTGTTTGACACGACCAATGTTCACACCGGGGGATTCAAATCCCATGACTTGACACATGGGGAAACGCGGGGAGAAGTAGGGAGTAGCTCAGGTGGTAGAAGGTCCACCAGTGAAGGTGTGGGTCATCCGGTTGATCGTGCTCAGGGGACACATTTGCAGTTTGGGCCATTTTCCATTCCAACTAGTGGTCCACAACTGGTTCATCAAAGGCTGTGGTATGTGATGTCCTGTCTGTAGGAAAGTGCATATAAAATTAAAAGACCCCTTGGTGCTTATCGGAAAGAGTAGCCTATGTGGTGGCAGCGGGTTTCCTCCAAAGAAATATGTCAGAATGATCATATGCTTGATGTCCAATAGCCAATGATAAAAATCAATATGCTCTAGAGATGTCGTTAACTAAAACTAACTTTTTGGGGGAAACGGGGCGCTCAACTCATTCAGTGACCCAGTCTTGTTAGTAAAGCAGACCCAGATGGAAGGTGGTGCATTGTACGGCTCCCCTCCTTCAGCCTCCCGTGGTATGGCATGTGTACTTAAACACTCACCACCAGTACACAAAAGAAGGGCAGCTCTGGCCCATGGGGCCCTGTGAGTGCTGGAGGCAGACTAGAATAGTCTTGTACAGTAAAACCTCTCTAAATCGACCGACCATGGGACCGACTTTAAATGGTCCATTTTGGGAGGTGGTCGGCGTAGGGAGTTTTTTTTATCGTTACAATGGTATTGTATGGGCGATCGTTTGGGACCCAAATAAAGCGATCAGTATAGAGGAATGGTCGATCTGTGGAGATGGTCGATTAGAGAGGTTCTACTGTAGTAGTCTGCAATGACCTCTCAGGCAATGAGGCACACAGACAGATGGGCATGGATAGAGCAATAGCATCAGGGAGCCGAGGATGTGTAATGGTTAGCACCCTAGCCCAGGAATGGCAAGAAGTGTGGGTTCGAATTCTTCTCTAGGTGCAATATTTCCCATTTTCATCACTCCAATGGCACCGGTTTCCATGACCTGGATCACATACAGACTGCATGTTGTATGGTTGTTGAACGTACCCTGTGAATGTGAGTCAGTCTCATGAAAATAGGCCAATTGGTGCATGGGGGGAAAGATGTCGGCGTCGACCATTGGATGTCGGCGTTGAATGGCATAATTATAGATTAGCATTGACAAAGGTGTTGGAAAGTTCTTAAATGTATACTGAATGTAAAGGTAGAGAAAATACAAAAACCCTATTTGTTTCTAGAATAATTTAATATGAAACAAAGAAATGCACTACACTTTAACAAATGCGACGCCAACATCTGTTAAATTGACCAAAATCGCTCTTTGAAAATAGAGATCATTTAGACAAATATTGATAAACCCTTGTTGTTGTTTTTTTACGGGTTTCCCTCAATGTGTACAGTCCATAGGATTTTGTAAGGAAATCTCCATAAATGCAGCCTCTTTTTTTAAACACTAGATGACCAAAATGGAAATTTTACCTTACATTTCCTTCTTTTTAGACAAGAGATAAGATTTCCTATTTTTAACATTTAAAAATATTTTTAATCATGGTTTTCACAGCGTTGTTCCTTACAACCTTTCCCACGCAGGAACTTTAATCCAGAGTATTTTGAAGAATCATTCCCACTCTTTTGTGCATTTTGTTATTAAAACCACCAATTGGCCCATTTTCGTGAGACAGACTCATGTGTTGTCTGTACGCATTAAATGACTTATGGATGTAAATCATTTAAACCAGACGCGATGGCCGAATGAGTTGAGCGTCCACCTCCCGTTCTGGTAGGTCGTGGGATATGAACTCGCGGGATCCAACCCTGCCCGAATCAAACTAATGACAGGTGGACACGCTACCACCTGAGCTATGTCCCGCTCCTCCAGGCCAGGACCCATGTATGCACAGGTAGGCATAGGTAGAATGACTGTATCAGAGGGCCTAGATAGGTTAATGGTTAGGGTGCTCGATCCGGAATGGAAGAAACGTGGGTTCGAGTCCCGCTACAGACACAGTGGTCCCTTTGCTTACAACGCCACAACAACATCATGAATCATCATCACCAGAGCAAAGCATCCTGGTGACCTAGAATTGAGGACTGATGTAGAATTCCCGTTGTCGGAGTTGTAAGGGTGATAGACGATCCAGCAATTACCGGCAAAATTGCTATTTGAGGGATTCAAACCCAATAACATTCAATAACTGCTTAAAATTGCATAATCCAAGGGCTTTGAGCTTCTGCCATATTATTAAAATAAATATAAGAGGATGACTATGTTTGTTTGTTTGTTTATTGGGGGTTTTATGTCATAGCGACACCTAAGGTTATATCAGGAGAGATTCTGACTTATGACAGTGTGCACTCATGGTGGTAACTTAGTAGTGCTGCCTCACTGGCAGACCAGGGGCCATATACATGAACCGGTGCTAGCGAGCCAAAACTGGTTTTGCGCGGGATTTCTAGTTTAGCGGCGAAAAGTCAGTATGCAAGGAGCGCTGTTACGCAAACACACCAAGTTTAAGATCGGGTAGACTAACACCACTCCGTAGCAAGTTTAAGGGTAGTGTTAGGTACCGATTAGGCCAAAATCTATTCAATGCTATCATATTTAACAGAATAACATACTCAAAAAGTGAAATTTGGTCAAATTATACCCAAAATCGAAGCGATATTAACGCCGCCGCTACATCGACGGCGATATTCATATTGTCGAATGTAAACAAAACAAATCGCCGTCGATGCGGCGGCAGCGTTAATATCGCTTCGATTTTGGGCTTAATTTGACCAAATTTCACTTTTTGAGTAAACTATTCTCATAAATAAAATTATTTGAACCCCTGAGTGAATATTCATGGCTCTAGATAAAAAGAATTAGATCGTAGCAGTGAATAGATTTGTTTATTTGTTTTATTTACATACACTTGATAGGAGAATGCTTCCATCCAACCACGATGCACGAGTAGTGTGATGCCTATGTCACATGCAAATCCTCAATAACAAGGCTTGCTGGTGTCCGGTGTGTGGAGATGGCAAGCCGGCCGGTACACGCTGGTAACAGTTAAGGGGGATACCCCAAATCTATAAATAACTGATATGTTAGTTAAACTGACCACGCTTTGGCCCCGTACATACCCTGTGACCCATTTCGCCACACCGCTGTTAGGTACCCCGGCGGCGGCGGCTCTTAACACCGGAGCCGGTAAAATATTGTTCACGCATAGGGGCCCAGGCCGCCCGCACAATGACCCGATATCTCACACAGTCACATTATTCTGATAATGTGTTAATCAGTCCATGTCCTATCCTATTAATGCCGAGCACCTGGCTAGGGAGTGACATGTACCAATTTTGTAGGTAGTTTGACTCGGCTAAGTTTTTTAACACACGGCCTTCCACATTCCATATGAGAAACCAGGAAGCGCTTTTACAGACTCAGCCACCACATCCAGTTTTAGATAAATCATTATATAAGCTGCATTACTTTAATTTGGAGTAACTTTTATTATAAATTGCTAAATATGGAGATATTTGACACAAAACCATGTTTAAAAAAAAAAAAATGTATGCGCCTAACGGAATACTGGATATCATCGGCTTGCACAATACAGCAGTGACAGGTTCTAGGGAATTGACTTAATGTCCTTTCTATGCAGCAATTTAAGAACGCACTGGCTATTCGCAGAGCTACGCATCGTGGTGTTTACCCAACTGTTGCGGTATGCATTACTCTTTGCTTTGTCATGGGCCACTTTTAGAGGTATTAACAAGCTGTCTTTTGCATCATGTAGATGAAATGTTCTTCTTTATGTGGGTCTTCAAATCTTTTGAATTCATCACTAGAACTTTAATGAAAATTGCTCCTAATTAAATTTGTCCCGTTTATCAAAAACCTCTGCAAATCACTAAAATTGTATGATATTCATCTTTGAAACCACCATATTCATTTTCAGTTACCTGTTTTCTATCTATTGGCCAATTGTCATGAAGATTGAGTGATGATCAGCACAATCTGAGTAATTCGCAGAGCAGCTCTGCGAATAATAATCATTCTTCCGCTAATTCGCAGAGCAAAGCAGCTCTGCGAATAGCTTGTTCCATTTAAGAAGTGCACCCGTATCTAAATTGCATGTTTGTTTTTTTCCTGTTAATTTAACAAAAAAATCTATTGTTATAGTAAAACAGCTTATTTATCAGAACATACATTTGTTTTCAGTGCCGAGGCCCTGGTCTTCCAGCCATATACACTACACTGTAGACAGCTAGTTCAGCGCGTCCCTAGGTAGGGCATATTAGTAGATTAAGAAGGAGGTTAGCGCGTTGGTGGGTTAGCTACAGTAAGTTCAGTATTACGGGCTTTAGGTGGTGGGTTGTTGCATAAACTATGCTGCTATTAATTACGGGCGCGGTGCGATGTATGTAATGTGTAGGATCAAATTTAGACAAGTGCTTTTGTTCAGAAAAAATATTATCTCTTCATCGGATTTCACAAACTTTAAACATTGTGCCAGTGTCATAAATCAGACCGAAGCGATTCCATCATGTCACCCCCACCAGGTCAGAGTGACCTTGAACTGCCTGACCCCGTCAAAAGGTCGTCCATAGACGCCCTCAGCCGGTTAATACGCTGCCAGCCCAGTCACGTCATTACACGCTACGTATATGTATGTAACAAACCGGCCGACCTACATGGCGCCACCTATCGACATAACAGCACACATGCTCCACTTATTAAATGCCACACACCGCAATGTATCATCGGTGTGCGACTCCTAAATGACACTTCGGCCGTGGCAGTGCATATACGGACCGCCATTTAGGAATGTGTAGCCTCCCTCCCCCAGTACCCCCCCCCCCTCCATCTCCCCCTCCCCCTGTTTTAACTAGTCCGATTACACAAGACAGGGTCCAATTCTTGCTGTCACCGTCTCTCCAGTCTACATTTAATGAGGGAAGCAGTCACACCACCCACACATATGGGATGGGGCTTTCGTTTGGGGTTTTACGTCCTGGCAACAGCCAAGGCCCGACCTGTCATAACTATGGATTTTGCTAGGACATATAACCCCGAACAAACATCCATGGTCATATTATCTGAACGGGTACCGAGTGGCAGGGTGCGCTCGTGGCGACTTTATAGTGCTGTCCCACTGGAAGACCAGGCCCCCTGGGACCATGACCCGATATCCTGCTCAGTTACATTATCCTAATAATGAGCTAACCAGTCCTTGTCCTATCCTAGAAATGCCGAGAACCAGCCAGGTAGCGACAAGTATCCCTTTTTATAAGTCATTAGTTTGACTGGACTAGGGGTTCGAACTCCCGTCCTTCCGCACCAGAAGCCTGCACCCTTAGCAATAGCATCCAGTCACACATGAAGCTGATTGTTTAGATCCAAAATTATAAATATAATTATAATTATATATATATACATATGTTGCGGGAGGTGTTGCCGTAAACAAGAACAGCATGCCTAAAGTGGAGCTCGAACCCACATTTCTGCCACTGCGGGGAAAGCGTCCTCGCCATTAAACTAGATAAGTTCAATGATGTAATCCGGGTTCCCACCGCCTACCTGTGTATGCAGCAGTTTATCTGGGGAGGTGAGTGCAACTGACTACGCATATGTGGTATATATATTATACAGTAAAACCTCTCTAAATCGACCGACCATGGGACCGACTTTAAATGGTCCATTTAGGGAGGTGGTCGGCTTAGGGAGCTTTTTTTTTTATCGTTATAATTGTATTGTAGGGGCAATTGTCTGGGACGTAAATAAAGCGATCGATATAGCCTTTATAGGGGAGTAGTCGATCTGTGGAGGTGGTTGGTTAGAGAGGTTTTACTGTATTTGCAATTTATACATGTAAACAACACCATTACAGACCCGATATAATTGACTCATTAAATTAAACTGGAATCAAATGAGCCACCCAAATTATTCAGAGATGAAAGCTGCCACGAGGAAAGGGAGGGGGAGAGGAGAAAAAAAAGAAGCGGAAATCGATGCTAACGTGGGCGATAATAGAATCACATCAATCACAGCACAACGCTCTCCATCCAGAGTCTGAAATGATTGGTTATTGGCATGGCGCTAAGACTATACTTGGAGAGTAGTGGACGAAACCTGACTTCCCGCATTTGCTCCGCAATTCTCTGATAGTGTTAAGACTATGAGAGGCTTTCCATGTTTTCGTGGAAATCCACCCTGTATATGGTGGATTCAGCCCAACCGGTTATACCCTCAGACAACTGGCATTTTATGATAGTTAAAGCTGCATAGTCCGATGAAGCATCAAATTGTCAAAATCAAAACAATTATCTAGATTTGATTCCACATATCTAACTTAGACACTGATGCACTTATTAAGTATTTGTTTCCATATAGAAGGGAACACTGAGTCAATTTAATAGAACCTGTTACTGCAGAAGCCTATGGTATCAGAGTTTTGGCGTGCTTGCCAAAATTATTTTCACATGTTTGAATTACAAATATCTCAAAATGTAGCCATTTCAATTAAAAGTTACTTCAAAATAAAGTAAGGTAGATTATAATGATCAATTTAATATACTTATCTCAGAAAAATGTCAGAAACTCAAAACCATCGGACTATGCAACTTTAATTGGCACCGGATGCAGTGGCCGAATCAGTAGAGCACAGGCTTCCCATGCGCAGGGTTGGCTTCATAGGAAAATGAAAAACCGGAAGATTTTAAGGGATTTTTATATTGGGTGATCTAGGGGTACACCCTAGAATTGTTTTGTTATTACTATATTAACGGTATTGCAGGGAAAATTAGAAACTGGAAGATCGGCGTAAGGTGATGTTATAATATTGGGGGATCCGGGGGTACACCCCTAGAATTGTTTTTGTTTTACAAATAATCCGTAAGATTGATATATTACTCTATTAACGGTATTGCAGGAAACTGGAAGATCGGTATAAGGTGATGATGGTACATAAAATATTGTACACCTTACGGTAAAACCGTAAGGGTTGGCAACCCTACATGCGGAAGGTTGAGAGTTTGAATTACCCAGACAGTTAGTGCCAAATTAACCCAGATCATTCATAGTGTTGAGTGGTTATGTATGTCCTCAAGACATTTACACAGAATTTCTTTTTTAGGGACCATGACAATCTGCTGTCTGAGAATATCATAAACTCAGAAATCAGTAGAGCGCGGCCATTTTTAAAAAAAAGTCTATGGTGTCCATAATCTTTCGCAAATTGTGCTACTGGCTAAAAAGTAAAGTTTGTTTATTTAATGACGCCTCTAGAGCACATTGATTTTTGTATCATCGGCTACTGGACATCAACCATATGGTCATCCTGACATATTTGTTTGGAAGAAATCCGCTGCCACCACATAGGCCATTCTTTCCGATAAGCAGCAAGGGGTTTTTCATATGCTCTTTCCCACAGACAGGACAGCCCATACCACAGCCTTTGATGAACCAGTTGTGGACCACTGGTTAGAACGGAAAATAGCCCAAACTGCAAATGGGTCCACTGAGCAGGATCCATAGGATGCCTGACACCTTTACGGGTGGACACTCTACCGCCTGAGCTACCTTCCGCTCCAGTGTGCCACTATCTGGGCCACAAAACTGCCCATAACTGCCAGTCTACCATGATAAACACCAGCTATATTCGCAATATAATGGTTAGTTTTAAATGTGTCATCTACTTTAAGATTTCCTGGAAATCTTAAAGTAGACCAGCCAATCATGAGAAAGGTGATTCTGAAAATGAATTCCTTGGCAATGGAAGGGTAGAACATCCACTTGTACTGGGCGGTATATGACCATGCAGGTATACAAGGAAATCAGCAAGCTGATTGAGCTGTGAAAATAGCTCTGAAAGTTGTTAATGTTATGCTGTGTTGCATCACTAACTCTGATCTGAGGCCACATATTCTCAAGTATATCACCTTGGAATGGCAACACGAATGGGGCATCCAAACAAGTTGCATAACATCACGCCATGCATTGATTAATAGCGACAGCATAGTGTCGGTGGGACCAAAAGGTCTTCACTCGAAGCCATTTTGGGCCACACTTTTCTCGAAGATTGAAGATTTATACTGCCTATCACGGCTAAGTCTGAATAGACTTTTTTCACCAATAGAGTTTGTCGATAGAAAGCCCGAGACTCCACTTTTACCGACCCAAGGGATTTTTAAGCTCCCACACCACATAAGACATGGTATGAGAGCAATTGGCCTTTGATGACGCTGTAAGTGAAACACAGCGGTGGAAATCCAAATTGGCAGAGGTGGGGGCACGGGGAATCGAACCACCGAGCTTCGGATTAGGAGTCCGACCTAGAAAAAAGTCAGAAACTCTAACCACTCCGCCACAGATAACAAACACCACTTGACTGGCTTCAGTTTTACTCAGGGGAACCCCCCTCCCCATCGAGTGCATAAAGTGTCGGTATCCACCAACACGCAGACACATTCTCCCTGAATGTGTAGATTGCATGGCTTTGTGTCAACACTGTTTTAATGTAAATAGCATGCGAGACCTCTTTACAAATGTAAAGCACAAACAAAATTGAGAGTTCCTAAAAAAAGAGCTGGACCATCTTGCCTATTGTAATTTTAGCTACACTATGTGAGTTATATTTTGCTGTCATTGAACACAAATTTAACTACTTCAAAATTGTATCGCATTTTTCTCTCATTTAACACAAATATCACCCTTTCAGACATTCATGCAAATTTTAATGTAGGAATATAAATGTGATTAACAAAACTGACAGAATAAATGCCTTTAATCTTTCATCATTAATATTGCGCCATGAATATTGCCTTTCTTGCAAAATAGTATTCAACCTGAACCAATCAGACAAAAACTGGCAAAAACTCATTGACACTGCCACGATCACATTGACACAATCCCCATGACATTGAAACTAAAGCCCACTAAGTAATACTAGTAGTAGTAGATTTCTTCTTTATTTGTTTCGGTTTTAACATCCTAGTAAAACCTAATGTCATAATATGATGGTGTGCACTCATGGTGATTTCATGGTGCTACGCCACTGGGATACCAGGCCACTGGCATCATTACCCATAATCCCACTCAGTCACATTATCCTGATACTGAACAAACTAGGTATTTGCCCTATCCTATCAATGCCAAGCACCAGGCTATGGTGTGACATGCATCAATTTGATAAAGTCATAGTTTTGACTGAGTAAGGCTTCACAACCACTAGACCTCCCATATGAAAAGGCACCTAGGCTCTTACAAATTCAGCTATCCGGTCCGTTAGGTATTAATACTAGCAGAAAGCCACTGACACTTTGACCCAAATCTCATTGACACAAAATACCGCTCGCTGTCGCTGTCACTCGACATTTCTTTCACTTCTTAAAAGAATCACTAAAGACGCATCCATTACTTTCCCAACCCCCACCCACCCACTTCCCTCTCCACACACCCTGCCGCCCTACCTGTTGCTCCCGTCGCAGCCCATCGTATTCATCCTCTTCTCCTTCCGGTGTAACCGGAAGTGCGCTCGGCCTGTGGGCCACGTGACTGTCTCGCACGTACTCCAACAGAACACGCTTCAGAAGCCCGGTCGCCATAGTCATGTACTTCCGGTCACGTGCCCGTCGAGGTCACGAGAGTTAATTCATGGTCATCTGCAGGTTAATCCGGACATGGCTCCAGGGCAAATGGGGTCAGGCGGTCGCTCTAACAAGACGGTCAATATCCATGCGCTGCGAACCAATCCACTTCGCTAATATAATAAATGCATTGATACCGTCCGAGGCAGTCAACCTCATTTGCCTCAAACTCACTCTAGCTTGCACAATTATAAGGCTTCAAAATGCTCATCAATCAATGAATCAATCCATTAATTCCACATTTGTCTGCAGATCTAGAGGTGCATCCGTGATGTAAATTCAGGTAGATAAATCCTTGAGAATCTGAAATAAAGTGAAAAGTTTAACTTCCCCCGACCCCCACTTTTTGTTGTTACATTAGGTGATTAAGCAGGTGAAATTTCAATCACGGACAATTGGTCTTCCTCCTTCAATTGCTCTGTGTTATATCCTAGTAAATGAGAAGTGCCATGCTAGTTAGCAATAGGCATACATTTTGATGGCATTGGTTATTTCGGGTGGGGTTCAACCTGCCACAAGGGAAGCAGACGCTCAACTAATTCAGCCATCGCCGGTAGACTATCATATCAGCAGACGCTCAACTAATTCAGCCATCGCCAGTAGACTATCAGATCAGTAGACTCTCAACTAATTCAGCCATCGCCAGTAGACTATCAGATCAGCAGACGCTCAACTAATTCAGCCATCACCAGTAGACTTATCAGATCAGTAGACGCTCAACTAATTCAGCCATCACCAGTAGACTATCAGTAGACACTCAACTAATTCAGCCATCACCAGTAGACTATCAGTAGACACTCAACTAATTCAGCCATCACCAGTAGACTATCAGTAGACACTCAACTAATTCAGCCATCACCAGTAGACTATCAGTAGACGCTCAACTAATTCAGCCATCACCAGTAGACTATCAGTAGACACTCAACTAATTCAGCCATCACCAGTAGACTATCAGTAGACACTCAAGTAATTCAGCCATCACCAGTAGACTATCAGTATCACTAAATGCTCAACTAATTCAACCATCACTAGTAGACTATCACTAGACGATCATCTAACTTAGCCATCACCAGTAGACTATAGCCCTGGTCACACATGGGCCTTAAGTCGCGGGTTCTTCTTTGCTGCTGGTCCTAATTGGTTGGTCCTCACATTGTAACTGTTTTCGTCTAAATTAATTCTCCTTTTCATACCAAATGAAGAAAATTCCTTTTATTATACCCCAAAGAAGCAATGACAGCAATCCAGTGAGAAAAAAATGTTTGGTTTATTTTTTATTGCAAAAATAGATTCATTTGTCACGCAAATATGACAGCTAAAAATGGGAATGGTGAAACAGTACTACTTGTGTTGGAAACTACTTCATTGTAGACCAAAATATTCAAACATAGCTAGTTTATTTGCAAAGTTGTAACATGCAAAAATGTCAGAAAACTAATTTTAGGACTGTTGAGTGTCTGTGTGTAAAACAACGATGCTTGAAAGTGAGCATAACGTGTGTTTCATGAGATGTCACATCATGAAACACGCGTTCACCTTCAATTTTCACAATATCCAACCATGCAAGCCAGGAAAAACCCTGCTGCTTTAAATAGGATAGCATCATAGATGCCTAGTTCTGAACACAAAAGTTATAATATTATTTCCTAAAATGCATTAAAAGTGAAATAAAAACTTTGTGTCACGGGTGAAACACGCGTAACGGCGAAAATTTATTTTGCGATACAAAATCCAACAATGGATCAAATCTCTTCTCGCCATGATTTTCAAATATATCGTGGGCATCTACACACCTACTGATGATGTGGTGTTAAGTGGTGTGGTGTCAAGTTATAAACAGGATGTTGCGCTATGATGCTATCACGCGTTCACCTGTTGTCATCTTCATCCTCTAAGTCATCACAATATCTTTTTCTACATAAGAAAACTTATAACACTCAAAAGAAATATTTGCATACATGTAATGTGTACAAATAATGCCCTGAACAAATACATTTTTTGCATGCTATTAGCAGTGTCTAACCTAAGTCATTATTGAGTGTCACATGAAACATGCGTTACATGTTACATGTGTTACAATTCCAAGAACATCAGAAGTTAGGGAAGTGTTCCAAGATTACTTTGAAATATGTCCACAGCATCAAGAACTAATAAGCATAAATATTTTCATCATCTGTGGTGCTTGTTTCATCATGAAGGAACAACTTTTCCTTTCCATGTAACGCATGTTTCAGTGTCACAATTTTATATCTTCTCTGTTCTACTCTCAAGTGGACGAACACTCATAAAATTGCACTTAGTTACTCCTAGTGACTGCTGTTCAAAACCTAACTAGGAAATAATAAGGGTCTTATTCCAAATATTACATAATGAAGGTTTTTGTATCAGCCGAAACACGCGTAACATTCTCCACTTGGTCATGTTCAAAGCCACCCTGACTTGCAGTTTGGGTCCAAATTGTTTTTGTTTTAAATTGTGTCTTAAAATTGGATGTATGTGGAACGCAACAAGCCTAATTGGGATAGGCTGTAACATATTTCAGTTTTGACCTCCAATTCCCCCTTTTTCAGACCAAAACTGAAGAAGAACCCATTATAAGCAAAACTTGTAACACTCAAAAGACATACTTGCATACATGTAATGTGTACAAATAATACCCTTAACAAAAACTTTTTTTGTGTGCATACTGTTAGCAATTTCTGAGCCAAGTTATTATTGAGTGTCACATGAAACATGCGTTACATGTCACATGAAACATGCGTTACAACTCCAATAACATCAGAAGTTATGGAAGTATTACAAAATTACTTTGAAATATGTCCACAGCGTCAAAAACTAATAAGCATGAATACCTTTTCATGCTCTGTGGTGTTTGTTTGATCTTGAAGAAAAAACTTTTCCTTTCCATGTCACACATGTTTCAGTGTCACAATTTTATAAGTCCTCTGTTCTACTCTCAAGTGGACGGACCCTCATAAAATTGCACTTAGTTACTCCTAGTGAGTGCGGTTCAAAACCGTACTAGGAAAAAATAAGGGTTTAGTTCTAAATCTGACACTAGGCGGCTTTTTGTGTCACACCGAAACACGCGTAACGTTCTCCACTTAGTCAAGTTCAAAGCCACCCTGACGTGCAATCGGGGTCCAAACTGCTTTTCTTTTAATTGTGCCTTAAAATAGGATATATGTGGAACACAACAAGTCTAACTAGGATAAGCTGTGACGTGTTTAAGTTTTTACCCCCGATTCCCCCTTTTTAGGACCAGCAGCAAAGAAGAACCCTCGCCTCAACTAGTTTGCTTCATCTAAGTCGACTCAGATCTGGCGTCTGACTGCACTGCTGAGGCGAATTAGGGCTGAGACGACTCAACCACTTCGCGAGGTGGATTAGATGAGGTGACTTAGCCTGATTCGGCCTAAGGTGCGCGTGTGAATGCAAGTGGTTTAGTTGAGGTGGCTTAAGCACATCACGGTTGATGTATGTATGTGTGTGTATATATGCAATTGTGTATGTGTATGCATGTATGTGTGTACATGTGGATGTATGTATGTATGTATGTATGTATGTATGTATGTATGTATGTATGTATGTAACTATGTATGTATGTGTGGATGTATGTGTGGATGTATGTGTATGCATGTTTGTATATATGTGTGTATGGATGCATGTATGTGTATGCTTATACAGGTATGTATGTGTATGTATGAATGTAGGTATATATGTGTGTATCTATCTGTGTATGTATGTGTTTATGTATGTGTGTATGTTTGTATATATGTTTGTTTGTGTGTATGTATGTGTGTATGTATGTGTGTATGGGTGTATGGTTGTTTGTATGTGTGTACGCGTGTTTGTATATGTGTGTGTATGTATGTGTGTATGTATGGTATGCCAGTGGGCCAGCATCTATGAAGTCCCCATGAGTGCACACCGTCACAAGTCGGTATCCATCCTGATATGTCGTTAGATGTTGCTAGGACGTAAACAACAACAAACAAACATCGATCTGAGCCTGTTTAACGCGCGTGTCTGAACTCGACACACTTACAAAACTTGGTATGTGTGAACGCACCGCTAATTCGACTCATCTAGGTCGCCTTATCTAAGTCGGCCTAATGTTGTATGTGTGACCACAGCTTTACACTAGATACTAAACTAAGTCAAAAACACCAGTAGACTATGACTAGACACTCACCTAATTGAGCCATTGCGAGTAGACTATCACTAGATGCTCAACTAATTCAATCATCACGAGTAGACAGACTATCACTAGACACTCATCTAATTCAGCCATTACGAGTAGACTATCACTAGATGCTCAACTAATTCAATCATCACGGGTAGACTATCACTAGACACTCATCTAATTCAGCCATCACCAGTAGACTATCACTAGATGCTCAACTACTTCAGCCATCAACAGTAAACGATCACTAGACACTCAACTAATTCAGCCATCACCAGTAGACTATCACTAGACACTCATCTAATAAGAGCAGAAACTCAAAACCAACGGACTATGCAACTTTAATATTACAATTCAATGAATTTGTGAAAGACTATCAACACGGATGCTACATAAGCTTAGAGATTACCAGTGGGAAGCTATGATCCAATCGAGAGAAATACATAGACACACTGACCGACTGTCAACTCAACCACGATGACTAACTCAGTTGTTGTAGTTGGCGGTCTACAGCCACACTAATGACTCGGTTGATGATTTCCGTCCTAGCAACATCTAAGGTCATATCAGGACGGGTACCGACTTGTGACAGTGCGCACTCATCGCGACTTTATAATGCTGCCCAACTGGAAGACCAGGCCACCAGCAACATGACCTGATATCCCACTCAGTCACATTATCCTGACACTGAGCCAACCAGTCCTTGCCCTATCCTAATAATGCCAAGCGCCAGGCTAGGAAGCGACAAGCATAAATTTTTAAGTCATTGGTTTGACTCGACCAGGGTTCGAACCCACGACCCCACGATCTACCAACACGGGAGACGGACGCTCTAACTCATTCGGCCATCCCGTCTGGTCTTATGACTCGGGAGACAGACTGATGTGTGGAGTGCACCTCGTCACAATGTAGACTCATTTAATTATCCACGACTGTGTCCCTGTCCCTGCCCTTCACTGCACCGGACACCGGAGTCCATTGTCAGGGGGGGGGCGACAGTTGTTTGTTGGGGTTTGACATCTTAGCAACATTTAACATCACATCATGATGGATACCGACTTGTGACAGTGCACACTCATGGCAACTTTTTTAGTGCTGCCCCACTGGGAGACCAGGCCACGGGCAGCACCCATGACTCCTTGTCCCAGTCACATTATCCTCTCCTGAGCAAACCAGTCCTTAAAACTTAACAAGGCTAGGTAGCGACAAGTATCAATTTTAGAAGTCACTGGTTTAATTTGGTTAGGATTCAAACTCCCGATCTTCTGCATGGGAAGCCTGCCACTGCGTCTGGTTTATACCCTATATCCAAAGAGTCGTGGTGTGTGTGTGTGTGTGTGTGTTATTATTATGTATGTACGTACGCATGGATGTATATGTGTGTGTGTGTATATGTGTATGTATTATTATGTATGTACGTACGTACCCATGCATGTGTGTGTATGTATTATTATTATGTATGTACGTACGCATGCATGTATATCTGTATGTGCGCGCGCGTGCCTGGGTGTGTGACATAAAAAGAGAGGGGATGGTGGGGGGGGGGGGGGGGGGGGGGGTGAAAGGGTAGTGTTGCGTCAGGTGATGCCTGTAATTAAATAGCCATTATTCATTGTCTAGTCGCACTGCAACACTATCGATCTGATTCAATAGTACCAGTACCACCCCCACCCCCGACACACACTCAATCCCAAATACCGGCCCCTATCTCCATTCACACAGTGACCACAATGTGGGTGGGTGGGAGCATGGGTACTGATACATCAGAACTGATTTACAGATTTACATATATATATATATATTGGTGGAAGTTGTCGGCGTCGAGCATGGATGTCGGCGTCGATCGGTATAATTATAATTTAGCATTGACAGAGGTGTTGGAAAGTCTTAAAATTTATCCTGAATGTAAAGGTCGAGAAAATACAACAACCTGATTTGTTTCTAGGATAATTTAATATGAAACATAGAAATGCACTACACTTTTAAGAATTGCGACGCCGACATCTTCACTTGACCACCGATTGGCCCGTTTTCGTGAGGCTGACTCATATATATATATTAGATAATACAGATTCAATTATTAAAAGGGCAGCAACCTAAAACCATCGAATTATCCAACTTTAATCCTCGCCCTCATCACACTTAATTCATATTGAGCTATTAGTACAGTACAACCCCGTTAAACAAAGCTCGGTGAAACCAAACGATCGGTTAATCCTAACTTTTTTCGGCAGCCCGGCCAAAACTACCATTTATCATCTAAAAAAAGTTGGTTAAACCAAAGTCGGTTAATCCAACGTATCGGCTAATCCAAACAAAATTGTCGGGCACCAGGCCACTTCCGGTACGGTTAAACCAAACTTTCATGTGGTTATAAGGTCATCTGAGACTTTTTCATATGATAAATGGTAGTATTTTGCCGGGGCGCCGAAACAAGTTTGGATTAACTGATTGTTTGGTTTAATGGGGTTATGCTGTATATACATAAAAACAATAATCAAAGTGTCCATTACATTCATAATGCACCCTCGTTTTTGCCCAAGCCAGGTCAAAGTCAAAGTCAAAGCTCAGTTAAACCAATGATCGGTTAATCCAAACAAATTTCTAGAGTACTTTCAAGTTTGGTTTAACGGGGTTATACTGTATTAATCATCTCAGCCGGTATTTGGGATCGAGACCCCCCTCCCCCATCAGAAATACATACATACATTACATGCATGTATACATACATACATGTATACATTACATGCATGTATACATACATACATGTATACATTACATGCATGTGTACGTACACACATAACATGCATGTATATGTTACACGCATGTATCCTTGCATGCATGCATGCATGCATGCATGCATGCATCCATACATACATACACACATACATACACACACACACACACACACACACACACACACACATACATACATACATACACACGCAGTTACAATATATCTAAACTGGAAAATTACACATTACACACTCAGTTACAAAACATAATACAATAAAATAACGCAAATAAAGCGTATTTAGCTTCCTACCGAAACTGCTCACCATAGGACCCTGGAACCTGTCTGGGTCTGTTGTGTTTGTGTGTTTGTGTGTTTGTGGATCAGTCAGTCGAGTGACGATGACCTAATTAGGTGTAACCTGCGTCGATGCGCAGTGTTCAACCAACCAATGCACACTTAGCACAAGGCAGTGTGCAGGTATTAATGGGTGGGTTTGTTTGTTTGTTGTTTTACGTCCTAGCAACATCTAAAGTAGTGGGTGGGTGAACAACGGTAACTGCATGACGTGCGTGTGGCCTGTAATAAATAGCACCAGGGATGATAGTGGTTTGTTTGTTTTGTTTGTTGTTGTTTTACATCCTAGCAACATCTAAGGTCATATCAGGACGCGTACCGACTTGCGCCAGGCTAGGAAGCGACAAATATCAATTTTTAAGTCATTGGTTTGACTCGACCAGGGTTCGAACCCATGACCCCACGATCTACCAACACGGGAGACGGACGCTCTAATTCTAACTCATTCGGCCATCCCGTCTGGTCTGGGATGATAGTGGTTTCATGCAACAACAACAAAAAGCAGAAATCAAGCCAAGATTATTATCCCGACGGCAAATTTCCGTTTACACCTACATAAAAAATCCCCCCAGGCTGTGGGGAAAAACCTGGAAGTCCGCTTAAAAATGGAAAAATATCATCCCTGAGCACTGAGTCGAGAAGCAGTCAAATCCTACAGGGCACTCACTGCTACTCTCTATCATTCTCTTAATTAGGCTGTGTGTGCCTTCTACTCTCATCAGAGTGATTCAGTATCAGTAGACTGACACTCTTTATTGAACATGCCATAACTCATTGGGTGTCAGTAGACTAGTGTCACACCACTACAGACCCTAACTCACTGGGTGTCAGTAGACTGGTGTCACACCACCTACAGACCCTAACTCACTGGGTGTCAGTAGACTGGTGTCACACCACCTACAGACCCTAACTCACTGGGTGTCAGTAGACTGGTGTCACACCACCTACAGACCTTAACTCAATGGGTGTCAGTAGACTGGTGTCACACCACCTACAGACCCTAACTCACTGGGTGTCAGTAGACTGGTGTCACACCACCTACAGACCCTAACTCACTGGGTGTCAGTAGACTGGTGTCACACCACCTAATACCCTAACTCACTGGGTGTCAGTAGACTGGTGTCACACCACCTACAGACCCTAACTCACTGGGTGTCAGTAGACTGGTGTCACACCACCTACAGACCCTAACTCACTGGGTGTCAGTAGACTGGTGTCACATCACCTAATACCCTAACTCACTGGGTGTCAGTAGACTGGTGCCATACCACCTCAGGGATAAAAAAAATGAATGCATATTAAAAATATTGAAACTGGTCACTCTACCTAAACTGGCATTGGTGATTGGATAGGACAAGGACTAGGTGGCACAGTGTCGGAATAATATGGCTAAGTCGGATATCGCATTATGGTGCTGGCGACATGGGCGGCTCTATTAAGCCACCAGGAATGTGTGCGTTTACAATGTCACAAAGTCAGTACACACCCTGACATGACATCAGATGTTGCTGAATGTCACCCAATGACTCACTCCCATAAAACTCACTCACTCACTCACTCACTCACTCACTCACTCAGTTAATGTTATTGCATGCCCCACACACGACCCAGTGCCGGAATCCTGGGAGGATTTCCCCGGGCCCGGATCCTCCCACCAATTGTCGGAGTGTGGATCCTCTTTTTCTTTCTTTCTCTCTTTCTCTCTTTCTCTCTCTCACACACACACACACACACACACACACACACACACACCTCCACACACACACACACCGGAAGTGCGGGAGAACCGGGTGCTGTTCACGCGGTGTTTACGAGATTTGATCTGCAAAGCCAGTGTCCTCGGAGACCGGGACCCTTCCGCACTGGCTTTCTCCGCTGGCACCGGAAGGCGTCGAGGGAGCCTACCGGAAGTGACCCCGGGGTCAGCGCGCACATTAGGGAGCTCTTCACACCTGGATCCAGAGAACTGGAGCTTCCTGGCCAGGTGTTCATGGACACTTGGGTTGGTTGGTTGGTTGGTTGGTTGGTTGGTTGGTTGGTTGAGTTTTACGTCCTGGCAACATCTAAGGTCATATCAAGGCGGGACACTTGGGTGGGTGTGGAATCTCTCAGCGGGGTCTAGATCACTGGGGTTTTCCATCCTTATTTCTCCCAGGTTGTATGGTGAGGTTAGATCCTCTACGAAAATTGGATCCACCGATGTGGATACGAGGCGATCCAGCTGGCTGGGAGATCCGGCTGGCTGGCTGGGAGATCTGGTAATTCCAGTGACTGGATTCTGGATCATCCTCCTCTGCCCCCTAGTGGCCAAAGACAGACAGAACTGCTCCCCCCCTCACCGCATTAGCAGGGATATAATGGTGTAGAAGGTACTCCAGTCACAGTACCCGCATGTCTACCGCCTGGTGGCGCCACCATACAGAGCTAAATAAATACACACATATATCTATATAATATAAATAAAAGTCATTTGAAGTAATCCACGCAAAAAAAAACCACTAGCTATAAAACTATACAACACGTTGCTTTGCTCAGTAAAGTAATGGTTTCGCCCAAAACACACGGTGATATAATGGACTCGCCCATATCAAAGGCTGAACAACAATGTCGTCAGGTGGGAGGGCAGTGTGTGTGAGTGTGTTTGTTTGTTGTTGGTTTACGTTCTAGCAACATCTAAGGTCATATCAGGACGGTGTGTGTGTGCTTTAGTGGTTAGATGGAACAGGGTGTGTGGGTATAGGGAACACTGGCACAGCTTACTTAAACCGTTCACACCTCGCTACTCCTCCGGACAATAGTGCAAGCTCTCACACCCACACTCCTCCAGGTGCACAACCTCCAGTGGCGGCCCCTGGAGGCGAACCGGGGAGTTACAAAAACAATAGGTGAGAGACACAACGGCGGTTATTTCGGCTGCACCCGGACATGACACCTCGACCAACACTCCATCTAACACTCCACCCCACTCAATGCCCAGTCAGCCCGCGCACACACACACACACACACACACACACACACACACACACACACACACACACCGCGCGTCCATCCCACAAGGGAGTCAATCAGCCAGATCCAGCTGTGGGTGTGTGGGGGCAGGGGCCAGGGGGAGAGGAGAGAGGAGAGGGGAGAGGGAGGGAGGGGGGGGGGGGGGAGGGAGAGGGAGAGGGGATTGTGGGGAGAGAGGAGAGAGAGAGAGAGGTGTACTTGTGTATGTTGGTGTTGTTTGGGTTTGTCTGTGTGGATATGTGGGTGTGGGTATACGGGTGTGGCGGGTGGTGTGGGTGTGGATGTGGATCTGAGTGTGTGCGCGTGTGAGGGTGTCTGCGCAAATACTTGAATGCGGGTTCGGGTGTAACTGTGTGTGTGTGTGTGTGTGTGTGTGTGTGTGTGTGTGTGTGTGTGTGCGCGCGCATGTGGGTGTGGGCGTGTGCGCAGATACCGCTGTGACAGTGTCTGTGGCCGTGTGTGTGTGGGGGGGGGGGGTGAAACTGGTGGGGTGATGTGGGTGTGTGCATATGGGTGGGTGCATGTGCGTATGTGTGCAGATCTGTCCGTGTGTGTGTATGTGTTGTTGGGGGGTGGGGGGGTGCGTGTGGGCGTGTGTGTAGGTGTAATAAACGTGTGTATATATCTATCCGTGGCGGGTGGTGTGGATATAACTACCAACCCTGCTGGTCAAAGAGTTTAGATCCGAGATGTCTCCAGTGCGCAGGTCTTGATCTAGAGGACGGTGCAGTGTGCATTAGGCACACATTGACGGATGAGATCACACCACATGTGCACCACAGACCGACAAGCCTGCAGACACGCCCACCGGCTCACTGGTCCCGTCCTCCCGTCACGCACTCACTGCTTCAGTGTGGGAGGCTCCCGGTGCTCACCCACTGACGGGCCGGGCGGTACTGGCGGTCCTCCTGCTCCTACTCCCCCTCCCACTCCTAGTCCTACTCCCAGTCATCCTCCTCCTCCTGGTGTAGGTGGGTCGACAGCTCCCGGGCACCCCTCCACACCCCCTCTCACCGTGCTACTACCTACCGAGGGCGGCGGGGAGTACGAGAGACTCTGTGTGTGTGTGTGTGTGTGTGTGTGTGTGTGTGTGTGTGTGTGTGTGTGTGTGTGTGTGTGTGTGTGTGTGTGTGTGTGTGTGTGTGTGTGTGTGTGTGTGTGTGTGTGGATGTGTGTGCGTGTGTGTGTGGATGTCTGTGTGTGTGGATGTCTGTGTGTGTGTCTGTGCATGCGTGACAGTGTATGTGTATGTGTGTATGTATGTGTGTGTATGCGTGTGTGTGCATGTGTGTGTGTGTATGTGCGTGTGTGACAGTGTATGTGAATACGTGTGTATGAATGTATGTGTGTATGAATGTGTGTGCGTATACATGTGTGAATGACTGTCTGTGAGTATGTGTGTGTGGATGACTGTATGCGAGTATGTGTGCGTGAATGACAGTGTATGTAAATACGTGTGCATGAATGACAATGTAAGTTTGTTTGCTTGTTTGTTTGGGGGTTTACGTCCAAGCAACATCTATGGTCATATCAGAACGGGTACCGGATGTGTGACAGTGCACACTCATAGCAACTTTATAGTGCTGCCCCATTGGGACATCAGGTCACAAGCATCATGACCAGATATCTCATTCAGTCACATTACCCTCGACACTGAGCTAACCAGTCCTTGCCCTATCCTATTAATACTGAGCACCTGGCTAGGAAGCGACACGTAACAATTTTTAAGTCATTCGTTTGACTCGACCATGATTCGAACCCGTGGGTTCGAATCCCACGATATATTAAAATGGAAGACGAGGGCTCAACTCATTCGGCCATCCCGTCTGGTCGACACTAGTAATACCACCAGTAATACCACTAGTAGTTCTATCAGAATCAGTGTGTAACACTAACAGTACGAGTGGATTACTTAAATTGCACAATGTGCAGCATGCTCTGTGGAAAAGGCCTTATAGTGGATTTCCACCACCAACCCGCCCTGTAATGGCCGTGGCAAGAACTGATGCGCGACAAAGAAGGAAGTAAGGCGTGGGTGGAGAAAAGGCACTTTATTGAGAAATGACATTATATATTATGTACAGGGTAATGTCAGGTAATGTCATGAGATAAGTAAAATGTACAATGTCAGATAATAGAGATAAAATAAGATAAGAGCTCAGCGGGAGCCTATGAGGTGAGTCCGTGAGGTGGAGCTGAGGAGCCCTCCACCATAGGAATATGGAGAGAAGTGGAGAGGGATGGTGGGTGGGGAAAAATAGCGTAGATAGGCAGCGTGTGGGAGGTCGGAGGCGAGTGGCTTGAAGCGTTACGACCAATGTTGTGGGTGCCAGGCCACTGTGCAAAATCCCCTGTGGCAAAGGTCTAATAATAGATCATTTCCACCACCAACCTGCCATCTGATGGCGGTGGCAAGAATTATTTACTATTGTCGGTAGCATAGTCGGGTTACCAATTCCTCTGCTGCTTGTTAGGGTTTTAAATCCTAGCAACTTATACAAACATATCAGGACAGGTACCGACTTGCACACCCATGACAACTTTACAGTGCTGCCCGACTTGGAGACCAGGTCAACAGCACTACAATCTGATACCCAACTCAGTCACATTATCCTGATACTGAACAAACCAGTCTTTCCTCTATCCTATTAATGCCAAGCGCCAGGTTAGGCAGCTACATGTATCAATTGTGTGCGTCATTGGTTTGACTCGGCTAGCCGGGGTTTAACCTACGACCTCCTACATGCCAGCGCTCTTACCGATTAGGTCACCGCAGTCAGGTGGACTGACTGACAGAGCAATCAGTCACTCAGGTGGGCGGCATGGTGGTGATGCAGTCATCCTCATAGTCGGCTGATAACTCAACACCAAGGAATTTGAAAAGTGACTTCAGACTTGTGCATTGACGTCAACTCCTCCACACACACGCGCGCATGGACAGGGTTGTTGGTTGTTGAAGTGTTACGCCCTGGCAACATCTAAGGTCATATCAGGACAGCGCATGGAGAGGGAGATAGAGACTGAGAGAGGGAGACAGAGACTGGGAGAGGGAGACATACAGAGACAGAGAGATACAGCGAGAGACAGAGAGAGAGAGAGGAGTAGGTGAGTATGTGTGTGAGTATGTGTGTGTGTGTGAATGACAGTGTACGTGAGTATGTGTGAGTATGTGTGAGTATGTGTGTGAATGCCAGTGTATGTGAGTATGTGTGTGAATGTGTGTGTGAATGACAGTGTATGTGAGTATGTGTGTGTGTGAATGACAGTGTATGTAAATGACAGTGTATGTGAGTATGTGTGTGAATGTGTGTGTGTGTGAATGACAGTGTATGTAAATGAGGGAGACATACAGAGAGAGAGCGAGAGAGAGAGGAGAGTAGGTGAGTATGTGTGTGAGTATGTGTGTGTGTAAGTGTGTGTGAATCACAGTGTATGTGAGTATGTGTGAGTATGTTGTGACAGCATATGTGAGTATGTGTGTGAATGACAGTGTATGTGAGTATGTGTGTGAATGTGTGTGTGAATGACAGTGTATGTGAGTATGTGTGTGAATGTGTGTGTGAATGACAGTGTATGTGAGTATGTGTGTGAATGTGTGTGTGTGTGAATGACAGTGTATGTGAATGACAGTGTATGTGAGTATGTGTGTGAGTATGTGTGTGAATGACAGTGTATGTAAATGACAGTGTATGTGAGTATGTGTGTGAATGACAGTGTATGTGAGTATGTGTGTGAATGTGTGTGTGAATGACAGGGTATGTGAGTATGTGTGTGAATGTGTGTGTGTGAATGACAGTGTATGTGAATGACAGTGTGTGTGAATGACAGGGTATGTGAGTATGTGTGTGAATGTGTGTGTGAATGACAGTGTATGTGAGTATGTGTGAATGTGTGTGTGAATGACAGTGTATGTGAGTATGTGTGTGAATGTGTGTGTGTGAATTACAGTGTATGTGAGTGTGTGTGTGAATGTGTGTATGACTGACAGTGTATGTGAGTATGTGTGAGAATGTGACTGTGTGTGTGAATGACAGTGTATGTGAGTATGTGTGTGAATGACAGTGTATGTGAGTATGTGTGTGAATGTGTGTGTGAATGACAGTGTATGTGAATGACAATGTGTGTGAGTATGTGTGTATATGTGTGTGAATGACAGTGTATGTAAATGACAGTGTATGTGAGTATGTGTGTGAGTATGTGTGTGTGTGTGTGTGAATGACAGTGTATGCGAGTATGTGTGTAGATGTGCACGAGTGAATAGCGGAATAGTAAGGAGAGAAGGGGGGGGGGGGAGAGGGGGAGTGGAGATGAGATAAAGTAGGGGGCATGGGAGGGGGAGAGCGCCAGAGTGGAGAGAGGGGTTCAGGAGAGGGAGCTTGATTGATTGAATATATTACATCGTGTCTGCAGCAAAGATTACATTCATGGTAGAAGTAGACTGATTGATTATGATTTTACATCGTGTTAGCAGCAAAGATTACATTCATGGTAGAAAGTAGACTGATTGATTATGATTTTACATCGTGTCGGCAGGGAAGACTACAGTTAATGGTCGAAGTAGATTGATTAGGATTTTACATTGTGTCGGCAATGAAGACTACATTCATGGTAGAAGTAGATTGATTGATTAGGATTTTACATCGTGTCTGCAGTGAAGACTATAGTTAATGGTAGAAGTAGATTGATTGATTAGGATTTTACATCATGTCGGCAGTGAAGACTATATTCATGGTAGAAGTAGATTGATTGATTAGGACTTTACATCGTGTCAGCAGTGAAGACTACATTCATGGTAGAAGTAGATTGATTGATTAGGATTTTACATCTTGTCTGCAGTGAAGACTATAGTTAATGGTAGAAGTAGATTGATTGATTAGGATTTTACATCATGTCGGCAGTGAAGACTATATTCATGGTAGAAGTAGATTGATTGATTAGGATTTTACATCGTGTCAGCAGTGAAGACTACATTCATGGTAGAAGTAGATTGATTGATTAGGATTTTACATTGTGTCGGCAGTGAAGACTACATTCATGGTAGAAGTAGATTGATTGATTAGGATGTTACATCGTGTCAGCATCAAAGACTACATTCATGGACAAATTAGATTGATTGATTATGATTTTTACACAGTGCACATTCATGGTGACGAGTAGCATTTAATCTGTCACTACGTTGGGTTTTCTTTTGTGTGTCTAGAAAAGTGTCAAAGACATAGGTGAGAAGTTACAAGAGGTGATGCAATCAAGAATTCTAAGAGAGGTAGAAAGAGGTTAGACGGGGGAAGGGAGAGGAAGGGAGAGGAAGGGAGAGGTAGGGAGAGGAAGGAGAGGAAGGAGAGGTAGGGGGAAGGCAGAGGACGGGGGAGGGAAGGGGAGGGAAGGGAGAGAGAGAAGGGGAGGAAGGGGAAAGAGGGAGAGGGAGGGAAGGGGGAGGAAGGTGGGGTAAGATAGAGGAAGGGGGAGGAAGTGAGATACATAGAGAGAGTAAGTCAGAGGATGGTAGAGGAAGAGAGACAGAAAGGGACAGAGTAGAACATCAGAGCCAGACTGACAGAGAGAGAAAGAGAGAGGGGGAGGGGGAGAGTGGCAGAGGAGGAGGGGGGTGGGGAAGGGGATGGGAGGGGTAACGGAGGGGAGAGCACAAGGGGAATGGGGATGGGTACAGAGGGGCTGGGAGGATGAGGGAGCGGGAGAGAGAGAGAGAGAGTGAGAGAGAGAGAGAGTGAGAGAGAGAGGAGAGATGAGGAGAGAGAGAGAGAGAGAGAGAGAACAGGACACACACAGACAGACAGACAGCGACAGACAGACAGCGACAGACAGACAGACAGACAGCGACCGACAGACAGACAGACAGACAGACAGACAGACAGACAGACAGACAGACAGACAGACAGACAGACAGACAGACAGACAGACAGACAGACAGACAGAGACCATGCCACTATATAAACGCAGACACGCCCACAATACCACAGCTACAATAACACCAGGCAAATGTACACCCAGCCATCTTATTGCTGTAGCCCACAAGACCCACACAGCTTCCTTATTGTCAGTTTAAACAAGAAAGCAGTAAAATGCGAACAGAACATCAATTCCTCCATCAGAAAGGTTACTCCCCCCTGCCCCCCCCCCCCCCCCCACAAAAAAAAAATCTGCTACGGGCCTCATTTCAACGGGAAATATCAACTTTGGGATGACTGATATCGCAAGTAGTGTATTTTATTGTAGTGTGTGTTTTTTAATGTTGTTTTAAGTGAGGTCCATCTGCCAATTGTTTAAAACTGAGCCAGTGGCTTGATAGCGTGGTCTTCTGGCAACTGCTTAGTGCATACATCTGATCAACTCAGAGAATCCAGAGACTAAGTAGTTTTTTGTTATGTGTCAGTTTTCTTAGGGGCGTCCATCTGCCAATCATTTAAAACTGAGCCGGTGGCTTGATAGCATGGTCCTCTGGCAACTGTTTAGTGCATACATCTGATCAACTCAGAGAATCCAGAGACTGCCAGTCATTTTTTGTTATGTGTCAGTTTTCTTAAGGTTGTCCATCTGCCAATCGTTTAAAACTGAGCTGGCGGCTCGATATCACAGTCCTTTGGCAACTGCCTTAGTGTATACATCTGATCAACTCAGAGAATCCACAGCCTGCAAGTAGTTTGTTGTTGTGTGTGGGTTTTCTTCGGGGGCGTCCATCTGCCAATCATTTAAAACTGAGCTGGTGCCTCAATAGCATCGTCCTCTGGCAACCGTTTAAAGTTGCATAGTCCGATGGTTTTGAGTTTCTGCCATTTTCTGAAAGATTAGATTGATCAATGTAATCTACTTCATTTCAGGTTGAAATAACTGATTTTAAATGGCTAACCTTTGAGACATTTTGAAGTGCAAACATGCTAAATTGATTTTGACAATCACGTTAAAACTCTGGCACCATAGGCTTAGCAGAAACAGGTTCTATTAAATTAACTCAGTTATCCCTTCAATACAGTAATCTATATCGAGAGCGGGACGTAGCTCAGGCGGTAGACTGTCCACCTGTGAAGTTGTCGGTCATCCAACCGATCCTGCTCAGTGGATCCATTTGAAGTTTGGGATATTTTCCGTTCCAACCAGTGGTCCACAACTGATTCATCAAAGGCTGTGGAATGTGCTGTCGGAAAGAGTAGCCGATGTGGCGGCAGCATGTTTCCTCCAAAGAAATATGTCAGAATGACGATATATTTGACGTCCAATAGCCGATGATAAAAATCAATGCGCTCTAGAGGCATCGTTAAATAAAACAAGCTTTCCCCAGAATCTATATTGGATACGTAGGATCAAATCTAGGTTAAGTGCTTTGGTTTTGGAAATTTGATGTTTTCATCTGATTATGCAGCTTTAATGCATATATCTGGCCATTCTGGAGCAGGGGGAGAGCGGCTTATTCTCATAGTACCCCGCTAAAACTAGGTTACACCACTTTTGATCAGACCACATGTGCTGAGCAGCCCTTAAAGCCACACAGTCTGATGAAGATTCAAATTTTCAAAACCAAAACAATTATCTGGAATTAATTCTACATATCTAACTTAGATACTAATGCATATAGTAAAGCATTTGGCCCCACATAGAAGGGAACACTGAGGCAATTTAATAGCGCATGTTACTGCTAAAGCCTATGCTGTCAACGTTTTGACGTGATTGCCAAAATTAACTAGGCATGTTTGCAGTTTAAAATTGTCAAAACATAGCAATTTTTTTATCAAAGTTTTGTTTGTTTGTTGTTGTTTTACGTCCTAGAAACATCTAGGGTCATATCAGGATGGGTACCGACTTGTGATTGTGTGCACTCATGGCGACTTTATAGTGCTGTCCCACTGGGAAATGGTATCTGACTCAATCACATTATCCTGACACTGAGCACACCAGTCCTTGCCCTGTCCTAATAATGCCGAGCGCCAGGCTAGGAAGCGACAAGTATCAATTTTTAAGTCATTGGTTTGACTCGACCAGGGTTCGAACCAAACGACCCCACGATCTACCAGCATGGTAGACGGACGCTCTAACTCATTCGGCCATCCCGTCTGGTTTTTTATCAAAGTTAGTTCAAACTAATGTAAAGTAGATTATAACAATCAATTTAATATATTCATCCCCCCCAAAATTACATGAACTCAAAACCATCGGACTATGTAACTTTAACCAACATTTCAAATCCCCACCCACCCACCCACACCTCAAGTCACGTGTGCAGCCGCACGGTGGCAACTACATCCCAGCCCTGCACAACATTCCCAGTAGGGGAAAAAAACCTAGATGTGTGTTTGTTTGAGCTTAACATCTAAGGTCATAGTAGGACGGGTGCTGCCGACTTGTGAGAATGCACACATATGACAACTTTATAGTGATACCCCACGGAGAGTCCAAGCTGCCGGCACCGAAGATCTGATACTGGTAGATGTAATATTTATTTATTTTTTCATGAAAACTATTTGGCAAGTCAGGTTTTTCGACCGCTCCAAAGTTTTCAAACCTCCGTTTTTTTAATTGTCCCCAACAAAAGTTGGCCGTATTGGATACAAAACTAAAGCTAGGATTCCTTACACGCGGTATGCGGTATGCGAATGCGAATGCGAATGCGGCGAAAAATCGAAAAGCATCTAAGTCGATGGGGGTGATTCCTTACACGCGGTATGCGGCATGCGAATGCGAATGCTGCTGCGTTTGCCATAGAGAACAGTGGTGAGGAAACCTGACACTGTGTGTGTGTGTGTGTGTGTGAAAGGACCCATCCCGTAATCACGCCACACGCCGCATGCCGCATGCCGCATGCCGCATACCGTGCGTAAGGAATCACCCCCATCTAGTGACCTCTACTTTACTGTGAAAGTAATTATTTTTAGTTCTGTCAGTGTTACGCTCACTCGCAGCACACAACTTTCAAAGAGGGATAGTGTGCTGAGAGCAAGGCTCCTATTTTTCCAGTGGCCAGTCAACATCACCAACCAGTGGTTGTTTGAACTACAACTATATGGTCGCAAAAAACCCACCCGTGAACAGCTAAATAATTCTCCAGCACTGAGGTGTTAGAATTCTGCCTATAAATGTATACATATTAGACAAATATAATTTAGATAACATGATAGAAAAATGGTATCTTGTGTCACTAGTTAGAAGTTCTAGTACCAAAGAGCAATTACAGCAAATACAACCACAATAGTAATGAGACGCTACTTTTCTTCTCCTTTTTTGGGGGTCCATTAGTTGTTTAAGCAGGGGAAATTTCAATCGTGGACGATTTGTCTTCCTCATTCCACTGCTCCTTGCCCTATCCTAATAATGCCGAGTGGATGTCTAGGAAGCGACAAGTATCAATTTTTAAGTCATTGGTTTGACTCGACCAGGGTTCGAACCCACGATAGCTCGATCTACCAGCACTTGATGTAACAAGGATTGATCTATGGGATTTGTTTTTAAATGGCAGAAGCCCAAAACTATCGGACAGCAATTTTAACAATTTAAATTGAAACTTACATCAAAGTAAAGTAAATTTCATACAGTTATCTAAAAATATGGCAGTAACTCAAAACCATCGGACTATGCAGTGTTAGCCATTTAAAAAGAAAGTTACTGCAAATTAAAAGTAAAGTCGATTTTATATCAATTTATATATCTAAAGCCCCAGTCACACATAGCCGGACGAGCCCCGGATTTTGAGCCGGACCACCCACGGATCAACGGCCCGGACTGTCCTGCACCGCCACGGATAAAATCACTGTTTTCGTCGATTTTTGCCTCGCAGTCATACTTTCCTGGACGAGCCCCAGACCGCCCCGTACCACCCCCGGACTGCCCTCGGACTGGGCCGGACTGGCCCCGGACGAGGCCGGACCACCCCCAGACCACCCCCGGACTATCCTGGATCACCCCCGGACTATCCCGGATCACCCCCGGTCTTACGGGGGTAGTCCAGGAGTGGTCCGTGGCTAGGTAGTCCTGGATAGTCCGGGGATGGTCCGGGTCAAACCATGGCTCAAAATGACCCAGGACCACCCCCGGACAGGCCCGGTCCACCCCGGACCACCCCCAAAATACCCGGACCCCCGGTCCACCCCCGGTTCAGGCCGGATTGAGCGCGAATCGCAAAATCCACGGACTGCCCCGGATGTTTTAAACATTTTAAAACATCCGGGGCTGAGCCTGGATGGCGCCGGACGAGCCACTGATCAGGCCTGATCAGGGGGTGTCGGCACGGACGAGCCACGGACGAGTCATGGATCACCCCGGATCGCCCCGGACCACCCCGGATGGTGGTCCGGGGCTCGTCCGGCCCCTGATTCGGGTATGTGTGACTGGGGCTTTAGGACCAGAGGGGGTGTGGCTGGATGAGTTGAGCGTCCGTCCCCTGTTTTGGGAGATCGGAGGATCCGAACCGATGAGTTTGTGTGTTCGAACCCTGGTCGAGTCAAACCAATGACATAAAAATTTATACTTGTCACTTCCTAGCCTGGCGCTCAGCATTACTAGGATAGGACAAGGACTGGTTCGCTCAGTGTCAGGATAATATGACTGAGTGGGATATCAGGTCATGGTGCTGGTGGCCTGATTTCCTAGTGGGGCAGCACTATAAAGTCACAAGGAGTGCGCACTGTCACAAGTCGGTACCCGTCTTGATATATGACCTTAGATGTTGCTAGGATATAAAACAACAAAGAAACAAACAAAACAATGTATATCTAAAAACAGCAGAAACTCAGTCATCGAACCAGACGGGATGGCCGAATTAGTTAGAGCGTCCGTCTTCGGTGTTGGTAGGTGGTGGGGTCATGGGTTCAAACCCTGGTCGAGTCAAACCAATGACTTAAAAATTGATACTTGTCGCTTCCTAGCCTGGCACTCAGCATTATTAGGATAGGGCAAGGACTGGTTGGCTCAGTGTCAGGATAATATGGGATATCAGGTCATGGTGCTGGCGGTCTGGTCTTCCAGTGGGACAGCACTATAAAGTTGCCATAAGTGCGCACTGTCACAAGTCGGTACCCGTCCTTATATGACCTTAGATGTTGCTAGGATGTAAAATAACAACAAACAAACAAAGTCATCGGACTATGCAGCTTTCATCTATATATGCTCCATGAACCGAAGCCGATTTTCTTCCCATGGCCATGCTGTCATACTCATAGCTCATGTCGTTGCTGCCCTAGGGTGATGAATGTGTATTTCCCATGTCGGAAATGTTATCTATATGTACATGTGACACGTGACACCCGGACCTACCGTACATAAATGTAGCCTCCGCAAACAGGCAAAGCTCAGGAGTGTATTCCAAAGGCACTTCAGATAACCCTCCCTTAGAAGTTACTTGCTACCGCCAAACCAAAACAAAAAGAATGTTTACACCCACAAAAAAAGGGGAACAAAAGTTGAATATATAAACTTATTTCTTATCAATCCTAGCAACATGTAAGGTCATATCAGGATGGGTACTGATTTGTAACAGTGTGCACTCATGTTGACTTCATAGTGATGCCCCACTAGGAGACTAGGCTTCCGCCACCATGACCTATCCCACAGTCACATTATTCTTGAATATATCAACTGTTTAAAAAAAATTTTATCCTAGCAACATCTAAGGTCATATCAGGATGGGTACTTACTGACTTGTGACAGTGTGCACTCTTGGTGACTTTATAGTGATGCCCAACTGGGAGACCAGGCTTCCGGGACCATGACCCAATATCCCACAGTCACATTATCAGGATAATGTGTTAACAGTCCTGGTCCTATCCCATTAATGCCGAGTGCCAGGCTAGGTAGCAACAAGTATCAATTTCATAAGTCATTGGTTTGACACGACTGGGATTCAAACTCCTGACCTTCCGCATGGGAAGCCTGCGCTCTACCAATTCTACCAATTCTAGAAAGGTCTTGATAGCCCTTTATGGATCAGTTAATACTGCTAAATTCGCTGATTAGGCATGGGAAGTTTCAATCACGGTACAATTGGTCTTCCTCATTCCAATTCTCTTTGTCCTATCATCAGTAATGTCGCCAGACTAGGTAGCGACAGTATACATTTTCTTAGATACAAGATTCCAGTACAGGGTTGAAAACCAGCCTTATATAAAAACGGTCGAAAAATCGGGCTAATGAAATGAGGCTTTATGAGAGCCTACTTTCACAATCTAAGAAGCAACATTTATTCTTTGTATATGTCTTCATGTTTACCCGCTCCTTTTGAGTTGGAAAATATAATAAAACATATACCTTAATCCAATTTAAAAATGAAATCAACGGCCTTCTCTGGCCGCCATCTTGTCTTTTTGCATTCTCTCCCATTTCACCAACTCTGTTCTGATATAAGTAACCATTTGACACTGGTGCCAGGCATTCTACTTCTTGTTCCATACTAACGCCGAAGAGTTCAAATCACACGACCTGTCACACTGGAAACAGGCGTTCAACTCACTTCCGCCATCCCATCTGGTCAGTTAGTGTTAAACTATTAAACTTTATTGCAAAGTTGTGTGCGTTATTTCATAGCTCCCACCATTATTAGTACCGGGCACGGTGGCCGAATCGGTAGAGCGCGGGCCTCGCGTGCGGGAGATCGGGAGTTTGGGTTCCCGGTCGAGTCAAACCAATGACTTATAAAATTGATACTTGTTACTTTCTAGCCTGGCGCTCGGCATTAATAGGATAGGGCAAGGAGTGGTTACCCCAGTTTCATGATAATGTGACTGAGTGGGATATTGGGTGATGGTGCTGGTGGCTTGATTTCCCAGTGGGGCAGCACTATAAAGTCACCATGAGTGCGCACTGTCACAAGTCGGTACCTGTCCAGATATGACCTTAGATGTTGCGAGGACATAAAACTCCAACAATCAACTATTATTAGTTGGTTCTGGGATGGCCCTGCTGCGAGGACCACTGACTAACTGGCTGTCACTGAGTGATGGTTATGGACAGACTGACAGGTGTCAGTTGACGTGACAGCAGCCGTTGTACACATGAATGCGGGTTCACATGGTTTGTACATCGGTCAAAAGTCACTTGACATGACGTCAAACATGGCGTCCTTTCATCGCCTAATGACAACATTCAGACCCGCGCTTCACGCTAATTTATGTCTTCTTATTTTGTAATAAAAAAGTCGTAATCTGCACTTAACAAGGGACCTTTTTTTTTTTCGTAACCCTGATTTTTGTTTTTAAGTCTTCGAGTTATTCGTTTTGTGTTAAATTTGTTATATAATTTATTTGGTTTACTCCCAACACATAGGCGTATAGTTTCATAAGCGCTATATATATAATGCATCGAGGGTACAATGCTGAGTTCAGTTTGA